>JARQOC010000001.1:9454126-10159126 GCA_033576535.1 Allobates femoralis
TTAAGAGCCTGGGCAGTATATAGATATACCCTTCAGATCGCCGGATTTTCTGTCGTCCTTGGAGGATCCCACAGGTGTGAGCTCTGGTGCCCGGTAAGCTATTGGGATCTGACTTCTTTTTAGTCCTCTCCAACCCCAACTCGTTGTCTGTGCCTGGGATAGATTTCCTTCTTCATGGTCCCTCAGCTGAGGGGTCCTTGTTCCTTCCTTTCAAGGAAGACCCACCGGTCACAGACCCTTCTTGTTTCCCCTAGAGGTGGTTTCATTCCCTACTGGGTACCTCCCTCTAGTGTGGGGGTGCTTGTGTGTGGGTTCCACCCATCATCCTAAAATCTGCTTGCAGCTGGGATAACTGCACCGCTTTTATGAGTGCAGTGCCCCTCTGTGTCGCCTGCATTGCGGTGCGCCACACTTGGCCCCTTAGATTTAGCAATTTTATGCTTCCAACTTTGTGAGAACATTTTGGGAAACACTTTTTTTCTAGACAGTGTTGTTATAAAATTTTGTCTTGTTATTGAAATGTTTTAAGCTACCATATATACTCGTGTATAAGCCAAGTTTTTCAGCCCAAAAATTGGGCTGAAAAGTCCCCCCCTCGGCTTATACGCGAGTCATCGGTATACAGGCCCCCCCATGGGTATACAGGGCCCCCCCTTGCTGCCGCAAACCTGTAAAGTAATAATCATTATACTTACCCTGTTGCCGTCGCCACCGCTCTCTGACACCGCGCGCTCCTCCGTCTTCTTCCGGCTTCCTCCTCCGGTGGGCGCAGGCAATGACGTCATTGTCTGTGCGCCGGAGGAGGAAGTCGGAGGAAGCCAGATGAAGTCGGAGGAGCGCGCAGTGTCAGAGAGCGGCGGCGGCGACAGGACAGGGATAAGTATAATGATCTATTACTTTACAGGTTTGCGGCAGTAAGGGGGGGCTCTGTATACCCATGGGGGGCGCCTGTATACCACTGGGGCTGCTGCTGTATATACCACTGGGGCTGCTGCTGTATATACCACTGGGGCTGCTGCTGTATATACCACTGTGGCTGCTGCTGTAAACACCACTGGGGCTGCTGCTGTATATACCACTGGGGCTGCTGCTGTATATACCACTGGGGATGCTGCTGTATACACCACTGGGGCTGCTGCTGTATATACCACTGTGGCTGCTGCTGTATATACCACTGTGGCTGCTGCTGTATATACCACTGGGGCTGCTGCTGTATATACCACTGGGGCTGCTGCTGTATACACCACTGGGGCTGCTGCTGTATACTACCACTGGGGCTGTTGCTGTATATACCACTGGGGCTGCTGCTGTATATACCACTGTGGCTGCTGCTGTATATACCACTGGGGAGGCTGCTGTAACACTGCTGGGGCCTGTATATACCACTGGGGAGGCTGCTGTATACCACACTGCTGGGGGCTGTATACCTGTGCTGGGGTCCACCCTCAGCTTATACACGAGTCAATAGGTTTTCCCAGGTTTTGGGGGCAAAAGTAGGGGGGTCGGCTTATACACGGGTCGGCTTGTACACGAGTATATACGGTAAATGTAAATTCCATATCCAGAAAAATGATTAAATGTTGCATAATTTAGCATGAGCTGAAGGGCCCATTTATTGTGGCCCTCTAACTTTTATTATTTAAAAAAATCCCCACATTGGTTTTACACTAAAAATAAAAAAAATACACTCACCTACTGCCCCCCTCACAATTCTTCTGCATTGCTGCCTGTGTCCCATGCCATCATAAGATAATGATAAGAGAAGTCTATACTTACAAGTCTCCACATTACAAAGCATTTTGAGGCTCTCTCTGGCCCTTCATTAATACTGAATAAAGTGGAAAAGAATTTAGTTGACATAACTCACCTCTATTAGTTAAGGTGAGTTATAATAATAATAATTTATTCATTTATATAGCGCTATTAATTAATTCCATAGCACTTTACGTACATGAGTAAGAGTACTTTCACATCAGCGTTTTTTTTAAATCGCGGCAGATGCGGTGAAAAAAACGCATCTGCCCCGATTACCGCATAACCGCTGCACTTGCGGCACAGTTGCGGCAAGCCCCATGCAATGTCTATGGGGCTTGCGTTCAGTGTGCGGCAAGTGCGGTATCAGCACTTGCAGCAGGTACGGCCGCAAAAAAAACATGGCTGACCGTAAGTGCAGCGGTTATGCAGTAATCGCGGCAGATGCGGTTTTTTCACTGCATCTGCCATGATTTCAAAGCAGCCTAATGCTGTTTCTCTTGGAGCTCACAGTCTAAACATCCTATCAGTATGTGTTCACAATTCACAATATGGGAGGAAACCGGAGTGCCCGGAGGAAACCCACGCAAACACAGGGAGAACACAAACTCCTTGCAGATGTTGTCCTTAGTGTTCTTGGTGGGAATTGAACCCAGGACTTCAAGACCCCAGTGCTGCAAAGGCTACAGTGCTAACCACTTGAGCCACCGTGCTGCCCATTATGATGAAATAAGAGAAATCTATATTAAAAGTCTCCACATTACAATACATTCTGAGACTCTATCTAGCCCTTCATCTGCTCACATTATATACTGAATAAAGAAACCATGTATATATTTGTTACATCGTGTGATGCAATTCAATTTGGGAGTTATTCATTGGTAGGAAATCTGATGCAATTTATTAAAAAACATTTATCAGTCCTGCTTTTTTGTAACCAGTAAGATACTGAATTTCATTCCTGATTGATGGGAAATGTTGAAATATTGAGATATTACAACTAGAGTCAAGATAAAAAGGATTTAGCTGACATCACTCACCTCTGTTTGTTAAGATGAGTTAAGGTGAGTTATGATGAGATAATGATAGGGGTGAAACGCGCCCCCATGGCTGTCCCCTTTATCTGCTGATAGAGGTATGGATAGGAGTAAATCTGATACAATCTAGATAAAAAACATTTTTCAATTATGTTTTGTGTAACTAGTAGGATGCTGACTACCATTCATGATTGAAGGGCAACGTTGGAGTATAGATATTACAACTAGAGTCAATCGGAGTCATTGGAATATAGAGATGTTACAACTAGAGTCAAGTGGAAAATAATTTAGTCGACATAACTCATCTCTATTAGTTAAGCTGAGTTAAGGTGAGTTATGATAAGATAAGGGTAAGAGAAGTCTATACTTACAAATCTGCACATTACAATGCATTTTGAGGCTCTCTATCTATCTATCTATCTATCTATCTATCTATCTATCTATCTATCTCATATATGTATACACATCTTTAACCATCATGTTAATCAATTTTTGCATCCTCCATGCAGAGAAAGAAGTCCTCATATTGACCTGGCGCTTCATCTTATTTCCAGCCATTGTGGTATTATCATGCTTTATTCCCTTTCGTCTTTGCAATTGAATCTTTCTAAGAATTTTGATAACTGAAATTTTTGGAAATTGGATGATCGAATGTCAGAAGAATAAAGTGTGTAGGAGCATCTGAAGTGGTGATAGATAAGACACATCTAATGTGAGGTTACATCAACCTCATTGCTCAAGACCACAACCTGCTTCCACCGTGACGTGTTATTAATATGCAAATCTGTTACTGAATTCCTGGCCCCGGACTCCTGACTTGGTTAATTATCAGCAGATAGAAGCCATCGCCATCTAAGGTTTCTGTAAGACTTTCCTACTTGACACGAACCTGGTTAATGCAAAAATGTCACATAGGAAACCGCTGCACACCGAAACCACAGAATGAACCAGATTCAATGTCAAGATCTGTATAAAATGAGAGGGGTCGACCTGACACCTCACAGCCCTCACCTGCTCCAACCCAGAGACAGCCAGAGACAGCAGCAGCAGCAGCAGCACCATGGAGCTGACAGCGCCCTGCAAGGTACAAACACTGCTCCCCACTTCTAAGTGCCTACACCTCTATTTGTTTTAATATTAGTTCTATTATTATTGATAGTTTATTAAGTTACTGTTATTATAAAATTCTTACTATCATTATTCATTGCTTATTTATATTATTATTTATCATTTATTAATTTACTGCTATTATTACATTCATACTATTATTATTTATTCCTTTTATGTCTTGACGTTGTTAATGATTACTGTAGATATTATTTAATGATATTTTTTATCACTGCACTTTTTAATCTATTATTATATGGTTATTGTTTTTTTTCTTATTTTAGTTCACTATTCAATGTATTCAAATGTAATTTGAACTGCAATTAAATACCTATGGTTATATTGACTTCACCAGTTTATTATATTAAAATCTACATGACAAAGAATATTTATTACCAATATTCCATAAAATATAATACAATCTGCAATATTAACTAATCTGGGATTGAAATATCTATCTATCTATCTATCTATCTATCTATCTATCTATCTATCTATCTATCTATCTATCTTCTATCTATCTATCTATCTATCTATCTATCTATCTATCTATCTATCTATCTATCTATCTATCTATCTATCTATCTATCTATCTATCTATCTATCTATTATCTATCTATCTATCTATCTATCTATCTATTCTATCTATCTATCTATCTATCTATCTATCTATCTATCTATCTATCTATCTATCTATCTATCATTTCTATCTATCTATCTATCTATCTATCTATCTATCTATCATTTCTATCTATCTATCTATCTATCTATCTATCTATCTATCTATCTATCTATCTATCTATCTATCTATCATTTCTATCTAGTCCGTCTGTCCGTCCATCCATCTATTTATTCATCTATTTTATCTTTTTATATTTATTTTTTATTTATCTATCATCTATATATCTATTTTTTGTATCTACTTTTTTAATCTATCATTTCCATCTATCTATCTACCTATCTATCTATCTATCTATCTATCTATCTATCTATCTATCTATCTATCTATCATTTCTATCTAGTCCGTCCGTCCATCTATTTATTCATCTATTTTATCTTTTTATATTTATTTTTTATTTATCTATCATCCATATATCTATTTTTTGTATCTACTTTTTTAATCTATCATTTCTATCTATCCATGTATCCATCTATCCATCTATCTATCACAGTCATGCTGTTGCACTTTTTATAATCAATATATTGATTAAATTCCTATAAATACATTGCACACACATTGTATCCTAACATTCATCCCATGTTCAGTTCACAGCCCTTCTGCTCTTCCTTGGAGTCACCACCTTGATGTCCGTCCAATGTCTGGATCTTCATCATCATCCTAAGAAAGCAGGGTGTCCGCCCATTAAGTTCCCGATTAACGTGAAAATCAACCTGAACCTGACCGGACAGGACTCCATTCTGATGAATGGTGACATTAATAAGCGCTCCACCTCTCCTTGGGAGTACAGGTAATGTGCATTCATCAATAACATAGGATCGGCTTCTTATGCAAGACGGAATGTTATGTTTCATGTTCTTAATGTTAAATAGTATGATACATGAGCACAGGAGTCAACAATGTATAAATATTACACTAAGCAGGGGCGGAGCCAGTGTCCAGACAGCCCTAGAGGAATTTCTGGAGCTCTGCCCCCACTTATTACCCAGTAACCAAGAAGTAGTAATATAAACACAGCTACTTGAGCAAAAAAATAGGATAGTAATGCCGTAGATCTGATATTTTATATAAAGGGCAACCACATACGAGAGCAAGATTCCAGGACATGATTAGGATCAGTCAGCCTATTGACCCATAACTTTAAAAGGTAGTAAACCATTTATTCTTTGCACAGTTCACATCTCCTGGGTCTCTTCAATAGGAGCTAGTACCCCCTGAGAGCCGCAGATTTTGGAAAATCAAACCCTTATTTTAGGAGATTATTAGTTTCACTTGGAATAGAACTTCAATCAGGAGTCAAAATATTGGTGAGGGGCCCATGACGTTTAGTAATACTAGGAATAGGGGATATTGTGCTTGTTTGCCCCTTGGGTTAGTTCCTTGCACCCTATTCTGGAAGGACTGTGTAATGTACTGTAGGATAACTCAGGGATCTATTAGATGAGGGAGCACAGACACACTGAAACCAAATTTAATGATGAACAAAGTCTATTTTTATCACATGTGGCAGATACAGTATGATATAACATATCACATGAACAAGTGCAAGCAGTGGACACCATCTTGAAAAGGGGCAAGATGCTCAGACTGTCAATAGAAGATCCAAAGTCTTAACAGACTAGTAGATGGGGTATCCCTATCCCAGGTCCCGCAACAGAGCAAACCTATGCTGACCCCTTTTCCCAGGGATCCTGTGTCAGCCGCATGATCAAAAGACCAATGGTCAGTCAGGAGTGAAAATAGTGGTGAAGGGCCCATGGCGATCAGTAATACTGGGAATTGGGGATTTTGTGCTAGTTTGTCCCTTGGGTAAGTCCCTTGCACCCTATACTGTAAGGACATGTAGAGTGGGGATCCCTATGTCAGGTCCCACAACAGAGCCAACATGCCCCTTTCCCCAGGGATCATAAGTCAGTGCATGATCCAAACACCAATGGTCAGTCACGAGTTAAACTAGGGATGAAGGGCCCATGGTGCTCGGTAATGCTAGAAATGGGGGATAGTGTTCTAGTTTGCCCTCTATTCTGGAAGGACTGGTAGAGGGGGGATCCCTATGCCAGGTCCCGTAACAGGACCTGATCCCTTTCCCCAGGGATCCCATGTAAGCCAGATGATCCAAAGACCAATGGACAGTCAAGAGTCAAAATAGTGGTGAAGGGCCCATGGCGCTAGATAATGCTTGAAATGGGGGGTATTGTGCTTGTTTGCCCCTTGGGTAAGTCCCTTGCACTCTATTCTGGAAGGACTGGTAGAGGGGAGAACATTATGCTAAGTCCCGAAACACAGCCAACCTATTCACATCCCTTTCCCCAGGGATCCAATATCGGTTTCAATCTAACTCATTTATTGCTTCCATAGATATATTGGAGTTTAGTCAAAGTTTATTCAATATCTTCATGTATTAATTTTCATTCTTTTTGTCCTTAGCTATGAAAAAAACAACGGCTACCCTATGTTCATTGCCGAAGCCAAGTGTAAAATGTCTGGTTGCACGGATGACAACGGAAATGTGCTCAACAATCTAAACTCCGTCCCCATCAGACAAGAGATCCTGGTCCTTCACCGTGAGATGAAGGGATGCGTCCCGGTCTTCAAACTGGAGAAAAAGATGGTGACCGTGGGCTGCACCTGCACACGACCCATCATTCAAGAGCAGCTATAAAGAGGAGCAGATCCAGCTCCGATCCAGCTCCGGCACTAGAGAAATTCCCGAAGATATATATATGTTTCTTGTTTATTATGTGTAGCAAGTTTTATAAAGATTTTGAAAAAAATTAATGTAGCACTGGTTAAGTGCAGGTATCCTGGTTGCAAATTCACAACCAATATTTACTTTTTACATTTTTTGTATTTATATATTTATACTTTTATATGTAAGTGATATGTGATACAATGTATTTATCCTTATATGCAAAGAAACAATAAAAGTGTGACGTAATGACCAAGTGCGGTGGACCGGTAACTTAATGGGCCCATGGCTTTAAGAGTTTGTAAAAAAAACATGTGCCCCTAAACATACGGTGGTGTGAAACTGCAGTTTATAAATGAAGGTCTTTACTACCAAGGGAAAAAGAAATCCAAACCTACAGGGCCTTGTGTGAAAAAGTGATTGCCTCCCTCCCCCTTAAAACATACATCTTTGGGGAGCTAAATTAAATTTCCCTAGCTACACCCAAGCTGATTGCTGCCACCCCTTTTCTCAATAATGGATTCACTTTAATAGGACCTGCCTGACAAAGTGAAGTAGACCAAAAGATCTTCAAAAGCTAGATATCATGCCGCAATCCAAATAATCTCAGGGACAAATGAGAAACAAAGTAATTATGGTCTATCAGTCTGGAAAAGGTTATAAAGCCATTTCTAAAGCTTTGGGACTCCAGCGAACTATAGTGAGAGCCATTATCCAAATTGTCTCTTCAGATAAGAAGTAGACTTAAGTGCCATCTACTGAAAGTAGCAATCCGACAAGTCAAGACAAAATTGACTTTTTAATGAGCCTTTCAATATGGCTTAGGCTGTATACACACTATTCGAAGGCACTGCATGCTGGATGCAACACCCGCGGGTGAATGCAGGGAGACAGCAGCCGCCCTGTACTCACCATCTGCGGTGGGTGCAGGGAGGCTTGTCCCTGCATTCATCCGATGGCGACCACTTCCAACTCCATAGCATGAAATTAACATGCTGCAGCAATAAAGTACAGGTTCCGGTCACGTACCTCAGCCCAGATGATATGGCCATTTTTTTTTTTACAAAAAATCAAACTCATCTGCCTGGACATGTGTGCCGATCCCCTCAGAGCGCGGATCCCTTCCCTCCCGCACCTCATGCTCACTTTTCATCTTTGAGAAAGTTACAGAAGTCTTTAAATTTGGACCTAATGCCAATCCGGTCTTGTGATGTAGGATGGGGGATGACTTCTTGATATAAATCTTTCCCACAGAGCTTGACAGGTATCCGCTACAATCCCAGAGACGGTTGAAATTCCTAGGCGGAACTGGAAGTGTAATGATGACAGTATTTCTCCTGTAGCAAGAAATCTGCCCAAAAGAGACAAAAAATGTTAGTATATGCAAGAAAAAACTGGAGAGGCGCACCATGAGAGGAACCTACTGGTCTGGTGGGATAATTGTGGTGAAGGAGGTTAACCCATGGATGCTAGATCAAGGCACAGCGTGCAGAGGCACTGACAGGAGAGGCAAAGAAGTAGCGCTAGGAGAGTGACCAGGGAACAGAGAGGCACATGAGGGGTCCTGGGCAAGCTATCCTGATTCCTTGAGGATAGACCAGACTAGACTTGGTAAAGAGAAGCGCCACTGCAAACGAGACACAGAGGTCTAGCACAACCACGGCCTTACACACTCTTGCTACTAAACACGTCTGCCCCAGAGTACTACTCCACCTACGGGGGGCAACGACATCAGGCTGCCATACCAACAACCCCGGAGGTCTGACCCGGAGCGTCGATCCATGCTGACCGAGAACTGTAGGCGGCATCACGACCATTCACCCTATAAACTTTATTCCCCTCCATTCCATCCCATAACCTGATCCCTAGACAGACAGAGCACTGACTCCCCCGGGGTCACGGAAGCCAGGTCTCAACCCCTATGACTCCCCTGGCAAAAGAACAGCCCGGTTCTGAGTACCCCACGGCCCCGGGGTGGGCGAGTCATGAACATTAAAAATCAAAAGTAGTGTAGTACAATCATAGACGTACCATAGTATCACAATGAGACGCTCTTGTGGAGAAACTGCTCTGTGTAATTGCGTATCCTCTCTGCTGATCTTCCACCAACTCATCGAAGCTGCCAACACTCATGCAGACTTCTCCCCTCTCCACGTAGCTCCTGGTACTATGTTGAAAAGACTCCATGAGACTCTCTTCGAGAGGTTAGAGGATGTAACCAGTATTGACGCTGCCGACATCTTCTCCGCTCCTTATCACAGGCAGCTGCTACCAAATGCACCAGCTCACAGGAGGCATCTAGATACTGACAGAAAACTTCATGTGACATAGTCATTTTGAGGTGATCAAAAATATGGGATTTAAGAACAACACACTATATAGCTCCAGAAAAAATTAAGAGACCACTGCAGAATGTTCAGTTTCATTGATTTTTCCCTTTATAGGTATATTTTTGAGAAAAAATGTACATTGTTTTTTTATTCTATAAACTACTGACAACACGTCTCCGAAATTCAAAGCTAAAAATGTTGTATTTATTTGCAGCAAATGAGAAATCGTCAAAATAATAAAAAAGAAACTGTGCTTTCCGACCTTAAATAATGCACAGAAACAAGTTCTTATTCATATACAAACAACAAGACTCATGTTTTAACTCAGAAAGAGCTCAGAAATCAATATTTGGTGGAATAACCATGATTTTTAATCACAGCTTTCATGCGTCTTGGCCGCTTTCCACCTGTCTTTCACACTGATTTTGGGTGACCTTATGCCACTCCTGGCACAAAAATGTAAGAAGTCTTCATTGTTTGATGTCTTGTGACTGTCCATCTTCCTCTTGGTTACATTCCACAGGTTTTCAATGGGGTTCAGGTCTGGAGATTGGGCTGGCCATGACAGGGTCTTGATGTGGTGCTCCTTCATCCACACATTGATTGTCCTAGCTGTGTGGCATTGTCACATTGTCCTGCTGGAAAAACCAGTCCTCAGAGTTGGGGAACATTGCCTGAGCAGAAGGAAGCAAGTGTTATTCAAGGATAACCTTGTAAGCGGCCTGATTCATATGTCCTTCACAAAGATTAACCTGCCCAATTCCAGCCTTGCTGAAGCATCCCCAGATCATCTCTGATCCTCCACCAAATTTCACAGTGGGTGCTAGACACTGTGGCTTGTACACCTCTCCAGGTCTCCGTCTAACCATTAGACGACCAGGTGTTGGGCAAAGCTGAAAATTAGACTCATCAGAGAAGATTACCTTAGGTCGGTTTCACACTGGCGTTTGCAAACACAGCGCACCGAATGCAGCCAAACGCTTGCGCACATGCGTTCCTATGTTTAACATGGGAACGCATTTGCCTGCGTACGGTTGCGTTTGGATGCGCACAATTTGTGCACCCTCCGAGCGCACTCTGAACGCAGCTTGTTGCATTTTTTGTGCGTTCGCGGGCGCTTGTTTTATAAGCAAGCGCCCCCAAGCGCACAAACCATGCATTGAAGTCAATGGATCCGCAGTGTCCTGCGGATCTCATTAAAATCTCTCCCGGTGGCCGCCGGTGATCTGCAGTAGCCACCGTGAGATCAGCTAGAGCCTTCACTGATCTCCCGCATGTGTCGGCGGGGATAAACAGCTGATCTGACAGCTGTTTAAATCTCAGAATAGGTGATGTCGGCGTGGGAGATTTGAAGCAGCGATCAGCTGTTTCTTATCTCCTGCACCAATCTCACCTATTCGGTGTCGGCGAGGGAGATTTAAACAGCTGTCAGATCAGCTGTGTCTTCAAATCTCCCGCGCTGACACCGGCGGGAGATCAGCTGTGGTCAGGAGGAGGAGATCTCCACCACTGATCTCCTCCTCCTGGCCGCCCCCGAGACAGCTAATTGGCTGGCCGGGGTGCATACTAATGTGAACGCATTTGTTGATTCTCCGCTGCTTTCACATCAGTATGGCCTGCGTTTGCACTGCCTTTGCATCTGCATGCCATACGCATGCAAACACAAACGCCAGTGTGAAACCACCATTACTCCAGTACTCTTTGGTCCAATCCTTATGGTCTTTAGCAAACTTCAGCCTGGCTCTCCTTTGCTTCTCATTGATGAAAGGCTTTTTTTCTAGCTTTACATGACTTGAGACAGTCACAAGACATCAAACAATGAAGAACTGCTTAAATGTGTGTGCCAGGAGTGGCCTAACGTCAGCCAAAAGTAGTGTGAAAGACTGGTGGAAAGCGGCCAAGACGCTTGAAAGCTGTGATTAAAAATCATGGTTATTCCACCGAATATTGATTTCTGAACCCTTCCTGAGTCAAAACATTAGTATTGTTGTTTCTAAATGAATAAGAACTTGTTTTCTTTGCATAATTAAATACCTATAAAGAGAAAAATCTGAGAAACTGAAAATGTTCCAGTGGTCTCTTAATGTTTTCCGGGTCTGTATATACAGTTTTCATGAGCCACGCCCACCAGGGGCGTTTACCCACAAACCACATTTTCAACTCATCCGTCAAATAAACATACACAATCACACAGCCGGATGTGTCGTAATAACGTTGTGGGAGCATCCGGTTGCATCAGGTTTGACAATTTTGAGGGAGTCTGGTCGTTTGCGGGAACCAAAAAAACAGCAGGGTGAAACCAGCCTTACCGGCCTTCTTGCTTTGTTGCTCCTTACAACCTGCACCAGTGACCTTATTCCCTCACATCTCCTTCAGTCTCTCTCCTCAGCTGTCACCACTCACCTAACTAAAATATTTAACCTCTCTTATCCATCTGGCATCTTTCTGACACGCCCCTCCTCCAGGGCCTTAGGATACTCAGAACCGGGCTTTGAGGCTTCTTCACAGGGATCATAGGGACTGAGGCCCGGCTCTGTGACCCCGGTGGTGTCATTAAAAGTTTGGTGTGGGTGGCTCTCTCTCTTATGGACGGTTATCTGGCGTGGAGGGTTCATTCTGGGTAGGGATGACTGGACTTTGGGATACTTGTTAATTTTACATGACGCCATCCACAGGTTGCGGCAATAGATGGCTGCCGCTGCACGACAGTTCTCCTAGGGGCCGATGGTTGGGCTTAATGTTCTTAAGCCCTCTATGGGTAGATCTGACCCCCAGGGCAGCTAAAGGTAGCTGAGTGAGTTGGTAGTTGTGTTTCTGGTGCTTCTGACGCATTAAGAAGGTTCACAGACACAGCGGGTTGCAGTCCAAAAAATACAATTCAACACCAAAATTATGATTTTTTATGTTGTGGCAACATTACAATAAAATACAATAACGGGTGATCAAAACATCACAACTACCCAAAAATGGTATCAGCAAAAACCTCTGCTCAAGACGCAAAAATAAGTCGTCACACAGCCGCAGATCCCGAAAAATAAGAACGCTACGGGGCATGGAAAATGGTGCAAAAGGCCAATTCTTTTTCTTTAGAAACTTCTGAATTTTTTGTCACCACTTAGAAAACAGTAAAAGTAGCATGTTTGGTATTTACAAACTCTTACCGACCCAAGATATTATGCCGACATGTCATTGTTACCATATATTACTGACTCGAGACATCATACTGACATGTCAGTGATACCATATAGTACTGACCCGAGGCATCATACCGACACATCAGTGTTACCATATAGCACTGACCCGAGGCATCATACCGACACGTCCGTGTTACCATATAGTACTGACCCGAGGCATCATACCGACACGTCCGTGTTACCATATAGTACTGACCTGAAGCATCACACCGACACCTCATTGTTACCATATAGTACTGACCCGAGGCATCATACTGACATGTCAGTACCATAAGGTAAAGGAGCCACTAATATCTCCAAAGCAGGTGCAATTGTGCACAGCATTTCACACATACAGTATCATCAAACAAAAGATGGTTTCAATGATAAAACTTCCGGAAAAGATAAATTGCATTATAAAAACATGTCAACTTGAGTTAAATGCCAATGGTGTAAACAGAGGCGTAACTACAACAGGTGCAGGGGTTGCAATCACACCCGGGTCGTGGAGCCGACGGGGCCCCAAAAGTCCCTTTGGCCTATAATTAAAGACTAATGCTATTAAAGATTTGCAATAATTGGGGCCCCATTGGAGCTTTTCCATTAGGGCCCACGAATTTCAAGTTACTGCACTGAGTGTAACTCTTATTGACCTGTGGTGGCGCTTTGGGACAAAAACACTTGCTTCCAGTGCTCTCGAACAGATGCTGCTTTCCTGGTGTGCACCCTGACACTGTAGTAGCCAAGAGACTCCTGTCTGCAGCTGCCCCATGGCAGTGATACACCCCAGAAGGGTAGCAAGCAAGCAGCTTCAGAGCAGCTTCGGAGTAAAAAGGGTGAAGAACATCTCTTATGTCATCAACGCAAAAGGATACATTTTTTAGTTCATGCATACCCAGAGTGCTGTCAATCAGGATCAGGAGGAGTGCTAAAAAATGCAAATTGGGGGGTGTAATGGTCTCTTGAGCCCTTGGACACATCAAGTGTGCTGCAAACCTCGCTCATTTGCATATTATTATTATTATTTATTTATATAGCGCCATTATATTCCATGGCGCTTTACATGCTAAAAGGGGCAGACTAGGACAAGTAACATAGTAACAATACAAGTAACAATAAATGTGGACAATTCAGTCGTACAGGTACAAGAGGGGAGAAATCCTGTGCACGAGGGCTCACAGTCTACGAGGGATGGGTGGGGATACAGTGGGAGGGGGAAGTTCCAGTCGTGAGGCGGTGTGGTGGACCGGGTCTTATTGCAGGTGGTAGGCTTGGCGGAAGAGGTGGGTCTTTAGGCTTCTTTTGAAGGTTCCCAGAGTAGGAGAATGTCTGATGTGTTGGGGCAGTGAGTTCCAGAGTATGGGTGAAGCACGGGAGAAATCCTGTATGCGGTTGTGCGAAGAGGAGATGAGGGGGAAGTAGAGGAGGAGCTCTTGGGAGGATCGCAGGTTGCGTGAGGGTAGGTATCGGGAGACCATGTCAGAGATGTATGGAGGGGACAGGTTGTGAATGGCTTTGTATGTCATGGTTAATGTTTTAAACTGGGATCTCTGGGAAGTAGGGAGCCAGTGAAGGGCTTGGCAGAGGGGGGAGACATGGGAGTAGCGGGGGGACAGATGGATTAAGCGGGCAGCGGAGCTCAGGATAGATTGGAGAGGTGCAAGGGAGGTATTGGGGAGGCTGGTGAGCAGGAGGTTGCAGTAGTGGAGGTGGGAGATGATGAGAGCGTGAATAAGGGTTTTAGCAGTGTCGTGGTCAAGGAAAGTGTGGATCCTATAGATGTTTTTGAGCTGGAGTCGGCAGGAGGTGGCGAGGGCCTGGATGTGGGGCTTGAAGGAGAGGGAAGAGTCAAGAATAACCCCGAGGCACTTAGCGTGGGGGACTGGGGAGAGAGAGCAGCCTTTGACGACAATGGATAGGTCAGGTAGTGAGGGGGAGCGTCTTGGGGGGAAGACTATGAACTCGGTTTTGTCCATGTTCAGCTTAATGAAGCGAGCAGAGAAGAAGGATGAGATGGCGGACAGGCAGTGTGGAATTTTGGATAGAAGGGAGGCGATGTCAGGACCAGATAGGTAGATTTGGGTGTCGTCGGCATAGAGGTGGTACTGGAGGCCATGGGACTCAATGAGATGCCCTAGACCGAGAGTGTAGATTGAGAACACTAACTGTCCAAGAACCGAGCCCTGGGGGACCCAGAGAGATAGGGGGTAGGGCGAGAAGGATGTGTGGGAGTGGGTGACACTGAAGGACCGGTCCGTTAAGTATGAGGAGATCCAAGAGAGGGCAAGGTCCGTGATGCCAAGAGATTCCAGGAGGAAGTAGAAGGGAATGGTCAACCGTGTCGAAGGCGGTGGACAAGTCGAGGAGGAGAACAGAGTAGTGGCGTTTGCTTTTGGCAGTCAGTAGGTCGTTGGTGACTTTGGTTAGGGCTATTTCAATGGAGTGGGGGGTCAGAAGCCAGATTGCAGGCGGTCAAAGAGGGAGCAGGAGGAGAGGTGAGAGGACAGCTCAGAGTGGACGTGCTGTTCAAGTAGTTTAGAGGCGAAAGGGAGGAGAGATATAGGACGGTAGTTGGAGACAGATGTAGGGTCGAGGGAGGGTTTTTTGTAGAGGATGGGTGTGATCAAGGTGTGTTTGAAGGCTGAGGGGAATGTGCCGGTGGTGAGTGATAGGTTGAAAAGATGAGTTAGGGCTGGGATGATAACGGAGGTGAGGTTGGGAATGAGGTGGGATGGGAGCGGGTCGTGGGCGCTGGTGGTGAGGTGTGATTTTGACAGGAGGGAGGAGAGCTGATCTACAGTTATAGGGGGGAAGCAGTTGATGGAAGTAGAGGGCAGTATAGGTGAGAGGGGAGGCTGTGGGGACAGTGGATCAAAGCTGTCTCTGATTCCGTCGATCTTTTCTTTGAAGAAGGAGGCAAAGTCTTCGGCAGAGATAAGGGGAGAGGGAGGGGGAGCAGGCGGGTGGAGTAAGGAATTGAATGTTTTGAAAAGTTGTTTGGGATCGCGGGACAGGGAGGTTATTAGGGATAAGAAGAAGGTTTGTTTGGCGGTAGCAAGTGCAGTGTTGATTGCGATGAGGGACTGTTTGAACAGCGCAAAGTGGTCAGTGGAACGTGATTTTTTTCCATCTCCTCTCGGCGACCCTGGATGCCCGTCTCAGGTCTTTAGTGAGGGTGGTGTGACAGGGTTGCCTGTTAGTGCGTGGAGCGTGGTATGTGAGGGGGGCAGCTAGATCGAGGGCCTTGGTTAATGTGGTGTTGTAGAGGGTAGTGGCAGTGTCTGTGTCACGTATAGATGTTATGTTGGCGAGAGGTAGAAGGCATATTAATTATACTATTCAAATGTAATTTTTTTACCCACTAGTTCAATAAAATGTATATGGCTAAGTCCCCTATATGGCTTTTGAAGTACTTAACCTAAATTTATCACCTAGAAAAGCAAAACCCCGACCCCCATCCTGTCGTGCATTAAACTCTCTGACAAGTTACAGTCACCAGTCAGCAAAACCTTAGAGGTAAGAAGGCAGCAGATCAGCTGAACATCAAGGTCACCTAGTCCTGGTTAATGGTTTAGAAAACCCTATATGAGCACAGACCCCCACAAGTGGAAACCCCCTTACACTAATGCTGTGCTGCAAAACAATGCCATAATATAGGCAGAAGTTTCTATATTAATCTGCTTTGTCTACAAAATCAATGTGGCCCCAATGCTGGAATATCGACATCAGCTGGGTTACAGTCTTTCAATGTTGTACAACAAGACATAAAAAAACACATATAAGTGCAAATGTATAGCCGTATAGAGATTAAAGGGGTTCTCCACTTCTGATTCCACATATCTCCCCCAAGGAAAATAAAAAAGTCTATATTCACCTCCCATGTTGGCGCTGTTCGAGCAGTCTCAGAAATCGCATTCCTGGGCCTCAGGTGACATTGCCTCACGTCCAATCACCGCCAACTTCCGTCTCAATCCCTTTGGACCAATGAGTTAATCAACAGTACGAGAGTGCTGTGTTTACTGACACCGCTGGAACAGCGCCTGCATGGGAGGGGAGTATAGGCTTTTTTATTTTACCTGGGGGAGAAAGGTGGCATTCCTGGGGCTCACATGATGTCACGCGAGCCCCATATCCAATAATCGCCAGCTTCTGTCTGGCCACCTTCGGGCACAGGGCAATCAACAGGAAGTGAGAGGCAGACCCAGGATTGACTTCCTGTTCATTAACTCATTGGTCCGAAGGCGGGGGTGACAGAAGCCGGCAATAATTGGATGAGAGACTCGTGTGACATAACAATGTCACATGAGCCTCGGAACCATGACTGCCAACACCACTGGAAGAGCAGCAGCATGGGGGGTAAGTGTAGCATGTTGGCAGGTATAATTAACCATGAGTTCATATTAAATATGTTGTACAAAGTTCTGCAATGACATTGTACGGCAACTAGGGGTCACCAGAAGCTAAGAAAAGAAAGAGATAGGGATTTTGTGAGAAAGACCCGGGAATGTGAGGGAGGAGGAGCTGAGAGTGCTGAGGAAGAAGAAGGAGGAGCCATCATTGTGTGACTCGTGGTCCTGGGATCTCACCGTGTCCAAGGAGAAAGAGGACGTGCCTGATTCCTGTGATGTGTGATGTGTGGAGCTCCCCAAGGACTTGTGCTGTCAAAGTGCCCAATGAAGAACTGCTCGTTGTGAGTAACAAAGTGTGACCGGTCATAGTACAGATAGATAGGGAGAGGCAGACAGTGATGGCAAAAGCTGCATAGAACTTTCCTGTGTGTAACCCTGCTGGTGAACCGACTAGTCGGGGATTAGAAACTGTGAAAGATCTTGTAAACTGAGACTTTGAACAAGTGCATTATACAGAGGAGTCCTATTGTGAATTACAAAGGAGAACTGAATACGACCCAAATTCCTGTTGCACCAGGCTGTGCTCAAGAGCCTGGTGAGCGAAAACAACTGAAATTACCCTGTGAGATTAAAATTAAACAAATGTTAGATTGTTAACTGTGTGTGTTATACGAGTTTAAGAGGAATTCTTTTGTTCCTGCAGGAGAGAGAATTGAACACTGTGGAAATAACTTGTGATTACTATAATTGGTTATAAGGGGACATATGTGCCCATGACATATAGTAAATAGCGTGGGAGGAAGTTGTAGGATTATATGTGTGAGAGAAACACGTGCTGCGGCCGCGGTAAAATTCTGTAGGCCCTGTACTGAGTAAGAAAGAAAAAGGGGAAGGGGAACAAGAGGCGCAATAGTGCCTTATCACTTAGACACTTATAGTACGGTGGTATAAAGGAACCACTCACCTATTTCAGTTGTGCGACCCACAACTGGTATACAGACATATAGTGTTTTATCCCGATGGCTGCTGCTGGACTCCCACCAACCACTTGCAGGTGGAATCACACAATAAAAAATGGGAAAGGAAACGGTGTTCACCAGTCCGCGCTGCCAGGATCCACTTATTCCAGGGAAGAAACTCACGATCAGATGTGATATGATCAAATCCTTTATTGCATCCAACGCGTTTCAACGCCTTTCCTGGCGTCTTCCTCAGGGATACCTCCACCCCGCTACACAGCTCTTATTTATAACCACATCTATTATCATAATCTGTGGGTGTTCCTGGTCTTGTGATGTGAAAAACGTCATCAGGACAGGGAGGGTACTACATTTTGGCGCAAAAAAACATAAAAGTCCTTATACACACATGAAAGTCCATAAACAGTGACATTTGGCTGATCTAAAAAATCCATTTGATAAAACCATGAAAAAACTTTTGAAAAAATCATGCGGAAAAGCTCCTAAAAACAGCTCAGTGCATTTACATAACACAAGTAAAAAAAATAATTAAGATAGCATCAACTGACTCCCCCAGGGGATAGAACTCATGCTGTCAGAGTGTCAATACATTTAACTGGATTACCATTGTTCTATGTTATCTGGGCTAACAATTGTGTGATTCACAGATGCTTTACTTGTTTAAAAATGTGTGAATAAGATTCTCTTTGTTTTGCAGCAGTAATCCAGATTACAGGTCTGAAGGCACGACCAAGCTCAGGCATAATTTGGAGAATAAATTATTAATTAAAAACGTTACTAATTTTATTCATAAAATGTAAAATCCAAAAAATAATAATAATAATAATAATAAAAAATATTAATATATCTAATAACTGTATACAAAAATGAAAGAAAGGTAAAATTTAATATGAATGTTTTCATGTTTCATATAATTTAATAAAATTCTTAATAAAATATTTCGCTGAGAGTTCCTGATGTGTCAATTTTTTGTCCAAGTCTATAGATGGCTCACATAAAAGAGAAGGGGAACAACGGGAGAGTGAGTTTCTTCCCTGGAATAAGTGGATCCTGGCAGCGCGGACTGGTGAACACCGTTTCCTTTCCCATTTTTTATTGTGTACTGAGTAAGGGCAGGTTGGCATAGTTCGGGGGTAGTCATGTTCCTCCCTGCCAAACTGGCACTTGAGTTCCCTCGGGCTGCATAAGTTGTTTTGTGTTTTCAGGCTGTGGACCATAATTTGTAGTGAGTGCAACCCTGTCATTTGTTTTACAAGTTTCCACAAAAGACTTCGTTTATCACTATACCGAGTCAGCGTCATTGATAACAGCGCCGTATCTTCTAGATTCAAACGACTGGTGTCCCGGTCGTTACAAAGGATAAGCTTTTTTATTTCATCTAGGGGAGACATTTGGAAGCAAAAAAGGTTATCCTAGTAGTGGAAAACCCATGTAAGAGATAAAGTGTAACCACCATTTACATTTTTATTTAATAATAACATAGAGCAAGTGATTATAACAAATTTTTAAATATAATTCATAAGTGAACTCTGGAAGCAAACCTTTCAAAAGCCTTCCAGAAGATGTCCCCACTAGACTGTTTTTAAACCTGACATATGCTCGTTGTCAGGGAAATCCGTCTTCAGTGCCACACATACATAAGGTTGAGGGGGCAGGGCCTAGACAGCATTCACAGTATAGCTGATCAGTGTATCAGGATACCTTAATCAAGGATAATCATGAGCTCAGGCTGTCAGAATGCAGCTCCCGTGATCTCTCTCCATTTACATTCCTCTGCTCTGTGTTATCAGCTGATTGCACAGAGCGGAGAAATGTGAATGGAGAAGAGTTAAGGCCGGGTTATATGCAGCGACA
This sequence comes from Allobates femoralis, assembly GCA_033576535.1. Taxonomy (NCBI): domain Eukaryota; kingdom Metazoa; phylum Chordata; class Amphibia; order Anura; family Aromobatidae; genus Allobates; species Allobates femoralis. Next base: position 9,474,077 of record JARQOC010000001.1, read on the forward strand.
TCGCTACCGATGTCACTGCAACGTTACAAAACCTGTGACTTTGCAGCAACCTCGCCAGCGACGTCATTGCGTGTGATCGTTGCAGAATGGCCGAGACCATTTTTCAATCGTTAGTCTGCCGCTGTCATGCATGCATTGGCATGTGTGACAGGGGCAATAACCAGCGGCACTCAGTGTGCACCCGACACCCTGACCGATTCCAGCGACCGTCGGGTGTCGGCGCATCACTGGGTGAACGCTGGTGAGATCTGCCTATCTGGCATCTCACCAGTGATCGCATAATGATTTTCTAGCGATCCCGATTATTGGTTGGGTCGCTGGAACATCGCTACATGTAACCCAGTCTTTAGATAAGATCACAGGACCAGTGTGCTGACAGCCTAAGCTCAGCACAGTCCCTGGCTGAGGTAAACTGAGCGTCTGATCATCTGTAGTGTGAACGCTGTGTAGGCCACCCACCCACCACCCCTCATATGGCCGTATTCAGTGTGTAGAGCTGACGACAGATTTCCCTGATGAGCATATGTCAGGTTTGGAAACAGCCTAGTGGGGACATCTTCTGGAAGGTTTTTTGAAAGGTTTTCTTCCAGATTTCACTTCTGAAGTATATTTGAATGTTTATTATAATCACTTGCTCTACATTATTATTGAATAAAAATTTAAATGTCAGTTATACTTTAAGGACCCCTGCTTGAGATAGGACATCAATGATTCACAGATCAGCAAGGGAAAATTGTTTAAAAAATAAGATTTTTAGATCATTTTGATTCGGAGCTAAGTAATAATATCGCAAAAAATTCCATTGCTCTGTCCTTGATACGCAGTACCCTGAGGTGAGTGTATACCCTGAGGTGTGTGTGTAGTCTGACAGGCAGCTAACCCTTTATCTACTGTAGTCCAACAAGAGACTGTTGATTGATAGCTGTACACTTTATTGAACATTAGTAAATGTGTTTAGTGAGACTAGGAACAATGAGATATATACAATCAGCACATGTATTAATACAACAAAGAAATACACATCATAAATTGCTGTACAATGTACAAACAACATCTAAAAAATCAGCCCGTTTCTAGCCTCATAAATGCAGCAGTTAACATTATAGTAAAAGAATCTGTACCCAGTTTCGAACCGGGCACCTTTGTGTTGGTAGGCGGCAGTGCTTACCACTAGGCCACAGAACCTATAGTAAAAGTGTCTGTGGCCAGGCTTGAACCGGGCACCTTTGCGTTGGTAGGCGGCAGTGCTTACGACTAGGCAACAGCACCTATAGTAAAAGTGTCTGTACCCAGGCTCGAAACGGGGATCCTTTGCGTTGGTAGGCGGCAGTGCTTACCACTAGGCCACAGGAAGTGTCTGTACCCAGACTTGAACCGGGCATCTTTGCCTTGGTAGGCAGCAGTGCTTACCACTAGGCCACAGTTTACAATATAGACAACTACAAAGAGCATACTCTTCCTTACCAGCGATGCTATCAGGAGGGGATGAAATGGTGGATGTTCTCTGTATCACAGTCATGAGGAAAAATTGACTCTTTCTACTCACAATGCAACACTAATAGAGGGAGATTGGAAACAAGAAAGGACAAAAAGCCAATGCTGATAAACAACCACTACATGAAGCTAATGTATTTTAAACAAACTATATAAGGAACATCAGATTTAATGCTGAAAGCAGAACTTCAATTACCAACAGTTTTAACACAAGCACTGACTGCATAGGCTTTCCTTGCACTGTAGTTTGACCTCATCATGTGACCTTTCATTGATAGTTTTAGTGTCAATAAGGTTGGTTAGAAATGAATGGATGATGTGCTGTGATTGGTTGATGTGGGCAGAGAAGATTTAAATAACCCAGGTTCCAAAGAGTGTGGTGGTGTCCATAGCATCCAATCAGAGCATATTTTACATCTTACCTCAACAATACAAGGCTGGGTTCACACTACCGGTTTTTGGTATCTGATGGAATGCGGATAAATCCTGCATCCCCCTGGATTCCCCTGCAAGTGTAAAAATTGATGCAACTGGATACACCCACACCAGTATTATCACCGATCCGTCTCACGCGGGAGCATACAGTTACATCAGGTTATGTACCTTATCTTGCTGAACCACAAAAATAAGGAAATTATATACCTTTATCTCTTGTAAGTGACATGTCCTGGGCCTCACAGTGCAGGAATACCTGTCCCTTGACCCCCGAAGAAACTTGACAATACATCTGATTCAGAAGACTCAGAACTTGAAGAGCAATAGGATTCTGACAAACACATTCATGCTAGTTCTGATTTGCCTCTCTTGCAATCCTACTAGCAGCTCTCACTGACATTCTGCTTGTTCTTCCAGACCTTACCTTGACCTCCACTGATCCTGTTATCTGCCATTTCTTAAATACATTTCAAACAGAGGAAAGGGCAACTTGAAAACACTTTGCTATCTTCTTATAGCCTTCTCCAGCCTTGTAAGAGTGCTCATTTTCAGAGTGCTCAACAGCTGCTTAGAAGAACCTATGGCTGCTGTTTTTTGGCACAAGATTAGGGGAGGCTGGGTTTATATAAAGCTGTGAAATTTGAATCACCAGGCCTTTCCTAACGATGTTAGTGAACCAGACATAACCCCAACAGGCTAATTAAAGGGGTTGTCCGGGCTTTTTATAAAATCTGTGTGTGTATGTAGGCTGCAAAATGTTAACAGTTTGTAATTTGCACCTTGTTAACATTTTGAATGGTTACCTAGATATCACCATACCACATGTGAGGAGCCCGTGCTCACCCCCTCAGCCTGCACTCACCCTCTCTACCATACTCTCCCCCCTCAGCCCGCAATCAGCACGCTCTCATCCCCATCAAGGTGCTCTCATCCCTTTAACCCACAAACAGCCCGCTGTTACCCCTCAGCCCGCACTCACCCTGCTTAGTCCGCTCAGCCAGTGCTCACATCGCTTAGCCCACTTACCGCTCAGCCTGTTCACCACTCGGCCTGTTCACCCCACTAACCACTTACCCCACTCATCACTCAACCCGCTCACTCTGTTCGCTACTTGGCCTGCTTACCACTCAGCCTGCTCATCCCACTCACCACTCATCCCTCTGACCACTCGACCTGCTCGCTCTGCTCACCACTCAGCAAGCTCGTACTGCTCACCGCTCGGCCTCCTCGCCCCACTCACCACACACACCCTTTAGCTGGCAATCACTCCTGCTCAGACCACACTGCCCCCCCTTGTCCTGCACTCATCTCCGCTCAGCCTGCCTCAGCCCTCACATACTCCCCTCAGCCAACATTCATCTCCCTCAGCCCGCACTCACCTCAGCTCAACCTGCACTTACTCCCCTCAACCTGCACTTATGCCTTACTCAACTTGTTCTCAACCCCCTCATTCCGCACTCATCCCTCTCAGCCCCTACTCACCCCTCTTAGCCCGAACATGCCCCTGCTCAGCCCACACTCACCCCCCCTCAGCTTGCACTCGGCCTGCACTCACTCCCCTCAGTCCACACTCGCCCCCCTCATCCTGCGCTCACTTCCCTGAGCCTGCATTCACCCCTCTCAGCCTGCACTTAGCCAACTCTCACTTCTTCAACCGACACTCACGACGCTTAGCCCACTTTCACCCCCTTTAGCCTGCATCCCTCGCAGCCCGTATTCACCCAACTCACCATTCACCCCACACACCAATCAGCCCGCGGGGAAGAGACAGCACAAGGGGAAGGAGAGCGCACGGGGGAAGTAAGAGACAGCACATGGAGAGAGCACACAGGGAGGAGAGAGTGCACAGGGGGAAGCAAGAGCACAAGGTAAAAACAGAGCACACAGGTGGATGGTAAGAAGTGCGCCTGACAAGCTACAGCCACCCTGTGAGGCAGTGGGCTCTGCCCACACTCAGCCCGCACTCACCCACCTCAGACCCGCACTCAGCCAGCTTTCACCCCACTTAGCCTGCACTCAGCTCGCTATCACTCCCCTCAGCTTGCACTCACCCCCCTCAGTCTACTTTCATCCCCTTATCCCACACTTATCCCACTCTTACCCCCCTCAGCTCAGCTCGCGCTCACTCTGCTCAGCCTACGCTCACCCTGCTCACATTGCTCACCGCTCGCTCAACCCTTCCACTGCTCAGCCCGCTGACCGCAGCTCGGCCTGCTCACACCACTCGCCACTCAGCCCGCCCACCCCGCTCACCACCTGACCCGCTTGCCCTGCTCACTACTCCGCTCACCACTTGACCCGCTCACCACTCATCCTGGTCACCACTCACTCCACTCACCAATTTACCCACCCGACCCACTCATCCCACTCTCCCCACTCATCACTCAGCCTGTCTTGCTCACTACTCAGCCTGCTCACCCCACTCACCACTCAGCCCGCTCATCACTATGCACACTCAGTCTACTAATCACTGAGTCCTCTCACCACTTGGCCCACTCACCTGCTCACCACTCGGCCCACTCACCCTGCTCATCACTTGCCCCGCTCACCACTTGGCCCACTCACCACTCACCCTGGTCACCACTCACTGCATTCACCAATTCACCCACTCGCTCCACTGACCACTCAGACTGCTCTCCCCACTCACCACTAGGCCTGTCCCGCTCACCACTCAGCCTACTCGCCCCACTCATCACTCGCCCTGCTCACCATTCAGCTTGCTCAGTACTATGCATACTTGACCCGCTGATCACTAAGCCCACTCACCACTTGGCCCACTCACCCTGCTCACCACTTGCCCCGCTCAGCACTTGGCCTGTCCCGCTCACCAGTCAGCCTGTACGCCCCGCTCAGCACTCGGCCTGCTCACTACTATGCCCACTTGGCCCGCTGACCACTCAGCCCTCTCACCACTTGGCCCACTCACCATTCAGTCTGCAGCTTGCTCAGCCTGCAGCCCATAGATATAGATATGTAGATAAATGATAGATAGATAGATAGATAGATAGATAGATAGATAGATAGATAGATAGATAGATAGATAGATAGATAGTCTTAGGACTCATCAGACCTGGGGGCACCGTGACATGGTTGGTGAGCAAACAGACATTGGCCAATGTATGTACTAAGAACCCCAGAAATAAAAAAATAAGAATTTTTGAGTTTTTTAAAAAAAACGTAAGTTTTTACATTTTTTTCTCAAATATATACCGCTTGTTAGCATGTGTACATCATTGGTAATAGCTGAGTGCTGCAGAGAATTTTTTCTGGTTGTTTGACCCAGTGTCCCTGCTGGCACCAGTTCACATTGTGTCTGTGAGGGCTGTGCAGTTTTTTTCTGTTAAGGATAGATAGATAGATAGATAGATAGATAGATAGATAGATAGATAGATAGATAGATACCGTATATACTCGCGTATAAGCCGAGTTTTTCAGCCCAAAAATTGGGCTGAAAAGTACCCCCTCGGCTTATACGCGAGTACACCAACGCAAGTGCCGCCAAACCGCCCGCCCGCCACCATGAGTATACATGTGCCCCCCCCATCAATATCCAGGGCCCCCCCCTTGCAGGCCAAACCTGTAAAGAAAGATCATTATACTTACACCTGCGCCCGCCGCCGTCCCCGCTCTGCACCGCGCTCCTCCATCTTCTTCCGTCTTCTCCTCGGTCGCACAGGCAATGACGTCATTGCCTGTGCGAGTCATTGCCTGTGCGACCGAGGAGGAAGACGGAAGAAGATGGAGGAGCGCGGTGCAGAGCGGGGACGGCGGCGGGCGCAGGTGTAAGTATAATGATCTTTCTTTACAGGTTTGGCCTGCAAGGGGGGGCCCTGGATATTGATGGGGGGGGCACATGTATACTCATGGTGGCGGGCGGGCTTCCTATATACCTGTGGGGCTGCTGCTGTATTTACCTGTGGGGCTGCTGCTGTATTTACCTGTGGGGCTGCTGCTGTATTTACCTGTGGGGCTGCTGCTGTATATACCTGTGGGGCTGCTGCTGTATTATACCTGTGGGGCTGCTGCTATATATACCTCTGGGGCTGCTGCTATATATACCTCTGGGGCTGCTGTATATACCACTGGGGCTGCTGCTGTATTTACCTGTGGGGCTGCTGCTGTATATACCTGTGGGGCTGCTGCTGTATTTACTTGTGGGGCTGCTGCTGTATATACCTCTGGGGCTGCTGCTGTATTTACCTGTGGGGCTGCTGCTGTATATACCTGTGGGGCTTCTGCTATATATACCTCTGGGGCTGCTGCTGTATTTACCTGTGGGGCTGCTGCTGTATTTACTTGTGGGGCTGCTGCTGTATATACCTCTGGGGCTGCTGCTGTATTTACCTGTGGGGCTGCTGCTCTATATACCTGTGGGGCTGCTGCTATATATACCTCTGGGGCTGCTGCTGTATTTACCTGTGGGGCTGCTGCTGTATATACCTGTGGGGCTGCTGCTGTATTTACTTGTGGGGCTGCTGCTGTATATACCTCTGGGGCTGCTGCTGTATTTACCTTTGGGGCTGCTGCTGTATATACCTGTGGGGCTGCTGCTATATATACTTCTGGGGCTGCTGCTGTATTTACCTGTGGGGCTGCTGCTGTATTTACCTGTGGGGCTGCTGCTGTATATACCTGTGGGGCTGCTGCTGTATTTACCTGTGGGGCTGCTGCTGTATATACCTGTGGGGCTGCTGCTGTATTTACCTGTGGGGCTGCTGCTGTATTTACCTGTGGGGCTGCTGCTATATATACCTGTGGGGCTGCTGCTATGTATACCTGTGGGGCTGCTGCTATATATACCTGTGGGGCTGCTGCTGTATATACCTCTGGGGCTGCTGCTGTAACACTGCTGGGGCCTGTATATACCACTGGGGAGGCTGCTGTATACCACACTGCTGTGGGCTGTATACCTGTGCTGGGGTCCACCCTCGGCTTATACACGAGTCAATAGGCTTTCCCAGGTTTTGGGGGCAAAAGTAGGGGGGTCGGCTTATACACGGGTCGGCTTATACACGAGTATATACGGTAGAAAAATAGATAGATAGATAGATAGATAGATAGATAGATAGATAGATAGATAGATAGATATGTGGGTAATTCCAACATTTATGTTTTATTTATGTACTTAACAGTTTTATAATGTTTTTATTCCTTTTCACTTTCTTTATTTCTGGATGAGGAGGTTCAGGTATTTTCTAACTTATAATAAAATATGATCAGTTTAAAGTTTTTCCACAGCAAAAACCACACGAGCCTCTTCCCCTCCCTGTGATCCGCAGGAGCTCGTCGTTCTCGCTTCACCTCTTTACTGAACCTTATAACAGTTGTTTGATGCAGATGATCTCATGGGTGCGATGATAATGTCGCCTCTTTCACACTGATTTTGGCCTCAGATTTCAGCAGGTACCAGGAACACGACCTAATTACTGACGGTGGTAGTGACCATATGCAAATACGTGACCCAATTCTTCTCCTGGAATCTTTGATATGTTTGGTTAATCGAGGCGGATTATAATGAGTGGTCCTATGATAATGACATTTCCATCACGGTATGGGGAGATCGATGAGGTCACAGGATTAACGATGGGAAATCCCAGGGTTCGAGGATGGCGGTATAAATGATGACGGCTCATATGGGACGATGCCACATGAGAAGATCTGTCCCCAGATTATAGACATCATCAAGAATGTATCCCCCAAAGGTGACGGTGCTGGTGAGTGATGGGGAGAGGAGATGGCGGGTGTAGACCAGTGAGTGGCGGTTGGAGGGATACAGATAGGTATTGATTGGAGATATAGTATACTGTATAGTTTCAAAAATATAAAGATAATCATGGAGAACTCTTAGGCTACGTTCACACAAAAAACCATAACTGCAAAAAAGCGCTGCTATTACGCAGCATGTGAGCATAACCTTAAAGGGATATTCCTATTGTTCAATATTATAGCATATCATTAGGATATCGATAACATTATCAATAGTTTTCTCACTAAAAAAGAATAATTGGAGCTCATCTGAATTGCCTAAAACAAGTCCTTTATAGGGAATTCATGTATAGAAGGACGCTAACAGCTATGGAGGATAACAGCTGTTTCATGCTTGTCCAGCACTTCAAGGTTCTGTTGAAGTCCTGGACAAGCACAAAACAGCTGTTGTCCTCCATAGCTGTTAGCGTCCTATTTTACATGAATTCCCAATAAAGGACTTGTTTTAGGCAATTCGGGTGAGTGCTGCATATTCTTCTTTTGTGAAAGTACTATATGTTTTTCTTTAGCGAGCACCACCTTTTGCCATTATCACTCACATCGCTGCAAACAACCATTGCCATATACCAGCGAATCTGTTAAGAACACAAAGGGTGGTCCGGATTTTTTCCTTCTTACTACGTGTGGATCATTACTAACAGTGATCACCAAAGATCCTGAAATGGGCAATGTGCTGCAGTTGTTTGCACTCGTGTTCAGAAGTAAAGAATTGAAGGATCCCTTTAAGAGGGACTTTCACGTGCCATACCTATATACTGGTATAAAGACCGATGTTCTCCTGAATCCGACGATGTTTTTCTTTTATTTCCAAGCCTCTCTGTTCCTGAGATATGGCCTCTTCTTCTCTTTATATAAATTTGCATATTTTCAACCAAGTGGGTTTGGTGTACAAGCCATATATGGGCGTCTTCTTGATGACCACGCCTATTTGGATATAAAGGTTAGATTTATATACAGTAAAAAGAGAGGGTGATATCTCAGGAAGGGAGAGGAGCAGGAAGAAAAGGAAAACATCGCTGGATTCAGGAGAAAAGCAGCAATTACACCAGGCAAAAAAATATTATATTGAGTCCATTCATTCTTAAAATTAATGGATGTTCCCTGACTGTTAGACCACCACCCAATAGAAGGTGATTTCATGTTCTTGCGTTGTACTATTATTTCTGACAATGGATAATGAAAATTAAAGCTCTGATGTAGAAGTCAGCTGTCCCTCTAGTGCCACCAATGGGCGACTATCTGTTAAAGGGGTATTCTCATCTCCGAGATCCTATCCCAATATGTAGTAGGTGTAAGAATATCAATAATAGCAAATACGGCCAATTAGAAATGTAGTATAGTTCTCCTGATTAACTGTCACTTACCTCATGTGCAGGACATTGCAACTTAGGTATCCATGGTTACAACCATTCATATCGTGACAGTTAGTTAGTTACTCGTGGTCGTAACCATGGATACCTAAGATGTAATGTCCTGTACATCAGGTAAGTGACAGGTAATCAGGAGAAATATACTACATTTCTAATTAAAGGTATTTGCTTATATTATTATTATTATTACATCTAACACTTATTGGTATAGGATCTTGGAGATGAGAATTCCAATTTAATGCTAGATTACATATATTGTTTTTCTACTTTTCTGTCCTGCTATAGGATAAGATATAATAACAGCATAGAGAATGTATTACCTGACTTCAACAATGTCAGGAGGATACCATTGACAGTAGTCAGGTTGCATCAAGTTTGTCATCCATTTTAGCTGAAAAAGTAGAGATTATACCTCATGGGAACGTACCTCATATTATCTTGAGACAATTCTGTCAAAAGGTTTGTCCAAAACAAGAAAAGAAGTTGATCATTTTTGTTTTTCACCCTAAACAGTGCCACATCTACTGGTTGTATCTGGTATTGCAGCTCATTAAAATGAATAGAGCTGAGTTGCAGTACCCCACACCACCCATAACACTGTTCTTTGAAGAAGAATTACAGCTTTAGGCTATTGTATTTTATATGATTTCCGAACATACTTTCTTCAATAAAGGGAATCTGTCAGGTCATAAATCCATATGTAAATTCTATCATATTCTAATTCCTCTAGTTCCTCTAGTCTTTCTATTCATGCATTTCTTTTATTTATACTCCCCCTATTCTCTGTACACTGCAAAAAAAAGAGATTCATCCTGTCCATCACAGTGAGTGATCACTTAGTTCTCTGCTGCACACTCCCCATAGGATGAATATTCATGGCATCACTGCACTGCACACAAGGAAAGTTCAGTACAAATCTCTCACATGGGAGGGGGCTGTCTGCAGGAAAACAAGTATGTAAATAAAGACACAGAATCTCTCACAGACAGCACAGGCTTCTACTCAGAGCAAAACAAATGGAGGAGATTGGCTTACCTAGCTATGATTGCAAACATTAGATATGTGCCTGGCATTTCTCCCTCCCTTTCCCTCCCCCTCCCCAGGAAAATTAAACTAGAAGTGGGACACAAAGCACTAGGGGGGGAGCAAATGTCAGCCTGGGAAGGAGTGAATAATAAATGAACATTCACATACTGTGGACTATTCTGCAGTGAAAGAAATGAGCTGGACTAGTGAAGCAGCTGCCTGATGGGTGTGAAGATCCTTATAGCAAGAGAACTAAAAAGGCTACAGTAACGAATTTTGCATATTTTGAAAGGTCTGAAAAACCAATGCAAAAACTGTGTAAGTGTCACACAAAAGCCATCTAGGGACAGAGTTAGGACTGTCTCTACCAGGGCCCACCGTGAAGTTGGTGAGGCAGCTTACTGTACGTTTTTTGCAAAAGCGTATAAACCAAAAGGCCCTGTTTTTTGTCACGGCACTTGCTATTTACAATTTTTACAGCAGAGCGCCTTTTGTGTGACACTTATACGGTTTTTGCATTGGTTTTTCATGTGGTGGTGATTGGTCGCAGTTCACATTGCTGCTTCCAATGTGTGCAGACTCATATTCTTTGGCTTCATATTTTGAAAGGTCTGCCTGACCACTATTTAAGGTACTATTAGTATCATACTGAAAAATAAGGCTGGCTTCACACCACGACAGAATCCGGGAGAAATCGGATTATTCTCACCGTACACAAAAGCGTTGCTTGCAAAGTTTTTGTTTCCGGGGAGAAAAATGTCCCCAAATTGCGGTATCCCGGATTCTCCCGGATCCTCCCGGGATCCGGACACCTGTGGCTGCACATATTTGCCCTCTGGTTAAGTGTGCTGATCCCTGACAGCCCCGGACTGGACTCTGCCGTGGTGTGAAGCCAGCCTAACCTGACTGAGTCCCATTAAAGCCTTGGAGTTTTTAATACCTGTGCCTGCTGTCCTTCACTGTGATATTAACGATGTCCTCTGTCCTCCATTGTTTCAGCTCCAGGTCTCTCTGCTGTTTCTTATTTTGGGGGTTTCCTACAGCAGAAAATGCCCATTCCCCAAAGAATTCTTATTGACACAAAATATGCAAGTCAATTTCAGCAACAGCAGTACAACGTTTCTCAAAGCGGCACCAGACAGCATCCGGCAGCGTTCCCTCTCACCGTGGCACTACAGGTAACTCCAGTCATCTGTACATACTTTATAAGTGGGGACGAATGGAAAAAGTGGTGTTGTGCTCATTACAAAGCTCCAACGCTCGGACGTGCTCAATTCAAATAACAAAGGCATTGGAAGACTATGGGGAACTAAGCATATTTCATTTTTCCTAGGAGGGTGGGGTGGGGGTGGGCGGAAAATCATACACTGTGTTGTGTCAATTCTGGGGTGGCTGCAAGCTGCTATTTTTAGGCTGGGAAGGGCCAAGTAACTAATGGACCTGGTTCTAGTCGATTGTCCTGGTGCAGTGGCAATCAGGGTAATAGGTTAATGGGGTTGATGTCAGCAGTGATGTGTCAGCTGGCATCAAACCCAGGGGTTAGTAATGGATAGGCATCTATCAGAAAGCCCCATTACTAACCCAGTAAGTGTAAAGGTAACAAGTAACAGATACTGGATTTTTTTTTTTTTTTATTTGAATAATGACTCCTCCATACTTTCACTCATTTACCAATATATTATAAAGAGTATTCTCACGAAGCTCTGGTGTGATCCACAATCCACGACTGCGGCTCTGGCATCTCTGAATAGGAGTAAAGCACAGCTATTCACAGGTTCCGGGTACTGAGCCATTGGCTCCATCCTGTGCTCAGCGAGACCAGGAGGCTTTGATATCAGTTCTGGATGAGTCTTTATTCCAATAAACTATTTTTTCCTTTGTGTGTTTGCTTAATTCTACACTTACAGAGTTAGTAATGGGGGTGTCTGATAGATCCCTCTCCATTACTAACACCAGGGTTGATGCTAGCTGACACTTCACAGCTGTTAACAACCCCAAAAAATATTACCACACCAGAGCAATCGAGAAGAGCCAGGGAATGTGTCAGAATTGGTGCAAGTAATGGATGAGCAACTTCTCAGAAGGAAGAGTTATTTAATATTAGCTAATGTGTAATCTTATTAAGGAGAACTAATTTGGGTATTCTTTTCTTGAAGCACTGGAATTTCACAATTTTACCACCTCTAGTGGTGCTTTAACGTCATTTTTACAATTGGGTTTTAAAAGTGTTCCACCATTTGGCTTTTACGGCCTCCTTGGTTTCATGCAACTTTGATGTGGTCAAATTTTTAGGCAAACCCAATTGCAAAAATGATTTTATCCCCAAAATTCATAATTATAAGTAAAAATAGCATGTCGGGAATTATGCAGGGGTGGTCCAATACTCAGTACCTCCCTTGGATTTAGACCAAATAGTATTGTTTGCTCAATTCAATGGCTTGTAATACCATATTTCACCTTTAGGTGGCAGCAAAGGGAAACTATATTATAAGCAGCAGCCTCCCTTATGTTGTGGCCAATGGTTGAGGGGGTATGAGGAAGAAACCCTGTGAGCAGCTGAGACAGGCTGACTTCATTTTAATTTTAGGTTATCTAGTGTAGACAAATCTCTATAAAGGAGACCTGTCCGTATCAATAATTGGGCACTCTGTCATGTGACCACTTTGTCATGTGACCACACCCCTGGCCTTTAAATAGTACTCTCTTCCTCCAGGAGATGTCGCTGATAGAGTTTTAGTTTCTGCGTGAACGCAAGCTGAGAGGATGTGTGTGCACTTTGTGATCAAGTTTCTTGTGTTTTTCCTTATATGTGGGAGTTGCTGTGTCTCCTGGTCCATGGGTGTAGGTGAGTGGGCTGTTAGAACAGGGTTGGTTAAGGAGCAGGGTAAGGGTGGTGGCCCAGACCTCCTCACCATCAGAGGTACCTCTGGGTACAGGGTCAGCTAGGGACCCCAGTCAAGGGTCAGACTAGCTACCCAGTTTACCTTGGCTATTATTGCAATTCGTTATACCACTTTCGTGACATCTGTACAACAAAATGTGTTATGCATGTAAAGTGAATAAAGTAGGAATGGACCTTCAACCTGAGAGCTAACAGGAAAGCAGCTTTTGTGACGACAGCTCCATCTGTGATCGTACCGCTGACAACCTAATCTCATTTTTCTTTCTAGAGAAGATATAGATGAGAACAGATATCCCCACACCATCTATGAGGCTGTATGTAACCATGACTGGTGCCTGGACTTTGAAGGTGAAAGAGATCCCAGCAAGTACTCGATCCCCATCACTTATAATATGTTGGTCCTTCGACGCGAGGTGGCAAATTGCCAGCAGACCCTCCGCCTGGAGTACCAGCTGGTCACAGTGGGCTGCACTTGTGCTAAAGCAAATATTCTTGTTTCATAATACACGCCGGGGGCCCCAGCACCATCAATTACTTCATGATGTGTATTAAATGTATAATTCTGGGTAAACCTTGGGTTTGAACAGTTTAGGAAAAAAATTACATTCTTTTTGTCACCACCAGGGGGAGCTCACTATGAACCGATATGCAGCTTAATACAGTGAGCTCCCTCTGGTGGTGGAAGCAGGTTTTCATTTACTATATATATAAAGTAGCAAAACAAAAAAAAGTACCGTATATAAAACTGGTATCACTGTGACTCAAACAAAGGTACCCTTGGAAGTGAAAACTGCAAAACCAAGCCTGAGAAATTGTGATCATTTCAAACTTTTTCAAAATCACAAATATTTTTTTTATTTATTTAATTAATAAAATAGTGTTATTCCAAACTATAAATTAGCCCTATAAGCAAATAAGGAATTGGGAAGTTGGAGCTGGAGGAATTTAAATATATATAAAATATAATTTTTTTCCTCTTTTTTTAGCATGTACATTTTTTATTGTGTGGGAAATGAGAAAAAACTGCAATATCATCATTATTTTGTGTATTTTTTATACTATGCCCTATCATTAATATAGTAACTTTATTACATAAGTTGGTATTTTTTATGCGTGAGCATAAGTGTATTATTATTATTAATATTATTATTATTATTAATTATATATATGTACTAGCTGTAGAACCCGGTGTTGCCCGGGAGTAGTAATTAATTGTTCTTAGTTATAAGTTGAGTGTGTGTGTGTCTGTGTGTATGTATGTCCACTATACACATCAAACTTGCCTCCTCCACACGTCCCCCCAACGCAAACCTGCCCCACCAGCCCCAGTTCCCCCAAAACCTATCCCTCTCTCCCCAAACCTGCCCCCTCGCCTTCCCTAAACCCACACCCCTACCCTGCCAAACCTCCACCCCCCACCTCCGCCCCCCTTCCAAATCTGCACTCCCAAACCCACAGCCCAGCACCCCAAAAATTCCCACCCCTCACTCCCACTAAACTTGCAACCCTCTCCCAAGCCCACACCCCCAAACCCGCACCCCCACCTCCAAAACCTGCCCCCCACACCAGCACCCCCCAAATCCATCCCACCCAAAAAAAAAGGCCCAACTTGTATCCCTACCCCCTCCCAAAAAATGTCCCCACCAACCCGCTCATACTGGGGGCTGTGTGCGACCTCCTGTAGTATACTGTGGTCTGTGTGCAACCTCCTGCCATACACTAAGGGCTGTGGGCGGCCTACTGCCATATACTGGGGACTGTGTGCGGCCTCCTGCTGTATACTGGGGGCTGTGTGTGGCTTCCTACTGTATACTGGCAACTGTGTGCGGCCTCCTGCTGTATACTGGCAGCAGTGTGTGGCCTCCTGCTGTATACTGGGGGCTGTGTGTGGCCTCCTGCTGAATACTGGCAACTGTGTGTGGCCTTCTGCTGTATACTGGGGGCTGTGTGCGGCCCCCTGCTGTATACTGGGGGCTGTGTGCGGCCTCCTGCTGTATACTGGCAGCAGTGTGTGGCCTCCTGCTGTATACTGGGGGCTGTGTGTGGCCTCCTGCTGAATACTGGCAACTGTGTGTGGCCTCCTGCTGAATACTGGCAACTGTGTGTGGCCTTCTGCTGTATACTGGGGCTGTGTGCGGCCCCCTGCTGTATACTGGGGGCTGTGTGCGGCCTCCTGCTGTATACTGGGGGCTGTGTGCGGCCTCCTGCAGTATACTGTGGTCTGTGTGCAACCTCCTGCCATACACTAAGGGCTGTGGGCGGCCTACTGCCATATACTGGGGACTGTGTGCGGTCTCCTGCTGTATACTGGGGGCTGTGTGCAGCCTCCTGCTGTATACTGGCAACTGTGTGCGGCCTCCTGCTGTATACTGGGGGCTGTGTGCGGCCTCCTGCTGTATACTGGGGGCTGTGTGCGGCCTCCTGCAGTATACTGTGGTCTGTGTGCAACCTCCTGCCATACACTAAGGGCTGTGGGCGGCCTACTGCCATATACTGGGGACTGTGTGCGGTCTCCTGCTGTATACTGGGGGCTGTGTGCAGCCTCCTGCTGTATACTGGCAACTGTGTGCGGCCTCCTGCTGTATACTGGGGGCTGTGTGCGGCCTCCTGCTGTATACTGGGGGCTGTGTGCGGCCTCCTGCAGTATACTGTGGTCTGTGTGCAACCTCCTGCCATACACTAAGGGCTGTGGGCGGCCTACTGCCATATACTGGGGACTGTGTGCGGTCTCCTGCTGTATACTGGGGGCTGTGTGCAGCCTCCTGCTGTATACTGGCAACTGTGTGCGGCCTGCGGCCTGAGTCAAATGCTTGAATTTTTTTTAAGGAGAAATTTGGATAAAAAAGAAATCACCACTGCACTGTTGCATTTTTCTTTCATGTTGTGGTTTTTGTAATATTTGTTGTCTTTGTGTCATAGTATTGTTGTGGTACCAAACATCTATTTCATTACAATGTTTTAAAAATAAATTATGTCTACGGTAATTAAAAAAGTTTTTTTGTGATTTTTGATCTGAGAGGTTGGGTGTTTTTATTGCATTATTTTATTTATTTAAAAAGAACCTAGTAGCACATATTTACATATGTGAGTAATTGTCCTCTAATAAAAAGGATCATTTCTTGTAGGGATGTGGCGCCCCTATGGCAAGGTGCCACAGGGAGGTACTGCACCCCAAACAGAAGGTGTAGTGCCTCCGTGGTCACGGACATGGAGGAAACGACAGAGTTTGCACCCATCACCCACACAACAGGACACCTTAGTTCAGGGGACCGTATATTCAGTAGGTCCCAGGGGGTGGAGCCTAGAGAGCGGGAGACGTGGAGTGACAGTTAGGAAACTAGTCAGTCAGACGGTGATACGAAGAGAGAGAGGACGGATGCAGGGGACCCTGCAGCCGTGACAGGAGGGCACCTCTGAGGAGAGAAGTGACCCAGACGACAAGAGTGGCCACTCCAGGACTGGTTGGAGCCAGCTGGAGAGCCAGGTCATCACCGGTACACCGGAGCCGAGGCGGTTAGTCACGGTTTATCCTTGACTGCAGACTGGCAGGCTGTGGGCCTAATAAGTAGCACCACAGGACTAAATCCCCTCCTCTGTCCCAAATCTGGTCCAGGACACTAACAGGAAAAAGGACTAAATACCGGTGGCGGGAAGGTTCACCTTACACAGCTCCCGTCCGTACCAGAAAGGACCAGAAGTACCTTTTAGTAACAGACCTGGGGACCGGCGAACGGGCTCTTTAGTGTGGTTGAGAGCAATGAGCCAGGAGCCAATGGGAGTAGAGACCAAGAAAGCCATTGGAAGGACACCTCTGACAGACTCTGTAAAAAGCCTCCTGAATCCGTGGCTACAACCCCGTTAAACCAAACTGTACTGTGTACCTATTGCTCTATCTGGGACCAGTAAAAGAACTGTTTGGGCTAATCTTGGTGTCAGTGGTCCTTTATCCCGCGCCCTCAGCGTCCACACAGCGCCATCAGAGAAAAGGACTACTACTCCCCTCATCTACTCTGCTGCCCTGAGGTAAAGCTCCACATGTGGGAAGCTGTACTACCACTGCTGCACTACCATCACCTCAATGGCCGGCCGCAGTGCTGGTAACCGTATTACCAGGTACCACAGGTGGCATCACGTTACGAATCCCCCATCATCATCACCCCCACCCCGCCACTAAGGGTCCAGGGCACGGAACCGGGAACCGACCAGCTGTGATTTCCACTGAAGTGACCCCCTGTCCAGGTATCCGAGTACCCCCTACCCTGTCGACCAACTCACGTGTGTAAGCCATGAGAAATTTAGTGTACAAGCCGTATGCAAATAATCCTGCAAGTGCATTGGGGGTGTGTCAGTGTATCTGGACTGCTTCTTCCAAGTACATTTGTGGCACCCCAATGGTCCGGTTGCCTCCTTCACCGGGGGTAATGTCATGCTTGGAAGCATGAGGAGATCCCCACCCGAGTTAACCCCACACATGCATTCACCAATTCCTGACTCCGGGCCAGAAGGGGGAGCTCTAGTTCAGGGGAGCTGCCCTGTTTCTGGCACGGAGGAGGGATTAGGAGAGGAAAGTGCGGGAATGCGGAGGAAGTAGGAAAACGTCTGAGGAAACGGGAGAGGAGTAGGCGTAGGAGGAAGAGCTTTGGGGAGTGGAGCTGCCTAAAGCTCACCCCAGAGAGACGCCACAGAGGACGCCTAAGTCCTGGGTCAGATGGGAATTGCACATCCCGCTGATTGAATCTGAAGGACAGGAGACTGCAAGTTTCCTGGCTGCACTACAGACTTGGCGGCACATCAGCATAGCGAAAGCCTGGAGCTGACCCCAGCACCACGGTACCCATGATAGGCTCGTGCTGTATGCCATATAGGTGTAAGGGAAAGAATGCAGGGAGATGACCGCAGGATAGCTCAGGCTGCCAGGACCCCAAAACAGAGAGAGTGCAGCAGTAAGACCTCTAATCCCACCTGAGAAGTGGACTCCAAATGCTTCCAGGCTGACCAGACCCTTCTGGACCTGGTAACCAGTATCCCCAGACTGCACCACATTTTGCCAAGTAAAGGTAAAAGAACTTCAATCTTTGTGTCCTTTAGTTATTTCCCGCACCCTCCTTTCCACCTCCTGCACCCAACTACAATCACCATCATCCCCTTTTATAATAATAATAATAATAATAAAGCTTTATTTATATAGCGCCAACATATTCCGCAGCGCTTTACAATGTAGGGTTAGCGTACAGAAAATAAACAGTAAGTAATTACAGTAGAGAACAAATAAAGTACAATCATTGGATACAAAAACAATAGGCATAGAATCAATGTGGAAAAAAAATACAATAAATAAAGCAAGAAATGAAGGTGACTCTGCTGAAAAGAGCTTACAATCTACAACGGGATAGGGGTTGTGCAAGGTGCCGGGGCTTATTGCACTGGTGGTCCAGGCATCTTGAGGAAATGAGGTATAGGGCTAAGCTTACATGAATGGTCATCAGTCTGTGTAGACCTTTATGGTTTGGTGGAGTTTGTAGAAGAATAATGTCCAGAGGATAGCCCATTCACTGTCTACAGTACAATGGACATGTTAGGGAGTATGATAGGCCGCCTTAAAAAGATGTGTCTTTAGGGATCGTCTGAAGCCATGCAAGTTGTGGATAGTCCTGATTTCTTTGGGTAAAGCATTCCAGAGGTTTGGTGCAGCTCTGGAAAAGTCTTGGAGCCGGGAGTGGGAGGATCGGATTAGTGCAGATGTTAGTTGAAGGTCATTTGAGGAACGTAGAGAGCGGGTGGGGTGATAGACAGAGATGAGGGAGGAGAGGTAGGGGGGAGCTGCACTGTGAAGAGCTTTGTGGGTGAGAACAAGCAATTTGAATTTGATCCTGTAGTATACGGGCAGCCAGTGCAATGACTGGCACAGAGCGGAGGCACCTGAGTAACGATTGGCCAGATGGGTGATCCTGGCTGCTGCATTAAGGATGGACTGGAGAGGAGAAAGTCTGGTGAGGGGGAGGCCGCTTAATAGAGAGTTGCAATAGTCAAGGCGGGAATGGATTAGGGCCACGGTGAGGGTTTTTGTTGTTTCCAGGGTGAGAAAGGGGCGGACTCTAGAGATATTCTTCAGGTGTAAGCGACAGGAGCGGACGAGAGATTGCGTGTGGGAGGAGAAGGAGAGATCGGTGTCAAATATAACACCCAGACAGCGAGCTTGCTGTCTAGGCGTTATCGTGGTGCCGCACACTGAGAGAGAGATGTCCGATTTAGGGAGGTTAGTGGATGGGGGGAGCAGAAGAAGTTCAGTTTTGGAAAGGTTTAGTTTCAAGTAGAGAGTGGACATGATATTGGAAACTGCAGCTAGACAGTCATTGGTGTTCTTTACTACCGCAGGGGTAAGGTCAGGGGCTGAAGTGTATAGTTGAGTGTCATCAGCATAAAGATGGTACTGGAAGCCAAATCTGCTGATGGTCTGTCCAATCGGGGCCGTGTAGAGAGAGAAGAGGAGAGGGCCAAGGACTGAACCCTGAGGGACCCCAATAGTGAGGGGAAGAGGGGGGGAAGTGGAGCCAGCAAAAGATACACTGAAAGAGCGGTCAGAAAGATAGGAGGAGAGCCAGGAGAGAGCAGTGTCCTTTATGCCAATGGAGTGCAGCATAGAGAGTAGGAGCTGATGGTCGACAGTGTCAAAGGCTGCAGAGAGATCAAGGAGAATAAGCAGAGAGTGGTCACCATTACGTTTTGCTGTCAGAAGGTCATTGGTCACTTTGATGAGGGCAGTTTCTGTGGAGTGAAGGGGGCGGAAACCAGACTGTAATGGATCTAGAAGAGAGTGAGCGGAGAGGTAACGGGTGAGGCGGGAATAGACCAGGCGCTCCAGGAGTTTAGAGATGAAGGGGAGATTGGAGACTGGTCTGTAGTTATTTGTGCAGGTTGGGTCGAGAGTGGTTTTCTTTAATAATGGAGTAATGATCGAGTGTTTGAAGGAGGAGGGGAAAATGCCAGAAGAGAGGGAGAGATTGAAGATTTTGGTTAGATGAGTGGTGACGACTGGAGAGAGGGACTGGAGCAGGTGTGAGGGAATGGGGTCGGTAGTGCATGTGGTGGGACGAGAGGAAGATAGGAGCCTGGAGACTTCTTCTTCTGTGACTGGGTCAAATGTGGAAAGTGAACCGGAGGGGATGTGAGGAAGAATGGGGGTGGCAGTGCTTGGAGGCTGAGAGCTGATTTCCTGGCGGATGTTGTCTATTTTATCCATGAAGTAGGAAGCCAGGTCATCAGCACAGAGGTCGGTGATGGGGGCCTGCACTTTAGGACTGAGGAGAGAGTGAAAGGTGTCAAAGAGTTTTTTTGGATTGTTGGATAGTGAGGAGACCAGGGTGGTGAAGTAGGTCTGTTTGGCAAGGTGAAGGGCAGAGTTGTAGGTTTTGAGCATGAATTTATAGTGGATGAAGTCTCCTGGTGAGCGAGTTTTCCTCCATAGGCGTTCAGCACTCCTGGAGCATCGCTGGAGGAATCGGGTTTGTGATGTGAGCCAGGGCTGTTTTGTTCTCTGTTTGGAGGTTCTGCGGGTGAGGGGCGCTACTTGGTCCAGGGAGCTTCTGAGAGAGTCATTGTAGTGATTTACTGCCTGATCTGGAGAAGAGATTGAAGAGATTGGGGACAGAGATGAGATGAGGGAGTCTGTGAGTGCTTGAGGGTTAATGGCCTGTAGATTTCTGGATGTGTGATAGGTAGGCTTGGGCTGTGTTGGCTGAGGGTTAGTGAGTGAGAAGGAAAGAATGTTGTGGTCAGAGAGTAGAGTTGAGTTATCCAAGGGGGAGGATGAGCAGAGCCGGGTAAAGACAAGGTCAAGGGTGTTACCGTTTTCGTGTGTCTTAGAGGTTGAGAGCTGTGATAGGCCAAGAGAGGTAGTTAGAGATAGGAGCTGGGATGCAGATGGGGAGATGGGGCTGTTTATGGGAATGTTAAAGTCTCCCAGAATAAGGGTTGGTAAATCTGAGGACATGAAATGCGGGAGCCAGGCGGAGAAATGGTCGAGGAACTGGGTGGGTGACCCTGGGGGGCGGTATACCACTGCTACTTTGAGGGGGAGGGGATGGAATAGCCTAATGGTATGGACCTCAAAAGAAGGGAATGAGAGTGATGGGGCTGGAGGAATGACCTGGAAAGTACATTGTGGGGACAGGAGGAGGCCGACTCCACCGCCACGTCTGTTCCCAGGTCTAGGGGAGTGAGAGAAGTGTAAGCCGCCGTAAGAAATAGCAGCAGGGGAAGCAGTGTCTGAATCCTGGATCCAGGTTTCTGTGAGGGCCAGAAGGTTAAGAGTTGGTAAGGAAGTAATTGTGAATGAAAGGAAGTTTGTTGCATACAGACCGTGGATTCCAGAGAGCGCAATTAAAAGAGGGAGGTGAAGGTGTGCAGGTGATATTAATAAGGTTAGTGAGGTTTCTGTGTGAGGTGGGAGAGGGGTTGAAGTTAGCAGATGGCGGACCAGGGTTGGGAGAGATATCACCTGAGAGGAGCAGCAGTAAAAAGAGAAAGAGCAGATAGTTTTTGGGATTAGGACATGATTTATTATGACAAGCTTTGGAATATGATGGGCTGAGAGTCTTCAGTAAACTGAAGATAGCATGGGAGCTGTACATAGAGTAGGGCAGGAGAGAGGGGCTGATGTGGATGAGTGGTGATGGAGGGGGAATGGGGTGATAAAAATTGGTGGCGAGAGCACATAAGAAAACAAACAGTGAAATACAAGACATGGTAAAGATTAGTAGTGAATGGAGTTATGCACAGTGTTGGAGTGTCCCTCTATGTCATTGTCTTCCAGCAAGAGCACATAGAACAATAGATGGTGAAGTAAAGGACATGGTGATAGGGAAAGGAAAAGAAGTTTTTTTTTTTTTCTCTCTCCCTTTTATACCAACCCTGGGGTCCCGCACCACCTATGGGGAGGGGAGCGTTACCATCCCGACTGCCACACCATCTGCGCCAGAGGGCAAAAACAGCAGCGCTGGTCACCCATGACCAGATACCACAGGTGATGTCACATACAAACTCATCATCCCCTGAACAGGGCCATGGAGCTGGGCCACAGCCACTTTGACCTCCCAGAAAGTCAGCCGATCCGGCTACTGAGTACCCCAGTCCCTTGCAGCCGTTGCACATTGAGACGCCCCCAGTGCACTTGCAGGCTTGTTCGCATACACTAGATTTCCATGTACACTAGATTTCTCATGTCTGGCACATTCAATCTCTACAAAAAAAGGTATAATTGTTATTAGGGGACAAGCCCACACCACTGATCGGCAGTTTCCGATGTATATTGTGAATTGCCAGTCAGTGGTGAAGGTAGGGCTACACTGATTAGCTAAAACTAAGTCAGTGATAATCTCCTGCTCATAAAACACTGATTGTATTGAAACTACAGCAAACTGCCTAATAAGTGACACATCACTGGAATCAGGCTCTCTGCCACTTTCATCTTGCTGCCCTCAGAATAAATAGCAAAAACCTGCTGGCAGATTCTTTTTAAGAGTCAACCAGACTTGATCCACATCTGTATTTTTCAATGAGCTTGATACTATGTTAATGAAGTCACAATAAAGAAGTTGGTGGGTGGGGATGAGCAGTTATGATGTCTCCCTTATGCAGCACGCAGAGAGGGATTCCTGCACATTATCCCTCTTTTTTTTTCAGCACACAGACACAAGCAGCAGCAGCATAGATGACAATACACAGCACTAGTGTTCAGTGTAAAGATGAAGGAGGTAAAAGACTTGTTTGAGAGCTCAGCACGATCTTTCTGCATCTCCTTCTGCCTGATTCCTCACTCTGCCCTTCTTTCTTGCACCACACCTCCAACCTCCATTGAGTGTAATGGTCCCTTGAAGGTGGCTTCACACCTGGCGACATCGCTAGCGACATCGCCGAAAAAGTGACGTATCAGCGATGTCGCTAGCGACGTCGCGCTGTGTAAATGAGCGGCGCGACCGCGTTTTATCGCTGGTCGCAGGTTGACAGGTTTACTAGCCTGCCCGAAAACCTGGCGATGCTCGCTCAGTAAAACTTGTGCATCGCTCTGTGTGACACCTGCTCAGAGCGATGAAATTTGTTCGCTCAGCGATTCTTGAAGATTGACATGGGCGGACCTTGGCGATTTCCCGGCCTCGCCTCCTCTGCACTGATTGGAGTAATTTTATATTAGAGAATAGTGCCGTGTCAATATTCTGACAGGCCAATAGAACATCGGCGCATGCACGCCCGAACGACGCCTGCGCTGTACTACATGCAGCGATTATTTTAAGTGGGCGAGCGTTTTATTATGGACGCTATTGCGTCGAAAAAAATAATGAGCAGCAGTGTGTACCTTTGTTTGCCTTATATTGTTCACAATTATTATACTTGCTGTGCACGCCCTTTCTCTGTAAAGCGCCATGACATAGCGCCATAATGGTGCTATAATAAAATAAAATAATAGGGATAGAACGGGGGCACATACAGGGCCGGACTGGGACCAAAAAGCAGCC
Organism: Allobates femoralis; assembly: GCA_033576535.1. NCBI lineage: Eukaryota > Metazoa > Chordata > Amphibia > Anura > Aromobatidae > Allobates > Allobates femoralis. The sequence goes on from JARQOC010000001.1 coordinate 9,497,581, forward strand.
CTGGAAAACAAGCCCCAGCAGCCCACACACTATATCACCCATCAGCCGCGATCAGTGAAGTTTGCTTTTACATTGTCATCGCCTCATCACTTTCTCAAAGGAGAAGAGCCACATGTGAATAGTGCAGCAAAGGGAAATCAACCGCAGCTCCATTTACATGGTGATCTACAAAGCCATGTTTCTCGGGATTGTGGGGTCCCAGCGGTCAAAACCAGAGTGAAGGGAAAGTCATCACCTGTACAGAAGAGAAGCGATGACTCCATATTGGGGAAATTTAAATTTAGTGTGTCCCCAGACTAACTCGTCTGGATAAACTTTACCAAGAGATAATGTACAGTAAACACTCAGCAATGGAGGTGAGAGTTACTTGTCTCAGGTTACTGTTTGAGAACCAGGTGATTAATTTAATATATTAATGTTAATTATCATTCATACACAATTTTGGGACATTCGGGTAACTTTCATTGCATGTGTTTTATTTATTGTTTTATTCTTGTCTATATAGTGCCAATTTACAGATTTGATCTGATCAGCCGACATATGCATCTAACACAGGGGTCTCAAACACGCGGCCCGAGGGCCGCATGCGGCCCCTGGGGCTTCACTATGCGGCCCGCGGCACCTTGGAGAACTTAATGATGCATCACCCCAGTGCAGGGGCCGCTGCAGTCCCCACTGTGTGAGGACTTCCATCCGCCGCACTAACAAGCTCTGCCACTCTGCAAGTCAATGAGAGGCCCGCAGCTGACAGTGGAATATGATGTCACCTGTGGGCCTCTGGCTGGCAGATTGCATTGATCTTGCTGAGCAACAGCGCTTGTCTGAGCGGCGGCGGCTGGTGGAAGTCATAGCACAGTGGAGGCCGGAAGTCAGCACAGCATGGACTGCGCCGGCCCCTGCACTGGAGCGATGCATCATTAAACTGAGAAAAGTGTGAGTGAGTGTGTGTGAGGGTGAGTGTGTGTGTGTATGTGGGTGAGTGTGTGTGTGAGTTTCAGTGTGTGTATGAGAGTGTGTGAGTGCGAGTGTGTATGAGGATGTGTGGATATGTGTGTATGAGAGTGTGTGTGTGGGGGGGGGGTTGTGTGTGAGGGTGTGAGTGTGAATAAGCGTGTATGTGAATGTGTAAATAAAAGGTAAAACAGGATGGGGGGGCATCACTATAAAAGTAGATCAGGATGTGGACATACCTAAAAAAAGGGATCAGGATGCGGGACATCACTACAAAAGGCGTCCAGGATGGGGGACATCACTACTAAGTGGGATCGGGATGGGTAATATCACTAGAAAAAGGGTTTGTGTTGGGGGACATCATTAGAAAAGGGGATCGAGATGAGGGAGATCACTACAAATGGGACCCGGGAAGAGACACATAACTACTAAGGGGGATTGGGATTTGGATATCACTAGAAAAGGGGTTTGGGATGGGGGACATCACTATAAAAAGGGATCAGGATAGGGGACATCACTAGAAAAGGGGATCAGGATGGGGGACATCAGTAGAAAAGGACATTACTACACAATGGGGACATTACTACAAGAAGAGGATCAGGATTTGCACTTTACTACATTGAGCTAAAAATCCTGGTATTACTAAAAATACCACTTAGTCCTACAAGGGATGCGGCCCCCCGCTATAAATGTCTTTCTATATGCGGCCCACGAACCCAGCCGAGTTTGAGACCCCTGATCTAACAGATGCCAGAGCGAAAATGCTCCCACTGCTGTTATCTACAGTGGGTACGGAAAGTATTCAGACCCCTTTACATTTTTCACTCTTGTTTCATTGCAGCCATTTGGTAAATTAAAAAAAAACAGAAATGTAGAATTTTTGCAAATTTATTAAAAAAGAAAAACTGATATATCACATGGTCATGAGTATTCAGCCCCTTTGCTCAGACACTCATATATAAGTCACATGCTGTCCATTTCCTTGTGATCCTCCTTGAGATGGTTCTACTCCTTCAATGGAGTCCAGCTGTGTTTAATTAAACTGATAGGACTTGATTTGGAAAGGCACACACCTGTCTATATAAGACCACACAGCTCACAGTGCATGTCAGACCAAATGAGAATCATGAGGTCAAAGAAACTGCCCAAGGAGCTCAGAGACAGAATTGTGCAAAGGCAAATATCTGGCCAAGGTTATAAAAGAATTTCTGCAGTACTCAAGGTTCCTAAGAGCACAGTGGCCTCCATAATTCTCAAAGTGTGATCTCACAAGCAGGAGAAGCCTCCCCCCACCCCACAGTTGACTCACCGCGGCCGGCTGACTCCGGTTTAGACAGGCGATTCTTCTCCTTCCTTGTCACGGGTGGACCGCGCCTGCCGGTAGTGGGGCCCAGTGTAGTGCAGATCAAAAATTGAAGACGTCTTACGGGAACAGATTAAAGGGGGTTTTAATTTGTTTTCTTCGTGACGCCACCTATGAGTAGATTCGGTAAGGGCTACCGACGCTGCGGAACCTCCCGGGGTGATGGACAGCAGCAAGATGTTACGCTCCCCACAGGCTGAGCGGTGATCCCCGGGGGCTGGAGCTGCTCAAGATGTTGTGCGGCAGCTGCGGTTACCTTTAGTTAACGACGGACAGTTCATAAGGAGACACGGACACAGATAGTCTCTGCAACGGTTCTTTACTGTAACCAGCAGGCAGTACATGCTTACAGTGGTTGAGTAGAAGACGGTGGACTCAGCAGTGATAGTGCTCCTCAGAGATCCGCAGTGTACCTCCTTTCTACCTCCTTAGCTTCTCTTGCCAGCGTCGCCCAGGAATACCAGATCGGGTACGGGGAGGCTGCTTCAATGCCCTATCCATGATGTACGTTCTGGATTCTTTGGGGAGCCTTGGGTCCCTCAGTGGGTACACCGCTGGTTAGACGACTGGAAACTGGCTGGTGGTGGGGTGCTCCTATAAAGCTGCTCCTCCACGGGGCTGGTTCGCGTGGCAGAGGTGAACTGCTGCCAGCTTCGGTACCAGTGAACCGGCTGTAAGTTGTGGGCACGGGAGTCTTTTGGGAACCCGTGTAGATATGCCCAATCCCGGTGGTTAAGGCCTCAGGTGCTGACACCCGACCGGTGACGGCCCAGGGGCCCGCACGGAGTGCGGAGCCCCCGCTCCTCTCCAAGTTCTGTGTTCTAGGCTCTGCTCTAGATTCCAGACTCTTCTATTCTGATCTAGACTATTGTGTGTTCTACTTCACTACCCTAACACTCCACCCACCAGGACCTAGGATTGGTCCCCTGTTCTAGGTGTTGTATGTTGGGTTGGATCTCAGAGTTAACTATTGCACTGCTTTGTCAAGAGAATATTGCGGCTGCAATACTCCCTTGTGACGCACTCGTTGCGGGGCGCCACACTCCCCCTTGGTTAAATCAGCTTGTCCCCAAGCGTCAAACTACTCACATTACAGAGGTTTTTGCATTTTTATACACATATATGACACACTTTTATTAAAATAGAAAAACAGGTAAAGAAATGCTTTGGTGATATAAGCAAAGAAACAGGTAATCACTTTGTGCGGACCCGGCGGGCGGTCGGCTGTACTTTAACTAGAGTCCAGGCTGTAGCCGCAAGATCACACGGTCAGTGATTAACGGGAACAGAGTCATTGATGAAGTTCAAGTTTTAAAGTCACTGGCTCTGAGGGTGATGGCGTACCCGGATAGCAAACCACCCATCTGCACAAGCATAGCGCTCGTAGGTGATAATATCGCCCCGGTATAGGTCGCGATCGGGATGTCCTCTTGGCAAGTTGGACTCAACGTCCCGGCGCCCCACAAACACCTCCTCATTCAAACCCACCTCCCAAGCGAACCCCCACCCGGTATTTAAGTTAAAGGTGGAAATTCTACCTTCACGGCGGAGTTTATCAGGCAGCGGCGGCTTGCGGCGAGCTTCGGCACGGGCCTCCATGTTGGCGCGTTCTCGGGCTTGTCGTCTCTGGCGTACATCTCCGTCGTTACGGCTCGGGGTGTAAAGATGAGTAATGGAGCTGGTGGTTTGGCGGGAAGCTTGAACTTGGCGGGCTGTCTGTATCGAAACCCGGTGGAACGGCACAGGGGAAGGTATCGGCAGTGCACCCGACCACTGTAACCCGAGCTGTGTGCCCGGAAGGAAGTTCTTTGTTGTCTCCCCAAGCGAACCCGGTGTCGAAATCCTCAGCGGTGCTGTGGGTCTCGTCGTCATCCTCTCCGACCTCTTCCTCGATGACCACATCAGGCTGCTCGATGATGAAAGACGTTAAAGCTTGTTCCGTTGTACAACAGGGCGGTGGTGCTGCGGATCCTTCCGTAGGGACGTCCTGCAGGGCTTCCAGGCTGCCTGCCTCTTCATCTGTTTCCGCAGGTAAAGGTGTTTCAATCCCGGTTACCCGGTAGGCCTCGGCAATGGCAAGGGAAGCCTCCGGTACGGGGATAAAACAGGCGACTGTCTCTGTAGTGGTGAAACATGTCGCGGGTTCCTCAGTGGGAACCTGGTAGAGATCGAGTTCTTCCATGGAGCGTGTTATGAGCTCCGGCTCAAGAACGGAATCGGTTGCGATGTTGGTCGCTGGAACGGGTCGAGTTGCGGCCTCCACCGGAATGACACAGTCTATTGGCTCAGGTGACGGAGCAGGACAGGTGGTAGGCGAGGGTGAGGCGGTCGAGAAGCTGGTGACGTCGTCGGGGCTTGGAGAAGCTGTACCCGGTCGGCTCTGCTGCATCGCATGGTGTAGTCGTCTGCCTAGGGTCGCGCTCCAGCTACGGATCGTCCATTCCACTGTCTCTAGTAACCGCACCCGGAGGTCTTGTAGAGCCTCTAGCCAGAAGTCGGGGCTGCCATCTATGGTAAGGGCAGGATCCGGACCCGGTTGGCTGACGGCTGCTCTGGCCTCCGCCTCGACCTCCCGCATCAGGTCTTGGAGTCTCATGCTGGCCATTCTTCTTGGAGGGAAACCACACCCGATCAACCGGTAAGACGTTCTGGTTGAGCTGGTCAAGAATTCCGTCTGTGTGTCTATGTATGACACTCCCATTTCCTCTGGCTTTTGTAGTCCAATTGTGGGAAAAGTCTTTGGGGTCCGCCCCATGGTTGATTCGAGCAATCAGGGCGGACTAAGAGTTTGGCGCCTTTTGTCTTTAGCCCTCCCACAGTGAGGGGGGGGTTGACTCACTCCTGGGCTTCACGTGGCGGCTTCTTGTGGCGGGAACGCCATCTTGGGCGCCATCTTGACCCAATGGTGTAAAGGCGGGAAAGTTCTTTTAGGGACGAACAAAGTCCAATTGTAGACAATAAAGTCCAGTTTAAGCACAATATACCCGTTGGGTAACGGGCCTGCTCGTATCCTGTTCGTGACGCCATTTTCTGACTCACCGCGGCCGGCTGACTCCGGTTTAGACAGGCGATTCTTCTCCTTCCTTGTCACGGGTGGACCGCGCCTGCCGGTAGTGGGGCCCGGTGTAGTGCAGATCAAAAATTGAAGACGTCTTACGGGAACAGATTAAAGGGGGTTTTAATTTGTTTTCTTCGTGACGCCACCTATGAGTAGATTCGGTAAGGGCTACCGACGCTGCGGAACCTCCCGGGGTGATGGACAGCAGCAAGATGTTACGCTCCCCACAGGCTGAGCGGTGATCCCCGGGGGCTGGAGCTGCTCAAGATGTTGTGCGGCAGCTGCGGTTACCTTTAGTTAACGACGGACAGTTCATAAGGAGACACGGACACAGATAGTCTCTGCAACGGTTCTTTACTGTAACCAGCAGGCAGTACATGGCTTACAGTGGTTGAGTAGAAGACCAGGTGGACTCAGCAGTGATAGTGCTCCTCAGAGATCCGCAGTGTACCTCCTTTCTACCTCCTTAGCTTCTCTTGCCAGCGTCGCCCAGGAATACCAGATCGGGTACGGGGAGGCTGCTTCAATGCCCTATCCATGATGTACGTTCTGGATTCTTTGGGGAGCCTTGGGTCCCTCAGTGGGTACACCGCTGGTTAGACGACTGGAAACTGGCTGGTGGTGGGGTGCTCCTATAAAGCTGCTCCTCCACGGGGCTGGTTCGCGTGGCAGAGGTGAACTGCTGCCAGCTTCGGTACCAGTGAACCGGCTGTAAGTTGTGGGCACGGGAGTCTTTTGGGAACCCGTGTAGATATGCCCAATCCCGGTGGTTAAGGCCTCAGGTGCTGACACCCGACCGGTGACGGCCCAGGGGCCCGCACGGAGTGCGGAGCCCCCGCTCCTCTCCAAGTTCTGTGTTCTAGGCTCTGCTCTAGATTCCAGACTCTTCTATTCTGATCTAGACTATTGTGTGTTCTACTTCACTACCCTAACACTCCACCCACCAGGACCTAGGATTGGTCCCCTGTTCTAGGTGTTGTATGTTGGGTTGGATCTCAGAGTTAACTATTGCACTGCTTTGTCAAGAGAATATTGCGGCTGCAATACTCCCTTGTGACGCACTCGTTGCGGGGCGCCACACAGTCTTTACAGGTCCTGATGTGTCCTCACACAACGGGACAGATCCCTGCTACTGACAGCGCAGATAACAGATCACAGATAGGGATTTGTCTATGTAACATGCTGGGAGTTGTAGTGTCTCTGGCTCAGCATCTGCAGATCCAGAGACACTACCACCTCCAGCATGCTCCATCTTGCAGTCTGCAGATCCAGACACTGCAACTCCATGCTCCATAGACAGATCCCCATCCTGTGATCTGTGCTAACAATGGCAGGGATCTGTCCCGATGTGCGAGAGGAGACTGGATCAGGACCTGTAGAGACTGGAGGAGGTGGGGGCTTCTCCTGCTTGTGAGATCACAGTCAAGCAGAGAGATGGAGGGTGGGAGAGATCGAGGGAGGAGGGTAGAAACCCAGCCCCTCTTATACTAATGTGCTGCACAGATTGAAAGGACTTTTATATCATTTATCTTTACATTTATACATATATTAATTGAAGTAAAGGTATGATTGCACTCAGTATCCCTGTGCCTGTAAGATAGTGGCTTCATTTTATAGACCTCACCTGCTGGTTGGTTCTCTTTAAGTGGCAGAAGTTTGGAACCACCAGACGTCTTCCTAGACCTGGCCGTCCAGCCAAACTGAGCAATCGTGGGAGAAGAGCCTTGGTGAGAGAGGTAAAGAAGATCCCCAAGATCACTGTGGCTGAGCTCCAGAGATGCAGTAGGGAGATGGGAGAAAGTTCCACAAAGTCACCTATCACTGCAGCCTCCACCAGTCAGGCCTTTATGGCAGAGTGGCCAGACGGAAGCCTCTCCTCAGTGCAAGACATACGAAAGTATGATGCCTGGCAGGGCCGTGGAGTACTCGGTACCCGGGCCGGTCAGTACGGTGGGAGGTCATGGTGGCGGTGACCCGGCTCTGTGACCCTGGGCGTTCAGTAAAAGGGGATTATTTACAGGGGATAGTTTGTAACGCCACCTGCGGTACTCAGACAGGGATGGCCATAAGCTGTAGGATATGACCGCTGGGGCAGATGATAGTGCAGCCGGATATTAAAGCTATCCACTGGTGGAGCTGGGCCCCAGGGATAGTGTAAACAGTCTATAGTGGTGATGATCGATGGGGTGCACGACTGATGGCGCAGGCAATAATTGGAGGACACAGAAAGGCGCAGTTTCCGTTACCTTTACTTGGTAGATGGTATTGAAGTCCGGGGTACTGGTTACAGGTGTTAGAAGGGATGCAGCCGGCCTGGAAGCATTCGGGGATCCTCCTCACCAGGTGGGATTGGAGGCCTTCCTGCTGCGCTCTCTCTTCAGGTCAATGTGTCTTGTAGCTACGCTGCGGCCCTTCTCCTGTTTGATGGTTCTGACCCATATGGCAGGCAGCACGAGCCTCTCTCCAGTGCCACCTTGCAGAAGGCAGCTCCAGGCTCTCAGCATGCTGCTGTGCCGCCGGGTATTTGGTGAGGCCAAGAAACTTGCAGTCTCCTCCCATCCAGGTACAACTATTGGGGCATACTGCACCCGCACAACCAGGGACTCTGGCATCCTTTTCCTAGCGCTACATGGTGAGCTCAATCGCAGCTCCACTCTGCAGAGCGCTTCTCCTCACATTCTCTCTCTTCCCTCTCCTCAGACTAACTAACTGACCCTTCCTCCTGACCAGAACCAGGGCAGCTCCCCTGAAGTCAGGTTCTAGAGCTCCCCCTTCTGGCGTGGAGTCAGGAAAATTGTTGCATGCTGGTGTTACCTAGTGTGGGGACCTCCTACTGCTTCCAAGCATGACATCACCCCCTGTGAAGGAGGGAAATGCCACTATGGCAACCGGATCACTGTAGTGCCACAAAAGCCCGAATAGAGTTTGCAATAAAACACATGAAGGCCTCCCAGACTACGAGAAATAAGATTCTCTGGTCTGATGAGATAAAGATAGAACTTTTTGGTGATAATTCTAAGCGCTATGTGTGGAGAAAACCAGGCCCTGCTCATCACCTGCCCAACACAATCCCAACAGTGAAACATGGTGGAGGCAGCATCATGCTATGGGGGTGTTTTTCAGCTGCAGGGACAGGACGACTGGTTGCAATTGAAGGAAATATGAATGCAGCCAAGTACAGGGATATCTTGGATGAAAACCTCTTCCAGAGGGCTCTGGACCTCAGACTTGGCCAAAGGTTCACCTTCCAACAAGACATTGACCTTAAGCACACAGCTAAAATAGCAAAGGAGTGGCTTCACCACAACTCTGTGACCATTCCTGACTGACCCAGCCAGAGTCATGACCTAAACCCAAGTGAGCATCTCTGAAGAGACCTGGAAATGGCCACCCATGTCGAGTCCACTGGGACGAGGGTACTCGGTACTGGACCGTGTCTGCTATTAGGGAAGTCACGGGTGGTCCTGGTCCGGACCGTGTCCTGGGCCCTGGCAAATAAAAGGGTGTATTTACAGGGGAGAATAGTCTATCGTGACGCCACCCACTATATGCGGCCAGTAAGGGGGCCGCCGCTGCTGCAGAACCTCCGGGGATGATGTAGTGGCAGCGTAGATGGTATAGTTCCAGTGGGTAGAACTGTATTCCCCGGGGCAGTGATGGTATAGTCTATAATGGATATGGATAGTGGAGACGGGGTTAAAGAACACACACTCACGTTTTGTAGTAAAAGGTGCAATTCTCCTTTTCTCCTGATGCTGCAGCTTTCTTCCAGCCTGTGTGCAGAGCTGACAGGCTTGTAGCTCTGCAGGTGGGATCTCTCTGCTGCTGGATGTAGGGCATAGGTTGCAATCAATACACAGACTCACAGTTTTGCTGTTTTCCAAAACTTTACTGCTGATGTTATTGCAGATTATAGTCCACGGAGTCTGTACTGGGGCTAGGCTCTCCTCCCACTCTGTCCGGGTCATCAGCTTCCTCGTGCTGCGCTGTGTGTGTGTCCTGATCTGCTGCTTCTAGCTGAGCTGCTGGGATTCCTCACGTCTCTCTCTCTGTGGTCTGCTGGTACCACTTGGCTAGGCAACTTGAGTCCTCTGTGCTGCGCTGACCCCGCCGTGTTGCTTTGCACTGGTACTAGGGGCATCTAGAAACCCCACTGCTCCTGGATTCACCGTGCTGTGTGTCAGTCACAGTGCCGGATCCGGTATCCGTTCTGTGCGCTTCTCTGGGGCGAGTAATGGTTGCTCTCAAGCTCCCAGACATGTTCCTCAGTCTGTAGTTCTCCTGTTCCTCAGACCCTCACTAGGCCTGCACTGAGCTAACTCTGCTCTAACTGTGCTCTTCACAGTACTGTCCCGTACTGCACTTCTGAGCTGTTCTGAGCTACTTCCTCATGAGCTGGAGTACTTAAGGAGCAAGTTGTGCTCCCCCTGCTGGCCCAGAGGTGCTAGTGTTTGCCAGTGTGTTGTGGGGAGGGAACCCGTGTGATGTTATTGTGGCACATTAACCCATGGGGTGCTACACCCACCAATGTTCACCATCCAATCCCCCAACCAGGGCCTTTAGGTACTCGGATGCCGGGCGTTTATTACAGTTGCTGTCACTGGTGGCCGATGCCCGGGCCTGTGGCCCTGGTGGTTGCTTAAAAATGTGTAAAATCTACTTATATAATCGGGAGTTTGGAATTCGGGCGTTGTAGCCGAATCCCAGACAGTGTCATCGCGAGCCGCAGCGGCAGTAACCTTCCAAAAAAAAAAAATGATGCTCACCTCTCCCCGAGCCCCCGCCGTCTCCCGCCGTCTTCCTGCAGGCTGCCGGTGGCTCCCGCAGGCTCGCAGTGTCTGCAGAGGTCGTCTACTGCAGTACAGGACCTGTGGTGATGTCACAGTCACGTGACCGCAAGTTACCATGGAGTAACCTGGTGTCACGTGACTGTGACATCACCACAGGTCCTGTACTGCAGTAGACGACCTCTGCAGACACTGCGAGCCTACGGGAGCCACCGGCAGCCTGCAGGAAGACGGCGGGAGACGGCGGGGGCTCGGGGTCAGGTGAGCATAAACTTTTTTTTTTTTTTAACCCCTGCCTTCCTGTTTGGAGACGTTTTACTGTGCTGAGCATGCTCAGTACAGTAAAAGCCTCCTCCAGCCTCATAGCCTCCTCCAGCCTCACAGCCTCCTCTATCCTCACAGCCTCCTCCTGCCTCACAGCCTCCTCCAGCCTCACAGCCTCCCCATCCTCACAGCCTCACAGCCTCCTCCAGCCTCACAGCCTCCTCCTGTCTCACAGCCTCCTCCAGCCTCACAGCCTCCTCCAGCCTCACTGCCTCCCCATCCTCACAGCCTCTCCAGCCTCACAGCCTCCTCCAGCCTCACAGCCTCCTCCAGCATCACAGCCTCCTCCAGCCTCACAGCCTCACACCCTCCTCCTGCCTCACAGCCTCCTCCAGCCTCACAGCCTCCTCCAGCCTCACACCCTCCCCATCCTCATACCCTCCTCCAGCCTCACAGCCTCCTCCTGCCTCACAGCCTCCTCCTGCCTCACAGCCTCCTCCAGCCTCACACCCTCCTCCAGCCTCACAGCCTCCCCCAGCCTCACTGCCTCACTGCCTCCTCCAGCCTCACTGCCTCCTCCAGCCTCACAGCCTCCTCCAGCCTCACAGCCTCCCCATCCTCACAGCCTCCTCCAGCCTCACTGCCTCCTCCATCCTCACAGCCTCCTCCAGCCTCACAGCTTCCTCCACCCTCACAGCCTCCTCCACCCTCACAGCCTCCCCATCCCCTCAACCTCCCCCATCCTCACAGCCTCCCCCATCCTCACAGCCTCCCCCATCCTCACAGCCTCCTCCAGCCTCACTGCATCCTCCATCCTCATTGCATCCTCCATCCTCACTGCATCCTACATCCTCACAGCCTCCTCCAGCCTCACTGCATCCTCCATCATCACTGCATCCTCCATCCTCACAGCCTCCCCCATCCTCACAGCCTCCTCCACCCTCACTGCATCCTCCATCCTCACTGCATCCTCCATCCTCACAGCCTCCTCCGTCCTCACAGCCTCCTCCAGCCTCACAGCCTCCTCCAGCCTCACAGCCTCCTCTATCCTCACAGCCTTCTCCAGCCTCACAGCCTCCTCCAGCCTCAAAGCCTCCTCCATCCTCACAGCCTCCTCCATCCTCACACCCTCCTCCAGCCTCACAGCCTCACAGCCTCCTCCTGCATCACAGCCTCCTCCAGCCTCACAGCCTCACACCCTCCTCCAGCCTCACACCCTCCTCCAGCCTCACATCCGCCTCCAGCCTCACAGCCTCACAGCCTCCTCCTGCATCACAGCCTCCTCCAGCATCACAGCCTCCTCCAGCCTCACAGCCTCACACCCTCCTCCAGCCTCACAGCCTCCTCCAGCCTCACAGCCCCCCCATCCACACAGCCTCCTCCAGCCTCACAGCCTCACAGCCTCCTCCAGCCTCACAGCCTCCTCCAGCCTCACTGCCTCCTCCAGCCTCACAGCCTCCTCCAGCCTCACAGCCTCCTCCACCCTCACAGCCTCCTCCACCCTCACAGCCTCCCCATCCTCACATCCTCCTCCAGCCTCACAGCCTCCTCCAGCCTCACAGCCTCCCATCCTCACAGCCTCCTCCAGCCTCACAGCCTCCCCATCCTCACACCCTCCTCCAGCCTCACAGCCTCCTCCAGCCTCACTGCCTCCTCCAGCCTCACAGCCTCCCCATCCTCACAACCTCTTCCAGCCTCACAGCCTCCTCCAGCCTCACAGCCTCCTCCAGCCTCACTGCCTCCTCCAGCCTCACAGCCTCCTCCAGCCTCACAGCCTCCTCCAGCCTCACAGCCTCACAGCCTCCTCCAGCCTCACTGCCTCCTCCAGCCTCACAGCCTTCTCCAGCCTCACAACCTCCTCCAGCCTCACTGCATCCTCCAGCCTCACAGCCTCCTCCAGCCTCAAAGCCTCCTCCAGCCTCACAGCCTCCTCCACACTCACAGCCTCCCCATCCTCACATCCTCCTCCAGCCTCACAGCCTCCTCCAGCCTCACAGCCTCCCCATCCTCACAGCCTCCTCCAGCCTCACAGCCTCCCCATCCTCACACCCTCCTCCAGCCTCACACCCTCCGTCAGCCTCACAGCCTCCTCCAGCCTCACAGCCTCCCCATCCTCACAGCCTCCTCCAGCCTCACATCCTCCTCCAGCCTCACAACCTCCCCATCCTCACAGCCTCCTCCAGCCGCACAGCCTCCTCCAGCCTCCCATCCTCACAGCTTCCTCCAGCCTCACAGCCTTCCCATCCTCACTGCCTCCTCCAGCCTCACAGCCTCCTCCATCCTCATTGCCTCCTCCAGCCTCACAGCCTCCTCCAGCCTCACAGCCTCCCCATCTTCACAGCCTCCTCCAGCCTCACATCCTCCTCCAGCCTCATAGCCTCCCCATCCTCACAGCCTCCTCCAGCCTCCCATCCTCACAGCCTCCTCCAGCCTCACAGCCTCCTCCACCCTCACAGCCTCCTCCACCCTCACAGCCTCCTTCACCCTCACAGCCTCCCCATCCTCACATCCTCCTCCAGCCTCACAGCCTTCTCCAGCCTCACACCCTCCCCATCCTCACATCCTACTCCACCCTCACAGCCTCCTCCAGCCTCACAGCCTCCCCATCCTCACATCCTCCTCCGGCCTCACAGCCTCCTCCAGCCTCACAGCCTCCTCCGTCCTCACAGCCTCTTCCAGCCTCACAGCCTCCTCCAGCCTCACAGCCTCCTCTATCCTCACAGCCTCCTCCTGCCTCACAGCCTCCTCAGCCTCACAGCCTCCTCCATCCTCACAGCCTCCTCCATCCTCACACCCTCCTCCAGCCTCACAGCCTCCTCCAGCCTCACAGCCTCCTCTATCCTCACAGCCTCCTCCTGCCTCACAGCCTCCGCCTGCCTCACAGCCTCCTTGTGCCTCACAGCCTCCTCTATCCTCACAGCCTCCTCCTGCCTCACAGCCTCCTCCAGCCTCACAACCTCCTCTATCCTCACAGCCTCCTCCTGCCTCAAAGCCTCCTCCTGCCTCACAGCCTCCTCCAGCCTCACAGCCTCTTCCAGCCTCACAGCCTCACAGCCTCCTCCAGCCTCACAGCCTCACAGCCTCCTCCAGCCTCACAGCCTCCTCCTGCCTCACAGCCTCCTCCAGCATCACAGCCTCCTCCAGCTTCACAGCATCACACCCTCCTTCAGCCTCACAGCCTCCTCCAGCCTCACAGCCTCCTCCAGCCTCACAGCCTCCTCCAGCCTCACAGCCTCCTCCAGCCTCACAGCCTCCCCATCCTCACAGCCTCCTCCAGCCTCACAGCCTCCCCATCCTCACACCCTCCTCCAGCCTCACAGCCTCCTACAGCCTCACAGCCTCCTCCAGCCTCACAGCCTCACAGCCTCCTCCAGCCTCACAGCCTCCTCCAGCCTCACAGCCTCCCCATCCTCACAGCCTCCTCCAGCCTCACAGCCTCCTCCAGCCTCACAGCCTCCTCTAGCCTCACAGCCTCCTCCAGCCTCACTGCCTCTTCCATCCTCACAGCCTCCTCCAGCCTCTTCCAGCCTCACTGCCTCCTCCACCCTCACTGCCTCCTCCACCCTCACTGCCTCCTCCAGCCTCACACCCCCCTTCATCCTCACTGCCTTCCCATCCTCACTGCCTCCTCCATCCTCACACCCTCCTCCATCCTCACACCCTCCTCCATCCTCACAGCCTCCTCCATCCTCACAGCCTCCTCCATCCTCACTGCCTCCCCATCCTCACAGCCTCCTCCATCCTCACTGCCTCCTCCATCACAGCCTCCCCATCCCCTCAGCCTCCTCCATCCTCACAGCCTCCTCCATCCTCACAGCCTCCTCCATCCTCACAGCCTCCTCCATCTTCACAGCCTCCTCCATACTCACTGCATCCTCCATCTTCACAGCCTCCTCCGTCCTCACAGCCTCCTCCGTCCTCACTGCCTCCTTCGTCCTCCCAGCCTCCTCCATCCTCACTGCCTCCTCCGTCCCCTCAGCCTCCTCCATCCCCTCAGCCTCCTCCGTCCCCTCAGCCTCCTCCATCCCCTCAGCCTCCTCCGTCCCCTCAGCCTCCTCCATCCCCTCTGCCTCCTCCATCCCCTCTGCCTCCTCCATCCCCTCTGCCTCCTCCATCCTCACAGCCTCCTCCATCTTCACAGCCTCCTCATCTTCACAGCCTCCCTATCCTCACAGCCTCCCCATCATCACAGCCTCCCCATCCTCACAGCCGCCTTCATCCTCACAGCCTCCTCCATCCTCACAGCCTCCTCCATCCTCACAGCCTCCTCCATCTTCACAGCCTCCCCATCCTCACAGCCTCCCCATCCTCACAGCCTCCCCATCCTCACAGTCGCCTTCATCCTCACAGCCGCCTTCATCCTCACAGCCTCCTCCATCCTCACAGCCTCCTTCATCCTCACAGCCTCCTCCATCTTCACAGCCTCTTCCATGCTCACAGCCTCCTCCATCCCCTCTGCCTCCTCCATCCTCACAGCCTCCTACATCCTCAGCCGCACTACCTGACACCGCTGCCATCCTGCCAACCGTCGGCCCCGCTTCATCGCCACCGCCCTCGCGCCCTTCGCGAGCTCCACGCTGCCCGGATGCCGCCGGTGCCTTCCGCCTCTCGCCGCTCTCTCACCGCTGGGGCCTCAATGTCGCCATGCTGGTGGAGTAGCGGTCTACGGGCTGTGGCCGGGTGCCGGGACCCAATGACGTCGTCCTCTGGGCAGCAACAGCCAATGGGAGTGAGCGGACTGTGTCATCCTCCAAAGCCTGACACGCCCCGCTCACTCCCATTGGCCGCCCCCGCTGCCCCTGCAAGCGGATTGGGCGCTGTGTTGTACACACAAGACGCCCATCGCATTGGCCAGGACTTGGCGTCCTAGACCAATCGGATGGCCGTCCTGTCTTTACCACACACCGCCCAATCCGCTCCTTCCCCTCAGGTCACATGTGTGACCTGAGGGCAGGCACTGATCCCTCTCTGCATCACCCAACCCGCCGCAGAGGACAATGCCGTGTGACTGGGGCTGCGATCAGCCCCAGCACGCAGCCACGTCCTGCTGCCGAGCGGTGAAGTCGCCGCTCCAGCCGCATCTCTCCTCACCCCTCCAGCCGGACCTCTCCTCACCCCTCCAGCTGAACCTCTCCTCACCCCTTCAGCTGGACCTCTCCTCACCACTCCAGCCTCTGCTCTCCTCACCCCTCCAGCCTCTTCTCTCCTCACCCCTCCAGCCTACCGCCACATCATACTCTGCTATCCACAGAGCCCCCTCTATACTCTGATACCCACAGAGCCGCCTGTATACTCTGCTACCCACACAGCCGCCTGTATACTCTGCTTCCCACAGAGCTGCCTCTATACTCTGCTACCCACAGACCGGCCTGTATACTCTGCTACCCACAGAGCCGCCTATATACTCTGCTACCCACAGAGCCGCCTGTACAATCTGCTACCCACAGACCCTTCTCTATACTCTGCTACCCACAGAGCCGCCTGTATAATCGGCTACCCACAAACCCGCCTGTATACTCTGCTACCCACAGAGCCCCCTGTATGCTTTCCTACCCACAGAGCCGCCTGTATACTCTGCTACCCACAGACCCGCCTGTATACTCTGCTACCCACAGAGCCCCATGTATGCTCTGCTAGCCACTCACCCGCCTGTATACACACAATTCATTTCACCGCGCTCCCGATGCAATTGCATTGGGCCTTTTTACTAGTAAAAGAAATAAAATAAAGATCATGACGCAACCTATGGTACCTGGTAATGTTACCAGCGCTGCTTCAGACCTCCAGGGATGATTGTAGGCAGCCAGATGGTAATGCTCCCTGCAGGTGGAGCAGGATGCTTGGGGAAGTGATAGAAATGGAGAAGTCACACAGGAAGGCGGCTCCGCAGTTAGAGGCTGGAATGCAGCTTTCCCCCAGCACGATGGAATAAGACACTGTGGTGCCCTGCATTCACAGGCCTTCCTAGAACATAGATGAATATCCACAGCAGGTACACAAGTACAACCAACACCTTCCACCCCAGCACAGTAGGGGGAGCTCAACTTGCTGCCATTAGGCAAGATCCCCTATAAATACTGATGCTGGGGAGGAGCTAGTTAGAATGTGCAGACGCTAGGAAAGCTGCGAGTACGTCCTGGTGATCGGTGCCTTGTTAGGCCCGAAACGGTGACCCTGAATAGCCTTCGAGCAGTCTTGCTAGGCCCACGACTGGAGACAAAAGGCAAGGAGAAAAAGGAGAGAGTAAAGTGGGAACGGAGGAGCCAGAATAGGTTCACCCAAATAACACACCGGACACTAGGGTCCGTGTCTGCAGGAGAGCTACACGCCCAGCAGAGAACCCCGGCAAACCGTGGAGAGTCCAGTCACCCGGTCACCTGCTTAATCAGAGTTCAGGGAGCCAGACACCGTGGAGAGAGAAACAACGGTAGTCATCAGAGGTGTCCAGTTGACAGGGAAGGTGAAGCGAGAGAGTAGCGGAGGCCAGCCAAGTTCTACACGGGGCAGGAGCTTCAACACGGGGAAAAGAGGACATGAAGGCCTTACACCCACTTGCTGTGGAGATTCAACTGTGTTTCCTGGTCACCCGCAATACCACCACCCTCCGGAGGACTGTGGCGGCGCTGGTCACCAGGTACTACAAGTGGCGTCACGAGACAAAGACTTTAACCCCTTGTAAATACTAAAAACCCCCTTCTTTTAGACTGTCCCCCGGGGCCACGGGTCTGGGCAGGCCACATGTGACATTCCCCGATTGGAGAGAAAGAGGCCCAGACATCCGAGTTCCCATACCCTGGGGTGCTACAACACCACATGTTGATTAGGCTCTGTACTGGTTTACTGGTAACCTTCAGGCAGCTTACAGGTATACATTCATGGGTAGCTGGTCTGGGTTGTCACCAGAGGATGAAATGTCTCTCTGAGGCCCTAAGTGGTGTTCCTTCAGGATTCTTCCTCTGTCCTCACACTGCACTGTTACTCCTGTCCTTCCAAATCAAGGAGTGAAAAACTGCATCATTCCCAAGAAGTCTCATGGCTGTACTGGCTCAAAAGGTGCAAATACTCAACACTGATCAAAGAGTCTGAATACTTATTGTGGCACCCCAGAGTCCAATTGCCACAGTGTCATTACCGCCCCCGGGTGGTAGTGTCACACTTGAGAGCAACAGAAGGGTATCCACACCAGACTGTAACTGCACACAACACCTTTCTGCCTCCATGCAAGAAGGGGGAGACCTAAACCCGGCTTCAGGGTGAGCTCTTCTATAAATTCTGGTCTGGGGCGGAGCTAGTCAGTTCAGTTCCTAGGAGGACTGAGGAAGACATCCTGGTGGACTGGTAGCTACCCTAAGCTCGTCCCAAGATAGTTACTTAGCGAGAGAAGTCAAGACAGGAGTCTGAGGAAGTGCAGGAACACCTGGGGAGCAGAGCGACATCGTGCTCAACCCAGAGAAAGGTGCATAGAACGCACACCGGAGTCCGAGGCTGTGCAGGGCCTAACATCCCGACAACCAATACCGGAAGGTGGGGGATTCCAAGTTCCCCAGGCACACTGTACCTGGAGGCAAAGAAGCGTAAAGAGCCCAGGGACAGCCACCTAAACCAAGGGGCTAATAAAGGACTCGAGTTGCCTGCCATACAGGCACCTAGCAGGAGAGAGAGAGAGGGCCTGAAGCTTAGCTAAAGCAGCAGCAGGAGGAGCCTACACATAAAGCGCAGCAAGGAGGCCTCAGAACCGGTCGGGTGAGGATTATCCCGAGTTGCTCTCAGGTGCAAGGACCCAGTCTAACATCAATCGGAATTATAATCGCACCAGTAAAAGGACTGAGGAACCACCAAACCGTGAGTCTGTCTGATGCTTTGTACCTGCCATCCTGCACCATACACCCTTACTACATCTACTGCCCCGTGGATCTGCTCCGCTTGTGAGGAGCTGCTCCATCCCAGTTGCCCGTCCATCATCCCCGGGGGTTCTGCAGCAGCGGTGGCCACCTATAGCCACATACAATAGGTGGCGTCACGAATAACTCACTTTTTATCATCCCTTTTCCCCTACCAGGCCAGAAGATCCCCTTTTTAAGGGCTGCCCCCAGGGTCATGGAACCGGGTGCCCCGAAGGCCACGGAGCCCCTGTGCCTCCCCGGAACTATACGATAGCTCGGTTCTGAGAATATCATACCCTGGGGCGGGGGATTATGACCATGGATCTTACAAGGATCTATTTCTCCTTTCTCAGGGACTTCCCTCAGTTTTACTTGTACTTATATGAGCTGGGTGAGATGGTTTAATGTTTATTCAATCCCCCAACATCCTTATTGTAGTTACTGGGTAAAGTGAACATAGACTCTTGTATATAGAGTTACAGCAACCTGAACTACTGTATATGCACTTTATCTCTCATTATATGGAATTGTACGTAAGGTTTATGTGATAATTTTTGTACCACATCTCTGGTTTTTACAACTGTAACAAGGGATTTGTTCCGTTCTTCTATGTATCATATGTACTTGTCTTTGATGTATAATACAATAAATTTATTTGCATGATATACTCATTTTTCTCCTATTACAAAATCTGGTAGTAGAAGTAGAGATACTGGAAGCCACAGGCAGACAGCTGATTGTTAGCAGAGGCACTGGAAACTGCTGTCATATAGGAGTCTGGTAGCAAAGGTACTGGAAGCCACATGCACATAGGAGCCTGGTAAAAGAGGTACTGTAAGCCACAGGCAGATAGGAGGCCAGTAGCGGATGTACTGTAAGTTGCAAGCAAACGAGACTCCAAAATACTAAAAGTCTTAGGTATATGTCTTGGTGAGCTTAACATATGACAATCACATGAGATCAAGCCAGACCACCTGCAAAGCCCAACATGGAGCAGAGCAGAGTTCAGCACACCGGGATTGAAGGACGAAAGGTACTGATCATGTGCGCAAAACACCAAGTAAATCATGTGGTAATATGAATGGAGTCATTCAAAAGTACTACTTGTCCCACAAAAAAATCAAGCCCTCATATGGCTATGTGAATGGAAAAATAAAAAAGTTCTGGCAAGTTATGGTAAGAAGGGGAGGAAAAGATGAAAGCGCAACAAAACCAAAAATTGATCGGTTAGGAATGGGTTAAGTAAACACACTTTAACTTTCGAGCAAATAATAAGTGATGGAACCTTTATTCAATTCAGTAGTTTCCACTAGACAGGTAAAATTGAGTTGAGGACAAGCCGAGACATAACACAACACCTCCCAACACGACTTGTCATTTGAGTCCTCAACTTTACCACATAAAAAGTGTTGTGGCTGCTCAGAAGATTCATGGAAACCACAGAATAAATAAAGAATGCTGAATCACATCCGGTGCTGAGTCCTCACACATTTACCGGATGGGTTTACTTAGAAAACGGCTCAGTGGTGGAAAGTGACAATTACTGTAGTAATATATTTATAATATATTGTACTAGCTGTAGAGCCCGGCGTAGATATTAACTATACTTAGTAATAACAAAATATTTTGCACATAAAAGTCACAAAGTAAATAGTATTTATCAGGTAACCTATCATTTACCATATATGGAAAAGAACAAAACAGTTAATGTCACAGTAGAATGTTCGCCTATAACATTCCGTGTCATGTCACTGCCTGATCATTCTTGGTATTTTTTTCCTTGGGATCACTTATCTACAGTTCTACTTGTGGATTTACGTTGTGGATTTGCGTTTGATCAACTCTACTGTCACATCACTGTATTGTTCTCTTCCATATATGGTAAGTTATAGGTCACTTGATAAAAATGCAGACTAACTGTCAAAACAGTGTCTATTACCTCACACACACAAACAGTGAATTGGCTTTTTTTTGGCTACTGGATGCAAAAGACGGGTTAAAATTTCCCCTCAAAACATAGTCATAGATGTTCCCTGAATCAAATGGGGTGTGTTTGCAAAATCTGGTGAATATAGATGCAACAGTACGAATTTCTTTAGTGGAAATACACACACACACATGCACACATACATTGAGCTTTGTATATATACAGTATATAAGACTAGATATGGGCCTGATACTATCACATCGGGAAGGCAGTAACATTATGATGGGGAGGGCTCTGTGGCGCTGGGTACAGTGGCCATCTCTCCCCCTTGCGCGCTCTCCCTGTTTTTCCTCTCTCCCTGCCCCCTTCCTATGCTCGCTCTCTTCTCCACCTGTATTGCGTCTTTGTCCCTCCTGTTGTTGCTCTCCCCCTTGTGGTCATGTGCGACACATCGTCCTACAGAGCAGTTCTTCATTCAACAATGCTGCAGGTTGAGTGGGGCTGCAGGTTGAGTGGGGCTGGTACGGGGTGAGTGGGGCTATGGGATGGGTGGTGAGAGCGGGCAGAGCGCAGGGTGTGAAAGCGGGGTGTTAGAGCGGAGGTGTGAGAGTGGGCAGGGCGGGAGCTGTGATTACTTGGCTGATGTGATCAAGCACATGACCGTAACATCTCTACAGCTCCTGTCAGGTCGGCGTGTGCGGTGGGAATGTCTTGCCTTGGCTGGGGGTGCAGTGAATGTGATGATGGCTTACTGGCAACGGCTGTGGGTGTCGGTGTTTTTGTAGGCGTGCGGTACCGCTAGTGGTATTTGTTAAGATTCCAATACTGCTAGTGGGCGCCATATTTCCCCACCCATCACTTGGGTTTGGAAATATGGCTGCACACAGGAAGTCAGGTGCGCGTGATACAGGGATATCTAGATGGAAGTCAGGAACAGACGGGACAGCGCGATTATAGCAGTATATATGTATTCAGAATATCCTGAAGAAGTAGCCAAACTGCATTTTCACTTCCTTTGTGTCCTGGTTCCCTCATCAATCTTCTCCACTGCAGCGTGGTAAGTCCACGATAGATAGATAGATAGATAGATAGATAGATAGATAGATAGATAGATAGATAGATAGATAAATTTATTAATGGATAGATTAATACAGGGTGGGCCATTTATATGGATGCACCTAAATGAAATGGGAATGGTTGGTGATATCAACTTCCTGTTTGTGGCACATTAGTGTATGGGAGGGAAAAACTTTTCCAGACAGGTGGTGACCATGGCGGCCATTTTGAAGTCGGCCATTTTGAAAATTGCTACATGATTCAGATGTCCAGTGGCATTGAGGTTTCCGTTGATGAAGAATGGCCCTGCTACCTTTGTACCCCATATGCAGTGCTGTGCAAATTAATTGGGACAAAGCATTTTTTAAGTAAAATCGTAAGTTGGTTACCAGTCAGTGATTCAAACCAGTTTCAACTGCTTTGAACAGGTGTGAGTGTACAACCTTGAGTAACAAAATGTGGTGTGACTGGTTTTAGTCAGAAAATAACAGCTAGCTGCCCCCCTCAGCTTCAGGTGAGAGCTTGTTTCTGTGAGGAGTGGTTTAGTTACTTTTTCTCTCAGTGTGATTCGTGCCTGTAACAATGGATGTTACTCCACGGAAGAGGTCTAGAATTATTACTCTTAATAAACATAAATAAGTGTCATAATAATAAACAGCGCCATACAAGTGTGGTTCCATGATGAAGAATTGAAGAATTTATGCAAAAACTTGGTAGAATCAATGCCAAAACGCATTGAAAATCTCATATCTGCTAAAGGAGGACATATTTCTTAAAATTAGTATGTAACAATGCATTATAACATTTTATTATTAAATATTAAAAAATATGTGTTTTATTGCTTTGTCCTAATTAATTTGCACAGTACTGTACCACACTATACCATCAATGTCTTGTAGGGATCTATCTACTGTGGGTTAATGTCAGACTAATAGCAGGGGTTTTGTTTGTTAACTTCAACATTCACAGAAAAGTTTGCCTCGTCCCTTATTATTATTATTATTATTATTAATATTATCATTATTATTATTTATTTATTTATAGAGCACCATTGATTCCATGGGGCTGTACATGAGAAAGGGATACATACAAACAAGTTAAAAATACAATGAACAAACTAACTGTGACAGACTGGTACAGAGGAGAGAGGACCCTGCCCTTGCGGGCTTACATTCTACAGGGCAGTGGGAAGAGAGACAATAGGTATGGTTTGCTCTGGTGGTGGTGGAGTGCCGCGTCCAATGGTGGTGGGGCACCAGGTCCAGTGGTGGTGGAGTGCCGCGTCCAATGGTGGTGGGGCACCAGGTCCAGTGGTGTTGAGGCGGCAGCTTGGTCATTGCAGGTTGTAGGCTGTTCTGAAGAGATGGGTTTTCAGTTTCCTCTTGAAGGTTCAGAGTGTGGGGGACAGTCGGGCGTTTTGAGGTGCAGAATTCCAGAGGATGGGGGATGCTCGGATGAAGTCTTGCAGGCGGTTAGATGAGAAATGTACAAGTGTGGAGGAAAGGAGGAAGTCTTAAGGTACCTCTACACGCCGCAACTACGGTGTAGCAACTGAGTGGCAATTGGGATTTCCGTTACCGTTGCCCTGAGATTGCTACTCAATTGCGGCTTGTAATTGGGGAAAGTGATGATGATTTTCGAAGTTGCTCCCGGTTGCGGTTTCAGAGCATTGTTCACAAACCAGAGGCAACCCTGAAGGTGAATTGCCCTGGTTTTGCCGTGTGAACGGGCGATAGGGATGAAATCTGCATCGCCCACTGATTTCCCAGAGGTGTGCCACAGCATGCTGGACACCGCGCCCCGTCAGTGATGATTGGCGGGGGCTACTGTGTTTCCATTGGCTGTCCCTTCACAGGGCGCCATATTTGAACAGCTGTCCATTCACACTACACAATGGCAATGGCGTTATGTATTAGCCAGCCTTCCTGCGCAGGCTGCCCAATCATGACACTATTGCGTTGTCTAATCAGCGTGTTTGGGGCGCGGAATACACAACTTTGTCACGCCTATGTTCTTGCGGCGCTGAACATGTACGCCCACATTCCCCTACTGATTACGGCGTGTGAAGTGGCGTCGGGATTCAACCGGATGTTTCCCGCAGGTTCTGTTTCAACTTCCGTGGAGCCACGTTCCCTTATGGTACCTTTACACGCCGCCACAACAGGATGCATACAACCCGCTACAGGCTACAAATGTAGCTTGTGGCGCCAATATCGCCCGTAGTAGCGGCGTCTGAAGACGGGACGACACAGCCGGCTACAGATACATCTGTATCCGTGCACTGCCCATAAACAGATGGCAACATCGCCGATTGTAGCGAGCTGTATCGGCGTGTAAAGAACCCACAGAAGGGAACTCTGGACACCCGGCGATGTAGCTGCAATGTAGCTAAGGCGTCACCCAGGCTCCGTGTTACCGCACCCCATCTGCGATCATTGGTGGAAGCTCCTGCATGACGATTGGTAGTCGCTGCATAGGGCGGCATATTTAAGGAGCTGACCAGTCACACTACACAATTGCTCGAGCGTGCTGTATTAACCAGCCTCCTGCGATGCCTGCCCAATCATGATGTTCTGGCTTTGTCCTATCACCGTACGGACGTCTTGTAATCCACAATTGTGGCACGCCTATGTGCTGTCCCTGCTGCACCAGGTCCGCCCATATTAGCTTGTTGTAGCGTTGTGTAAATGAGGTACGCTGAGCTACAAGATGGCTACTTGAGACACCCGGCGATGTAGCTAGCTGTAAATGTAGCGTAGCGTAGCGCACCTTGTGGCGGCGTGTAAAGAGGGTGCGTTTCCCGTTTGTAACCGTTTGGCCGTGCTCGTGCACGTGAAGTAGCAGTTGGTATCCATCCTGTTGTGGCGGCGTGTAAAGGTACCATTAGGTTGACGACGCAATTGCAGCGTCTAAATGCGGCATCGGCGATCGGTATCAACCGTCAAAAACATGCACGTGCACGTTCAGATGCTACCGATCGCCAGTGATAGTTGCAGCGTGTAAAGGTACATTTAGGAGGATGGAAGATTGCGAGATGGATGATATCAAGAATTTAGTTCAGAGATATATTGGGGGGACAGATTGTGGACGGCTTTGTAAATCAATGTTAATAGTTTGAATTGGGAGCAAGTGGAGGGATTTGCAGAGGGTAAAAGTGGAGGAATAGCGAGCAGAGAGGTGGATTAGTCAGGCAGGAGAGTTAAGGACAGATTGGAGAGGTGCAAGAGTGTTAGCATGGAGGCCACAGAGGAGGAGGTTGCAGTAGTCGAGATGGGAGATGATGAGGGCATGCACTAGTAGTTTAGTAGATTGAAGGTTGAGGAAGGGACAGATTCTGGAAATATTTTTGAGTTGGAGGCGGCAGGAGGTGGCGAGAGCTTGTGAAGATACGAGATGTGCATCATCTGAAACAACGGATACTGGAAGCCTATGCAGTATTTTCTTCTGTGATGTTGTTATCAGTGTGTGAAAAGTGGGAGAAGAGTGTAACATTGACAATCCGACACAATGGGCAGCACTCTGAACACATTTTATAAGTGGTCATAAACTTGTAAATAACTCATGAAATAATAAAGTTACGTTAAACCCAAGCACAGCATTGTTTTTCTTATGAAATTCTCAATAAGTTTGATGTGTCACATGATCCTCTTCCCATTGAGAAAAATAAGGTTGGATCCAAAATGGCCGACTTCAAAATGGCCGCCATGGTCACCACCCATATACTAATGTGCCACAAACAGGAAGTTGATATCACCAACTATTCCCATTTTATTTAGGTGTATCCATATAAATGGCCCACCCTGTAAATTTTGAAACCAAACATTTCCATACACTATATGTAAAGACACATCTGCATGTTTTTCTCACTGTCTGACATGAAATCAGAATAAACCTTTCCCGTTTTAGGTCAATGAGGATTACTATGATTATTAATATTTGCCAAATACCAGAATAATGAGAGAGAGAGAATGTTTTAAGGCATTTTTATTACTTTCTGCAAAGTCACCAATTTACATACACTAAGATTACTGTGTCTTTATACAATTTGGGACAGCCCATATGATGATGTCATGTGTTTGGAAGCTTCTGTTAGGTTTATTGGCAACATCTAAGATAACTAGACACACACCTGTGGATGTATTTTAATTCACACCTGAAACACACTGCTTCTTTGTGAAGCATCATGGGAAAGTCTAAAGAAATCAGCCCAGATATCAGGAAGAGAATTGTGGACTTGCACAAGTCTGGTTCATCCTTGGGTGCAATTTCCAAATACTTGAAGGTGCCTCATTCACCTGTACAAACAATTATATGCAAGTACAAACAAGATGGGCATTTCCAGCCATTATACCTCTCAGGAAGGAGATGGGTTCTGTGTCTCAGAGATGAACGTGCTTAGGTCCGACATGTGCATATCAACCCAAGAGCAAAAGCAAAAGATGTTGTGATGATGATGGAGGAAGATGGTAAGATTGTGTCATTATTCAGAGTGAAATGAGTACTGCATCTACATGGGCTAAAAGGCCACTCTGCCAGGAAGAAGCCATTACCCCAAAAGAAACAAAAAAGCCAGATTAATGTTTGCAAATGTACATGGGAACAAAGACCTACATTTTTGGAGACGTCCTGTGGTCTGACGAAACTAAATTTGAACTGTTTGTCCATAATGACCATTGTTACATTTGGAGGAAAAAAGGAGAAGCTTGGAAGCCTAAGAACACCATCCCTACTGTGAGACACGGTGGAGGCAGCATCATGGTGTGGGGTTGTTTTGCTGCAGGAGGGACTGGTGAACATCACAAAATAGATGGCATCATGGGGAAAGAAGATTGTGTGGCAACACTGAAGTGACATCTCAAGACATCAGCCAGGAAGGTAAAGCTTGGGCGGAAAAACTGACAATGACCCGAAGCTACTGCCAAATTGGTTACTAAGTGGCTAAGGATAACAAGGTCAATGTTTTGGAGCGGCCATCACAAATCCCTGATCTCAATCCTATTGAAAATGTATGGGCAAGGCTGAAAAGGCTGCAAGCGACGACCTACAAACATTATTATTATTATTATTATTTATTTATATAGCGCCATTAGGTTCCATGGCGCTATACATGAGGATAGGGGAGACAAGCACAATTACAATAACTCTAGACAATCAGGACAAATAGATACAGGAGGGGAGGGGACCCTGTCCACAAGGGTTCACAGTCTACGAGGGGCGGGTGGGGATACAGTAGGCTGGGGGAGTGTCAGTTACGGGGCGGTCGCCTGGGTCTCATGGCAGGTTGTAGGCTTGACGGAATAGGTGAGTCTTCAGGTGACACTTGAAGCTTCTCAGGGTTGGAGAGTGTCTGACGTGTTAGGGCAGGGAGTTCCAGAGTTTGGCAGATGCCCGGGCAAAGTCCTGGACGCGATTGTGCGAGGAGGAGATGAGGGGGGAGCAGGGGAGGAGTTCTTGTGAGGAACGGAGGTTGCGTGGGGGTAGGTTCGGGAGACCAGGGCAGAGATGTATGGTGGGGACAGGTTGTGTATGGCTTTGTATGCCATGGTTAGTGTTTTGAACTGGGATCTCTTGGAGGCGGGGAGCCAGTGAAGGGCTTGGCAGAGGGGGGAGACAGGGGAGTAGCGGGGGGACAGATGGATTAATCGGGCAGCAGAATTGAGGATAGATTGGAGAGGTGTGAGGGAGTTGGATGGGAGGCCAGTGAGAAGGAGGTTGCAGTAGTCAAGGCGGGAGATGATGAGGGCATGAATAAGTGTTTTAGCGGTGTCATGGGTAAGGAAGGAGCGGATCCGTGAGATGTTTCTAAGCTGGAGCCGGAGGGATGTGGAGATGGCTTCGATGTGGGGCTTGAAGGATAGGGAGGAGTCAAGGATTACCCCGAGGCACTTGGCTTGGGAGACTGGGGAGAGGGCGCAGTCAATGACACATGGCTCAGTTACACCAGTTATGTCAGGAGGAATGGGCCCAAATTCCTACCAACTATTGAGAGAAGCTTGTGGAAGGATCCAAAACATTTCACCCAAGTCATACAGTTTAAGGACAATGATACCAAATACTAAATACAAATACCTAAAACGGGAAAGGTTTATTCTGATTTCATGTCAGATAGTGAGAAAAACATGCAGATGTGTCTTATTATATAGACTCAGAGTATGGAAACGTCTGGTTTCAACTGTAGGTAGATAGATAGATAGATAGATAGATAATAGATAGATACCGTGTTTCCCCGATAGTAAGGCCCCCCCGATTGTAAGGCCGCCTGGGGGTAAAGGGGGGGCCTGCCAATGTAAGGCCTCCCCCGATTATAAGGCCTTACAATCGGGGGGGGCCAATATAAGGCCGCTAGCGGAGGGGGGGGGGAGCGGGAGCGGGTCGCACGTCACGTGCGCCCGCTCATTACATATGCACTGCATCCCCCTGTCAATCAGCGACAGGGGGAGCAGTGCATTATACAGTATATATGGGCCCCCTATTGCTGGCACACTCCCCCCTGTTATGAGGCCCCCACCGCTGCTGCTGCTGAAGAGATCTTACCCTCCAGGGTCTTCTTGCAGCGCGTCCATCCGTCCTCTGTACTCGCTCGGCGGTCTCCCGGATCATGTGACCCGTCGCAGCGCATGACGTCATCGCGACTGCGACGGGCCGGTCACATGATCCGGGAGACCGCCGAGCGAGTACAGAGGACGGATGGACGCGCTGCAAGAAGACCCTGGAGGGTAAGATCTCTTCAGCAGCAGCAGCGGTGGGGGCCTCATAACAGGGGGGAGTGTGCCAGCAATAGGGGGCCCATATATACTGTATAATGCACTGCTCCCCCTGTCGCTGATTGACAGGGGGATGCAGTGCATATGTAATGAGCGGGCGCACGTGACGTGCGACCCGCTCCCGCAGTGTCCCAGCAGGAGGGGGCCTGTAGGCCACACTGCTGGGGCACCCAATGTAAGGCCCCCCCGAAAGTAAGGCCGGGGGCCACTTTTGGCCCCCAAAAGAATGTAAGACAGGGCCTTACTTTCGGGGAAACACGGGTAGATAGATAGATAGATAGATAGATAGATAGATAGATAGATAGATAGATAGATAGATGTTAGTTTGCTATGTCCTGTGGTCCGGCTCATATACCTGCACTTTTGCTTGTGCTGCTCCTTTTTTCTAGATAGATAGTCACTGGCATCTATTACAGTAGAACACGAATGTGCAGGAAGTTACCAGAAGAGTTTTGTTTAGAAAGCGTTTACCGAAATCCCTGTAAGTGGGTCAAGCCTCTTTCCATTTCTCAATCACACACTCATATCCTGAATGTTTTCTGGTGAAGCGTCATCTACCGCTCGTCCTCGGATTCTGTGCTCGGCGGTTATAGGTGGGAGCCATCGGCTACAGTGTAGGGAAGGAAAGACGTGGCAGCATCATGTAATCGGATTAATCGGTAAAAAGTCAGATGGAAATATAATGTGACGTCAGTGGATGAACAGCTCGTTAGTCTGGGCCGGGGAGGAGACAGATCCATTGACTTTGACCTGTTGTTTGGTGAATGTCGTAAAAAAAGACCCAGAAATACATATCTAAAATTGGTGTTTTATTATTATTATTATTTATTTATATAGCGCCATTGGTTCCATGGCGCTTTACATGTGTAAGGGCAGAACAAGGACGAGAACATAAATAACGACGAATAAATTACACAGGTGCATTAGGGCAGAGATCCTGTCCACAAGGGCTCACAGTCTATAGGGGATGTGTAGGAGACAGTAGGAGTGGGAGAGGTGAGATGGTGCAGCGGATTAGGTCTCAGTGTGGGTTATAGGCTTGAAGGAAGAGCTGGGTCTTCAGGTTTTTCTTGAAGGTTCCCAGGGTAGGGGAGTGCCTGATGTGGTGTGGAAGAGAGTTCCAGAGTATGGCGGATGCACGAGAGAGGTCTGGTATGAGGTTGTGGGAGGTGGAGATTCGGGGGGAGAAGAGAAGGACTTCTTGAGAGGAGCGCAGATTGCAAGAGGGGCGGTATCGGGAGACCAGGTCGGAGATGTATAGATGGGACAGGTTGTGTATGGTCTTGTATGTCAGGGTTAGGATTTTGAACTGAGATCTCTGGGAAGTAGGGAGCCAGTGGATGGCTTGGCAGAGGGGGGAGACGGGGGAGTAACGGGGCGACAGGTGGATGAGTCGGGCAGCGGAATTGAGGATGGTTCGGAGGGGTGCAAGGGAGGAAGCGGGGAGGCCGGTGAACAGGAGGTTGCAGTAGTCGAGGAGGGAGATTATGAGGGTGTGGACAAGCGGTTTGGCAGTGTCATGGTCAAGGAAGGAGCGGATCCGTAGGATATTTTTAAGCTGGAGGTGGCAGGATGTGGCGAGGGTCTGGATGTGTGGCTTGAAGGACAGGGCAGAGTCGAGGATTACACCGAGGCACTTGGCGTGGGGAACGGGTGAGAGTGTGCAGTCGTTGACAGTGATGGTTAGGTCGGGTGGAGGGAAGATGATGAACTCAGTTTTATCCATGTTAAGTTTGAGGAAACGAGCGAAGAAGAAGGTTGAGATGGCGGACAGGCAGTGAGGGATTTTGGATAGCAGGGAGGTAATGTCAGGGCCGGAGAGATAGAGCTGGGTGTCGTCAGCGTAGAGGTGGTATTGGAGGCTGTGGGACTCAATGAGTTGGCCTAGGCCGAAGGTGTAGATGGAGAAGAGTAAGGGTCCCAGGACTGAGCCTTGGGGAACTCCAACAGATAGGGGGTAGGGTGAGGAGGAGGTGTGGGAGTGGGTGACATTGAAGGTCCGGTCTGTTAGGTACGAGGAGATCCAGGAGAGGGCTAGGTCAATGATGCCAAGGGATTCTAGAATTTGAAGCAGGAGGGAGAGGTCGACTGTGTCAAAGGCAGCAGAGAGGTCGAGGAGGAAAAGGATGGAGTAGTGGTGTTTGCTCTTGGCGGTCAGTAGGTCGTTGGTGACTTTGGTTAGGGCTGTTTCGCTGGAGTTGTGGGTTCGGAAACTGGATTGCAGGCCGTCAAAGAGGGAGCACGAGGAGAGATGGGAGAACAGTTCGGAGTAGACATGTTGCTCAAGCAATTTTGAGGAGAAGGGGAGGAGAGATATGGGACTATAGTTGGAGACTGTTGTGGGGTCGAGGGAGGGTTTTTTGAGAATGGGTGTGATGAGGGCATGTTTGAAGGATGAGGGGAAGATGCTGGTGGTAAGTGATATGTTGAAGAGATGGGTTAGGGCGGTGAGATGGACAGTGGTGAGGTTAGGGATGAGATGGGAGGGGGAGGGTCGATGGGTGCAAGTTGTGAGGTGTGATCGTGCTAGAAGGGAGGAGAGGGGCACTTCAGTCATGGAAGTGAAGTTACTTTGGGTCGACGGGGGTTGTGTGATAGAGAGGGAGGGCCGAGGGGATTGGGAATCGAAGCTTTCTCTGATGTTTTCGATCTCCTGTTTAAAGGAGCTGGCAAAGTCATTGGCGGTGAGGAGGAGAGAGGAAGAGGGTGCAGGGGGACGGAGTAGGACGTTAAAGGTTATGAAAAGTTGCTTGGGATTGTGGGAGAGGAAGCTAATGAGAGACGTGTAGAAAGCTTGTTTTGCGGTGGTCAGTGCTGTCTTGAAGTCGATGAGGGACTGTTTGTACAAGGCAAGGTGCGTTGCGGATTTTTTCCATCTCCGTTCAGCTACCCTGGACGTCCGTCAAAGTTTTTTGGTGCTGGCCGTGAGCCAGGGTTGTCTGTGAGCACGGGTTTTGTTGTATGAGAGAGGGGCTGCCTGGTCGAGGGCTGTGGCGAGAGTGGTGTTGTAGAGGGTGGCGGCAGCGTCATGAGAGGAGGCTTAGTCAGAGAGAGGGAGGAGGCGAGTGAGTGGAAGTTAATGAGCTTGATGTTTCTTCGGGGGTGAGGGAGCTTCCAGAGAGGGGGGAGCGTGGTGGGGGTAGGGGGGAGAGAGGGCGGAGAAGGTCAGCAGGTTGTGGTCAGATAGGAGGGGGTTGAGTTTTCGAGGTCGGTGAGGGAAGAGAGGCGGGTGAAGACAAGGTCTAGTGTGTGACTGTTATTGTGTGTGGCTGAGGAGGACCATTGGGAGAGGCCAAAGGAGGAGGTTAGAGAGAGAAGTCTTGAGGCAGCAGCGTGGGGTTTATCAATGGGGATGTCGAAATCGCCCATAATGATGGTGGGGATGTCGGAGTAGAGGAGGTGGAGAAGCCACTTTGTGAAGTGGTCGAAGAAGGTGGACGAGGTCCTGGAGGGCGGTAGACGACAGCCAGTTGGAGGTTGCGGGGGGAGAATATACGCACAGAGTGCGCCTCAAAGGAGGGAGGCAGAAGGGGGTGGTGTAATTGGGGTGAAGGAGCAGCTGTTGGCCAGGAGTAGGACTTCACCTCCGCCGCAGGAGTTGCTGGGGGGGGTGTGTGGGAGAGGGTGAGTCTGCCATAGGAGAGAGCGGCGGGGGAGGTTGTGTCGGAGGGTATGAACCATGTTTCAGGTGCAGATGGGGAGTGGTGGTGGTGGGGGGCAAGAGCAGCTGAGAGGAGGAGGTGCAGCCGGGGTTGGGATGGAGGCAGAGGACAGGAGGACAGGAGCAGCAGGAGGGGTGAGATAGAGGCAGGCGTCTGGAGCGACAGGGGACAGGTGCAGCCGGGAGGGTGTGCAAAGCGGATGAGTGCCAATCAAGTCCAGGCAATCGCAAAGCAAATGGAGGCGTACAGAGTCCAGCAGATGAAGCAGGGTGATGTGGTGCACTCAGTGTGTCGTGTTTCTTGTTTACTGTGCTTCCTAACAAAATGGAATAAAAAGTGATCAGAAGTCTTGTGTACTACAAACTGGAACCAAAAAAACTACAAAAGGAAAGAGGGTGAAAAGGGGTAAATCTGTGCTGCTCAAAATGACAACAAATCAACGTATGTCACTTGTAGCCTGCACCGCAGTCCTTTTGAACTGCTCTGCAGTGATTTAATGTGTATGATTCCTGTTGGTAAGTTCGGAGTAAATGTCAGAATCGTCTGCTGTCTATGGTGTGTTGTGGCTCTTCAGGTGAGAGTGTGTGTCAATTATGCAGTTGTCAATGCCCCTGGCCCTTAAATAGTTCCCTCTTCCACCAGTTGATGTTGCTGATAGAGTTTAGTCTCTGCAAAAAATGTGAGCTGCGAGGATGTTAGTGCAGTTTGTGCTGAAACCTTCCTGCTGCTTTTTTGCCTTGAGTTTTTCTCATTCTTTTGGACCTGCTGTGTTTCCCTGTCCTGGGTTGAGGTGAGTGGGTTTTAGCCTAGGCCTAATGAGGAACAAGGTCAAGGGTGGCGGTCCAGACATCCTGTCAGAATCTTCTGCTGTCTATGGTATGTTGTGGCTCTTCAGGTGAGGGTGTGTGTTAATTATGCAGTTGTCAATGCTCCTGGCCCTTAAATATTCCTTCTTCCACCAGTTGATGTTGCTGATAGAGTTTAGTCTGAGCTGCGAGGACGTTAGTGCAGTTTGTGCTGAAACCTTCCTGCTGCTTTTTGCCTTGAGTTTTTCTCATTCTGTGGGATCTGCTGTGTTTTCCTGTCCATGGGTTGAGGGGAGTGGGTTTTAGCTTAGGCCTGATCAGGAGCAAGACCAAGGGTGGCGGCCCAGACATCTTCATGTTCAGAGGTAATTCTGGGAACAAGGTGCCCATCATTACCATCCTGCTACCTTACTCCCTTGTGAGTTATACCACCCTGTGACATTATCCTTTTATACGATTTATTTTCCAAGGCTTTTCAGACCCATCAATTGTTGTGAATTATCCCTGAAGAAGGAGCCGAATGGCTCTAATACATGTTGGAAAATAAATAATGTGGAAAGATAGTGATTTGATAACCTTTTTTTTCCTCATTTGTCGATTTAAGGATCTCCAGCAGCCATCAAATGCATTTGTAGTTGTGTCTTACTCATTGCTATTATTGTCTTTAGATAAAACCCTACTTTCCAGCAGTTTTCCAAATAAATTTATTTGTCAGCACAAAAACAAATAATATATTTTTTTACTTAAATTGTGTTTTTATTTTGGAAAATTAATATAATATAAAAATAATATATAATTATTTTACTGCATTGTACTGACCCACAGCATAGTGTTATCATGTTAATTACGCTACACAGTGAACCTATAAAAATATATAAAAGAAATTGCAGAATTGCTGTTTTTTCCCTTTTCCCTTAACAATAGTCAAAATGCGCTATATGTATCCCAAGCAAACAAGAATTATAACTTGTCATGCAAAAAAAAACAATCTTCCATACAGCTAGGGCAATAAAAAAGTAAAAACAAAAAGTTAGGGTTCTTGGGATGCAATAATAACATCTTTAAAGTTTTCCGATTTCAAAAAAGTGTTGTCCAAATAATTGCATAGTTAATTTGGTCAGACGTGTTGGTCTTTTGTTTGCAAAAACATTGTTTCTTGACAGACGATTTAGAGTCTTCCTTTGTCCTAAGTTTGTGTATAGCTAATTTTTTTTTTTTTCCAAAAATTTGTTTATTAGAAAAAAAAGAGACAAGAACAGCCAACATGAGACAACATCTAATAAAGATATGAGAATGAGTATAATATCTATCAGTTTTTACATACTATATCAAACCATTGTATGGAATGTTAGGATAAGATAAAAAGAAAAAAGGTAAGATGAGAAAAGATGAGAAATGAGAGAGATAAAGAGGAGAAAAAGGACAAGGGGGTATGGGGGGGAGGAAGGAAAAAAAAGGGGGTGGGATGGGGAAGAGAGTCTGCTATGTATCTGATAACAAAAGGTCTGGTTGGGAAAAGGTGAAGCGCACGCAACAATCCCACCAAGCTGTCTGAGAAATATCACAAGGCATTAAGACCAGTTTAAGCGTCCCCTAACCAGGAAGAAATATCAGGGCCCTCCCTAAAGAGGTGCCAAGCGCACCACGTTCCTTGGTGTTTATCCCATCTATCTGTGTCCTGAGCAATAAGGGATTCCATTCGCTCAAGTCTGTTCATTTCAGTTATCCGTTCCCTGTTGGGGTCTCTGTAGATCTCCAGTGTCTAGGGATTATCGTTCTGGCTGCTATTAGACAAAATCTTAATAGGCCATTTTTAGTCGCTGACTGAAAGCCATGGAATCAGGGAAAGAAGCGCTACTTGAGGCAATGGGTCTCGGGACACTCCCGTGACAGCGCCAAATACTGCAAAGATTTTCTGCCAAAATTGTTGCAAGGGTCTGCAGGGCCACCAAATATGTAGATCCTATGAAGGAAGTCCGGACACCTATACCACCTATATCTTATAGCTTTTCTCCTGAGACACACAGGATACTGAGAGCCTATGGTTCAAGGTGAAAATCTTTTGGAGGTCCAGGGCGGAAAAGGTGGTCTGCAAATCCCTCTGCCAAGCCTCTATATCCTATGGACTGTGGGAGCAGGATCCTGGGCCGTCTGCCCTCCCAGCTGAGTACCTGGTTCATCGTGGCTTTGTCTCCCATGTAGCTGCTGCGGGTCTCCCGTCCAGCCGCCGGGTCCACTGAAAGGTGTTGAGGGGAAGAGTAGGAATCCAACGCTGCTGTGTCTGCAGCGGCCGCCATTGTTGGGCGCGTGGAGTGCCGGCTTGTGCCTCCTGGAGCTGTGAGGAACTTGGTGATGCCCTGCTTAGCAGGCATTATAACCGGGTCCCAGTGTAGCGGTGTTAAAGCTGAGTTACTGACCGTTCTGAGTACCAGAGGGAAGGCTGTGAATTACTGTTAATATGCTCTTGATTCAGGTGGGAGCAGGAGCTCAGCTCACACACAACCTCTCGGCGCCATGTCCAGGCCACGCCCCCCCGTGTACAGCTAATTTAATGTAAATCACCTTACTCCCTCTGTCTACATTACTCAAAGAGAAATTATATATGCGGCTTGAAATCCAGCCAATAAGAACAGAGCCTTATTCCACCAATCCTGGAACACCACAGTAACCTGAGCTGAGGGCCCTGACTATATAAAACGACTTGTGTGGCACCCCATGGGTTAATATGCCACAATAACACCACATAGGTTCTCTCCCCACTACACACTGACAAACACTAGCACCTCTGGACCAGGAGGGGGAGCACCACCTGCTCCCTTAAATACTCCAGCTCATGAGGGAGAGCTCAGTTCAGCTCGGAGCAGGGCTGTGAAGAGAACACTTAGAGC
The DNA here is from genome assembly GCA_033576535.1 of Allobates femoralis. NCBI lineage: Eukaryota > Metazoa > Chordata > Amphibia > Anura > Aromobatidae > Allobates > Allobates femoralis. The sequence continues at coordinate 9,532,990 of JARQOC010000001.1, forward strand.
AGAGTTAGCTCAGTGCAGGCCCAGCAAGGGTCAGAGGAACAGGAGAACTACAGACAGAGGAACACGTCTGGGAGCTGGAGTGATACCTTCACTTGCCCCAGAAGAGCGCACGGAACAGACACCGGATCCGGTACTGTGTCTGGCACCCACAGCACAGTGAATCCAGGAACAGTGGGATCTCTAGATGCCCCTAGTACCAGTGCAAAGCAACACGGAGGGGTCAGCACAGCACAGAGGACTCAAGTTGCCTAGCCAAGAGGTACCAGCAGAACACAGAGAAAGAGTGAGAAGTCCCAGCAGCTTAGCTAGACGCAGCAGCTCAGTACACACACACAGCGCAGCACGAGGAAGCTAATGACCCGGACAGGGTGGGGAGAGAGCTTAGCCCCATTACAGACTCCGTGGACTATAACCTGCAACAACATCTGCAGTAAAGCTTTGGAAAACAGCAAAACTGTGAGTCTGTGTATTGATTGCAACCTTTGCCCTACATTCAGTAACAGAGAGCTCCCACCTGCATAGATACAAGCCTGCCAGCTCTGCACACGGATTAGAAGAAGCTGCAGCATCAGGAGAAGAGGAGAATTGAACTTTTGACTACTAAACGTGAGTGTGTGTTCTTTAACCCCGTCTTCACCATTCATATCCATTATAGACTATACCATCACTGCCCCGGGGAATACAGTTCTACCCACTGGAACTATCACACCTAAGCTGCCATTCCATCATCCCCGGAGGTTCTGCAGCAGCGGCGGCCCCATCACTGGCCGCATATGGTGGGTGGCGTCACGACTGACAATCCCCTGTAAATACACCCCTTTTATTTGCCAGGGCCCGGGAAACGGACCGGACCAGGACCACCCGTGACTTCCCCGCAGCAGACACGGTCCGTTACCGAGTACCCTCGTCTCAGTGGGCTCGACAGTTGTTTCAGTCATCATGATATATGATTTGTGGCCTCAGTCTAGGGACTTTGGCCCCAACTAGAGGACCACCAGAACTGGATTATATTCTGCAGGAGTTCAGCCTAGGATTCTAGGATTTGGCTGAAATATCAGACTAGTCAAGGAAGATACGAAGGTTGGGAAAATTCAGTCACCTCACTACAGACTTTGCTGTGCTCGGTTAGCTTTCTAAGCTTGTCATTATTCCTTTCTCGGTGGGTGCCTGCTGAGAGTGGGGTGCTGCTGGACTGGAGTAGTTGGCCCTGGAAACCTCAAAGGCATGAATATTGTAATCCCTGATGATCCAGCGGAAGAGTGAGACTCTGTTGCCTGTTACATTTTGTGTTCTTGCTGGTTATGTGTTATATGCCTTTGACTATTGGGGATCCAATAAAATCTTACTGTTGTGTGGTTACCTCATCCTGTGTTGTCTTAGTGTTCTGCCCATGGTTCAGGTGTTCGAGCGTTCAGTTGGGATGAGCCCTGGTCACAGACACAGACAACAGAGGTGACATAAGAGTCTAAGATCTGGGGCTTCAGCCCTGAACTTCTTGCCTGGAGCCGAGGTGCTCCTGTGACCACCATATTGAACTGTGTTGGAGTCAACATGTTGTGTCTCTGCCTTTGATGCAGACCAGAATGCTAAGCCTGCACCTTTCCCAGCAGATAATGGCCTTTAACAGCTGCAGATGGAGTGGAAATCCATCCGTGGCTATTAATCAGTTAAATCCCACTGTCAATCTCTGACAGTTGCATTTAACATCCGCTTGCAGAGAGGCACGTTGTTCCTTCTGCCCATTCTCCTTCCCATCCCTGTGATGTGATCGTGGGGCACTGATGGGTCGTCAATACAGCTGGAGGTCAGCTCTATGCCTGTCATTACAGACCTACTGTGCTTAACAGCCCGTGGCTGACAATCATAGGAGATTGTGATTTGTGCAATACATAGCAGTGCTGATGTACTACTGTGTATAGCACAGGTGATCAGTCATTCACAGCTTCAATTTTCCTAGGGACTACTAAGGGAAAGTTTTAAAAAATATGAAGTTGGGCAGAGCAGAGGCAGAATGGAGTGGGGCAGAGCAGAGGCGGAGTGGGGCAGAGCAGCGGTAGAGGGGAGTGGGACAGAATGGAGTGAGGCAGAATAAAGTGGGGGTAGAATGGAGTGGGGCTGAGCTCTCTTTCTCCCCCCCACTGTGTTTGCCCTGGACTCTATTCGCTGAAGGAAGTCAAAGTAATAGTAACATGTTTCTGACTGTGATTAACCCCTTCATGACCCGGGAATTTTTAGTTTTTCATTTTTGTTTTTTGCTCCCTGCTTCCAAGAGCCATAACCTTTTTATTTTTCCGTCAATATAGACATATGATGGCTTGTTTTTTGCGGGACAAGTTGTACTTTCATATGCAATCATTTATTTTACCATATAGTGTACAGAGAAATTGCAAAAAAATTCTAAATGCAGTTAAATTGCAAAAAAAGTGCAATGACACGTTTGTTTTTGGGGTATTTTAGTCGTCACGTTCACTATATGGTAAAACCGACATGACGGGGTGATGCCTTGGATCGGTACAAGTTCGTAGACACCCAACATGTATGCTTTTACTGGTATCTAGGTGGTGAAAAAAAATTCAGAAGTTTGAAAAAAAACAAAAACTGACTTTCTGCGCCATGTTCTGCGATCCGTAGCGTTCTCATTTTTCGGGATCTGGGGCTGTGTGATAGATTATTTTTTATGTCTTGAGCTAACGTTTATAGTGATAAAATTTTTGGGTGGATCTGCAGTTTTGATTGCCCGTTATTGCAATGTTGCGGCGACCAAAACGGAATTTTGTCGTTTGGACCATTTTTTCCGTTACGGAGTTTACGACTATCATTAACGGATTTAATAGGATGATAGATTGGGCGATTCTGAACGCGGTGATACCAAACATGTGTATGCACCCTGCTGCATAGTCCAATTGTTTCTGGGAGATACAGATGAGCTGCAGCTCATCTGTATCTCCCAGAATTGCGGACCTGTTGTGGTTGGCAGCGCCTGCCAACCACAACAGGAAACTGCGGTCTTACAGCATCGGGGTCTAGCCAGGATCCCTTGCTGTCACGCGGGATCTCCGGAGCAGGCGGGGAACAGTATGTTCCCTGCCGCGGCCGCCTTGGATCCTGCTGTCAGTGATTGACAGCGGGATCCAAGGGGTTAACAGCGCCGATCTGATCCCGGATCCGATCGGAGCTGTTAGCCCGACATCTCAGCTGATCACATCAGCTGAGATGTCGGCTGTTTGATGTGAGCGCCGCACTGGAGCTCACATCAAAGCCCCCTTACCCGCCCATGACGTCCTCCTACGTCATAGGTCGGGAAGGGGTTAAGGAATGGGAGCGGCGGTACAGGGACTGTTTGGTAACAAAAGCACCTTATGAATATTAATTGAAGCCAGAATACATTGAACTCATTGAAAATGACCTGCTACAGCGGGGTAAGTGAAGCACAAGCACTTCATTTTAAGTCACTTTATTTAAGGCACATTAATATAAATAATGCACATAGTGGCCTGATAGAAGGGACGTTACACCACAGTAACCACGTGGATCCCAGACCGAGAGAGAGGTAACTGGCAGGCCCAGATACCCGGTCATTAAACAGACACACTAGAAACCCATTTAATAGGGGATGACAGTGTGTAATGGGTGAGGGGTTAAAGTGTGGTGTGTCCCATCAAAAAACGTGTATGTATGTGGGTATGTGTATGTATGGATGTCCACTAAAGGAACCAGCCCTGTTATATCTATGATCACCAAATTTTGCACACACACCCCATTTGACATAATCTTCCATTCTCTCAAGACCTCCTCTTCTCCTCCAAACTTATTCATTTCTCACCTAACCGCCTCCATGATTTCTCCCGAATATCCCACATTCTCTGGAATTCTGCGCCCCAACACGTCCGATTATCCACGACGCTCAGATCCTTCAGGCTGAACCTGAAAACCCATCTCTTCAGGAAAGTTTACAGCCTGCAGAGAACATGTAGCTGCCTCACCATCACAGGAGCTGATGTCTCACCACCACCGGAACTGCAGCTTCACCAGCGGGAGCTACTGCCTCACCACTACTGGAGCTGGCACCTCACCACCACCGGAACTGCAGCCTCACCAGCGGGAGCTACTGCCTCACCACCACCGGAGCTGCAGCGTCACCAGCGGGAATTGCCGCCTCACCACCACCGGAGCAGATGCCTCACTACCACCAGAGTTGCAGCCTCACCAGCGGGAGCTGGCGCATCACTACCACTGGAGCTGACACCTCACCACCACCGGAGCTGCTGCCTCACCACCAGATACTGCCGCCTCACCACCACCTGGAGCTGCCACCTCACCACCACCTGGAGCTCCTCCCCATTACCCCATAGAACGTAATCCTGCAAGGGCAGGGTCCTCTCCTCTCTGTACCAGTCTGTCACTGTTACTTTGTTTACTGTAAACTATATCTATAATTTTGTATGTAACCCCTTCCCATGTACAGCACCATTGAATGAATGGTGCTATATAAATAAATAATAATTTGACTCAGGGAACGTCTATGACTATGTGTTGAGGGGAAATTTTAATTATGCACCTTATGGTCAATCGCCTAAATAAAGACCTATTTGTCAGTATGTGTGTGTCCACTATACGCCCATATATGATAATAGTAGACAGCCCCCAGTATACAGCAGGAGGCCGCACATAGCCCCCAGTATACAGGAGGAAACAACACTAAGTCCCCAGTATATTGCAGGAGGCCGCACACAGTCCTGACAATTAGCCTGCACATTTTTCAGGTGACCTATAACTTACCATATATGGAAGAGAAAAAAACAGTGATGTTACAATAGAATGGATCAAACACAAATCCACAACACAAATAAACAAGTAGAACTGTAAATAAGTGTGCTCTCAGGAGACACAAATAGCGGGAATGATCAGGCAGTGACATGACACGGAATGTTATAGGCTAACATTCTATTGTGACATCACTGTTTTGTTCTCTTCCATATATGGTAAATTATAGGTCACCTGATATATACTATTTACTCTGTGACTTTTATGTGCAAAATAATCATTCTATTTTGTTATCACTAAGAACAGGTAGTTACTATGCCTGGGCAACGCTGGGCTCTACAGATAGTAAGAAATATAACGCCACACTATCTTCATGTCTAGTGTCCCCTTTTATTGTTATTCATGCATACTGTACCCCCTCTTTATACTGTGCCCTCTCATTGTCTAACCTTATGACCTATAACTTTAACAGTGCTCTCCTTATAAAGTATAATCAGCAGATATTCTCCATCATCAGTGCCACTGGTGGACACAGACAGAAAAGGACCCCTATTCAAGAATAATTTACTGGGCCCCTTTGCAATTCTATAGCTCATCAAAATAAACAATTCTTTCTGCTTTTGATATGGATATGGGGCCCCTGGCTTATTGGGCCCCTGTGTGGCTACACAGGTTGCACCAATGATATGTCCTCCCTGATCAGTGCCCCCTCTCAATATGTGCCCTCACACTACCTCCTGCCCATACTGTGCCCGCACACTGCCCCATCTCTTCAATGTCACACTGGGGTGTCAAATGCCCACCACCAGCATTAATTCCGAGGGCTGACTCCTCAGCTACATGCAAACATTTTTGATGAAAAATGGGGCATAATATTTTTATTACAGCTGCTCTTTTATGTAATTTCAGATTTATGCTTACATATAACAATACAAAGGAAAACGAGTAAATAAATAAGTCTATATATCATGCACCAAGTTTACTGTTCCAGATAATGCTCATGTTGAAGTCTCCTGCCGGAGGCCCACCGGGCGATTCCTCTGTCCATCCCATGGGACAATCCAAACCTGCCTCTCCATACTGTGTCTTAATAATAATAATAATAATAATAATAATAATAATAAATCTTTATTTATATAGCGCCAACATATTCCGCAGCGCTTTACAATACAGTGGGTAATAGATGAAAATACACAGTATAATGCAGTAAGAAAATACACAATATAATACAGTAATTCCAACAACATGTGACTTCATGTTGTCTGCCTTTATTAGCTATGAACACCACATTGCCCCTCTTAATAAATGTAACTACCTCACTGTCACATCTTTGGTATCGCTCACACTGCTCTTTCCCCATACTGTGCCCTCACACAGCCTTCTCTCCATTCTGTGACTTCCCATTGCTCCCTCTCCATACTGTGCCCTCACACTGCCTTCTCTCCATTCTGTGCCTTCCCATTGCTCCCTCTCCATACAGTGCCCTCACACAGCCTTCTCTCCATTCTGTGCCATCCCATTGCCCCTTCTCCATACTGTGCCCTCACACTGCCCTCTCCCCATTCTGTGTCCTCACACTGCCTTCTCTCCATTCTGTGCCTTCCCATTGCCCCCTCTCCATACTGTGCCCTCACACTGCCTTCTCTCCATTCTGTGCCTTCCCATTGCCCCCTCTCCATACTGTGCCCTCACACTGCCTTCTATCCATTCTGTGCCTTCCCATTGCCCCTCTCCATACTGTGCCCTCACACTGCCTTCTATCCATTCTGTACCTTCCCATTGCCCCTCTCCATACTGTGCCCTCACACTGCCTTCTCTCCATTCTGTGCCTTCCCATTGCCCCTCTCCTTACAGTGCCCTCACACTGCTTTCTCTCCATTATGTCCCCTCCCATTGCCCCTTCTCCATACTGTGCCCTCACACTGCCCTCTCCCCATTTTGTGCCTTCCCATTGCCCCCTGTCCATACTGTGCCCTTACACTAACTTCTCTCCATTGTGTGCCCTCCCATTGCTCCCTCTCCATACTGTGCCCTCACACTGCCTCTTCTCCATTTGGTGCCCTCACAATGCCCATACTGTGCTCTCTCTCATTTTCCCTCACACCCTATCTACAACAAAGGTTTCCTCGGCTCCACAATGAAGCATTTGCCTTCTTTCTTACCTTTGTGGTGCAGCAGGTGATCATACCAGGCACATCATCTTTGCCTCCAAAGCGCTAGTGCTCAGAGATTGTTTGCAGCAATGGGGTCAAAGTAGTGAAGCGGCATTCTACTGCTTCTCCCAAACTTGGCAGCAAAATGAGAGAGCCTTCATACTGCTTTCGCCTCATTGCAGACCTTGTCTATGCACATCCCTTCAGCCATAACCCTAACATGTTTATTGTGCTTCCTTCACCGAATTAGTGACAGCCACATAACGGCTCACGTGAGGTCTTACATCGATGTAATAATGTAATGTAGTTCAAATGTTGCAGCTGGAAACTGCACAGATACTTGGAAAAACTTATATTCATATTCATATTTATTTCTCACAATGAGGGTTGATCTGGGTCACATCACACCCCTGCAGTTCTCATGCCCTGAGATCAGCGCACCACATCGTGCTCTCTCCATCAGCAGTGATATTGGAGGGTTATTAGGTACAGATAGGTTATTGTCATGATGATCACTAGTGCCTTGGAGACTTGTGACAGGTTTTGCACCTAAGTCTCATTTGCTTGGTGAAACTCTTCAAATTAAATGTATTTTCCTTTCCTTTGGCACTTCTAGGGTAACTTCTAGGGTTAATTTCAGTTTTGCTGTAGCAGCTTCCTCTCATATGCTTCCAGTTGATGACCACATCAATCACCTTGAAGTAGCCCCATGCACCACTAGAGGGCACCAGTAATAGAGAATCTGTAAGGAGGCTGAGTGTTCCCTGCTATCCACCCCCACACAGTGTCCACAGCCAATGGAATGACCACAAAGACAGGTCTCAGGGATAACATATGCTTTTACTTCTGCAGTAACCAGGGAATCCAACATGGAATAGCTGTTTCACAGTCTCACATGGGTAGGACACGACAAATACAACTTGAAGTACAATCCTGAAGTGCAATTGGGGTTCTGGAGCTTTAAGAGAATCGATTGTTCTAGAGGTAATGCTTGGATACTTTTATTATCCTGTTCGTGATGCCAAGTTTCAGCTTTTGTAATGATGCTGATTGTTCCCTGCTATCCACCCCCACACAGTGTCCACAGCTGATGGAATGACTATAAACAGATCTTGGAGATAACAGTTGCTTTTACTTCAGCAGGACACGGCAAATACAACTTGAAGTACAATCCTGAAGTGCAAATGGGGTTCTGGAGCTTTAAGAGAATGGATTGTTCTAGATGTAATGCTTGGATACTTTTACTGGAAGGTTCAGAGTGTTTTGTGTAGAGTGGAGAAGTAGGTATAAAAAGAAGGTTATACAGACCTGGAATCCCGGGATAATTTTATAGCTAGTCACGGCACGTGCAGAAGTACTTGGAAGCAAATGTAGAAAATTGCTCAGTGTGCTATGGAGACAGGACGGCTGGCGCGTGCACAATGTCGTGCATGCCACTAGTGTAGATGGGGAAATGGGGAGAAAGTGAGAAAAGTTCAAGAGTGTGCATTAGCTTTTATTTGAATCCAGTAAGTGTATGAGGATATCCTCTGTAGTTTTGGAGACTAGTAGTTCTATGAAGAATAACATGGCGGTAGCAATAACAGGGTCTGGAACCGGGTTGGTGGCACCAGCCTGTGGAACTGGAACACTAGCTGATGACAAGGATGATGCAGAGTTAGCAGACTCTGCCTGGTCATTATGAAGAGGATCAGACATTTCAGTGATAATGTAGGCACTGTCTCTTTAAGAATAATGATGACACTGTAGCTTTAAGGAAAATGACGGGAGTCAATCAACTTTTCATCCTCTTTATTCCTCCTACGCGTTTCAGCGCCACACCCGGCGCCTTCCTCAGGGACATTGGATATCCCTGAGGAAGGCGCCGGGTGTGGCGCTGAAACGCGTAGGAGGAATAAAGAGGATGAAAAGCTGATTGGCTCTTTGGTGAGTTATTCTGAACCCAGAGCAGCGCGGACCGTGGTACACCATCACTCCCATCATTTTCCTTGGATTATACCACTATCCAGTGGTAGGTGGAGGTCCTGCAGCAGCTTGGAACATTGATTCCGAAACGCCTTCAAACCAGTTGTGGGGATCACAACTGGACCAGGTGAAGCGGCTCCACAGCACCACCACACTACACTAGTGTCACTAGTGATAGGGCACTATTGCGCCTCTTGTCCCCCTCCCTTTTATATTTTACTGTAGCTTTAAGGGATTCACTATAATGCAATATCACAGCCTCTGAGATGGAAGGCTCCCCCTCTTGAATATAGCACTGCTTTGAAGGAGAATTTGTGTTTATCTGTATAACTTGGATGACAGGAGAGTAGAGGAGCTGCTCCAAAAGCCAGTCACTGTGTGTGCAAAACAGGCAGGCAGTCCAAAAGTGGGACACACAGAGATCACAGTGCTTTGCTCCACACACAAATGCGGGTGGCAGCAGCACACAGCATATAATGGGAGATAGTCTTTAGCAGTATTCACTGGCAACATGGGGGTTAAAGAGCAGGGTGAGACTTGTAGAGCAGTGATAGAAGATAGACACATAGGAATTATCCTGTTCGTGATGCCAAGTTTCAGCTTTTGTAACGATGCTGATTGTTCCCTGCTATCCATCCCCACACAGTGTCCACAGCTGATGGAATGACTATAAACAGATCTTGAAGATAACAGTTTCTATTACTTCAGCAGGAACAAGGGAATCCAAAATGGAATAGCTGTGTCTCACATGGGTAGACCACCGTAAACACAACTTGGAGTTGAACCCTGAAGTGCAATTGGGATTTTGGAGCTTTAAGAGCATAGATTGTTCTAGATGTAATGCTTGGATACTTTAATCTGAAGGTGCAGAGTGTTTTGTAAATTAGAGTGGAGGAGTAGGTATAAAAAGAAGTTTGTACAGACCTGGGATCTAAGGGTAGTTTCACAGCTTGTCACAGCATGTGCAAAAGTACTTGGAAGCAAACGTAGAGTGTTGCCCAGCGCATTACAGAGACCGCACAGCTGGTACGTGGATAATAGGGTGCAATCCACTAATGTTGTGGTGGGACGGTAGACACTCAAACTTTCCCAACTCGAATGCAGTAGGTTCTTCTCTACGCTCAGTATGTCCTTCTGCCTGAAGGAGCACATGTAGATCCGGACAGCGAGGATTCAAGATAAAAGTCTTCAGCATACTGTCTGTGGAAGACAGACGAGGATCGTAGGCCTTGGTGCCTGGCAGGAAATCTTCTGGAAAAGGGAAGGATGAACTTCCAGGCCTTTGGCCTGGAAGTGGTGAGGAGACCCTCACATGTGCTCTGCTCCCTGTGGAGTCTTAGCCAGATTAGGGGAATTCCAGGTCTATCTGTCTAGACAGAGGCTGGAAGTGGCTCCATCTATTGAGCCATGTGACTGAGGCACTGGCTAATAGGAGAATACCCAATATACGCTTCAGACCCTTATGGTGCAAGGCAAATCCATCTAGACATTTTCACCAGCAGGTGGTGCTGGAACACAACAAATTAGAAACACAGTACATTAAATAAAAGTGAATGTAACTGGAAGTGCACATCTAAAGCTCACAAATGAAAGGGATAGCTAGGGAGTGAGTCATAGTGTGCAGGAGCTACTAACAGTCCAGGGTTACTTAAAGGGATAGACGCAATCTGGACTGGTCCACTACAAATCCACATTCCCTTACTGGCCACAGAGGAGGAAGGTTGCTCTGGAGTCTTGATGCTGCTTTACCCTTGTTGTTGGTGATACCCTTTCTTGGAGAAATTGGTTTTATGTCCTTTTGGGTTATTCCCCTGTTTATATACCCTACTTGTTTTATTAACGTAGCGGTGGGACTAGTGCTCTCACCAGCCAGTCCCTAGTGAGGGAGGGGTAAGTTCAGTGGCTAGCGAGGGACTAGGTATCCTGCTCAGCGATGGGGTGAAAGAACCTGAATGTGGTTGATAGAAAGCTTATGGTACAGCCTCAAATCAGTGCAGGAGGTGTCCCATCCCCTACTACCTACTGTCAGGGCCCATCATTGTTATTGTGTCCCTGGTGTCCCCTTGTTTGTGGTGCTGCACGTCCGGGGATCCTTGGTTTATGGAGAAACCCAGGTAGTTATGGTGTGACAGTAATAAATAGAAATGTAATAGATAGATATGAAGTAGATATTATCAATATATGGATAGCTATGGATAGATGGATATAAATAGGTAGTTATAGAAACATAAATAATTAGATAGATAATAAATAGATAATTGATAAATATATGATAGATAGAAAATGATGATTAATAGATACAGTAGATAGAATTTAGTCCTGCCAATAAAGCTTATTTGAATTTGAATTTGAAATTTGATACTAGATAGAGAAAGATGCTTGATAGATAAATAGATTGATAGATAGATGATAGATGATAATGCATCTCAATGAATTAGAATATCATCAAAAATCAATTTCATATTGCCATGTGTCAGGACGTTTCTGGGAGCCCTGAAACACGTTGACTAATAAATCAATATTATATTCACCCTTTGATGTCTCATGGAATACGGCAGTGCAGTGTTTAATCCTTCATCCTCCCCACATTAATTATCAGAGATAATGACCTTTGGGTTTTCATTGGCTGTAAGCCATAATCATCAACATTAACAGAAATAAACACGTGAAATAGATCCCTCTGTGTGTAATGACTCTATATAATACCGTATATGTGTGTTTCACTTAATGTATTGAATTACTGAAATAAAGTAACTTTTTGATGATATTCTAATTCATTGAGATGCTCTAGTAGATACTGATGATTAATAGATAATAAATAGATAAATAATATACAGATAATAAATAGATGATAGATAGATAGAGATAGATAGATAGATAGATAGATAGATAGATAGATAGATAGATAGATAGATAGATAGATAGATGTGTCGAGCCCCAGGGTTTGGGGTACTCGGGTATCAGGTTCTAAAGGGTAGCAAAGCTGTGTCACGGGGAGTGGTTCTGCGCCTGCTCCCGTTTCCTGGATGACACTTCAAAAAAGGGAACTATTTACAGGGGAAATATATACAGTTCTCGTGACGCCACCTGTAGTGTCTGGTGATGGGTCACCAACGCCGCCACAGTACGGCGAAGGTAGATGGAATTGCGGCTTAGATAGCAAAGGCTCCTACAGGCAGGGCTGTTCCTCCGGGTCAGCGTTCCTGCAAAGGGAACAAGTTCATGTAGGAAAACACTCGCAGAGGCAAAGTCACTTTCTCCTGGGTACTTTACTGTTAGTTGTAGCAGCATCAGTTACCGTTCACAGTTCAGCATTCAGATGTTACAAGAACAGGTAGCTTAACGGGTGGCTGCAAGTGGATCCCAGGTGGTATGGTGGAACCCTTGGTGTATCTTCGTTAACTAACCCATGTCTGTTTTTCCCCGCTTAGGATTGATCTATACCCAGTAGCTCCATGTAGGTAGTACCGGGAGTCCCCTCCCTCATTGGTGAGGAAGCAGGCAGACCGCTCCGATGGCAGGGTAAACAAGCCACAACACCCGGTTGCTGACTGCAAAGCTGGACTCTGGCCAGATCACAGGGCCCAGCGTTCCTGTGGTGGACTGGAGTATCCCCTGGAGTATGGGCGCTCCACTCTGAGGATCTCCCTTTCTCTCTAGGGCCCAGACTTTTCTCGTCGGGCGCCCTCTTTCAATACCTCCTCAAGATCCCTTCTTCTTCCCGCCGGTTCGGATTGAAACCGCCCCGGTTTGACCTTCCGCCTCGTTCCATTAAGCTCACTCTTCCTAAAACCTTTCCTTTTCCTCCATGTCCTTCTGGTCCCTCAGCCGAGAGACCTGAAGCAAAAAGCCCTTCTTCATCCCCCTAGAGGTGAATTTATCTCCTCCTGGGTAAGCTCCCACCCTAAACTAATGTGGGAGTGCTGGGAATGGGTCCCAAGCACCATCCTAGGATCCACCTCTTTTACGGGTGTAATACCCCTCTGTGACGCCTGCATTTGTGGGGCACCACAGATGATAGATAGATAGACAGACAGACAGACAGACAGATAGATAGATAGATATACTAGAAAGAGACCTTGCAGCACTCAGCTGCTACCAATGATGTACACATGCTGACAAGCTATATATATATGAGAAAAAATTTAAAAACTTACGTTTTTTTCAAAAAACTCAAAATTCTAATTTTTTTAAATCTGAAGTTCTTGGTACACACATTGGCCAATGTCTGCTTGCTCGTCGACTGCGACAAAGTGACTTCAGGTCCGACGAGTCCTATCGCTGACACCCAAGCCCTCCTTGTCCACCCTACCCCACTACTAAGTGGGCGGACACCATCTAGACCCCAGATCACCTGTTTGCAACGAGGGTGCACATTGCAGTAATGGAGCCAGCCACTCCACACGATACAAAAGAGAAAAAAACTGCACAGCACTCACAGACAATGTGAACTGGTGCCAGCAGGGATGCTGGATCAATATACTAGAAAGAGACCTTGCAGCACTCAGCTGCTACCAATGATGTACACATGCTGACAAGCTATATATATATGAGAAAAAATTTAAAAACTTACGTTTTTTTCAAAAAACTCAAAATTATATATATAGCTTGTCAGCATGTGTACATCATTGGTAGCAGCTGAGTGCTGCAAGGTCTCTTTCTAGTATATTGATCCAGCATCCCTGCTGGCACCAGTTCACATTGTCTGTGAGTGCTGTGCAGTTTTTTTTCTCTTTTAGATAGATAGATAGATAGATAGAAAGATAGATAGATAGATAGATAAAAATCAGAAATAAAAAAATGAGAATTTTGAGTTTTTTAAAAAATACGTAAGTTTTTAAACTTTTTTCTCATATATATACACAGCTTGTTAGCATACAGTGTTGGCCAAAAGTATTGACACCCCTGCAATTCTGTCAGATAATACTCAGTTTCTTCCTGAAAATGATTGCAATCACAAATTCTTTGGTATTATTATCTTCATTTAATTTGTCTTCAATGAAAAAACACAAAAGAGAATGAAGCAAAAAGCAAAACATTGATCATTTCACACAAAACTCCAAAAATGGGCCGGACAAAAGTATTGGCACCCTCAGCCTAATACTTGGTTGCACAACCTTTAGCCAAAATAACTGCGATCAACCGCTTCCAGTAACCATCAATGAGTTCCTTACAATGCTCTGCTGGAATTTTACACCATTCTTCTTTGGCAAACTGCTCCAGGTCCCTGATATGTGAAGGGTGCCTTCTCCAAACTGCCATTTTTAGATCTCTCCACAGGTGATCTATGGGATTCAGGTCTGGACTCATTGCTGCCACCTTAGAAGTCTCCAGTGCTTTCTATCAAACCATTTTCTAGTGCTTTTTGAAGTGTGTTTTGGGTCATTGTCCTGCTGGAAGACCCATGACCTCTGAGGGAGACCCAGCTTTCTCACACTGGGCCCTACATTATGCTGCAAAATGTGTTGGTAGTCTTCAGACTTCATAATGCCATGCACACGGTCAAGCAGTCCAGTGCCAGAGGCAGCAAAGCAACCCCAAAACATCAGGGAACCTCCGCCATGTCTGACTGTAGGGACCGTGTTCTTTTCTTTGAATGCCTCCAGAGAACATTCTTCCAAAACGTTGTAGGCTTTCTCAGGTAAGTTTTGGCAAACTCCAGCCTGGCTTTTTTATGTCTCGGGGTAAGAAGTGGGGTCTTCCTGAGTCTCCTACCATACAGTCCCTTTTCATTCAGACGCCGACGGATATTACAGGTTGACACTGTTGTACCCTCGGACTGCAGAGCAGCTTGAACTTGTTTGGATGTTAGTCGAGGTTCTTTATCCACCATCCGCACAATCTTGTGTTGAAATCTCTCGTCAATTTTTCTTTTCCGTCCACATCTAGGGAGGTTAGCCACAGTGCCATGGGCTTTACACTTCTTGATGACACTGCGCACGGCAGACACAGGAACATTCAGGTCTTTGGAGATGGACTTGTAGCCTTGAGATTGCTCATGCTTCCTCACAATTTGGTTTCTCAACTCTTTAGACTGTTCTTTGGTCTTCCTTCTTTTCTCCATGCTCAATGTGGTACACACAAAGACACTGGACAGAGGTTGAGTCAACTTTAATCCATGTCAACTGGCTGCAAGTGTGATTTAGTTATTGCCAACACCTGTTAGGTTCCACAGGTAAGTTACAGGTGCTGTTAATTACACGAATTAGAGAAGCATCACATGATTTTTCTAACAGTGCCAATACTTTTGTCCACCCCCTTTTTTATATTTGGTGGAATTAGATCCAATTTGTCTTTAGTAGAGATGAGCCGCCACCCCGGTGTTCGAATTCGATTCGATTCGTCGAATCGACGGGGTGTTCGACGAATGTTCGTCGAATGCTCGACGAACACCGTCGAACACCCCGGAAAACGAACAAACCGGGCTTGTGGGACTTTTTCACTTCCACAATGTATATACATACATTGTGGAAGTGAAAAAAAGTGAAAGAAAGTGTTAAAAATAAAAAAATAATCAATGCTCACCTGTCCGCGGTCCACCGAAGCCTCCGGCAAGGTCCTGTGGCTTCTAGTTCTCGCGGACCGGAGTTCCGTGAGAACATGACGTCACCACAGGTCCTATTAGCAATAGGACCTTGCCGGAAAGCGTAAAATAGATATTTTTATGTTTCGGACCCTTTCTTTAAGTAACTTTTACTTAAAGAAAGGGTCCGAATCATAAAAATATCTATTTTACGCTTTCCGGCAAGGTCCTGTGCTTCCAGGACCTGTGGTGATGTCATGTGACCGGAGTTCGCGCGACAACATGACGTCACCACAGGTCCTAGAAGCCACAGGACCTTGCCGGAGGCGTCGGTGGACCGCGGACAGGTGAGCATTGATTATTTTTTTATTTTTAACACTTTCTTTCATGTAGGTAATATTTATTTTGGCTCAAAATGCGGCAGATGCGGTTTTCTGACCGCATCTGCCGCATTTTCGAACCAAAATCGAACATGTTCGAAATTCGCCGAATTGAAACCAAATTGTTCGAATTCGGCGAATGACTCGAATAGCGCCAAAATCAACTCGAATTTGAGATTGGCGAACTATTCAAATCGAACATCGCTCATCTCTAGTCTTTAGGACAATTCTTTTTGTGTTTTTTCATTGAAGACAAATTAAATGAAGATAATAATAGCAAAGAATTTTGTGATTGCAATCATTTTCAGGAAGAAACTGAGTATTATCTGACAGAATTGCAGGGGTGTCAATACTTTTGGCCACAACTGTATGTACATCACTGGTAGTAGCTGAGTGCTGCAGAGAATTTTTTTCTAGTAGATAGATAGATATATGTTAAGGGGCCGTCACACACTTTGATTTTGTGAGTGATCTCACCTATGATCTCAGTAGTTCGCGCTCGTGGACACATCATTAGTGAGATGTCACATGTATAGATAACGATGTCAGGGGTGCGGCTCATGGACACATCGTTAGTGAGGTGTCACATCTATTATATAATCGCGAATCGGAAAAGCGCCCCTCTGCGCGCTACTTCCGGTGTGGTCATGTGGATACGAATTTAACATTGGGCGCGAAGCGAGGCCATTGCGAGTCGCTGGCTGAGTGCGAGCAATGGCCGCGAAGCGGCCATTGCGAGTCGCTGGCCGAAAATCGAACCAGAGGCTCGGCCACAACCTTAGCGATTTACCGCTCAGGTAGCGCGAGCAATGGCCGCGAGGCCATTGCGAGTCGCTGCCTGAGCCGCCTCCGCTCCCCGGGGACCATGGAGCGGAGGCGGCACAGCCGCCTCCGCTCCCCGCTACCCACAATTCGCCCCCCCATGTCCGCACAGCCCCCCACCCATGTCCGCACAGCCCCCACCCCATGTCCGCACAGCCCCCCCCCCATGTCCGCACAGCCCCCCCCATGTCCGCACAGCCCCCCCATGTACGCACAGCCCCCCCCATGTACGCACAGCCCCCCCCATGTCCGCAAAGCCCCCCCCATGTCTGCACAGCCCCCCCCCATCTCCGCACAGCCCCCCCATCTCCGCACAGCCACCCCCATGTCCACACAGCCACCCCCATGTCCGCACAGCCACCCACATGTCGTCCACACAGCCCCCCCATGTCCGCACAGCCACCCCATGTCCGCACACCCACCCCGCAATGTCCGCACAGCCACCCCGCACCTAAGCTCCTACCCCCTCACTCCGCCGCCCCTAAGTCCCTACCCTCTAAGCCCCGCCGCATCCTAAGCCCCGACCCGCCGCACCTAAGCCCCTACCCCCTAAGCACCGCCGCACCTAAGCCCCTACACCCTAAGCCCCGCCGCACCTAAGCCCCGACCAGACGCACCTAATCCCCTACCCCCTAAGCCCCGCCGCACCTAAAAGCCCCGCGGCACCTAAGCCCCTACCCCCTAAGCCCCGCCGCACCTAACCCCCTACCCCCTAAGCCCCGCCGCACCTAAGCCCCTACCCCCTAAGCCCCGCCGCACCTAAAAGCCCCGCCGCACCTAAGCCTCTACCCTCTAAGCCCCGCCGCACCTAAGCCCCTACCCCCTAAGACCCGCTGCACCTAAGCCCCGACCCGATGCACCTAAGCCCTACCCTCTAAGACCCGCCGCACCTAAGCCCCGACCCGCCGCACCTAATCCCCTACCCCCTAAGCCGCGCCGCACCTAAAAGCCCCGCCGCACCTAAGCCCCTACCCCCTAAGCCCCGCCGCACCTAAGCCCCTACCGTCCGCCGCCGCCCCGCCGTACCTAAGCCCCTACCCCCTAAGCCCCGCCGCCTCCTAAGCTCCCGCCGCTTTCACCCGCCGCTGTCGCTAACACCTAAAGCCCTACCCGAAGCCCCCGCCGTCCCCTAACCTAACGTCCCCGTCGATTACTTACATGCCTTCTTAGTCATCTGATCGTCCGTCCGATCCACAAGTCCTCCGTCCGGCCAGGCGTCCTCTTCCTCCGGCCCCGGGGGTCTTCTCTCTTTTTTCCGCCATCTCCGCCTCTTCGTCCGGCCCTGGGGATCTTCTGTCTTCTTTCCGCCAACTTCCATCTCCGACGTCCTCTTCACTTATCATTAAGATAGAATGGACGACAAATCCACCATTCTACCTCAATGAGATGTGAGGGGCTCTTCTGATTGGTCGCTGTCTACTGCCCTCAGCCAATCAGAAGAGCCCCTCATTTCCCATTGACATACATTAGCGGTATGTTGGCGATTTTATGGCCGGCCACCTGGTTCTATTTGTCGGCCCTAAAATCGCGGACACACCGCTAATGCATGTCTATGGGCAGTGAGCTCGAATTCTGATTGGTCGGCGTCACCAAAGAGCGACCAATCAGAAATCAGGATGACTGCCCATAGACATGCATTAGCGGTGTGTCCACGATTTTAGGGCCGACAAATAGAACCAGGTGGCCGGCCATAAAATCGCCAACATACCGCTAATGTATGTCAATGGGAAATGAGGGGCTCTTCTGATTGGCTGAGGGCAGTAGACAGCGACCAATCAGAAGAGCGCATCAACAAATAAATTTAATAATAAAAAAAATAATTAAAAAATAATTAAAAAATAATAAAAAAATAAAAAAAAATAATAAATAATTAAAAAAAAATAATAATAAAAAAAATAAATATATGCTAATAATATCAGCCCTTTCAGCGGACCTGAAAGAGAACTGGGTCTCTGCCTCAGGCTCACTTTAAATAAATAATAAATTTAATAATAAAAAAAATAATAAAAAAATAATAAAAAAATAATAAAAAAATAATTAATAATTAAATAAAAATAATAATAAAAAAATAAATGTATGCTAATAATATCAGCCCTTTCAGCGGACCTGAAAGAGAACTGGGTCTTTGCCTCAGGCTCACTTTAAATAAATAATAAATTTAATAATAAAAAAAATAATTAAAAAATAATAAAAAAATAATAAAAAAATAAATAAAAAATAAGTAATAATTAAATAAAACTAATAATAAAAAAAATAAATATATGCTAATAATATCAGCCCTTTCAGCGGAGCTGAAAGAGAACTGGGTCTTTGCCTCAGGCTCACTTTAAATAAATAATAAATTTAATAATAAAAAAAATAATTAAAAAATAATAAAAAAATAATAAAAAAATAAATAAAAAATAAGTAATAATTAAATAAAACTAATAATAAAAAAAATAAATATATGCTAATAATATCAGCCCTTTCAGCGGACCTGAAAGAGAACTGGGTCTCTGCCTCAGGCTCACTTTAAATAAATAATAAATTTAATAATAAAAAAAATAATTAAAAAATAATAAAAAAATAATAAAAAATTAAATAAAAAATAATAATAAAAAAAAAAAATGCTAATAATATCACCCCTTTCAGCGGACCTGAAGAGAGAACTGTGTCTCAGCCTCAGGCTCACTTAAAATAACTAATACATTTAAGAATAAAAAAAATAATTAAATAATATTTAAAAAATAATAAAAAAATAATTAAAAAATAATAAAAAAATAAATAAAAAATAATAATAAAAAATAAAATAATATACTAAGAATATGAGCCCTTTGAGCGGACCTGAAGGAGAACTGTGTTTCAGGCTCAGGCTCACTTAAAATAACAAATAATAAATTAATTTAATAATAAAAAAAATAATTAAAAAATAATAAAAAAATAAAAAATAAATTATACATAATAACATAAAAAATAAGAATAAAAAAAAAATAAGCTAATAATAATATTACTGCTAATAATAATGCTATTAATGCTAATAATTATGCTATTAATGCTAATAATAATGCTATTAATGCTAATAATTATGCTATTAATGCTAATATTTATGTTATTAATGCTAATAATTATGCTATTAATGCTAATAATTATGGTATTAATGGTAATAATAATGCTATTAATGCAAATAATATTGCTATTAATTCTATTATTAATGCTATTAATGCTAATAATTATGCTATTAATGCTAATAATTATGCTATTAATGGTAATAATAATGCTAATAATGCAAATAATATTGCTATTAATTCTATTATTAATGCTATTAATGCTAATAATAATGCTATTAATGCTAATAATTATCCTATTAATGGTAATATTAATGCTATTAATGCAAATTATATTGCTATTAATTCTATTATTAATGCTATTAATGCTAATAATTATGCTATTAATGCTAATAAGTATGCTATTAATGGTAATAATAATGCTATTAATGCAAATAATATTGCTATTAATTCTATTATTAATGCTATTAATGCTAATAATAATGCTATTAATGCTAATAATTATGCTATTAATGGTAATAATAATGCTATTATTGCAAATAATATTGCTATTAATGCTATTATTAATGCTATTAATGCTAATAATTATGCTATTAATGCTAATATTTATGCTATTAATGCAAATAATTATGCTATTAATGGTAATAATAATGCTATTAATGCAAATAATATTGCTATTAATGCTATTATTAATGCTATTAATGCTAATAATTATGCTATTAATGCTAATAATTATGCTATTAATGGTAATAATAATGCTATTAATGCAAATAATGTTGCTATTAATGCTATTATTAATGCTATTAATGCTAATAATTATGCTATTAATGCTAATAATTATGCTATTAATGGTAATAATAATGCTATTAATGCAAATAATATTGCTATTAATGCTATTATTAATGCTATTAATGCTAATAATTATGCTATTAATGCTAATATTAATGCTAATAATGCTAATAATAATCATATTAACGCTATTAATAATGCTATTAAGGCTAATAATCATGCTATTTATGCTATTCAAAATGCTATTAATGCTAATAATATTGCTATTAATGCTCTTTATGCTAATAGTAATGCTATTAATGCAATTATTTATGCTATTAATTCTATTATTTATGCTATTAATGCTATTAATAATGCTATTAATGCTATTAATAATGTTATTCATGCTATTAATAATACTATTAATGCTATTAATGCTAATATTAATGCTATTAATGCTAATATTAATGCTATTAATTGTATTATTAATGCTATTACTGCTAATAATAATGCTATTAATGCTAATAATTATGCTATTAATGCTACTATTAATGCTAATAATGCTAATAATAATCATATTAACGCTATTAATAATGCTATTAAGGCTAATAATCATGCTATTTATGCTATTCAAAATGCTATTAATGCTAATAATATTGCTATTAATGCTCTTTATGCTAATAGTAATGCTATTAACGCGATTAGTTATGCTATTAATTCTATTGTTTATGCTATTAATGCTATTAATAATGCTATTAATGCTATTAATGTTATTAATAATGTTATTCATGCTATTAATAATACTATTAATGCTAATATTAATGCTATTAATTGTATTATTAATGCTATTAATGCTAATAATAATGCTATTAATGCTAATAATTATGCTATTAATGCTAATATTAATGCTAATAATGCTAATAATAATCATATTAACGCTATTAATAATGCTATTAAGGCTAATAATCATGCTATTTATGCTATTCAAAATTCTATTAATGCTAATAATATTGCTATTAATCCTCTTTATGCTAATACTCATGCTATTAATGCGATTATTTATGCTATTAATTCTTTTAGGCTATTAATGCTATTAATAATGGTATTAATGTTATTAATAATGCTATTAATGCTATTAATTCTAATAATCATGCTATTAATCCTATTAATAATGCTATTAATGCTATTTTTAATTCTATTAATGCTATTAATATTTTATTAATGCTAATAATGCTATTACTCCTCATAATAATGCTATTAACACTATTATTAATGCTATTTATGGTAATAATGCTATTAATACTAATAACAATACTATTAATAGTACTATTATTGCTGTTAATAATCCTATTAATGCTAATAATAATGCTGTTAATGCTAATAATTATGCTATTAATGGTAATAATAATGCTATTAATGCAAATAATATTGCCACGTTCTAGAATCCCGATGCATTTGCATCGGCTCACAGCTAGTGTATAGATAATGATGTCAGGGGTGCGGCTCGTGGACACATCGTTAGTGAGTGTGTCACATGTATAGATAACGATGTCAGTGGTGCGGCTCGTGGACACATCATTACTGAGGTGTCACATGTATAGATAACGATGTCAGGGGTGCGGCTCGTGAACACATCGTTAGTGAGGTGTCACATGTATAGATAACGATGTCAGGGGTGCGGCTCGTGGACACATCATTAGTGAGGTGTCACATGTATAGATAACGATGTCAGGGGTGCGGCTCGTGGACACATCATTAGTGAGGTGTCACATGTATAGATAACGATGTCAGGGGTGCGGCTCGTGGACACATCGTTAGTGAGGTGTCACATGTATAGATAACGATGTCAGGGGTGCGGCTCGTGGACACATGGTTAGTGAGGTGTCACATGTATAGATAACGATGTCAGGGGTGCGGCTCGTGGACACATCGTTACTGAGGTGTCACATGTATAGATAACGATGTCAGGGGTGCGGCTCGTGGACACATCGTTAGTGAGGTGTCACATGTATAGATAACGATGTCAGGGGTGCGGCTCGTGGACACATCATTAGTGAGGTGTCACATGTATAGATAACGATGTCAGGGGTGCGGCTCGTGGACACATCGTTAGTGAGGTGTCACATGTATAGATAACGATGTCAGGGGTGCGGCTCGTGGACACATCGTTAGTGAGGTGTCACATGTATAGATAACGATGTCAGGGGTGCGGCTCGTGGACACATCGTTAGTGAGGTGTCACATGTATAGATAACGATGTCAGGGGTTCGGCTCGTGGACACATGGTTAGTGAGATGTCACATGTATAGATAACGATGTCAGGGGTGCGGCTCGTGGACACATCGTTAGTGAGGTGTCACATGTATAGATAACGATGTCAGGGGTGCGGCTCGTGGACACATCATTAGTGAGGTGTTCCATGTATAGATAACGATGTCAGGGGTGCGGCTCTATGGACACATAGTTAGTGAGGTGTCACATGTATATGATAACGATGTCAGGGGTGCGGCTCGTGGACACATGGTTAGTGAGGTGTCACATGTATAGATAACGATGTCAGGGGTGCGGCTCGTGGACACATCGTTAGTGAGGTGTCACATGTATAGATAACGATGTCAGGGGTGCGGCTCGTGGACACATCGTTAGTGAGGTGTCACATGTATAGATAACGATGTCAGTGGTGCGGCTCGTGGACACATGGTTAGTGAGGTGTCACATGTATAGATAACGATGTCAGTGGTGCGGCTCGTGGACACATCGTTAGTGAGGTGTCACATGTATAGATAACGATGTCAGGGGTGCGGCTCGTGGACACATCGTTAGTGAGGTGTCACATGTATAGATAACGATGTCAGGGGTGCGGCTCGTGGACACATGGTTAGTGAGATGTCACATGTATAGATAACGATGTCAGGGGTGCGGCTCGTGGACACATGGTTAGTGAGATGTCACATGTATAGATAACGATGTCAGGGGTGCGGCTCGTGGACACATCGTTAGTGAGGTGTCACATGTATAGATAACGATGTCAGGGGTGCAGCTCGTGGACACATCGTTAGTGCGGTGTCACATGTATAGATAACGATGTCAGGGGTGCGGCTCGTGGACACATCATTAGTGAGGTGTCACATGTATAGATAACGATGTCAGGGGTGCGGCTCGTGGACACATCATTAGACAGAGGTGTCACATGTATAGATAACGATGTCAGGGGTGCAGCTCGTGGACACATCGTTAGTGAGGTGTCACATGTATAGATAACGATGTCAGGGGTGCAGCTCGTGGACACATCATTAGTGAGATGTCACATGTATAAATAACGATGTCAGGGGTGCGGCTCGTGGACACATCGTTAGTGAGGTGTCACATGTATAGATAACGATGTCAGGTATGCGGCTCGTGGACACATGGTTAGTGAGGTGTCACATGTATAGATAACGATGTCAGGGGTGCGGCTCGTGGACACATCATTAGTGAGGTGTCACATGTATAGATAACGATGTCAGGGGTGCGGCTCGTGGACACATGGTTAGTGAGGTGTCACATGTATAGATAACGATGTCAGTGGTGCGGCTCGTGGACACATCATTAGTGAGGTGTCACATGTATAGATAACGATGTCAGTGGTGCGGCTCGTGGACACATCATTAGTGAGGTGTCACATGTATAGATAACGATGTCAGGGGTGCGGCTCGTGGACACATGGTTAGTGAGGTGTCACATGTATAGATAACGATGTCAGGGGTGCGGCTCGTGGACACATCGTTAGTGAGGTGTCACATGTATAGATAACGATGTCAGGGGTGCGGCTCGTGGACACATCGTTAGTGAGGTGTCACATGTATAGATAACGATGTCAGTGGTGCGGCTCGTGGACACATGGTTAGTGAGGTGTCACATGTATAGATAACGATGTCAGTGGTGCGGCTCGTGGACACATCGTTAGTGAGGTGTCACATGTATAGATAACGATGTCAGGGGTGCGGCTCGTGGACACATCGTTAGTGAGGTGTCACATGTATAGATAACGATGTCAGGGGTGCGGCTCGTGGACACATCATTAGTGAGGTATCACATGTATAGATAACGATGTCAGGGGTGCGGCTCGTGGACACATGGTTAGTGAGATGTCACATGTATAGATAACGATGTCAGGGGTGCGGCTCGTGGACACATGGTTAGTGAGATGTCACATGTATAGATAACGATGTCAGGGGTGCGGCTCGTGGACACATCGTTAGTGAGGTGTCACATGTATAGATAACGATGTCAGGGGTGCAGCTCGTGGACACATCGTTAGTGCGGTGTCACATGTATAGATAACGATGTCAGGGGTGCGGCTCGTGGACACATCATTAGTGAGGTGTCACATGTATAGATAACGATGTCAGGGGTGCGGCTCGTGGACACATCATTAGACAGAGGTGTCACATGTATAGATAACGATGTCAGGGGTGCGGCTCGTGGACACATCGTTAGTGAGGTGTCACATGTATAGATAACGATGTCAGGGGTGCGGCTCGTGGACACATCGTTAGTGAGGTGTCACATGTATAGATAACGATGTCAGGTATGCGGCTCGTGGACACATGGTTAGTGAGGTGTCACATGTATAGATAACGATGTCAGGGGTGCAGCTCGTGGACACATCATTAGTGAGATGTCACATGTATAAATAACGATGTCAGGGGTGCGGCTCGTGGACACATCGTTAGTGAGGTGTCACATGTATAGATAACGATGTCAGGTATGCGGCTCGTGGACACATGGTTAGTGAGGTGTCACATGTATAGATAACGATGTCAGGGGTGCGGCTCGTGGACACATCATTAGTGAGGTGTCACATGTATAGATAACGATGTCAGGGGTGCGGCTCGTGGACACATGGTTAGTGAGGTGTCACATGTATAGATAACGATGTCAGGGGTGCAGCTCGTGGACACATCGTTAGTGAGGTGTCACATGTATAGATAACGATGTCAGGGGTGCAGCTCGTGGACACATCATTAGTGAGATGTCACATGTATAAATAACGATGTCAGGGGTGCGGCTCGTGGACACATCGTTAGTGAGGTGTCACATGTATAGATAACGATGTCAGGGGTGCGGCTCGTGGACACATGGTTAGTGAGGTGTCACATGTATAGATAACGATGTCAGGGGTGCGGCTCGTGGACACATCATTAGTGAGGTGTCACATGTATAGATAACGATGTCAGGGGTGCGGCTCGTGGACACATGGTTAGTGAGGTGTCACATGTATAGATAACGATGTCAGTGGTGCGGCTCGTGGACACATCATTAGTGAGGTGTCACATGTATAGATAACGATGTCAGTGGTGCGGCTCGTGGACACATCGTTAGTGAGGTGTCACATGTATAGATAACGATGTCAGGGGTGCGGCTCGTGGACACATCATTAGTGAGGTGTCACATGTATAGATAACGATGTCAGTGGTGCGGCTCGTGGACACATCGTTAGTGAGGTGTCACATGTATAGATAACGATGTCAGTGGTGCGGCTCGTGGACACATCGTTAGTGAGGTGTCACATGTATAGATAACGATGTCAGGGGTGCGGCTCGTGGACACATCGTTAGTGAGGTGTCACATGTATAGATATTGTTCAGGACACAGCAGCGATGTTACGTGCAGGGATCGTTCACACAACCAGCGATTGATGATTGTTAATGATGTGAATAGGAGAAAACATAAAGGAGATGGTTATGGCGGTGTCACACTGAACGATGGAGCAGATTGTATGATTGACATCGTCTGATGTGGGGTACAGATCTCATATGTGTGATGTACAATCAGATCACTTATCGCTAGAGATGAGCAATGTTCGACTCGAATTGTTCGCTAATCTCTAATTCGAGTAGGTTTTGGATTGTTCGAGTCATTTGCCGAATTCAAACAATTTGGTTCAAATTCGGCAGTTCTAGAAGCTGTTTGATTTTGGTTAGAAAATGCGGCAGATGCCGTCAGAAAACCGCATCTGCCGCATTTTCAGCTAAAATAAACAGTTATTAAGTAAAATAAAGTGTTAAAAAAAAAAATGTATGCTCACCTGTCCGGTGGTCCACCGATGGCTCCGGCAAGGTCCTGTTGCTGATAGGACCTGTGATGACATCAAAAAACCGGTCACAAAACCAGTCACATGACCGGAGTTCCCACGATTTTGTGACGTCACCACAAGTCCTATCAGCAAGAGGACCTTGCCGGAAAGGTTAAAATAGAAATTTTTGTATTTTTGACACTTTCTTTTACTTAATTAAGCAAAAAAAAGTGTTCAAAATGAAAAATGTCTATTTTAACCTTTCCGGCAAGGTCCTCTTGCTGATAGGACCTGTAGTGATGTCACAAAACCGGTCACATGACCGGAGTTCCCGCCAGTTTTCTGACGTCACCACGGGTCCTATCAGTAACAGGACCTTGCCGGAGTCATCGGTGGACCGCCGGACAGGTAAGCATACATTTTTTTTTTAATTTTTAACACTTTATTTTACTTTTTGTGTTTTTTCATTGAAGACAAATTAAATGAAGATAATAACACCAAAGTATTTGTGATTGCAATCATTTTCAGGAAGAAACTGACTATTATCTGACAGAATTGCAGGGGTGTCAATACTTTTGGCCAACACTGTAAAGCAGAGAAAACAGTAATTTTTATCAAATTACAGCAAGCAGCTCAGTAAGTGACACATCGCTGGAATTAGGGTCTCTATCTCTACATTATACTGCTGTCAGATGGGATGGCAAAAACCTTGTGACAGGTTCCCTTTAACTGACCTCATCCGAACGAAAGTGTCCTCAATAAATGGGGTCCACACTGAACCCTGAATCATTACCGCAGCGTAACTCAATCCAATAGTTCCCCGAATGGAATTCATGCCACATGTTATAAAATTGAACACCTATTAATCGAGTGCTGCAATGGCACAACACACGGGAGCCAGGACCATGATAGACAGCAGAGGTCCCCAACTCCAGTCCTCAAGGGCCACCAAAAGTGAAGGTTTGCAGGATTTCCTTAGCATTGCCCAGGTGGTAATTGAATCGCCTGCACTGGTGATGATTCCAATCCCTGTACAATGCTAAGGAAATCCTGAAAACATCACCTGTTGGTTGCCTTTGAGAACTGGAGTTGGGGACCTCTGATAAACAGCCTATAAAATCTAACATGAGTATTAGATTATCCTTAGGAGGAGTGGACATCGGCCCGGGGGGCAAATGCATTCCTGCCCCCCGGCCCAGCCCACCCTTCGAGGAGGACAGAATAAAATTAACCACAATTTATTATTTCCTTCCCTTACAAATACACTTATATTCAATAGAAAAGGATTTTTCTCATCCCACCCTGATAGCATAACTATGAGGAACTAACACAGAGCTCATATAGAGATAAACCACATAAGTTTAATAAACTGATATATTTCTCATTTTTTATTCCCTTTTTCTATACTCTTTACTCTTCTTTTCTTTTTTTATTCTTTTTCTTATTATTTATATTTTTTTCTGAGTTTTTATAGTTCAGTAAATTTACAAAATTATATTTCTGTATTATAATGAAATAAATTAATAATATTTAGATTATTTTTCATTCAACACACAATAAACTTCTGACGGTATAGTCATCATAGATAGCAGCGCGGCTCATTCCTATCTACCCTAGAAGTATCTCCAGTGAGCAGACACGCCATGAAACTACGTACTAGAGAATAAGGGATCATATTCTATTCTATGGGATCCAAATTAAAGTATGAATGCACCAAATTGTATTACCATTCAGGCAAGATTAGCCCCTTAACGACCCATGATGAAAAGCGATCGGCCACCGCAGCACTGTGGCGCCCTATGGTGCCCAGTAAAACAAAGAATGAATTGAAAAATAAAGTTTTTAAAAAATATGAAAAAAACCCCCACTAAAGTTCAAATCCCCCCTTTTGCCCCATTCAAAGTAAAAGTATTAAAAAAATAAAAAAATATGCATATTTGGAATCGCCGCATTCAGGAATGCCCGATCTATCAAGATATAAAATCAATTAGTCAAATCCTTAAACTACGTAATATAAAAAAAAGATCCAAATGCCCAAATTACGTTATTTTGGTCACCACAACATTGAAATAAAATGCAATAACGGGCGATGAAAACAGCACATCTGCCCAAAAATGGTATTATTAGAAACGTCAGCCCAAGCCATAAAAAAATAAGCCGTCACACAGCCCCAGATCCTGAAATAATGGGGCGCTACGAGGCGCGGAATAGGGCGCAAAAGTGCAAATCTTTTTTTTTTCAAACTTCAGAATTTTTTTTCACCACTTAGATAACAGCAAAAGTAACATGTTTGGTATCTACAAACTTATACCGATCCGAGGCATCATACCCACACCTCAGTGTTACCATATAGTACTGACCCGAGACATCATACCGACACATCAGTGTTAACATATAGTACTGACCAGAGGCATCATACCGACACGTCAGTGTTACCATATAGTACTGACCCGAGACATCATACCGACACGTCAGTGTTACCATATAGTACTGACCCGAGACATCATACCGACACGTCAGTGTTACCATATAGTACTGACCATAGGCATCATACCGACACGTTAGTGTTACCATATAGTACTGACCCGAGGCATCATACCAACACATCAGTGTTACCATATAGTACTGACCCGAGACATTATACCGACACCTCAGTGTTACCATATAGTACTGACCCGAGACATCAGACCAACACGTCAGTGTTACCATATAGTACTGACCTGAGGCATCATACTGACACATCAGTGTTACCATATAGTACTGACCTGAGGCATCATACTGACACCTCAGTGTTACCATATAGTACTGACCCGAGACATCATACCGACACCTCAGTGTTACCATATAGTACTGACCTGAGGCATCATACTGACACATCAGTGTTACCATATAGTATCAACCCGAGACATCATACCGACATGTCCATGTTACCATATAGTATCAACCCGAGACATCATACCGACATGTCCATGTTACCATATAGTATCAACCCGAGGCATCATACCGACACGTCAGTGTTACCATATAGTACTGACCTGAGGCATCATACCGACACATCAGTGTTACCATATAGTACTGACCCGAGGCATCATACCGACATGTCAGTGTTACCTTATAGTACCGACCCGAGGCATCATACCGACACATCAGTGTTACCATATACCACTGACCTGAGACATCATACCGACACGTCAGTGTTACCATATAGTACTGACCTGAGACATCATATCGACACCTCAGTGTTACCATATAGTACTGACCTGAGGCATCATACCGACACGTCAGTGTTACCATATAGTACTGACCCGAGGCATCATACCAACATGTCAGTGTTACCATATAGTACTGACCCGAGACATCATACCGACATGTCAATGTTACCATATAGTATTAACCCGAGACATCATACCGACATGTCCATGTTACCATATAGTATCAACCCGAGGCATCATACTGACACGTCAGTGTTACCATATAGTACTGACCCGAGACATCATACCGACATGTCAGTGTTACCATATAGTGCTGACTAGGGATGGGCGAGTATACTCGCTACTATTCGGCACTCGCCGAATAGTAGCGGTATTCGTGTACTCTCTACTCGCCGAGTAAATTAGGATTACTCGGGAGTAGCAAGTACCGAATACTTTTGCAGTGTATCAGTAGATACATTGCAAAAGTCCTGTAAAAGAGAGAAAAAGTTGTTAAAAAATAAAAAATCGGATACTCACCTTAACCGACGGCTGTACCGGGACCGGCCGATGCACGTCTATTCATGGAAAAACACCTTTTCCTCTCTCAGCCAATCAGATGACTGGGAGAGATCTGGCCAATCAGATGCCGCCACGTCTCAATGACGTAATCGCTAGCAGCCACCTGATTGGCCAGATGGAAAGGTCCTAGGTGTACCTGAGAGGACCTTTCCATCTGGCCAATCAGGTGGCTGCTAGCGATTACGTCATTGTGACGTGGCGGCATCTGATTGGCCAAATCTCTCCCAGTCATCTGATTGGCTGAGAGAGGGAAAGGTCCTTTTCCATGAATAGACGTGCATCGGCCGGTCCCGATACAGCCGTCGGTTAAGGTGAGTATCCGTTTTTGTTATTTTTTAGCCACTTTTTCTCTCTTTTACAGGACTTTTGCAGTGTATCTACTGATATACTGCTAAAGTATTCGGAATCGCTATACTCGCAACGAATAGCGAGCACCGCTACCTACTCGTTGCGGGTATAGCG
Source organism: Allobates femoralis (assembly GCA_033576535.1). Lineage (NCBI taxonomy): Eukaryota > Metazoa > Chordata > Amphibia > Anura > Aromobatidae > Allobates > Allobates femoralis. The sequence goes on from JARQOC010000001.1 coordinate 9,563,702, forward strand.
ATTCCGAATAGTAAGGTATTCGCCCATCCCTAGTGCTGACCCGAGACATCATAGTGACACGTCAGTGTTACCATATAGTGCTGACCCGAGACATCATACCGACACGTCAGTGTTACCATATAGTACTGACCCGAAACATTATACCGACATTTCAGTGTTACTATATAGTGCTGACCCGAGTCATCATACAGACACATCAGTGTTACCATATAGTACTGACCCGAGACATCAGACCAACACGTCAGTGTTACCATATAGTACTGACCCGAGACATAATACCGACATGTCAGTGTTACCATATAGTGCTGACCCGAGTCATCATACAGACACATCAGTGTTACCATATAGTACTGACCCGAGACATCAGACCAACACGTCAGTGTTACCATATAGTACTGACCTGAGGCATCATACTGACACGTCAGTGTTACCATATAGTACTGACCCGAGGACATCATACCGGCACGTCAGTGTTACCATATAGTGCTGACCCGAGTCATCATACAGACACATCAGTGTTATCATATAGTACTGACCCGAGACATCAGACCAACACGTCAGTGTTACCATATAGTACTGACCTGAGGCATCATACTGACACGTCAGTGTTACCATATAGTACTGACCCGAGACATCATATCGGCACGTCAGTGTGGCACCCCTGGGTCAATGTGCCACAGTGTCATCACTGCCCCTTGGTAGTGGTGTCACCAACAAAGGGTATTCTCATCAGGCAACACACACACAACACCAACATCTCCAGGCTAGAAGGGGGAGACCAAGCCCGGGTTCACGATGAGCTCCCCTATATATTCTGGTCTGGAGAGGAGGAAGTTAGTGCAGTTCCAGAGAGGACTGTGAAGAAGACCTGGATGTAAAGGAGCTGTGCTAAGCTCGTCCCAAGGTCCACTAAGTAACTCCAGGCCTAAGGCTAGGGTCTGAGGAAAGGAGGAAGAAACACACCGGGAGGCTGAGCAACTCCGTGCTCTCCCCAGAGGAAAGCCCTATAATCCACCGCAGATCCAGAGACTGCTTTTCCCACACACTGGCTGGAGAAGCTGCAGCAGCGAAGTAAGTGACTTGCACAATGCACAATCTCTCACCAGGCCCCTCCACCACCACTACACCGGCCCTGGGGACCCTCAGCCCTACCCAAGGAGGGTTTACCATCCACACTGCCCTAGGTCACTGTCCCCAGCAGGAATACGGCAGTGGTGGTCCTACTGACCACATACCCCGGGTGGCATCACGACAATCTCCCTATAAATACTCCCTTTTTGGACTGAGCCCAGGCCACGGGACCGGGTCACAACTACCGTGATACCCAGAGAGACAGCACCGGCCTGGCCCCAAGTACCCCACAGCTTGGTGGCGCATCATCAGTGTTACCATATAGTTCTGACCCGAGGCATCATATCATCACGTCAGTGTTACCATATAGTGAACATTGTGAATGAAAAACCCAAAGAACTAATATGTAATTCCACGTTTTTCGCAATTTCACCGCATTTGGAATTTTTTTTCCCATTTTCCTGTACACTATATGGTAAATTAAATGATTTCATCTGAAAGTACAACTCGTCCTGCAAACAACAAGCCTCATATGTCTATAGTGATGGGAAAATAAAAAAGTTATGGCTCTTCAAAGAAGGGGAGCTAAAGACAAAACTGGAAAGCGAAAAATCGCCCGGGAGTGAAGGGGTTAAAGAAGTGGGAAAAAATCATACTAAAGCCAAAAAGTAATAAATAATGGTGAGTGGTGTGTGTTGTTTGCCATCTAGTGGTAGGCTTCAGTATTGTTTCTCATCTCAAAATTTGGTTTATTTTCAAAATTTACAAACTTTTTGCTGTTTGCAGTAAATTGATGTAACAAAACAATCTAAATAGCTAAAAACAGCCAATATACCAAGAGGTTTCTCAACATTTACCACATAAAACACTGCAGTCTCAGAATTAATTCACCCCCTTCATGACCAGAGTTTTTAGCACCTTAGTAGCGCCCCTCTGGCTGTTATGATCTGCTGCCCCTCTGGCCGTAATGACCTGCTGCCCCTCTGGCTGTAATGACCTACTGCCCCTCTGGATGTTATGATCTGCTGCCCCTCTGTCTGCTATGACTTGCTGCCCCTCTGGCTGTTATGACCTGCTGCCCCTCTGGCTGTTATGACCTGCTGCCCCTCTGGCTGTTATGATCTGCTGCCCCTCTGGCTGTCATGACTTGCTGCTCCTCTGGCTGTTATGATCTGCTGCTCCTCTGGCTGTTATGATCTGCTACCCCTCTGGATGTTATGATCTGCTGCCCCTCTGTCTGTTATGACCTGCTTCCCCTCTGGCTGTTATGACCTGCTGCTCCTCAGGCAGTTATGATCTGCTGCCCCTTTGGCTGTTATTACCTGCTGCTCCTCTGGCTGTTATGACCTGCTGCCCCTCTGGCTGCTATGACCTGCTGCCCCTCTGGCTGTTATGATCTGCTGCCACTCTGGCTGTTATGATCTGCTGCCACTCTGGCTGTTATGACCTGATGCCCCTCTGGCTGTTGTGACCTGTTGCCCCTCTGGCTGTTATGATTTGCTGCCGCTCTGGCTGTTATGATCTGCTGCCCCTCTGGATGCTATGACCTTCTGCCCCTCTGGCTGTTATGATCTGCTGACCCTCTGGCTGTTGTGACCTTCTGCCCCTCTGGCTGTTATGACCTGATGCCCCTCTGGGCATATTTATTTATATAGCGCCATTATATTCCATGGCGCTTTACATGCTAAAAGGGGCAGACTAGGACAAGTAACATAGTAACAATACAAGTAACAATAAATGAGGACAATTCGGTCTTACAGATACAAGAGGCGAGAAATCCTGTCCGCGAGGGCTCAGTCTACGAGGGACGGGTGGGGATACAGTGGGAGGGGGAAGTTCCACTCATGAGGTGGTGTGGTGGACCGGGTCAGTAGAGAATAGTCAAATGAAAAATCCCTGTTGAATTCAAAGAATAGTTTCTTTATTGGTTCAAAACAAAGCCACCTTCTCTGCAACGCGTTTCGACCAATGCTCTGGTCTGGTCTTTTTCACGCTAGTTGCGCTCTGAAGGTAGCTCGATTTCACAGACAGGGATAATGGTCCCTTATTGCTCTGTATGTCGAGTTAGTTTTTGGAGGGTACAGCATGCTATGTGCCCTTCCTCCTACGTTGATGCGTAGGTGCGGCAAGTGCGGTATAGTTGCGGATTCGGCACTTGCAGCAGATGCGGCCACGAAAAAAGCACGGTCAGCCGAAACCGCACTTGCCGCAAGCCCCATAGACATTACATGGGGCTTGCCGCAGGTGAACCGCAATTGTGGCCGTTATCCGGTAACTGCGGCAGTTGCGTTTTTTTCACCGCAACTGCCGCGATCAGTGTTTACCGCTGATGTGTAAGGGGCCTAGGCTTGGTGGTGGTTCAGTGATGCCTACAGTGAAGCTTGGTGGTGGTTCAGTGATGCCTACAGTAAAGCTTGGTGGTGGTTCTGTGATGTCTACAGTAAAGCTTGGTGGTGGTTCTGTGATGTCTACAGTAAAGCTTGGTGGTGGTTCTGTAATGCCTACAGTAAAGCTTGGTGGTGATTCTGTGATGTCTACAGTGAAGCTTGGTGGTGGTTCTGTAATGCCTACAGTAAAGCTTGGTGGTGGTTCTGTAATGCCTACAGTAAAGCTTGGTGGTGGTTCTGTGATGTCTACAGTAAAGCTTGGTGGTGGTTCTGTAATGCCTACAGTAAAGCTTGGTGGTGGTTCTGTGATGTCTACAGTAAAGCTTGGTGGTGGTTCTGTGATGCCTATAGTGAAGCTTGGTGGTGGTTCTGTGATGTCTACAGTAAAGCTTGGTGGTGGTTCTGTAATGCCTACAGTGAAGCTTGGTGGTGGTTCAGTGATGCCTACAGTAAAGCTTGGTGGTGTTTCTGTGATGCCTATAGTAAAGCTTGGTGGTGGTTCTGTGATGCCTACAGTAAAGCTTGGTGGTGGTTCTGTGATGTCTACAGTAAAGCTTGGTGGTGGTTCTGTGATGCCTACAGTGAAGCTTGGTGGTGGTTCTCTGATGCCTACAGTAAAGCTTGTTGGTGGTTCTATGATGTCTACAGTAAAGCTTGGTGGTGGTTCTGTGATGTCTACAGTAAAGCTTGGTGGTGGTTCTGTGATGTCTACAGTGAAGCTTGGTGGTGGTTCTGTGATGTCTACAGTAAAGCTTGGTGGTGGTTCTATGATGTCTACAGTGAAGCTTGGTGGTGGTTCTGTAATGCCTACAGTGAAGCTTGGCGGTGGTTCTGTGATGCCTACAGTGAAGCTTGGTGGTGGTTCTGTGATGTCTACAGTAAAGCTTGGTGGTGGTTCTGTGTTGCCTACAGTAAAGTTTGGTGGTGGTTCTGTGATGCCTACAGTAAAGCTTGGTGGTGGTTCTGTGATGTCTACAGTAAAGCTTGGTGGTGGTTCTGTGTTGCCTACAGTAAAGCTTGGTGGTGATTCTGTGATGTCTACAGTGAAGCTTGGTGGTGGTTCTGTGATGCCTACAGTAAAGCTTGGTGGTGGTTCTATGATGTCTACAGTAAAGCTTGGTGGTGGTTCTATGATGTCTACAGTGAAGCTTGGTGGTGGTTCTGTGATGTCTACAGTAAAGCTTGGTGGTGGTTCTGTGTTGCCTACAGTAAAGTTTGGTGGTGGTTCTGTGATGCCTACAGTAAAGCTTGGTGGTGGTTCTGTGATGTCTACAGTAAAGCTTGGTGGTGGTTCTGTGTTGCCTACAGTAAAGCTTGGTGGTGATTCTGTGATGTCTACAGTGAAGCTTGGTGGTGGTTCTGTGATGCCTACAGTAAAGCTTGGTGGTGGTTCTATGATGTCTACAGTAAAGCTTGGTGGTGGTTCTATGATGGCTACAGTAAAGCTTGGTGGTGGTTCTATGATGCCTACAGTAAAGCTTGGTGGTGGTTCTATGATGTCTACAGTGAAGCTTGGTGGTGATTTGATCATGCCTATTGAGAAGCTTGGTGGTGGTTTGGTGTTGCCTACAGTAAAGAATGGTGGTGTCTTGAATACTCCTATTGTGCAAAAGTGTGGTGAATTAAAAATGATTATAGTGAAGTATGGTGGTGGATTGCTGATATCTTCAATGAAACAGCATGATGGCTTGAAGATTCCTACAGTGAAGCATAGTGGTAGCTTGCTGATGTCTTCAATGAAGTATGTAGAAGGTTCGGTGATGCTACAGTGAAGCAGGGCAATGGTTTGATGACGCTTTGGGACTGCTGTGCCACCTTTGACACTGAAAATGTACAGCATGTGGAGTGCTAGATGGATTCAATTAAGAATCAGAACATTCTAGGAGAAAATATGTCTTCTATAGGAAAGTTTAATCTTGGGCTTCATTGGAACTTCCAACAAGACAATGATCCTCAACACATCTCACAGCAAACCAAGGTCTGACATTAGGAGAAGTCAAGGAAGATTCTGGGGCGGCCATAACAATTACCGTACCCATAGAGAATATTTGGTGGGATAGGAAGATGATTTCAGAAAATCCAGGAATATTAGTGACTCAGAGGAGATTGTCCTTATGGAATGGTCCAGAAGCTATTATATGACTATAATATGACTATACATCATACTGTATCTACAGTAGGTTATAACAGCCAGAAGGGCTCTAATAAGCCCTAGACTTAACATTTGTTCTAAGAAGAAATCACTTGCTACATTAGTTGTTTTTAGTTATTTACTAGTGATGAGCGAGTACTACAATGTGCAGGTGCTCAATACTCGAAATGAGCATGACGGACGCTTGGATGGGCACGGCTCCAGTACTGAGTATAACAGAAAGCAACGGGAAGCTCAAGCATTTTTTGGGAAGAGTCTTCTGACTTCCATTTTACTCAGATACTCGATTCGAGTCCGTCCAAGTGTCCGACCTGCTCATTTCAAGTGTCGGGTACCTGAGTATGGTAATGGTCGCTCATCACTAGTAAATAACTAAAAACAACTACTATAGCAAGTGATTTCTTCAAATTTAGAACAAAATGTTACCTCTACTGACTCCCCCAGTCTGAGGATTATTAACGCCCTTCATGACCAAAGTCTAGGGCTTATTAGAGCCCTTCTGGCTGTTATAACCTGCTGCAGAGACAGTATGATGTATAGCAGTACTGCGCACTCTTCCCCACTACTTAGGGTGCTTTCACAAAGCGTTTTGCTGCAATCCGATGCTGTCCATTGAAAATCGGACAGCATCGGATCCGATTTTGGCCCCATGTTATCCTACGGGCACGGATCGGATTTGCCCTTAGTGGCATCCGATTTTTGCCGGATCCGATTCTGTCCGTTTTTTTGCTGTTTTGGGCACAACGGATCAAATCGGACCGAATTGTATCCGACCTTATCCGCGCCAAATAACATGGGGCCTATGGAGCGCAGGTTCGAGGAAACAGCTGATCGTTCCTCGGACCCGATTTTAGTGTACAGAGCATGCTCAGTACACTGAAATCACTCTGTGCCATCTAATTTTACTTCTGCAATGTATATTCATACATTGCAGAAGTGAAATTTAGTGAAAAGAAAGGGTTAAAAATAAAAAAATCCTTATCCTCACCTATCCACGAGTCCCCCGGTGCTTCCAGCTATCTTCTTCTAGAACCTGGCGTGACGTCACAGTCACATGACCGGAGTCCCCCGGCGCTTTCAACTACCTTCCTCTAGAACCTGGCGTGATGTCACAGTCACATGACCGGAGTCCCCTGGCGCTTTCAACTACCTTCCTCTAGAACCTGGCGTGATGTCACAGTCACATGACCGGAGTCCCCCGGCGCTTTCAACTATCTTCCTCTAGGACCTAGCGGAATGTCAGAGTCACATGACCGGTTACCGGGGTAACCGGTCATGTGACTGTGACATCACGCCACGTCCTGTGGATCAGAAGAAGACAGCTGGAAGTGCCGCGGGAGTCGTGGATAGGTGAGAATAAAGGTTTTTTTTATTTTTTAAGGTATGGAAAAGAGGGACAAAGAGGGGACAAAGAGGGGAGAAAGAGGGGACAGAGGGGACAAAGAGGAGGACAAAGAGGGGACAAAGAGGGGAAAAAGAGGGGACAGAGGGGACATAGAGGAGGACAAAGAGGGGAAAAAGAGGGGACAAAGAGGAGGACAAAGAGGAGAAAAAGAGGGGAAAAAGAGAGGACAGAGGGGACAAAGAGGAGGACAAAGAGGGGACAAGAGAGGGGAGAAAGAGGGGACAGAGGGGACATAGAGGAGGACAAAGAGGGGAAAAAGAGGGGACAAAGAGGAGGACAAAGAGGAGAAAAAGAGGGGAAAAAGAGAGGACAGAGGGGACAAAGAGGGGACAAAGAGGGGAAAAAGAGGGGACAGAGGGGACAAAGAGGAGGACAAAGAGGGGAAAAAGAGGGGACAGAGGGGACAAAGAGGGGAAAAAGAGGGGACAGAGGGGACAAAGAGGGGAAAAAGAGGGGACAGAGGGGACAAAGAGGAGGGGACAGAGGGGACAAAGAGGAGGACAAAGAGGGGGACAAAGAGGGGAAAAAGAGGGGACAAAGGGGACAAGGAGGAGGACAAAGAGGGGAAAAAGAGGGGACAGAGGGGACAAAGAGGGGACAAAGAGGAGGACAAAGAGAGGACAAAGAGGGGAAAAAGAGGGGACAGAGGGGAGGACAAAGAGGGGACAAAGAGGGGACAGAGGGGACAAGGAGGGGACAAAGAGGGGACAAAGAGGGGACAAAGAGGGGAAAAAGAGGGGACAGAGGGGACAAAGAGGGGAAAAAGAGGGGACAAAGAGGAGGACAAAGAGGGGACAAAGAGGGGAAAAAGAGGGGACAGAGGGGACAAAGAGGAGGACAAAGAGGGGACAAAGAGGGGAAAAAGAGGGGACAGAGGGGACAAGGAGGGGACAGAGGGGACAAAGAGGGGACAAAGAGGGGACAAAGAGGGGACAGAGGGGACAAAGAGGGGAGAAAGAGAGGACAAAGAGGGAGCAGAGAGAGGAGGGGAGAAAGGTGACAGGAGGAGGAGAGAGGATCCAAACTGATGCTGCAAAATATCAGAATCGGATGCCTATTTGGCATCCGATTGCAGTCATCAGTTTGGATCCGTTCCTGTCCGAGGGGTCCTGCAAAAAGTTGGATCCCCTCGGACAGCACAAAAACGCAGTGTGAAAGCAGCCTTATTCTGTTCTTGTTTCATTGGTTTACTGAAAACAGCTGAAATTCAGTATTATCTGGTGATAAACCTGATTTCAAATTTGGGCCAAATTATTTTGATTGTGACTGTCTATATTGTCCCCCCCCAACTTTGTCTTCTAAAAAGGTTAGAAACAAGACTTGTGCCATTGACCAAGAGAACAAGAGACGGCTCCGGTGTATACCCGCTCCCCTTCATGCATTTAGCATTTACAAAGTGTGAGATTTTGGGGGTATAAATGAAAAACAAATTTACAACAACAAGGACATTGAATGTGTTTATTACAAAATATTGAAACGCAAATAGCAGCAATATTGAAACAGCAGATGGAATAAAATGTCAAGAGAGCAAATAGCATTGTATTGACATGGAATAAAAATAGCTGCAAACAATAAAAAAACTGAATAAAAGGCAAAAAAGAAAACAGATATAATAATAATAATAATAATAATAATAATAATAATAATAGCATAAATTTAAACTAAGTAATAATAATATAATAATAAAATAAAAAATAAATTTAAATTAAATGATACTAAAGCAGCAGATGTAATAAAATGTCATCTAAGTGAGCAAATACCATTGTATTTACATGAAATAAAATAGCTGCAAACAATTAAAAAAAAATAAAAAACGAAAAAATGAAAAAATAAAGTAATAATAATAATAATAAATACATTTAAATAAAATAATAAAATAATAATATTATTATGATAAATAATAATAATAATAATATTAAATAATAATAATAATAAATTAAATAATAATGAAGCAGCAGATATAATAAAATGTCATCTAAGTGAGCAAATAGCATTGTATTTATATGAAATAAAAACAGTTGCAAACAGTAAGAAAACTGAATAAAAGCCAAATAAGAATACAAATAAAATAATAATGATAATTATAATATAAATTTACATTAAATAATAATACAATAATAATACTATGAATAATAATAATAATAACATAAAAAATAAATTTAAATTAAATAATAATAATAATAATAGTAAAGCAGATGTAATACAAAGTGAGAAAATATCATTGTATTTACATGAAATAAAAATAGCTGAGAACGATAAAAAAACTGAATAAAAGCCATAAAAGAAAACAGATAAGATAATAATAATAATAATAATAATAATAATAATAATAATAATAATAATAATAAAAAATGTAAATTAAATAATAATAATAATACAATTATATTGTTGTTAATAATGATAAAATAATAATAATAAAATAAATGTAAACTAAATAATAATAATAATAATAAAATAAAAAAATAAATTTAAATTAAATGATACTATAGCAGCACATGTAATAAAATGTCATCTAAGTGAGCAAATACCATTGTATTTACATGAAATAAAATAGCTGCAAACAATAAAAAAAATAATAAAAAACAAAAAAATAAAAAAATAAAATAATAATAATAATAATAATAATAATAATAATAATAATAATAATAATAATAAATACATCTAAATTAAATAATAAAATAATAAGATTATTATGATAGATAATAATAATTAAATTTAATAATAATAATAATAATAAATTAAAATTAAATAATAATGAAGCAGCAGATATAATAAAATGTCATCTAAGTGAGCAAGTAGCATTGTATTTATATGAAATAAAAACAGTTGCAAACAATAAGAAAACTGAATAAAAGCCAAATAAGAAAACAAATAAGATAAAAATAATAATAATTATAATAATATAAATTTATGTTAAATAATAATAAAATAATAATACTATAATAATAGTAACATAAAAAGTAAATTTAAATTAAATAATAATAATAATAAAGCAGATGTAATACAATGTCATCTAAGTGAGTAAATATCATTGTATTTACATGAAATAAACATAGCTACAAACAATAAAAAAACGGAATAAAAGAAAAAAAAAATAATAATAATAATAATGATAATAATAATAATAATAATAAATATATTTAAATTGAATAATAATAAAGCAGCAGATGTAATAAAATGTCATCTCAGTGAGCAAGTTGCATTGTACTGACATGAAATAAAATAGCTGCAAACAAAAAAAACTGAATAAAAGGCAAATAATAATAATAATAATAATAATAAAAAATGTGAATTAAATAATAATAAAACAGCAGATGTAATAAAATTTCATCTCAGTGAGGAAATAGCATTGTGTTTACACTAAATAAAAATGGCTGCAAACAATAATAAAACAGAATTAAAGCCAAAAAAGAAAACAATTAATATATAAAATAATACTAACAAATATAAAGTAATACAATAATAATAAATAAAATAATAACAATTAAAAAATCAATAGCAGAACTAAAAAAAAAGCAATCTAAATGAGCAAATAGAATTCTTTTTACATGGAATAAAATTGAGCTGTAAAAAAAAAAAATCTGGTCATAATAATAATAATAGTAATAGTTGAGTGATTTGCCACATTCTCCGGCGTCCGAGGCTGGAGAGTTCAGCACTGCCATAGCTGGTTGAAGGGGACCAAACCTCCAGGGAATTCGGACTTGGTTCCGTTTGACCAGCCATAGCAGCCTGTAGGCCACAGCTGACGGCGTCCTCACATCTTCTAGAGATTCTCACACTCATTGTATTCACCTGTAAAGTACAAAAACCACAATGTTATTCCAATGTGGAGACACGTTCAACAGTCTGATCTGAAAATATCAAATGTGATACAGAAATAAGTGGAATTTCTTCTTAGAAATATTGTTTTGGCAAAGTATAGAACAAAAAACTTAAAGGAACAGAACATAAAGCATCAGATCAATGAAAGCTAGAAACAAGACGAATAAAGGAGAAGAAAAAGAAAGATGGATGTGGTGCAAGATACATTGTAACTAAACAACTTCTACACCAGAGAATCCACCAACAACCAGACAGCACTAATCCCGGAATCATTATAGTAAAGGACATAAATACAGGAGGAAACTGATCAGATCAAGCAAAAAAGAAGAATGTTACATGCCCCATCCATGTAAATAATCTCATTAATGTGATTATGTCATGTGATTAAATGATTAGAGTAAAAAATAAAGTCTACATGTTGAAAGGTTACAATAAAGGTCATCACAAGTCCAGAGATAAATAGCAGAAATATTGGAAACAATGTTACAAAACCAATAGATAGTAATCATAAAAGCTCCAGTGCTAGGTGCACATCAGTGATCACAGGTGAGTATAATGGTAAATGGTTCACCTATCAGGAAAGAAGAAAAAAGGCATCTATGTAGAGATAGATAGATAGATAGATAGATAGATAGATAGATAGATAGATAGATAGATAGATAGATAGATAGAATATACAGGATAGACAGACAGATAGATAGATAGATAGATAGATAGATAGATAGATAGATAGATAGATAGATAGATAGATAGATAGATAAGATGAAAAAGATGAAAAAATGAAGGGCAGCACTTCCTTTAGTGTATCCATGTGGGTTTATTTTGTCCTAGGACTGCGACGTTTCGGCACACAGCCTTCCTCTAGCAGTTTTTAGATAGATAGATAGATAGATAGATAGATAGATAGATAGATAATTCATGAAAAAGGGGATTCAGCACAAAATAACAAAGAAAAAAATCGGGTGCAAAATTCCTGAAATAATGTTCAAACGTAATATATAAATGGAAAAAAACAAGCAGCACATCCAAAAATAAATTCAAAGGGACACCATTTAATTGAGGGTGCCTTCACACTGCGGTCAGGTCCCTTCTGGGGCTGTCAGGGATAACCCTGACAGCCCCGGACTGGATCAGCACACAGAACTGGAGGGCTAATATGCCCTCCGGTCCGGTGTGCAGCCTGACGCAGCTGCTGATTATTCAAGACCGCGGCTCACAGGGAACTAGCCGCGGTCCTGAATTATAACAGCGGCATGCAGCCGCCGGTATCCGGTTCCCGGCCCCATAGGCTCCCATGTTAAGGGAGCGCCAGATTGCCACAGAAGGATCTGGTGGGGCTAAAATAGCGTCATACCGGTAGCCCTGCCCCTTTCATGATGCGGCCAGGCTCTCAGCACTGCAGCAAGTCGAGAGGGGGTGTGCATATTTACTAAGCGGGCGGAGGGAGCAGCAGACAGCCCCGCCTTTGGACATTTTTAGAGACAAAGAGAACTCACACAGGAGGAGGTGATTATAACCTCTATTCTATACTTTAAACACAATCGTTTGGATCTGCAAAAGGGATGGCTAGAAATGATAAGAGGGGGTGCAGGGACAGCCAGTATAAAGATACGGGGGGGGGGCAGTTTGTGGGGTTATGCGTGCCGCTCTGAGGAGCCCGGTGCTATTGCACAGAACAGATTATAGCAGGATAAGCCCACCTGAGTGGGTGTAAGGGATGCTAAAACCGCTCCGAAAACTGCAGCCTGCATGATTTTTCACGCAGGCTGCAGAGCCGGAGGCAGAAACCGGATTGCTTGTGAAGCAATCCAGTTTTTAGCATTGGCTCCTATGAGGAGCGTTTCCTGATCCGGTTTTGAGCTTTTAGAAAGCTCAAAACTGGATCAGGTTTTAAAAAAAAAATGTAGATGTGACCCTAGCCTAATATCCAAAACTCTGGTTCTGTCGGTTTGCGGCAATTTGTGACCTGCCGGCAGCTCCTGTGTTTCATGGAGCGAGCTGGAGGTCATAGCTCAATACAATTCTATGAGGGCATTATTTTGGCACTCAGAGAGATGGATTGAGTGCCTTTGATGTATCTGCTGACTTCCAGCCAGTCAGAAGCTACGAGGGGAAGATGGCACCACAGGACACGAGAGGTGTTGGTAAAGTCCTATATGACAACGCCAGAAGGTGAGTATTAGAATCGGGGGAGGGGGCTGACATTTAAAGCAGCACTCCAGTGTTAAAGAAAAAAACACTGGAGTGCTGCTTTAGGATCCCATGGGAGAACTATAACTCCCAACATGTCCTGCAGATATAATGGCTTGCTAGGAGTTATAGTTCACCACAGGAGTGAAGTGCTGGTATCATGGAGTGCTTTATTAACAACTTATTCTTTACTTTTACATAGTGTGCTTACATTAAATGCTTTCAGTCCCATACTAGAAACCAGTCTCCAGAAACCAGACCTGAAGTGAGGGAGGCCTGGAGCAGCACATGACAGCATAGGGCCCTCCCTTCATTACATCACTGCAGGTCCTGGAAGGAGAGATTCTTATTTCTTCTACAGTTGCTTCAGGACTTGCTGTGATGTAATGAAGAGGGAGGGCCCCGTGCTGTGATGTGATGCTCCAGCCCGCCCTCTTCAGTACATCACAGCAGGTCCTGCAGCAACTGTAGAAGAAATAAGAATCTCTCCTTCCAGGACCTGCAGTGATGTAATGAAGGGAGGGCTCTGTGCTGTGATGTGATGCTCCAGCCCACCCTCTTCATTACATCACTGCAGGTCCTGTAAGATGATTGTAAGGTGCTGTAGTGCTCAGGTATACGGTGCCTGGCCCTGTCACTACAGTGACACTCCCTTCGGGCCAGACACCACTGCTGGGATCCCTGCTCCAGCTCCCCAGCCCAGCGGACACACCATCTTCCCAACTGCTGCAGGAATCTGGCTGAGGCAATCGTGTGTCCGCTGTATAATCAGTAACTGCTTCCCACGTCACCTTCTCGGCACTGAAAAGCCAGCGCTGACAGGTGGGCGTGGGCTGACAGGTGGGCGTGGGCTGACAGGTGCGCGTGGGCTGACAGGTGGGCGTGGGATGACAGGTGGGCATGGCTGACAGGTGGGCGTGGGCTGACAGGTGGATGTGGGCTGACAGGTGGGCGTGAATATTACAGTAGTGTAATCAGCCGGCTCACATGTTCTCCTAGCTGCTGGATTCCTGCAGCCGTCACCTATTCCTGCCTCCTGTGCTCACAGTCAACCACTGCCCCTTCCCCACAACAAGCTCCCAAGTTACAATCGGACCATAAGACGCACCCCATGCTTGGAGGAAAAAAGTGCATCTTATGGTCCAATAAATAAGGTATATGAAATATAAGCTGCATTACTGCTATATGGAATATGCTTAGAAAATAGAAGCCACTTAGTGCATAAACTGGCCAATTTATGTGAGCCCATCAATCACGGTAAGGCAACTTTTCTTTGATGGGACCCTAAACCTAATATTTATCAAACATACGTCTCGTGAGCTAAAAGTCTACACATTTAAATAGCAGGTAGGATCCAGCACTAATTAAAAACAACCTTGGGCTGATGGGAGGAGGACCTCAGTCAGAAAAGGAGGCTGTCATCAAAGGTCACCTTGTTATAGCTGATGGGATCACATGAGTTGGCCTGTTCATGAGCTAAGTACCTTCATTTTTCTAATAGTAGTAATGCAGTTCACATTTCAAATATTCTAAGTTTCCTTATATGTTAGGGCCAACAGAGAATGCTGTATACTTTTGTTTAGATAGATGGATACGTACATAGATAGATAATACTGTAGATAGATAGATAGATAGATAGATAGATAGATAGATAGATAGATAGATAGATAGATAGATAATTATAGAAAACTTGACAGCACTACTAAAACAAGTGGGGTACAATAAAACCTGTTAAGGTGATGTCCAAACCTCCAAAATAGAAAATCAGAAAAAAACAGGCAGCGCCTTGAAAATTAAAGTGAAAAATTGTGGCTTTACTGATCCAATAGCAGCAATGTTTCAACAGATTTCTCTGCCTATCTGAAGATTGAGTTTTCACTTTAATTTTTGGTGTGCTGCTTGTTTCTTTCAGATTTTCCAGATAGATAGATACATAGATAGATAGATAGATAGATAGATAGATAGATAGATAGATAGATAGATAGATATAGATGTAGATAGATAGAAGATTAGATAGATAGATAGATAGATAGATAGATAGATAGATAGATAGATAGATAGATAGAAGATTAGATAGATAGATATATAGATAGATAGAAGATTAGATAGATAGATAGATAGATAGATAGATAGATAGATAGATAGATAGATAGATATAGATGTAGATAGATAGAAGATTAGATAGATAGATAGATAGATAGATAGATAGATAGATAGATAGATATAGATGTAGATAGATAGAAGATTAGATAGATAGATAGATAGATAGATAGAAGATTAGATAGATAGATAGATAGAAGATTAGATAGATAGATAGATAGATATAGATGTAGATAGATAGAAGATGAGATAGATAGATAGATAGATAGAAGATTAGATAGATAGATAGATAAACCAAGTAAAAGTCCATGCAGCACACAGCTACCACCAATGATGCACAGTGCTAACAAGCCATATGTGTTTGAGGAAAAAATTCAAAAACTTACGTTTTTTCAAAAAACTCAATAATCTTTCTTTTAACTTGGTTTGTTTAATCTCTGCGTCCTATGCTTGCACCAGTTCACACTGGTCTGCTGAGTGCTGTGCAGCTTTTCTAAACTAGATAGATAGATAGATAGATAGAATATTAGATAGATAGATAGATAGATAGATAGATAGATAGATAGATAGATAGAAGATTAGATAGATAGATAGATAGATAGATAGATAGATAGATAGATAGATAGAAGATTAGATAGATAGATAGATAGATAGATAGATAGATAGATAGAAGATTAGATAGATAGATAGATAGATAGATAGATAGATAGATAGATAGATAGATAGAAGATTAGATAGATAGATAGATAGATAGATAGATAGATAGATAGATAGATAGATAGATAGATAGATAGAAGTTTAGATAGATAGATAGATAGATAGATAGATAGATAGATAGATAGATAGATAGATAGATAAAAATTGCAAAAAAGGCTGCAGCACTCCAATTTCAGTTGTATATTCTGCCTTTAATGGCCTTCAGGTATAAAGATGGCAACGTTTCGGTCAATGATGACCTTCTTCCAGAATATACAACTGAAATTGGAGTGCTGCAGCCTTTTTTGCAATTTTTGTCTAGGATCAGGTGGCTGGACACCACCTCAAGGACTGATAAAGCACCTAACTTTAAGTTAATAAGAAGCGCTGCTCAAATAACCTTTTTTCTCTAGATAGATAGATAGATAAGAAACAAAAAATAGTGTTTATATCAGACAAGGTGGAGTGGCTGGCTCCACCCAGCTGTAGATTGCACCCCCACCGAGCCCAGGTGCTCAGGGATCAGGATGAGGTCAGAAGGACCAGGGAGTCCACGGACAAGGATCTGGCAGGGATGTCAGCGCAGGACCCTCCGGACCCCGGGGCCGCCGAGACGTGGCCGGAGGGCAGGCACACATTGGCCAATGGGTGTACCAAGAGCCCCGGTTTTTAATAAAAAAGTGAGTATTGAGTTTTTTAGAAAGAAACGGATGTTTTAATTTTTTTCTCAAACCATTTGCTTATTAGCATACACCTTTTGGTTAGATTGAGTGCAGCAGTGAATTTTTTGTTTCTTGTTAATCCAGCGACACAGCTTGCACCTCTCGCACAATGTAGCGAGTGCATTGCAGTTTTTTTCCTAGTGTTTAGATAGATAGATAGATAGATAGATAGATAGATACTGTAGATAGATAGATAATTTCAAAAAAACAGGCAGCACTCCACAATTCTGTGTGTAGTGGACAATTTAATCCAGCCACATGATGCAACGTTTCGACCTTGCGGTCTTTCTCAAGCAAGCAAGATAGATAAATAGTCAGATAGATACGTATAAAAAAAAAAAAAAAAAAAAAAAAAAACAGGCAGCACTCCAGGCACAAAGAAAGATGTTTTCTGTTTTCTGGACCCTTTATTAGACCACATGATGCAAGATAGATAGATAGACAGACAGACAGACAGACAGATAGATAGATAGATAGATAGATAGATAGATAGATAGATAGATAGATAGATAGATATAGATGTAGATAGATAGAAGATTAGATAGATAGATAGACAGACAGACAGACAGATAGATAGATAGATAGATAGATAGATAGATAGATAGATAGATAGATAGATAGATAGATACAAAATAAAGGACTGCAGCACTCTTCTTTGTGAAACAACCGCCTTTATTCGGCCATCAGGTGGGTGGTGACAACTTTTCGGGATCCTGTCCCTTTCTCTAGCCTCTCTTGGCTAGAGAAAGGGACAGGATCCCGAAACGTTGTCACCCCCACCTGATGGCCGAATAAAGGCGGTTGTTTCACAAAGAAGAGTGCTGCAGTCCTTTATTTTGTATACTTATACAGCAAGGAGGAGAGGAGCTGTGACTGCTGAGCACCTAGGGGAGCTGTGCTGCACCAATATACTAATCTACTATAGATAGATAGATAGATAGATAGATAGATAGATAGATAGATAGATAGAATTGTACTGCCACTGATAGGGCTCTGCCATGTCTCTGTATACACATTCTATGTGTGCGATATTTCACGCTCACACAGTTGTGGTCATTACTTATTGACCTCCCAGAAGCCTGAGAAGGACAACTCTCCCTATCATCCATCACTGTCCATCTGTTTGCCTTTCCAGTGGTCACATGTACCAGAGGTCTCACTCCCATCCCCCTATTCCTATGTGTGTGATCCCCCCACCATGGTGTCCCCTGAAAGTCCTTTTCATGGGGATCTTGTGGGCCAGTTCTCATCCAGTGTACCTGGTGTGGACTGTCCTCGGGGGTCTGCACTGCTCCCCCAGCTGTACTCATCTACACGTAGCAGAAGGTAGAAGGTTCACCCCCACCTGTTAGCTGAGGGGGCTTGGCAGCTTTCTATAACATCTAGGTGTGCAGGAGAAAGCCCCTTATTACATATGAAGAGACCAGTATGTCTGACTGCACAGGGTCTGTGGGGGAACTTGTTTTGTAAGGCAAAGAAACTAAAAAACATCTATTCTACCATATGTATGGTTTGTCTTTGATGCTCAGCATTCACTACATGGAATAAATATTTTGACATTTGGACAATTCGGACCCCAGAGAGCCCATATATGTTTGTTTGTTATTTTTTCTATGTTATTTATCAAAAAAAGAAGTATAGGAGGGGTGATGTAAAATTAATCGCAAAACTGCCATTTAAATTTTTATTTAATAATAATGTAGAGCAAGTGATTATAATAAACCTTCAAATATACTTCATGAGAGAAATCTGGAAGCAAACCTTTCAAAAACTTTCCAGACGATGTCCCCACTAGGCTGTTTCTAAACCTGACGTATGCTGGTTGTCAGGGAAATCCGTCTTCAGCTCCACACACTGAATATGACCATATAAGGGTGTGGGCGGGGTCTAAACAGCATAACTTGGTACAGCTGCTAGTCAGGTTACATCAGACAAAGGGAGATGACAGGTTATCAGCAGTGTACAGGCTTCTGTGATCTTATCTCTTCTGCATTCAGATCACTTTGCTCTGTGTTATCAGCTGATGGCTCCATACAGCTCCTCAGCTGATAGCACCGAGCAGAGTGATGTGAAGACAGCTGCCTGCACATATATGTGTATGTACATTTGTGTTGCTATATATGACTGTTTTACATCCTGTACATGTGCATGGTCATCTTTGGGTTGGTTAAGTACATGGAAAAAAGGTTTGCTACCATGTTAGCCAAAAAACATTGATTACTCTCAAAGGGAAAAACAAAATAATAATCTTGCAGTTGTAATACCTTTTAATGGCTAACAAAAATAAAATTAAAGGGGATGTCCAGGCTTGAGAAACCTTTACTGAATTCTTTTAAAATCAGCGCCACCCCTGTCTACTGGTCACATATGGTATTACAGCATAGACCCATTCACGTAAGTGGAGCGAAGGTGCAATATCGCACATAGCCTGTAGACAGGGGTGGCGCTGTTTTTGAAAGAAATCAGCCATGTTTATAGAATTCTGGACGACCCCTTCAATGTTATAAAGCTTTGTTACATCAATACATTATTTTTGTTAGCCATTAAAAGGTATCAAAACTACAAGATTATTATTTTATTATATTATTATTAATTTGTTTCTCCCACTGAGTTAAATACATGTTAATGCATGCACAGGTATATCCCTCTATGTGTATGTATAAAGCTATTACATATATATATATATATAATTTGTTTGCGCTGCTGTATGAGTTTGTATTTGTCTACATGTATAAATGTATCAAACTTAAGTGTGTATTCCTTTTTATGTAATAGTATCTACGGTAATTGTATCTACATTTACAGGTCTGGCTGTTACGGTGTATATGTATATGTGTGTGCATGTTTGTGCTGCTGTATGTGCTTAGATACATTTGTGTATTTGTAAGACGTCATGTTTGTACGGTATATACAGTATATGTGTATCTCCTGGTATGTGGTATGTCTGTTTTGGTGTGAATGTATATATGTCTGTGTGTGATAATATCTATCTATCTATCTATCTATCTATCTATCTATCTATCTATCTATCTATCTATCTATCTATCTATCTATCTATCATGTGTTACTTTCTACCCCTCTCATTCTGTCCTGACCTTAGTATTGACTGATCCAGAACATTTGTTGCAGTCACCATTACTGACAAGTACAGTTGGGATCATCACGAGAACAACTGCTCCCCCCGTCCAGCCTCGCACATGTCAATCACAGGCGCTGTGAGGGGCCCCGGCTATATACAGGCTACATATGACCATACAGAGGAGAAACAAAGTGCAGGGATCAGCAAACAGGAGAGCGGACACACAACTTTCCCAGAATCCTGACCGGCGAGTCTGCCCATATTTGTACTGATAGTTCTCTCACTTTTGTACTTTACAGCTCCAGTGTTAGCCATAGCTGAACTTTCCCATAATCCTGATCGGCACGTCTGTCCTATGTGTTGTAACTTGGTCTCCACTGTCATTGCTCTATTACTGAGATGATGTGCAGTTCTGAATGCTTCAAAAGTCTTGTGACATCTCTATAGCAGCCATACTGGAGGTCACCCAGCTTTCCCAGAATACAGAATGGCACATCTACACATGTATACACCTCCACGTCTGTATTACTGTATAACTAGGATGATGTGCAGCTCAGGACTGTAAGGAATGTAATGACACTTCTTATAGTTGCCATACTGGAGGTCATCCAGCTTTCTTACAATCCAGAATGTCACAGCTGTACATGTATGTAATAATAAATGCTTGACTCTTGTATAACCAGGAGTTTGTGCTGCTCAGGGCTGTAGGGAATGTAGCTCCTTTATAATTTATAGTTGCCATATTGGTGGTCACCCAGCTTTCCCAGAATACAGAACGACACATCTACACATGTATACATCCATACCTCTGCTTTACTGTATAACTAGGATGATGTGCTGAACAAGATTGTAAGAAAATGTAATGATAACCCATATGTAGCAGCTATACTATATACCCAGCTATGTACCCAGCTTTCTTACAATCCTGAATGCCACATCTATAGATGTTGTAGTATTGAATCCTTAATATTGGTTTTCTTCTAACCAGGAGAATGTGTTGCTCAGGATTGTAGGAAATGTAATAACACTTCTTTATAGTTGCCATAGTGGTAGTCACCCAGCTTTCTCAGAATCCTGAACAGCAGATCTGCCCATGTATTTAATATTACATATTAAACTTCTTCATTAAGAGGATCTGCTGTTTAGGACTGTCAGAAAATGCAATGAAACCCGCTTATAGTCGCCATATTAATGGTCACCCAGCTTTTCTAGGATCCGGAACCTCATATCTGCCCATGTATATTATGATACATACAAATCTCTTTATTAAGAGGATCTGTAGGAAAATGCAATGAAACCCCCTTATAACAGCCATTATTAGTCACCCAGCTTTCCCAGGATCAGATATAATGCAAAAAAAATGCTATATAGTCAGAAAAAGACGATCTTATATCTTCTGGTGCAATGACTCCAGCCTGGCTGTGTTTGACAGCTCTACTTGTGCAATGTGTCAATGACCTTCTGCAGGCGCCTATTAATGAGGAGCGCAGCTCTGAGGCCGCACATTCCAAGTAGAACCAAGCGGATCATGTTTGGATATTGGATCGGTGCAGAGAAGAGGAGACAGCTGCCCGGCTGACCTTTAAATACGTCCACACTGACACACAAACTATTTCATGTGCCATGCAAAATAAAAAGGGGGAGTAATGGGGTCTGAGTATCATGTCTGACATCTGACTAGTCAAAAGGCAGGGGCGTAACTAAAATAGGTGCAGGGGTTGCAATTGTACCCGGGCCCTGGATCAGAGGGGGCGCCAAAAGTCCCTTTAGCCTATAGAAAAGCACTAAGAATATTAAAGACTTGCAATAATTGGGGGCCCCGTTGGAGCTTTCACATCAGGGCCCATGAGCTTCATGTTACACCACTGACAAAATGGCTTATTACGTGCACTGATCAGCACCGAGGATGTGCAATCTCCAGCGGATGCATTGCAGGAGATGTAGGGACCCAGGCACCAAGACTTGACCTTGAGAATATGGTTTCAGGCAATGACTGGGTGGGACTCGGAGGGCCCCGGTGTTAGACACGCCAGGAGGGGCCACATCTGCAGCGGCTCTCATTGAAACCACACACTTCCTTACATTCCATAGCTATGTAATGTCATATGGGCATATAAAGAAGCATGTCATCTCAAAGAGAAGAGTCTGGAAGCTCTTGGCGGATTTCCTGTGCTGACCCATTGTAACACATTGTAACAGTGTAATATAACATAAATAATACATAATATAATGTACCAGTCCTGTCGGTGAAAATACACTGACTCTATACAATGTGGGCTTTATGAGTGATGCTATGACAATCAGGTCCTGTAGAGGGAGATAGTGAGCACTTTTAGTAACTGGCAGCACTTGACATTCTGCTGCAAAATAAGTCAACTCTTGAGAAAAGCAATGGACCAAACTATCTTATAGAGTCCTATTCAATCATATAGGTTTTCATGGAGATAATTGGTGTCGTAAGTCCTTGGCACATACACATCTCCCTCTCTATTAAAGCAACAGGGACGGAAATTAGTGATGAGTGAGCACAACCATGCTCGGGTGCACTACCATGCTCGAGTGCACTACCATGCTCGGGTGCACTACCATGCTCGGGTGCACTTCCATGCATGGTAGTGCACTCAACCATGGTAGTGCACACGAGCATGGTAGTGCACCCAAGCATGGTTGTACACCCGAGGATGGTAGTACTTGCTCATCACTACCAAAAATACATGTTTACGGTGTAATTTGGGCATTTATGTCAACATCATCTGGTAAGATGTTAATATTGCAGCATCTGATTGGATACGATCCACACATGATATGTTTGCTTGTCCTACATTTGCAAACTAATTAATTCAAAATGTTGTAATTCTGTGCTTATTTGGAGGCTATAATTAAAATAGTGATAATTAATTCAGACCTTGTCCACAAAGAACATAAAACGTAGTAAAAGATAAAGGGCTGTGTAGCAGCAAATTGACACTGAGGTGCTGAATTAAAGGGGTTTTCCATTTTTAAGAAAGTTACAAGTTTTTTAAAAGTAGGCAATTATTTGGTGAAAACTCACAGGCGGTAATCACCCTTCTCTAGTTCACTGCCGGGTCATTGATTGGCTGCAGTGGTATCGTGGCTGGAGTTGTGATGGGACCGCTGTTGCCAAAACCCCGAGATCTCAGAAGCGGTGGCCACATCACAACTACAGACACAATACCGCCGCAGCCAATCACTGACCTCAGCAGGTCTGTTGATGTGGATGGCATGTGACCAGGGGAGGCTTAGCACTAGTATATATATATATATATCGCTCAAAAAAATAAATGTTCCCTCTATTATTTTGAGCAGTATATATATATATATGTACAATGAAAGTCATTTCCAGCTTTGAAGAAACTATCTCCCTGATGCTGGTTTAAAAAAATAATTAAGTAAATATATATATGATATTCAGAAGATATTATGTATCTCCATATATAGGTATACACACAATAGTTAATTATTTTATCTATATCTATATCTACGGTATATATGGTATGTATATTTTTATATGCATATATGTATACAACATTATATATATATATATATAATATATATATATATATATATAATGTTATTTTGTTTTTATTCGTTCATGTATTTTGTTTAACTAGTATCCAATAATTTGGGGAATACTTCCTTAAAAGTTGAACACCCCTCATGGGCAATTCATACCACAACCAATTATATTTCAGCATTCCATTCACTTTCTAAAATATGTTAAATTGATTCCATGTCTGATTCTTCCCCATTATTGGGGTGATATGGGTTATAAAATAAAAAAATATATTCTAAAATAGGGACACCTAATATTGTGTGAGATAATTAAACTGGATTTCTCCACTTCCCCATAGAAAAGGTAAGAATGGTGACCATCTACAAAGTTGCCCTGGGTTACAGAATGCTGCAGTATGAACAGTTGCCCTGGGTTACAGAATTTTGCAGTATGAACGGTTGCCCTGGGTTACAGAATGCTGCAGTATGAACAGTTGCCCTGGGTTACAGAATGCTGCAGTATGAACGGTTGCCCTGGGTTACAGAATGCTGCAGTATGAACGGTTGCCCTGGGTTACAGAATGCTGCAGTATGAACGGATGCCCTGGGTTATAGAATGCTGCAGTATGAACTGTTGCCCTGGCTTACAGAATGATGCAGTATGAACGGTTGCCCTGGGTTACAGAATGCTGCAGTATCATTGGTTGCCGTGGGTTACAGGAATGATACAATGTTTCAGTTTGAACTTGTTAATTTATTGCTGTTTTGTATTTTGATACATTTTATCCTGATTGTTTTCTCTGTACAGAAACGAGCACAATAGGGCATTTTTAACCCAGAACTTCAGCTTAATCAAATGTATAGAATAATTTAGGACATATATCTTTCTACCATGTTAGCCAGTAGATAGAAAAATATTAATATTTGAGAGCCAACCACTAAGGACTCTCAAATTTTAATATTTTTCTAGAATAATCTATTGATTCTGGGAAAGCAAACCAGACTGTGAGCCCTCACGAACAGGGTCCTCTCCACTCACAGGAGTATGACTCCTGTATGACACTGTATGACTTGACTGTCCACATATACTGTAATTGTTCTCATCCACATACATTGTACTCGTCCTCGTCTGCGCCTTCCATATGTATAGCGCCATAGAAACTAATGGCGCTATATATATATATATATATATAATAATAATAACAATACAACTATTTACGTCAAATATCCAGGGTGGACATATCATTAGTACAAACTGTACAGATCATTGGGGCCCTAGAGGTGAAGGTTATTGTACTGCAAAGGGCGGCTTACTGTTTTTGCGCAGGGGCCCTTTTCTGCCAGTGGTCAAATATTAGAGCAAAAACCCTACACAAAAAAGTAATTAAATCTTAAAATATCACATAAAATGTAAAGAAAATAACAAGAAAAATTCTTGAAATTACCAGAAAGAGAAGACAGTCCATAATAATTACCTGACTGACGCCATCATGTAGTGTCTCCGCTTCCCCAGTTTTGTAGGATGACAGTGTACCATGGGTATTCTCTAGTGTCTAGTAGGAGGGAGGCCCTGACTTACCCAGTTGTGAGTTACGAAAAAAGATAAAATAAATCTAAAAATAAAAAAAGTCTAAAAATATTGTAAAACTGATAACTCTCTTATTGCTGTCTACATGTGATGTGACTGGACAGTCGCCCCCGTCCTCTGCCCCTCTCTGAAGTCCTATAGTCTGTTCTCTCTGTGCGGAGTCCTGGATTATGCCCCTCTAAGGCCTGCATCCTCCCTTTTGTATTACGAGTTACCCCCCCTCCAACCCCCAAAGCCTCGCCTCACACCTGTCTATGTCGCTTACAGTCTCAGGCCATTCTTGTGCCTCCTGTCTATCTCAATCATGGGCCTGACAAGCCAGCGAGTGCTGTAAAATTACACCCCTTCAGCTGTCTCCCCGAATGACGGAAGATCTCTGTGTGCTCGCCTTTTTCAGATGGAGAGGGGACAACCGAGCTTTTGCCATTTATAGGAATAAAAAAGGGCAACTGAGGAGAGACGAAACAAAAAAAAGTGTAAATATCTCCTGTTGTCATGTATGTTTCCGCACACGTGCTAAGTGTGAAGAAAGAAAAAAATCTAATGGGATACTTGATATTAAAACACGTTTGATATGTATGTCATATAATATTATATTTAGATTATTCAGTACTAAACAAGACCACATTGGGTGGAATCCTACTTGAGCACCTTCTTTCAAGAAGATAGACACGTCGTACCCCCTACTTGTTTTTTTCAAACCACATTAAAGGTACCAACGTAGACTATCTCCTACCCATTTACCTCTTTAGACCACATGGATGTCACATAATGAGGGTCCCAGCTCACCACCCCTCCAGCAGCAACAACTGGGAGCCACTTGGCAGAAGGAGGACAACAGATAGTGACTGATTGACTTGAATGGATCCCATGTAATATCACATTTCCACTAAACACAACCAGTTTTTGCTGGTGATGATTAGTAATCGGTGGGTGATCCCAGCTGTCCAACACTCAGTCAGCGTTGGTAGTGTTCTGTGGGCAGTAGTTAGCCATTAGATACTGTATAGAGGTGTTATTAAGGTACTAAAGGTACACTAAGGTCTCTTCATCAGGCTAGTAATGACACAAATCCTGAATGTACAAACATATAAACACACAAATAGGAGGCTGGATATGCAGTAAATAAATTAGGTGATGGGAGGTAGGAGACAGCATCTGTGGCAGCTGTGGCAGCATCCACATAAGAAGCAGACAATTTCATGTCCCTTGATTAATTGTTGGTCCAAGATTTGAAGGTCTGTGATGGAAGGAGGTAGAGTAAAAGCATCTGGGCAATAAATACCAGAGTTCAGGCTTTGACAAGTGGTCCAAGATTTGAAATTTCCTTAATTCATGTAAAAAGACATAAATCCACGTGAAACATTCATTCGCAATGCTGCCACAGATGCTGTCTCCCACCTTCCATCTCTGACCACTATATGTCTTGCTTCACCACACCTAATTTATTTACTGCATATGCAGACTCCTATGTTTGTGTTTATGTGTGTACATTCAGAATTTGTGTCATTACTAGCCTGATGAAGAGACCTTAGTGTCTCGAAAGCTTGCTATGTTTACCATCTTTTCAGTTAGCCATTAAAAGGTATCAACCACTGAGGACTCTCAGATTCTAATATTATTCTATCTATTGGCTAACACGGTACTAATATTTTTTACCATATCATGCTATTATTTGGACACTCTAAATATCACTCGGATAGCACACCACCTCTTAATTTCGCCCCCTATCTATCGGTATCCCCAAGGTTCAGTTGAAGGACCCATATTCTTCCCCATCTACACCCTTGGCCTGGGACAACACAGAGACCCCACATCTTTCAGTATCATCTATATGTCGATGACACATAGATCTACCTCTCTAGACATCGCCTCCTTACTATCCAAAATCCCACAATGTCTGTCCGCTATTTCATCCTTCTTTTCTGTTCACTTTCTAAAACTTAACATGGACAAAACAGGAATCATCATCTTCTCCCCATCTCACTCTACCCCTCCACCAGATCTATCCATCAAAGTCAATGGCTGCTCACTTTCCCCATTCCCATATGCTCGGTGCCTCAGGGTAATCCTCGACTCTGCCTTCTCCTTCAAGCCTCACATTCAAGAACTTGCCACCTCCTGCCGACTCCAACTCAAAATATATCCTGGATCCACATATCCCTTGACCAAAGAACTGCAAAAACACTGCATGCCCTTATCATCCCCCTCGACTACTGCAACCTCCTACTCTCTGGTCTCCCCTCTAGCACTCTTGCACCCCTTCAATCTATCCTAAAGGCCGCTGCCCAACTAATCCACCTGTCTCCCCGCTATTCCATTGCCTCTCCTCTCTGCCAAGCCCTTTACTGGCTTCCCACTGCCCAGAGGCTGCAGTTCAAAACCATAACCATGACATACAAAGTCATCCACAACCTGTCCCCTCAAAACATCTCTGACATGGTCTCCCGGTACTTATATTGACGCAACCTGCAATCCTCATAAGATCTCCTCCTCCCTTCCCCTTTTACCTCTTCTTCCCACAACAGAATACAAGATTTCTTCTGTTCATCCCCCATACTCAGTAACTCTCTGTCCCAACACATCAGACTCTCACATAAGGAACATGAAGACCCACCTTTTAAACAAGTCTACAACCTGGAATGACCCTCAGTCCACTAAACCGCTGCACGACCAAGTCTACACTCTCCTACTGTATCCTCATCCATCTCTTCTAGGCTTTGAGGCCTCATGTGCAGGGTCCTCTTACCTCACCTACTGTATCCTCACCCATCCCTTGTAGACTGTGAGCCCTCGTGGGCAGGGTCCTCTCTCCTCACCTACTGTATCCTTACCCATCCCTTGTAGATTGTGAGTCCTGATGGGCAGGGTCCTCTCTCTTCACCTACTGTATCCTCACCTATCCCTTGGATATTGTGAGCCCTCATGGGCAGGGTCGTTTCTCCTCACCTACTGTATTCTCACCCATCCCTTGTAGACTGTGGGCTCTCGTGGGAAGGGTCCTCTCTCCTGACCTAATGTATCCTACCCATTCCTTGTAGACTGTGAGCCCTCATGGGCAGGGTCCTCTTTCCTCACCATACTGTATCCTCACCCATCCCTTGTAGACAGTGAGCCCTAATGCGCAGGGTCTTGTCTCCTTATCTACTGTATCCTTCTGTATCCTCACCCATCCCTTGTAGACTGCCTCACAGGCAGGGTCCTCTACACTCATTTACTGTATCCACACTCATCCCTTGAAGACTGTGAGGGCAGGGTCCTTTGTCCTCACCTACTGTATCTTCACCCATCTGTTGTAGACTGTGATCCCTCTTGGGCAGGGTCCTCTCTCATCTCCTACTGTATCCTCACCCATCCCTTGTAAACTATGAGTCCTTGTGCACAGGGTCTTTTCCCCTTACCGACTGTATCCTTACCCATCCCTTGTAGACTGTGAGCCCTCGTGGGCAGGTCTTCTCTCCTCACCGACTGTATCCTCACCCATCCCTTGTAGACTGTGAGCCCTCGTGGGCAAGGTCATCTCTCCTCACCTACTGTATCCTCACCCATCCCTTGTAGACTGTGAGCCCTCGTGGGCAAGGTCATCTCTCCTCACCTACTGTGTCCTCACCCGACCCTTGTAGAATGTGAACCCTCCCAGGCAGGGTCCTCTGTCTTCCTGTACCTGTGTGTGCCTTGTATTGTTCATGGTTATTGTACTTGTCTATCTATGCCCCCACATATAAAGCTCCATGGAATAAATGGTGCAATAATAAAAAAAATAATAATTTTAACTTGGATTCTGTTTGTTAAGTATTATTTAGACATGAGGTCTGTATAGCAAAATTACACTGATGTTGGGGGAGGCCGGGCTCACAGTCTCCTGTCTGGGCTCTATGTGGTCGTCATGTTCTTCTCCTCTATGTCTGTATTGAGCTTGTGTACTAGGCTCAGTCATGGGGAATAGAGAAAGGTGTTCCCCAAACTGTTCCTATAAAGTCAGAAGATACAATTGTCCGCAATGTCTTAAGATTTCCATCACTGGAACTAAGAGGTTGTGGCTGCCCCCTGATAACAGCCCGCAGCATTATCCCCCTCCACTATCTGTACAGTGGGCATAATGCAGACAGGGGAGAAGGGTCTCCATCACCAAACCCAGACTCCTCCATCAGATGCAGGTGGAGCGATGTGATCTGCTACTGCCCAGAACATGTCTCCTCCAGAATGCAGTGGTGGCAGTTTTATACTGCTCCATCCACCGCTCGGCATTGTGCTTGGTGATCTACGGCTGCAGCTGCTCAGCATTGTACTTGGTGATGTACGGCTGCAGCTGCTCGGCATTGTGCTTGGTTATGTATGGCTGCAGCTGCTCAGCATTGCGCTTGGTGATCTACGGCTGCAGCTGCTCGGCCATGAAGCTCCTGGAGGGCGCAGTGTTTGTGCTGATGTTACTAGAGGAGGTCTGGACTCTGCAGTTATAGATTCAGCAGAGCAGTGGGGGATTTTCTGCCCTCTGCTCCACAGCACCCGGGCTCCCCCACTCTGTAATTTTATGGGGTCTCCACTTCGTGGATGAGTTGCTGTGGTTCCTTCCACTTCTCCGTAATATCACAGGTGATGGGGCAGGATTCAGGAGGAGGAAATGTCATGAAAGGACTTGTTTCCCTGGTGGCTTTTATTTCAGGACGTGCTGAGTGAGTTTCGCACCACCAGACGCTCTGTCACATGGTAGTAATGGCAGACGGCACAGCGAGAGCCAGATGTTATACACCGAGGGGCAGGGAGTTGGAGTTAATACACTGGGGGGCAAACGTATGGAGGATAAACATAGGGGGGCAAAGGGCCGGATATTATACATTGGAGAGTGCGGAACCAGATGAAGTGATGAGCGAGTATATTCATTACTATTTGTTACTCGCATGGCTAGTACGGTATTCAGGATACTCATTACTCTGCGAGGTTTTTTAATTTTATTTGTGATATTTAAGTTAGCTGTCTCATGTTTCCTGGCTGATTTTCAGCCAATAAACATGCTGGCATTGCTTGACAGTCATAGTAATAGTAATGCCATATTCACTTTTGATAATGGCATTACTGTCATTGGTCGGCGCAGTATACCCAAAGAAAAAAAGACGCTCAAAACAAATGGCGATGAGGTCTGGGGGGGCTGTATAAAGGCAGAGATGGATGAGAACATGCTCAAACTGCATGGGAACAGTATACAGATATAATGTAGACTGTCTGCATACTGTTCTGCCATACAGCTGTGACAGAACCTAGTGAAGATAGGTAGAACAGGTAGATCGGGCTTACCAGTCTCCTGCTGATGCTCCCGGGCCGCTCAGTCTCCCACTGAATCACTTCCTGGGCCGCCTTTTAAGCTACTTACATATTCACTGCACTTCCAGACAAACAGCCAATCACAAAGGTTCGCTCACACTCTGTGAGAGTGGGTCGCCCCTGGGCCATGGCGTACTGAGAACCGGGCTGTTAAACAGTTCTGGGGAGTCACAGGGGTCAAAACCCAGCTTTCGTGACAATGGGTTCAGTTGTTAAGGGAGTTCTTGGCTTGGTAGGGAATGGGGTGAT
Organism: Allobates femoralis; assembly: GCA_033576535.1. Lineage (NCBI taxonomy): Eukaryota > Metazoa > Chordata > Amphibia > Anura > Aromobatidae > Allobates > Allobates femoralis. The sequence continues at coordinate 9,593,998 of JARQOC010000001.1, forward strand.
GAAAGGGAAAGTTATTTGTGTCGCCACCCAAGGTTTGTGACTATTAGTGGCCATCGCTGCTGCAGAACCTCTGGGGATGATGGATGGGCAGCTGGCATGGAGCGGCTCCCCATGGGCGGAGCGGATCCCCGGGCAGTGGATGTAGTACGGGTGTAGGGTGCAGGATGCCGGGAGCAAAGCAACAGACAAACTCACAGTTTGTTAGTTCCTCAGTCCCTTTACTGGTGCGACTGGAATACTGACATGTGATGGTATACTGAGTCCTTGCACCTGAGAGCAACTCGGGGTTCTCCTCACCCAATAGGTTCTGAGGCCTCCTTGCTGCGCCTTGTCAGTAGGTCCCTGCTGCTGCGTAAGCTGAGCTGCTGGCCCTCTCTCTCTCCTGCTTGATGCCGGTATGGCAGGCAACTCGAGTCCTTCTCTAGCCCCACATCTCAGGCGGCTGTTCCTGGGCTCTTTACGCTACTTTGACTCCGGGCACGAGTGGCTGGGGAACTTGGAATTCCCCCACCTTCCGGTATTAGTCTGCCCAGCCTCGGACTCCAGTGTCCATTTTGTGGTGCTTCTCCTCTGGGATGAGCATGACACCGCTTCGCTTCCCAGGCTTTTCTCTCCTTCCTCAGACCCCTGATTTGGGTTCCTCACGCTAGACTACGCTGTCCTGGGATGAGCTTACCACTGCTCCAGTCCACAGGGTGTCTTCCTCAGCCCTCCTAGGAACTGAACTGACTTACTCCGCCCCAGACCAGAATTTATAGGGAAGCTCACCCTGAACCCGGGTCTTGGTCTCCCCCTTCAGGTCTGGAGGCAGAAAGGTGTTGTGTGTGGCTTCTGTCTGGTGTTCTCTGTTGCCCTCAAGTGTGACACTACCACCCGGGTGCAATAATGACACTGTGGCACTTGGACCCTGGGGTGCCACAAGAGCCTCTGTGATTGGCTGTTGCAGTCAGAGTGCATTTCCACAATCTGGACAGTGATTGTGTTTGATTGACATACACATTAGTGTACAGCAACCAACCTGCTGTCATAGGGTGTTAAATAAATAATTAAAAGAAAAACGTGTGGGGCTTTGCAATATTTGTAAGTCTAGCCCAGTGAAAGCCAACAGCTGTGAGCTGCCACGCTCAGCTGCCTAATTTTACCTTGGCTGGGAAAAAAATGAATGGGCTCCGCCCTATTTTTAATTACCAACCAAGGTAAAACTAGGCTGCTGAGGGCTGGTATTCTCAGCGGCATGAGGGCCCATTGTTTTAGGGCCCCCATACTAAAGAATAACAGCCCACAACCACCCCTGAACATGCCGTATTCATTGTAGTGCCATTTACAGGCACTTTACAAGGCCCTGGTGGGGGTGGCATGCTGAATAATAAGAGCCTAACCAGGAAGAGAAGAAGAGGATCATGGAGGGGTATGAGGGTGGAGAGGGAGTAATAAAGATGGAGTCAGTAAGTGTCTCAATGTTATTTTTTTTAATAAAATAATTTTTCTCTGTGTTGTGTCTTTTTTACTATTTATTTGAGATTCCTAATGGCTGGGTCTAACTTGGCCTGTCATTAAGAATCTCAGGGCTTAATACCAGCTGGCAATACAAAGCTGGCGTTAACCCCTTATTACCCAACACACCGCCACCAGAGTCACCATTTTCAGGGGTGGCTGCGGGATGCTATTCTTTAGCTTGGGGGGTGCCAAAAACAATTGGACCTCACCGTGCTGAGAATACCAGCCCTCAACTACCTAGTTTTACCTTGACTGGCAATTAAAAATAGGGCGGAGCCTACTCATTTTTTTCTTAGCCAGCCAAGGTAAAATTAGGCAGCTGAGGGTGGCAGCTCGCAGCTGTTGGCTTTCTCTGGTCTACACTGAAAAACACTGTGAGGACCCACGCTTTTTTTAATCATTTATTTATTTAACACCCTATGATGGCAGGTTAGTTGCCATACACTAATGTGTATGTCAATCAAACACAATCACTGTCCAGATTGTGGAAATGCACTCTGGCTGCAACAGCCAATCACAGAGGCGCTCACAGAGCGTGAGTGTCTGTGATTGACTGTTTGCTGGACAATGCAGTGAATATGCAAGTAGCTTAATAGGCGGCCCTGGAAGTGATTCAACAGGAGCGCGGAAGACTAAGCGGCCTCGGGACCAGCAGCAGGAGTCTGTTAACCCCGATCTACCTGTTCTTCTATCTATCGTCCCAGTACAGCATACTCTAGCATGAGGGACCCAAAGCAGGGGTCTGAGGAAGGAGAGAAAAGCCTGGGGAGCGGAGCGGTGTTGTGCTCACCCCAGAGGAGAAGCACCACAAAACAGTCACTGGAGTCTGAGGCTGTGCAGGGCCTAAGGACCCGGCAACCAATACCGGAAGGCAGGGGAATTCCAAGTTCCCCAGCCACATCGTGTCCGGAGTCAAAGCAGCGTAAAGAGCCCAGGAACAGCCACCTGAGACGTGGGGCTAGAGAAGGACTCAAGTTGCCTGCCATACCGGCATCAAGCAGGAGAGAGAGAGGGCCAGCAGCTCAGCTTAAGCAGCAGCGGGGACCTACCAACAAGGCGCAGCAAGGAGGCCTCAGAACCTATTGGGTGAGGAGAACCCAGAGTTGCTCTCAGGTGCAAGGACTCAGTATACCATCACCTGTCAGTATTCCAGTTGCACCAGTAAAGGGACTGAGGAACCAACAAACCGTGAGTTTGTCTGTTGCTTTGCTTCCGGTATCCTGCACCCTACACCCTTACCACATCCACTGGCCCAGGGATCCGCTCCGCCCATGGGGAGCCGCTCCATCCCAGCTGCCCATCCATCATCCCCAGAGGTTGTGCAGCAGCGGTGGCCACTAATAGCCACAAACCACGGGAGGCGACACAAATAACTTTCCCTTTCATCACCCCCTTCCCTACCAAGCCAAGAACTCCCTTAACAACTGAACCCAGGGTCACGGAAGCCGGGTTTTGACCCCTGTGACTCCCCAGAACTGTTTAACAACCCGGTTCTGAGTACCCCATGGCCCAGGGGCGACCCACTCTCACAGAGTGTGAGCGAGCATCTGTGATTGGCTGTTTGTCTGGAAGTGCAGTGAATATGCAAGTAGCTTAAAAGGCGGCCCAGGAAGTGATTCAGTGAGAGACTGAGCGGCCCGGGAGCATCAGCAGGAGACTGGTAAGCCCGATCTACCTGTTCTATCTATCTTCACTAGGTTCTGTCACAGCTGTATGGCAGAACAGTATGCAGACAGTCTACATCATGTTTATATACTGTTGCCATGCAGTTTGAGCACAATCTCATGAGTTTCGACCGTTTTACATCCCTCCCAGACCTCTTTGTAGGGTCCAGCAAAAAATTACTCTAGTTTCTTATTGACTTGCATTGTACTCGATATTCGGAACAAATATGCAATTATTACAAAGTGCTCGTTACAAGTATAGCGATTACGAATATTACGGTACTAGATAACTAGTTGTTAAACTCCAGGGAATGAGGAGCCTTTGGTTAGACACCGGAGAGGGGTTAAGTGGCAGAGGTTATACACTGGGGAGCGAAGAGCCAGATTTAATACACTGGGGGTCGAGAGTTCAGATATTATACACCGGGGGCCGAAGAGCCATTGGAAAGACACTGAGGGGTGAGGAGCCACAGGTTGTATACTGGGGCGTGAAGGAGCAAATGTTAGACACCTAGGGTGAGGGACCAGATATTATACACTGGGGGGACAGGGGTCGGATGCTAAACACCGGGGGTGATGATGTTAAATGAGAAAGCGGAAATCCATGACTAAGATCATTTATCCTTATGATGTTTCTCTGTATAGTATAAGTATCGCTAAATCATCGCTCTGAACTCTTTGTAGCTGATTTGATGTTTTATTCTTCAATTTTGTGACTTTCCACCTGTTATAAAACTACAACTCTCAGCGTGTCCTGATTGCACGCAGCCGTCAGAAAATACTGAAAGTTGTCATTTCACAACAGCTGGTAAAGGGCAGGTTGAAGAAAACTGCAGTAAGGTATAATAGTAGGGTAAGGACGGGATTGTAGCTGCCACCATAATATTGACCGCCATCCCATAACAGCTATTCTCTCCAAACACACAGGCGTCTGTCATGGCCGTATCCAATAATCACTCGCTTCACCTTGTGAAAAAAGCAAAAACGTGATTGCTATAAATACCGTCTGCTCTCCTCCATCCACAGAGCCGCTGTCATGCTGCTCTAAAAATAGAGTAATAAAAAAAATAGTGAAGGGCCGGTGGTGCGTTCGCGGGTAAAGTAAGTCATGTTGGATCACATCTAAATAACGTCTTAGTTCTTCGGGGACAAGGATAAGCTGGTGGCCTCATGAGTGTTATGCTTGGGAGCTAAAGAATTAATTTTTTATTTTGCTCTATTCTGGTGCCGATTCCTGATATTGACCCCATGAGGTCATGTCATGACATACTATGACCCTCCAACATGACCCAATCACAGGCCTCAGGTTTAATAGCAGATAAGAACAGAAGACCGAAGACCTGCCACAGTCTTTACAGAAGAACGAAGACCTGAAACTGCTTTTACAGAAGACTGAAGACCTATAACAGCCTTTACAGAAGACTGAAGACCTCCAACTCCCTTTACAGAAGACTGAAGACCTGCCACAGTCTTTACAGAAGACCGAAGACCTGCAACAGCCTTTATAGCATACCGAAGACCTGCAACAGCCTTTCCAGAAGACTGAAGACCTCCAACTCCCTTTACAGAAGACTAAAGACCTGCAACTGCCCTTACATTACACTGAAGACTTGCAACAGCTTTTACATTAGACCGAAGACTTGCAACTGCCTTTACAGAACACTGAAGACTTGCAGCTGGCTTTACAGAAGACCAAAGACCTACAACAGCCTTTACATTAGACTGAAGACCTGCAACTGCCTTTACACTACACCAAAGACTGCACCTGCCTTTACAGAAGACTGAAGACCTTCAACTGCCTTCACAGAAGTCCAAAGACCTTCAACAGCCATTACAGGAGACTGAAGACCTGCAAAAGCTTTTACAGAAGACTGAAGACCTGCAACTGCCTTTACAGAAGACCAAAGACCTACAACAGCTTTACATTGGACCTGCAACTGCATTTACAGAACACAGAAGACCTGCAACTGCCTTTACACTACACCGAAGACCTGCAACTGCCTTTACAGAAGACCAAAGACCTGCAACTGCCTTCACAGAAGACCAAAGATCTGCAACTGCCTTCACAGAAGACTGAAGACCTTCAACTGCCTTCACGGAAGACCGAAGACCTTCAACTGCCTTCACAGAAGTCCAAAGATCTGCAACAGCTATAACAGAAGACAGAAGACCTGCAAAAGCTTTTATAGAAGACCGAAGACCTGCAACTGCCTTTACAGAAGACCAAAGACCTACAACAGCTTTACATTAGACCTACAACTGCATTTACAGAACACCGAAGACCTGCAACTGCCTTAAGACTTCACCGAAGACCTGCAACTGCCTTTACAGAAGACCAAAGACCTGCAACTGCCTTCACAGTAGACCGAAGACCTGCAACTGCCTTTACACTACACCGAACACCTGCAACTCCCTTTACAGTAGACCAAAGACCTGTAACTGCCTTCACAGAAGGCCGAAGACCTGAAACTGCCTTCACAGAAGACTGAAGACCTTCAACTGCCTTCACAGAAGACCGAAGACCTTCAACTGCCTTCACAGAAGTCCAAAGATCTGCAACAGCTATTACAGAAGACCGAAGACCTGCAAAAGCTTTTACAGAAGACCGAAGACCTGCAACTGCCTTTACAGAAGAGCAAAGACCTGCAACTGCCTTCACAGAAGACCAAAGACCTGCAACAGCCATTACAGAAGATCGAAGACCTGCAACAGCCTTTACAGAAGATCGAAGACCTGCAACTGCCGTTAGATAAGACTGAAGACCTGCCACAGCCTTCAAAGCCAACAGGAACTCCAAAATTGCGTTTTACTCCTTTTGGGCACAAAGAAGTAATAAGTGGCTTGAGAATCATCAAAAGGAAAAAAAATTGCATAGCTGTGTTGGGAGTTGCTTATGCTATATGTGACTATGTACCAAACACTGAACTGGAACTGAAATGTAACCATACAGTAAGTGCATGTTAACACTGGCCTAGCAAAAATAACAAGAACAAAATATGAGCAAATACTCTAAAATAAATAAATAAGTAAAATACTATAGTGCATAAAAGTAAAAATAGGGTGCTTAGTGACATTATTTTGATCGAAAAAATGTGCAAGTCATCCCACCGCAGCAAGGTGACCCCCATTGGGACAGTCCCTACCTAGCAGTAGCAGGTAGCATTACCTAGCACGATCATCCCGATGCGAAAGCTCCAATGGGGCCTCCAATTATTGCAAATCTTTAATAGTATTAGTCTTTTTCTATAGGCTAAAGGGACTTTGGGGCCCCCCTAAGCTGCAGGGCCCGATGCGATCACAATCCCTGCACCTATTGCAGTTACGCCCATGCAAATAATCACAAACTGCAGTTTATACATAAAGATCTTTATTGTTAAGGGAAAAAGAAATCCAAACCTACAGGACATTGTGTGAAAAAGTCTTTGCCCTCCCAACTCTAAATAAAACATAAATTAACTGTGGTTTATCACATCTTTGGGAATCTGAGTTCACTTTCCTCAGCCACACGCAGGCCTGATTACTGAAACACCTGTTCTCTATAAAGAAATCATTTAAATTGGACCTGCCAGACAAAGTGAAGTAAACCGAAAGATCCTCAAAACCTAGACATTATGCCGCCATCGAAAGAAATTCAGGAACAAATGAGAAACAAATTATTTGAGATCTATCAGTTTGGAAAAGGTAATAAAGACATTTCTAGAGCTTTGGGACCCGGCGAACCACAGTGAGAGCCATTATCCACAAATGGTGAAAACATGGATTACTGTATCAGTGAACCATCCCAGGAGTGGCCAACCCATCAAAATTACCCCAAGAGCACAAGCGACGACTCATCCAAGAGGTCACAAAAGACCCCACAGCAAGATTCAAAGACCTGCAGGCCTCACTTGCCTCAGTTAAGGACAGTGTTCATGACTCCACCATAAGAAAGAAACTGGGCAAAAGTGGCCACATGGCAGAGATCCAAGACAAAAACCACTGCTGAGCAAAAAAACATAAAGGTTCAGCTCAGTTTGGCCATAAAACATATTGATGATCACCAGGACTTTTTTGAGAATATTCTGAGGACTGACGAGACAAAAGGTGAAATTTTAGGATGGTGAATGTCCCATTACATCTGGTGTAGACGTAACAGCATTTCATAAAAGGAACATCATACCCACAGTAAAGTATGGTGGAGGTAGTGTGATGGTCTGGAGCTGTTTTGCAGCTTCAGGACCTGGAAGACTCTGTGGTAAATGGAACCATGAATTCTGCTGTCACCAACAAATCCTGAACCGCCATCTGTCAATGACCTCAAGATGAAGATCACTTGGGTTATGCAGCAGGACAATGATCCAAAACAGCAAGTCACCTCTGAATGGCTGAAGAAATACAAAATGAAGACTTTGGAGAGGTCTAGTCACAGTCCTGCTGACCTTAATCCAATTGAGATAATGTGACCTTAAAAAGGCGGATCATGCTCGGAAACCTCCAATGTGGCTGAACAACTACAACAATTCTGCAAAGATTAGAGGCCTAAATTCCTTCAGAGCTTGTAAAAGACTCATTGCTGGTTATCACAGACACTTGATCGCAGTTGTTGCTGTTAAGGGCCCAACCAGTTGTTAGGTTTAGTGGTCAATCACTTTTTCACACAGGGCCCTGTAGGTTTGGATTTTTTTCCTTAATTATAAAGTCCTTCATTTATAAACTGCATTCTGTGATAACTTGTGTTATCTTTGTCTGATATTTACATTTGTTTGATAATCTGAAACACTTAAGTGACAAAGATACAAAAGAATAAAGACCTTGTCACACATAGCGAGGTTGCTAGCGAGATTGCTGTTGCGTCACAGGTTTTGTGACGTAACAACGACCTCGCCAGCGTAGCAGCCTCCGGGCCCTCGCTGTGACATCGCTGATCGTATCGGAATGGCCTGGACCATTTTTTGATCGGCGGGTTCCCGCTGGGCAGCATGCAGCGGTGTGTTTGATACCTAACAATGACCTCGTTGGCCACTCAGAACCCAGCCACGTAGGTCTGAGTCGTCGGACTAGCTGCTGTGTGACAGGGTCCCAACGACCACCAAGGTCGTTATATGGGTCGCCATATCGTTGCTTCGTTGTTGAGTAGATCTGACTGTTTGACATCTCACCAGTGATCACATAGCGGCGTTCCAGTGATCCTTACCATGTCATATCGTTGTCGGGATCGCTGTAACGTCGCCAAGAAATATGGAAGGGGGCAAACACTTTTTCTCACCACTGTATGTCACCATGAAGTGTCAAAAATTTAAGGGTTGAAAGAAAATATAAGTCCATTGTGTGGAAGGATAAACTCCCAAGAGGTAGATGCTAATTGCCCACCAAAGAGTCCAGGCTAGTTCAGTAGATCAACATGATTAGAGAATCTAGTAATATTATATTCTTAAAGAAAGACATTCAGATTCCCCTTGAACTTTCTTAGTGAATCAACAATCACAATATCATGTGTCGGTGAGTTTCATAGTCTCACGGCTTTTACAGTAAAGAATCCACAGTCTCACTTTTCCTACAGTAAAAATGCATAATATCACTGTTCATACAGTAAATTATCTATAATCTCACTGCTTTTACTGTAAAGAATGCATAGTCTCACAGCTCGTACAGTAAAGAATCCATAATCTCACTATTCTTACAGTGAAGAATCCACAGTCTCACTGTTCCTACAGTGAAAAATCCATAACATCACTGCTCATACAGTAAATCATCTATAATCTCTGCTTTTACAGTAAAGAATGCAAAGTCTCACTTCTCGTACAGTAAAGAATCTATAGTGGCATTGCTTTTATAGTAAAGAATCCCATAATTTCACTGCTCTTGCGGTAAAAAATCCATTATCTCACTGCTTGTACAGTAAAGAATCCATAGTCTCATTGCTTGTACAGTAAATATTCCAGAGTCTCACTGTTTTTACAGTAAAGAAGCCACAGTCTCACTGTTCCTACACTAAAAAATCCATAATATCACTGCTCATAAAGTAAATAATCTATAATATTACTGCTCATAAAGTAAATAATCTTATAATCTCACTGCTTTTACAGTAAAGAATCCATTGCCTCACTGAATGCACAGTAAAGAATCTATAGTCTCACTGCTCAAATAGTAAAGAATCCTTAGTCTCACTGATTGCGCAGTAATGACCCCATGGTCTCACTGCTCTTACAGTAAAGAATCCATAGTCTCACTGCGCTCTTACAGTAAAAAATCCATAGGGACACTGCACTTACAGGAAAGAATCCATAGTCTCACTGCTCTTACAGTAAAGAATCCATAGTTTCACTGTTCATACAGTAAAGAATCCATAGTCTCACTGCTCTTACAGTAAAGAATCCATAGTCTCACTGCTCATACAGTAAAGAATCCATAGTCTTACTGCACTTACAGGAAAGAATCCATAGTCTCACTGCTCTTACAGGAAAGACTCCATAGTTTCACTGCTCATACAGTAAAGAATCCATAGTTTCACTGTTCATACAGTGAAGAATCCATAGTCTCACTGCTCTTACAGTAAAGAACCCATGATTTGTACAGTAGAGAATGCATGTTCTCACTGCTCTTACAGTAAAGAATCCATAGTCTCACTGCTCTTACAATAAAGAATCCATAGTTTCACTGCTCTTATAGTAAAGAATCCATTGTCTCACTGATTGGTCAGTAAAGAATCCATAGTTTCACTCACCGCTCACACAGCCACTCTTCAGAATCTCATCCTGTGCTTGGAAGCCATGATGACAGGAAGCTCCTTCTTCACCACGGCCTCCGAAGTAACAGAACTGAGATTGCGATGTGAGGCCACATTGTGGATTATTGTCGGAGGTTATGTTGTTTGGGCTTTTAATAAATGGGTAAATGAGCGTTGTCAGAGTGTTTTATTTCTAATAAAGGTTTTTTCTCTGTATTTACTTTTTTGCCCTTTCACATATTTTCTCCATTTTCATGTGTAGATTTGTGTGGATTTCAGTGCAGAATTTCATGTATCATTGAAGAAAATCCCTAAAACAGCAGATACAGAGAGAAGGACATACTACCATGGCCAAAAATTATGCAGGAAAAACTCTATATGAGCTGCGATTATATTTCTCTTTAGGAACACTTGTTATTTCGTAGCTTTTGTGAGTCCATTATTTTAGCTTTCCACATCATTGGTAAAAGTTTTGAGAACGTTCCCTATATCTGTATGTATTGTGCTCTTGTATCTGACGTACAGTATATATAACATCTCCTCCAAGCTTTACAAGGAGAAGACTCATTCTGCCCCATTTGTTGTGCAGAGGAATGTGAAGCCCCTCATTCCTTACATAATACATCTGTCCGGCTGTAGGTTACACACATCCTGTCACTCAGTGCAACAGACGCACAATTCATACAATGGTTAAGGAGCTGTACAATGGAGCGAGCTGAGCCCCCAGCCTTCTCATATATATCACATACTGTATAAGAAGGAACTTATAGGGTTTTCCCTATTGTTACTTGTCCAGAACCCCGGTCACCTCCTTGTCCAGGACCCTGGTCACCTCCTTGTCTAGGACCCAGGTCAACAAATTGTCCAAGACCCCGGTCACCTTCTTGTCCAGGTCCCCGGTCACCTCCTTGTTCAGGTCCCCGGTCACCTCCTTGTTCAGGTCCCCGGTCACCTCCTTGTTCAGGTCCCCGGTCACCTCCTTGTCCAGGACCCCGTTCACCTCCTTGTCTAGGACCCAGGTCAACAAATTGTCCAAGACCCCGGTCACCTTCTTGTCCAGGTCCCCGGTCACCTCCTTGTTCAGGTCCCCGGTCATCTCCTTGTTCAGGTCCCCGGTCACCTCCTTGTCCAGGTCCCCAGTCACCTCCTTGTTCAGGTCCCCGGTCACCTCCTTGTTCAGGTCCCCGGTCACCTCCTTGTTCAGGTCCCCGGTCACCTCCTTGTCCAGGACCCCGTTCACCTCCTTGTCTAGGACCCAGGTCAACAAATTGTCCAAGACCCCGGTCACCTTCTTGTCCAGGTCCCCGGTCACCTCCTTGTTCAGGTCCCCGGTCACCTCCTTGTTCAGGTCCCCGGTCACCTCCTTGTCCAGGACCCCGGTCACCTCCTTGTCCAGGACCCCGTTCACCTCCTTGTCCAGGTCCCCGGTCACCTCTTTCTCCAGGACCCTGGTCACCTCCTTGTCCAGGACCCCGGTCACCTCCTTGTCCAGGACCCCAGTCACCTCCTTGTCCAGGACCCCGTTCACCTCCTCGTCCAGGACCCCGGTCACCTTTTTCTCCAGGACCCTGGTCACCTCCTTGTCTGTGGACCATTAGCACTCCCCTGTCCAGTATGGACTCCTTTATCCCTCAAGCTCATGGTTTTTGGTTTTTTTCAATAAGAATATACTGATGTAATTATAGTTTGCCCTTTGATCCTTATGTTATATTTGGATTTTTTTGGGTGAAATCTGACATCCATTTCTTTTTAGTTTTACTTTTCTTGAATTCTGTCTACTTTTTTAATTTTTTTTTACATTTTTGTGCTTATGAAACTATTTTATTATAGTATCCTAAATCTATCTCTAACCCTAAACCTAGCCTTAGTTTGAGTCTTTCTTCTAACCCTACATAGTCCTAGCACTAAGGTGAGCCCTATCCTTAATCCTAGTCCTAACCCTACATAGCCCTCATTTAACCTGAGCTCTATCCATAACCCTAGTGCAGAACCTACATAGTCCTACCTCTAACCTGAGCCCTATCTCTAATCCTAATGCTAACCCTACATAGTCTGAGCTCTAACCTGAGATGTATCCCTAATCCTAGTGCTAACCCTACATAGTCCTAGCTCTAGCCTAAACCTTATGCCTAATCCTTGTCCTAACCCTAGTTCTAGCCTTAACCCATGTTGTAACCATAACAGTAACATAGTAACATAGTAACATAGTTTTTAAGGTTGAAGGATGACTTTAAGTCCATCTAGTTCAACCCATAGCCTAACATGTTGATCCAGAGGAAGGCAAAGAAAACCCATGTGACAACACTAAGCTCCACATTGGGGGAAAAAATTAATTCCTGACTCCAGATACGGCAATCAGACTAATTCCCTGGATCAACGCCCTATCAAAGAATCTTGTATATACAGTGCCTACAAGTAGTCTTCAACCCCCTGCAGATTTAGCTGGTTGACACATGCGGAATTAACTTGGCATTGTGACATTTGGACTGTAGATCAGCCTGGAAGTGGGAAATGCACTGCAGCCAAAAATATTATTTTTTTTTTTTTAAAGCGTTAAAAGTTAATTCAGAGGGTCATTTATTATTCAACCCCTCAAACCACCAGCATTCTGTTTGGTCCCCCTAAAGTATTAAGAAGTAGTTTAGGCACAAAGAACAATGAGCTTCACATGTGTGGATTAATTATCTCTTTTGCCAGCCTTTTCTGACTATTTAAGACCCTCCCCAAACTTGTGAACTGCACTGATACATGGTCAACATGGGAAAGACAAAGGAGCATTCCAAGGCCATCAGAGACAAGATGGTGGAGGGTCACAAGGCTGGCAAGGGGTACAAAACCCTTTCCAAGGAGTTGGGCCTACCTGTCTCCACTGTTGGGAGCATCATCCGGAAGTGGAAGGCTTATGGAACTACTGTTAGCCTTCCACGGCCTGGACAGCCTTTGAAAGTTTCCTCCCGTGCCGAGGCCAGGCTTGTCCGAAGAGTCAAGGCTAACCCAAGGACAACAAGGAAGGAGCTCCGGGAAGATCTCATGGCAGTGGGGACATTGGTTTCAGTCACTACCATAAGTAACGTACTCCACCGCAATGGTCTCCGTTCCAGACGAGCCCGTAAGGTACCTTTACTTTCAAAGCGTCATGTCAAGGCTCGTCTACAATTTGCTCATGATCACTTGGAGGACTCTGAGACAGACTGGTTCAAGGTTCTATGGTCTGATGAGACCAAGATCGAGATCTTTGGTGCCAACCACACACGTGACGTTTGGAGACTGAATGGCACTGCATACGACCCCAAGAATACCATCCCTACAGTCAAGCATGGTGGTGGCAGCATCATGCTGTGGGGATGTTTCTCAGCCAAGGGGCCTGGCCATCTGGTCCGCATCCATGGGAAGATGGATAGCACGGCCTACCTGGAGATTTTGGCCAAGAACCTCCGCTCCTCCATCAAGGATCTTAAGATGGGTCGTAATTTCATCTTCCAACAAGACAACGGCCCAAAGCACACAGCCAAGAAAACCAAGGCCTGGTCAAGAGGGAAAAAATCAAGGTGATGGAGTGGCCTAGTCAGTCTCCTGACCTTAACCCAATTGAAAACTTGTGGAAGGAGCTCAAGATTAAAGTCCACATGAGACACCCAAAGAACCTAGATAACTTGGAGAAGATCTGCATGGAGGAGTGGGCCAAGATAACTCCAGAGACCTGTGCCGGCCTGATCAGGTCTTATAAAAGACGATTATTAGCTGTAATTGCAAACAAGGGTTATTCCACAAAATATTAAACCTAGGGGTTGAATAATAATTGACCCACACTTTTATGTTTAAAATTTATTAAAATTCAACTGAGCAACATAACTTTTTGGTTTGTAAGATTTATGCTTCTGTTAATAAATCCTACTCTCGTTTGCAGTTTGAAGGCTCTAACTTATTGGCATCTTATCAAACCACCTAAATCTGCAGGGGTTGAAGACTACTTGTAGGCACTGTATAACCGGTAATATTATAGTTTTTAAGAAAGGCATCCAAGCCCTTCTTAAATGTTAGTAGTGACTCCCTCATTATAACAGCATGTGGCAGAGAGTTCCATAGTCTCACTGCTCTTAGAGTAAAGAATCCACGTCTTTAATTATGATTAAACCTTCTTTTCTTCAGACGTAGAGGACGCCCCCTTGTCCCCGTCTCAGGCCTATGAGTAAAAAGATCATTAAAAAGGTCTCTGTACTGTCCCCTCATATATTTATACATTATTATAAGATCACCCCTAAGACTTTGTTTTTCCAAACAAAATAACCCCAAGTTTAATAACCTGTCTTGGTATTGCAGAGCCCTCAGTCCTCTAATAACTGTCTTGGTATTGCAGACCCCTTAGTCCTCTAATAACCTTGGTCGCTCTTCTCTGCACCCGCTCTAGTTCAGCTATGTCTTTCTTATACACCGGAGACCAGAATTGTACACAGTATTCTAAGTGTGGTCGCACTAGTGACTTGTATAGAGGTAAAATGATGTTCTCCTCATGAGCATCTATGCCTCTTTTAATGCATCCCATTATTTTATTTGCCTTTGCAGCAGCTGCCTGACACTGGCCACTAAATGTGAGTTTATCATCTACCCATACACCCAGGTCTTTTTCAGTGACAGTTTTGCCCAGTGTTTTACAATTAAGTACATAATTATACATTTATTTCCTCTGCCCAAGTGCATGACCTTACATTTATCCCCATTAATCAGCCCAAGCTTCTAGTTTACATAAATCCTCCTGTAAAATAAAATTGTCCTCCTCTGTATTGATTACCCTGCAGAGTTTAGTGTCATCTGCAAATATTGAGATTCTACTCCTTATGCCCCCTACAAGGTCATTAATAAATATGTTAAAAAGAAGCTGGCCCAATACTTACCCTTGTGGTACCCCACTGTTAACTGTGACCCATTCTGAGTGTGTTCCATTAATGACCACCCTTTGTTTCCTATCACTGAGCCAGTTCTTAACCCACTTACACATATTTTCCCCCCCCATTGCTCTCATTTTATGTATCAACCTTTTGTGTGGCACCGTATCAAAAGCTTTTGAAAAGTCCATATGCACCACATCCACTGCATTTCTTTGGTCCAGTCCAGAACTTTCTTCTTCATAGAAGCTTATCAGATTAGTTTGACAGTAATGGTTCCTTGTAAACCCATGTTGAAATTGGGTCATGAGGTTATTTATATTCAGATACTCCAGTATAGCATCTCTTAGAAAACCCTCAAAGATTTTACCCACAGTAGAGGTTAAGTTTACTGGCCTATAATTTCCAAGTTCAGTTTTTGTCCCCTTTTTAAATATTGGCACCACATTTGCTATATGTCAGTCCTATGGTACAGACCCTGTTATTATGAAATCTTTAAAGATTAAAAATAATGGTTTATCTATGACAGTACTTAATTCCTGCAGTACTCTGGGGTGTATCCCATCCGGGCCAGGGGATTTGTCAACTTTAGAGATTTTTAGACGGTGCCGAACTTCCTGTTGGGTTAAGCAGGTTACATTTAATGGAGAGTTTTTGATACTTGATGATGTACTTGATGGTGAAATTATAATTAGACAATCGGGCCATCCATCGCTGTTCTATTGCGCCTAGCTTCGTTGTCTGCAGATGAGTCCAACGGATTATTATCGGTGAAGATGGTGAATTTGGCCAAGTAATGCCTAAAATGTTCTGTAACGGCCCAGACGACGGCCAGAAACTCTAACTTGAATGAACTGTAATTCTTTGGGTTTCTTTCTGTAGGACTGAGTTTCCTGCTTGCACAGGCTATCACTCTTTGTTTGCCTCTTTTCACCTGAACAATACTGCTCCCAATCTAACGTTACTAGCATCAGTATGCAAGACAAATGGCTGGCTGTAATCAGGATAGGCTATGATCTCATCTTCCGTCAGAGCCCACTTCAACTGCTTGAAGAACTCTTCTGTTTTACTGCCCAATTCAAATGGAGGAATCGGGTTCTTAGCCTTCTTGGACTGTCCTACCAGGTGGTCTTGCAGGGGAGCTGCCATCTTCGTAAATCCTTTGATGAATCTCCTGTAGTATCCTACCAGCCTCAGGAAGTGCCTCACCTCTTTGATTGGTGAGTCTTGGCCAATGCTTCAAACACTTCTGCCAAGTGCTCCAGGTGGTCTTCATACGTCTTGGAGTAGACTATGAGGTCATCCAGGTACAGTAAGATGGTTTCAAAGTTCTTATACCCCAGGCAGCACTCCATCAGCCTCTGGAATGCGTTACAGAGTCCAAATGGCATACAGTTGAACTCGCAGAGGCCCATTGGCGTGGCAAATGCTGTCTTCTCTCGGTCCGCCTCTGCTACAGGAACCTGCAAATACCCACTGGTAAGATGTAAGGTGGAAAACTAGTTAGCAGTTCGTAATGCAGCTAGTGATTCCTCAATTCTAGGCAATGGGTATGCGTGTAATGCAGTTGATCTGCCTGTGATCTACACACATCCTCATTGTACCATCCTTCTTTCTAACCAGGACAACAGGAGCTGCCCAGGGGCTACAACTGTCTCTTATCACCCCCCCTTCATTTCCCGTAACATGTCTTTGGCACATTAATAGTGAGCTGGCGGTACAGGCCCATATCTCTCTTTTATGGGCGGATGATCACCTGTGGATATATGTGATGTTCAACCACTTCTACCTGCCCAAAGTCTAAAGGACTTGTTCATACTCTTTCATACTCTTTCACTACCCGGTAGACTCCATGCTTTTGGTGGGAGGGTGCAGGATTGGTACTTATATGTAACTTCTGGCACCAATCCTCCAGCTTTACCTCTGAGCCATTGTCCTCCGCCTGATTAGACGGGTTCAAGGGTTCTACTGCCTTGAGGGAGTTGTTATCGACAGTATACAATTAGCAATGTTAGCATACCTCAGCATTTTGACTTCTTCACCACAATTTAAAATGCGTACTGGTCCCCTTGCGTACATCAACTACCCCTCTGGCTGTCAGGACGGTGGGCCTACTGTCTGAGTACATGGGCTCCACCAGGGCTTGGTAATCTTGCCCTCTTAGGCCTATTACTGCCCTATACCAGACTAACATTTCATTTTTCGGGGGTATTGCAATGGGTACCAGATCACTTACTCTTACACTGCCGATTTCTCCTCCGGACAACTCTACCTGCTGTCTCAGCATCAGGGCTTTTATTTCTTTTTGCAGGACTCTTTGCTGTCCACTATTGGCAATTTCGGCAATCTCCTGTAACAAGACAATAATCTCTCCAAGACAATTTCCTATTACATGAGTGCCTAAGGTTATCACTGGGTAACTTTCTTGCCAGTCAACATCAACAATTATCAATCCCTGGGACTTCAATTCCACCCGTCCCACCTTTATGGTTACTTCTTTAAACACAATCTGTGGCACAGGTATACCGTATATAGTAAAGTCATCATCTGGGCCACGTCAAAATGTCAGAGTCTGTCCAATACCTTTTGTAATCTACGGTATAAGGATATAATGTAAGGATAAACGGTATCGATGTCACCTGTAAGCCAGTGTCCAGCAAAGCATACATGGGGATGCCATCTAGCACGACAGGCAGGACTGGGCGTCCTCCTACATACCTGTCACGCCAGCTTGGTGGGACTGATGGCCTTATTCCTGAGGGGCGACCCGCTACCCCAGGGTATTCTCGTTTAAAGTACAAAATCTGGCTTAATGACCTGGCTTGTCGCAGCGGCGACATATGGGCTGTCCTTCGGAGTCATACCGATGACTGGGTCCTCCTCTGGCCGTCGGGTATCTCCTCTTTCGCATCCATGGGACGTCATCCCTGCTGGAAGCCAACTCTATCTTCTTTGCTGGCTTGGATCCTTGCATCGCTTGCATAGCCTTAGCCATCTCAGCTACACTCTTAGTTAGTGCCTAATCTTTAAGTTTAGGTCCTCATTAGTGATAGGCCTCAAAGTCTGTGCACTAGCCCCTGCAGTGGCCTGTGGGTTCTGCGCCCCCTGGTAGTGGTAGGTTATGGCCAGGTGCGGTGAAGGTTCTGAGTCATCGGCTGCTTCTTCCTGCAATATCCGGATGGCTCTTTCCTTAAACTGCACAAAGTCTAGATCGGGGCTCTGTATGACCAGCATTCACAGTTGTACTCTATGGGCAGGGGATATGAGTCAATCAATAAACTGATCAATAAGCAATTTGTTTTCTTCCTGCACCAGATTAGGGTCAGTCTGCTTCAGTGCTTCCTGGAGATTCAATGCAAAGTCTCTTACGGTTTCCTGCGCCCTTTGTTTACACCCGAAGAATCTTATCTTCACCTTTGCAGCGGTACGGGTATCAAAAGTAACTTTCAGCCTGGCTATTAGGCTGCTTTCACGCTGCATACTTCTTGGATCCATGGCTGTCTGTTGTAGAACTGACAGCCACGGATCCGATTTAGCCCCCATGTATCCCTATGGGCCACGGATCGTATCGGATTTGGCCTAATTGCCATCCGATTTGTGTTGGATCCGTTTTAGTCCAAATTTTTGCTGTACCCAAAATCAGAGACTGCTCTGATTTTCAGCACAGCGGACCAAATCGGACCGAGTTGGATCCGACCCAATCCGCGGCCGTTAACATGGGGGCCTAGGGAGCACAGGTCCGAGGAAACAGCTGATTGTTCCTCGTACCCGATTTTAATGTACTGAGCATGCTAAGTACACTAAAATTGCTCCTTACCATCTAATTTCACTTATGCAATGTATATACATACATTGCGGAAGTGAAATTTAGTAAAAGAAAGGGTTAAAAATAAAAAAAAAATTATATTCTCACCTTTCCAGCGATCCCCTGGCGCCTCCAGCAAGCTCCGGATGCTTACAGGACCTGTGGTTACGTCACAACCCGATCAGCTGAACGGGTCACATGACCGGTTACCGTGACCCAATGACGCTGCCGGGTTGTGACGTAACCACAGGTCTTCTAAGTGTGGCGCCCCTGCGACCAGGGTGGCCACATAGGGAACTGCAGCCAGGCAAGAAGATAGACAGTTTGTGCACCAAACACCCTCACTCCACACACACCCACAGGATCACAGCACCCAACCCGGAGCCTGGGACTCTAGGCAGGCAAGGCATCCCAGGGGAGTGTGAGGACAGATACTGGACCGGTATCACCGGGTCCGAGGAATACGGTAAAACCGACCAACTACAGGTGGGAAAGATTCCCTGATTGCGACTGGAAGTCACACAGGTTAGAAGGAGCCTGGTAACACTTTGAAAGACAGGGTTACTTCCGGCTAGGCTACCACCAGAGTGTCGGCTCTGAGGGGGACTGAAGTCATACACCGGCTCCCCAGACAAACCGGCGGGGAACCCAGATTCCAGATCCGTGTTCCCACTACAGGGTTGGAGGCACAGCAGCATCCAAAAGGACCCGGCTTACTGCCCAGACATATAGGGGGAAGCTACATACAAGGGGCCGAACTGCCGCCATACCATCCACAGGAAGAACAGAGAGGGAGAGAACAGCCTGAAAGGACATAGAGAAAGAGTGAGGGGTCTTAGAGCGACAGCCTGGTTGCAGAGGGTTCAAGTGTCCGGAGTTATTGGAGTTGTGAATTGAACTGTACCTTGAACTGTGTTGTAAATTGCTTGCACTAAAGAACTTGAGAGTAAACCTGGTGAATCCTGCTCCAGTTTCCTGTGTCTGATTCCAGGTATTCTGAACTGTGCATTACACCTTTTACCTTGCCAGGAGCAGCCCAACCTGCGGCGGGCTTCTCCATCCAGCTGCAGCCCATCCATCCCTCCATCCTCCTGGCAGAGTTGCGCTGCAGCGGTGGTCCCCTTACTGACCACAGCCTGTGGGTGGCGTCACGACAAACTATCCCTGTAAATACCCCTTTTACTTGCGGAACCCGGGACATGGTCCGGACGAAGACTGCTGTGATATCCCCAGCAGAACCCTGGTCTGGCACCGAGTAGCCCGTTCCAGTGGGCTCCACATAAGCATCCGGAGCTTGCTGGAGGTGTCGGGGGACTCGCTGGACATGTGAGCATACATGTTTTTTATTTTTAACCCTTTCTTTTACTAAATTTTACTTCCGCAATGTATATACATTGCAGAAGTGAAAGTGCCCCGCTGCCACCTGTCATCTCTTTCTGTGTCCAGATCCGTGATATTCACGACCGCGGACACAGAAATAGTTCACCTCCTGTGGTGTCCGTTCCTGTCCGTGGGGTCCTGCAAAAAGTAGGATGCCACAGACAGGAAAAAATACGTTATTTGAAACCAGCCTTAGATATTCAACAGTGTCTTTATCAGTTTCCGGCCAGGACTTTACCTCCCGCTGGGCTGCACCAGTCAATTGTCCCAATATTATGCTGACTCGCTGATCTTCCGTCAGGGGATACAGTCTATAATAACTGTGCAGTCTCTCCCTGAAGTCTTTCAGGGAATCTGGTTCCCCTGAGTATTGCGGCAACCACGCTGCCCCTGGCATGTACTGCATCAGGAACGGTATTACCGGAGACATGGCTGGCACCACGGCAGCGGCTGGGGCTCCGTCTGCTACTGGGGCTGCACTCGATGTTGCGGCTCCTCTCTACTCGGCTCTCACATTTTCCTCCCCTTTAGTGACCCTTAGCCCTTCTGGTCCTTCACTTCCGTGGAGATGATCAACTTTAGTTTGCCTGTGGGGCAGGGTTTCTCGTCCCACCGGATGTCGTCAGAGCGCAGGTTGGGCCTACTTTCGCTCTCTTTGCAGGGTACCACCCACGATGACACACCCCCTTAGCTTCCCCCACACCTCACGTTTCAACAATGGTGACAGTCAAAACCACACTGTTCAATAAAATTCGTGGCGCACAGTACCCGTATAAGTCAGGCACAATATCCTGTTCGTGATGCCAAAAACTGTGTCGTCCCAGGGCCGTGGGGTGCTCAGAACCGGGCTGTGAAACCGTTCTGGAGAGTCACAGCGGTCGAGACCCAGCTCCGTGACCCTGGGTTAAGCTGTTAATGGAATTCTTGGCTTGATAGGGAAGGGGGTGGTGAAAGGGAAAGTTATTTGTGACGCCACCCGTGTTATGCGGCCATGGGTAGCAGCCGTTGCTGCAGAACCTCCGGGGATGATGTACGGGCTGCTGGGATGGAGCGGCTCCCCATGGGCAGAGCGGATCCCTTGGGCAGTGGATGTGGTAAGGGTGTAGGGTGCAGGTGGCAGGTGGTTCCTCAGTCCTTTCACCGATGCAATGGGAATATCGACAGGTGTTGTTATTCTGAGTCCGTGCACCTGAGAACAACTCGGGGCTTTCCTCACCCAACAGGTTCTGAGACATCCTTGCTGTGCCTTGTTAGCAGCTCCCTGCTGCTGCTTACGCTGAGCTGCTGGCCTTCTCTCTCCTGCTTCCTGACAGTATGGCAGGCAACTCAAGTCCTTCTCTAGCTCGACGTCTCAAGCGGCTGTTTCTGGGCTCTTTACGCTGCTTTGCCTCCAGGCACAGGGTAGCTAGGGAACCGGGTCGTTAGGCCCTGCACAGCCTCGGACTCCAGTGTCTGTTTTTTGGCGCTTCTCCTTTGGGGTGAGCACGACACCGCTCCGCTCCCCAGGCTTTCCTCCACTTTCCGAGACCTCTGCCTTGGGTCCCTCACGTCAGGCTTAGCTATCCTGGGATGAGCTTAGCACTGATCCTAGTCCACAGGATGTCTTCCTCAGCCCTCCAAGGCACTGAACTCTGCTGTACCTGCGATCAGCTTAGCACTGCTCTAATCCACAGGTCCTCTTCACAGTCCTTCCAGGACATGAACTTGCTAACTCCGCCCAAGACCAGAATTTAGCTCACCCTGAACTCGGGTTTAGGTCTCCCCCTTCAGGCCTGGCAGTAGAAAGATGTTGTGTGCGGTTTCTGTCTGGTGTGGATACCCTCCGTTGCTCACGTGTGACACTACCACCCGGGGGCAATAATGACACTGTGACACTTGGATCTGGGATTCCACATCCCCATAACAGAGCCAACCACAGTATCTCCATAACAGAGCCAACCACAGTATCCCCATAACCGTGTCAACCACAGTGTCCCTATAACAGAACCATCCACAGTGTCCCCATAACAGAACCAACCACAGTGTCCCCATAACAGAGCCAACCACAGTGCCCCATAACAGAGCCAGAAAAGAAAAAAATGTGTTGCGCCACCTGTGGACTTATCCTGCTATTATAAGGTTGCACTTAGGGATCAACTAACCTTTTATGGTTGTGCCAGTTCTGCACAACCAGAATGTGGGCGTGTGTTAAGGCTCAGGCTGCCAGCCTCGGACCTGTATCTCTTCCGTGTCCTAGATCCTCTCAGCTTCAGATCATGTGCCGATCAAGTGCTCACTCCAAGGCCAGGCCGGACGGCGTCAATCAGGTCCTTTCCCTCTGCAGCTCTGTTAGACCGCTTTCCCCGAAGGGAGATGTATACGAGTAGAAATTGTTTAAGCGGTTCTTCGGTAGAGTGCTGAGATTACACGAACACAATTATCTCCAATCTCTATCTTTATTCTTTAAAAGATGATGCTCCAAACTCCAACCCACAACATGTTTCGACGTGGCAAACACGTCTTCCTCAAGCGGATTTCTACCCATAACAGAGCCAGGCACAGTGTCCCATGACAGAACCACCCACAGTGTCCCTATAGCAGAGACAGTCACAGTGTCCCCATAACAGAGACCAGCCACAGTGTCCCCATAACAGAGGCCAGCCACAGTGCCCTCATAACAGAGACCAGCCACAGTGCCCCCATACCAGAGACCAGCCACAGTGCCCCCATACCAGAGACCAGCCACAGTGCCCCCATAACAGAGACCAGTCACAGTGTCCCCATAACAGTGCCAACCACAATGTCCCCATAACAGAGCCATTCACAGTTTCACCATAACAGAGCCAATCACAATGTCCCAATAACAGACCCAGCCACAGTGTCCCCATAACAGAGACCAGCCACAGTGTCCCCATAACAGAGCCAGCCACAGTGTCCCCATAACAGAACCACCCACAGTGTCCCCATAACAGAACCACCCACTGTGCTCCCATAACAGAACCATCCACAGTGTCCCCATAACAGAACCAGCCACAGTGTCCCCATAACAGACCCAGCCACAGTGCCCCCATAACAGAACCACCCACAGTGTCCCCATAACAGAACCACCCACTGTGCTCCCATAACAGAACCATCCACAGTGTCCCCATAACAGAGCCAACCACAGTGCCCCCATAACAGACCCAGCCACAGTGCCCCCATAACAGAACCACCCACAGTGTCCCCATACCAGAGACCAGCCACAGTGTCCCCATAACAGAACGACCCACAGTGTCCCCATAACAGAGACCAGCCACAGTGCCCCCATAACAGAGACCAGCCACAGTGCCCCCATAACAGAGACCAGCCACAGTGCCCCCATAACAGAGACCAGCCACAGTGCCCCCATAACAGAGACCAGCCACAGTGTCCCCATGACAGAACCACCCACAGTGTCCCTATAGCAGAGACAGTCACAGTGTCCCCATAACAGTGCCAACCACAATGTCCCCATAACAGAGCCATTCACAGTTTCACCATAACAGAGCCAATCACAATGTCCCAATAACAGACCCAGCCACAGTGTCCCCATAACAGAGACCAGCCACAGTGTCCCCATAACAGAGCCAGCCACAGTGTCCCCATAACAGAACCACCCACAGTGTCCCCATAACAGAACCACCCACTGTGCTCCCATAACAGAACCATCCACAGTGTCCCCATAACAGAACCAGCCACAGTGTCCCCATAACAGACCCAGCCACAGTGCCCCCATAACAGAACCACCCACAGTGTCCCCATAACAGAACCACCCACTGTGCTCCCATAACAGAACCATCCACAGTGTCCCCATAACAGAGCCAACCACAGTGCCCCCATAACAGACCCAGCCACAGTGCCCCCATAACAGAACCACCCACAGTGTCCCCATACCAGAGACCAGCCACAGTGTCCCCATAACAGAACGACCCACAGTGTCCCCATAACAGAGACCAGCCACAGTGCCCCCATAACAGAGACCAGCCACAGTGCCCCCATAACAGAGACCAGCCACAGTGCCCCCATAACAGAGACCAGCCACAGTGCCCCCATAACAGAGACCAGCCACAGTGTCCCCATAACAGAACCACCCACAGTGTCCCCATAACAGAGACCAGCCACAGTGCCCCCATAACAGAGACCAGCCACAGTGCCCCCATAACAGAACCACCCACAGTGTCCCCATAACAGAGACCAGCCACAGTGCCCCCATAACAGAACCACCCACAGTGTCCACATAACAGAACCAGCCACAGTGTCCCCATAACAGAGACCAGCCACAGTGCCCCCATAACAGAGAACAGCCACAGTGCCCCCATAACAGAACCACCCACAGTGTCCCCATAACAGAGACCAGCCACAGTGTCCCCATAACAGAACCAGCCACAGTATCCCCATAACGGAGACCACCCACAGTGCCCCCATAACAGATACCACCCACAGTGTCCCCATAACAGAGACCAGCCACAGTGCCCCCATAACAGAGACCACCCACAGTGTCCCCATAACAGAGACCACCCACAGAGCCCCCATAACAGAGACCAGTCACAGTGCCCCAATAACAGAACCACCCACAGTGTCCCCATAACAAAGACCAGCCACAGTGTCCCCATAACAGAGACCAGCCACAGTGACCCCATAACAGAGACCAGCCACAGTGCCCCCATAAAAGAACCGGCCACATTGCCCCCATACCAGAACCACCCACAGTGTCCCCATAACAGAACCAGCCACAGTGTCCCCATAACAGAGACCAGCCACAGTGCCCCATACCAGAGACCAGCCACAGTGCCCCCATAACAGAGAACAGCCACAGTGCCCCCATAACAGAACCACCCACAGTGTCCCCATAACAGAGACCAGCCACAGTGTCCCCATAACAGAGACCAGCCACAGTGTCCCCATAACAGAGACCAGCCACAGTGTCCCCAAAACAGAGACCACCCACAGTGCCCCCATAACAGAGACCAGCCACAGTGCCCCTGTGGCACCCCATGGGTTAATGTGCCACAATAACATCACATGGGTTCTCTCCCCACTACACACTGACAAACACTAGCACCTCTGGGCCAAGAGGGGGAGCACAACCTGCTTCCTTATATACTCTTGCCCATGAGGGAGAGCTCAGTTCAGCTCGGAGCAGGGCTGTGAAGAGCACACAGAGAGCAGAGTTAGCTCAGTGCAGACCTAGTGAGGGTCAGAGGAACAGAAGAACGACAGACTGAGGAACACGTCTGGGAGCTGGAGTGATACCTTCACTTGCCCCAGAAGAACGCACCGAAACGGACACCGGATCCGGTACTGTGTCTGGCACCCACAGCACAGTAAATCCCGGAACAGTGGGATCTCTAGATGCCCCTAGTACCAAAGCGAAGCAACACGGAGGGGTCAACACAGCACAGAGGACTCAAGTTGCCTAGCCAGGTGGTACCAGCAGAATACAGAGAGAGAGACGTGAGGAATCCCAGCAGCTCAGCTAATAGCAGCAGCCAGGACACACACACAGTGCAGCATAAGGACGCTGACGACCCCGGACAGGGTGGGAAGAGAGCTCATCCCCATTACAGACTCCGTGGACTATAATCTGCAATAACATCAGCAGTAAAGCTTTGGAAAACAGCAAAACTTTGAGTCTGTGTATTGATTGCGACCTTTGCTCCAGATCCAGCACAGAGAGCTTCACCCTGCTACAAGCCTGTCAGCTCTGCCGCCGCAGGAGAGAAGGATAAGAGCACCAGTGTCTACCAAACGTGACTGTGTGTCCTTTAACCCCGTCTCCACCATCTATAACCCCAATAGACTTTAACCCTTACTGCCCCGGGGGATACAGTTCTTCCCACTAGAACTACACCATCTCCGCTGCCATCACATCACTCCCGGAGGTTCTGCGGCAGCGGCGGCCCCATCACTGGCCGCACCAAGTGGGTGGCGTCACCTGTGACAAATTCCCTTGTAAATATTTCCCCATCTTATTGTGCGGGCCCAGGGACACGGTCCGGACCAAGCCACCCGTAACTTCCCCAGCACCGACCGGTCCGGCACCGAGTACCCCCGTCCCGTCCCGTGGGGGCTCCACAACCTGGTGTCACGAACAGGATCTATCCGGTCCAAAAGAATTGGACCCTGTGCGCCATCTGAACTGTATTTTTGAAAATCCGCCATTTTGGAGCGCGCGGCGCGCGGGAAAGGAAAGGGGGCGGTACCCTGCATTGGCTCCTCCCTTGGTGCTGACGACATCCGGCGGGGAAGAAGATCCCTGTTGCACCCCAGAACCTCCCATAGACATCCGGACGGAAGCGGGAGATGGAGGGCGAATATTAACTAGGGGGGCCCAAGATGTCGCAGCCCGGTGCACAAGACGGCAACGGAGCAGTCGGTGGAGCTGCAGCGCCGGACCCAGTGATAGTACCCGGCGGTGCAGCGGCGCAAGGAACAGCATCCATAATGCCATTCCTGATGCCGTATACTCCAGGAGCAATGTGGCTGCCCCAATACTCCGGTGAGCCTAATACTTTAACTGACTTTATGCAAAAGATTAAAGAGTATTATGTGATGTATCCCCTCACTGAAGCCCAGCGCGTAGGAATGATAATGGGACAGTTAACGGGCAATGCACGGCGTGAGGTTGCATCCTGGCTGGACACAGATAAGGACACTGTAGAACATCTAGCAGCCAGACTGAAAGCAACTTTTGAATCTGCTGTTGATACCCGGGCTAAGATGAGGTTCTTTGCATGCCACCAGAAACCTAAACAGAGTGCCAGAGACTTTTCCTTGAACCTGCAGGAAGCACTCAAAGCCCTTAAGCTGGCAGAACCTGCTTTAGCCCCGGGGGCTGATAAAATGCTATTTGACCAATTCATAGAGGGCCTCCATTCCCCTTCCCATCGAGGACAGTTAAGCATGACACTGCTGCAGAACCCTGACATGACATTTACTGAGTTGAAAGATAGAGCTATCCGTTTGCAACAGCTGGAAGAGCGACGAGAATTAACACCTGTGCCCGACACTGCAGCAGCACCTCAGCCGCCGGCAGCGCCAGCGACATCTGCCATGTCAGCGACTGCTGCTGAGGCTGGGGAATATATCTCAAATGCAGCCCTCAACCAAAAGCTAGATGCCCTGACAGACACTGTGATCTCCATGGCCAAGGTCATCAAGGAACTGCGAGAGTCAAAACCTGCACCCAAGATCGAGTTGGCGACCAGCAGAGAGGATGTTCCGTGGATGAGGCCCAGAAGATACCCGGCAGCAAGAGGACGACCCAGTGATCGCTACCAACAAGATAGACAGCCCATTTGCCGCCGTTGCCAGAAATCAGGCCATCTTGCTCGTGAGTGTCCTTTAAATGACGATTCCCTGGGCAGGCGGGCCGCTCCCCAGGAATGAACGATCAAGGCCCCTCCGTCTGGTCTGACAAATTCGTGTGAGGAAAGCCGGTGATCCCTATTGTGTTGGATGGCATCCCCTTTAGTGCCTTGCTGGATACCGGATCCCAAATAACATCCATCCCACATGTTCTATATAAAAGGTACTGGGCTGATTCAGACATTACTAGTGCGCCAGATGACTTTAATTTTGATGTATTTGCTAGTAATGGACAGGTAATACCGAAAGTTGGATTTAGAGAGATGAATATTCAGGTTGGGAAGGTAGAATTGCAGAACCAGGGTATTATAATCATAGATGTTAACCGGCGAGACCGTGAACCCGTGATGGTGGTAGGAATGAATGTAATTGAGAAATGTTTTTCCGAAGTGTTAAGTGTTTTGCAGCAAATCGCCGAGACTGCCGAAACTGGACAACAGAGGCTTCTGCACAAAGAGATCAAAGCCCTGATGTTGAAGCAACAGGTAGAAATCTCCGGAGGTGAGATCGGAAGTGTACGAGTAAGTGATCCAATACCCATTGTAATTCCTCCCAAAACTGAAATGATGGTATGGTGTAGAGCCGCAATAGGCATTAAAGGGCAAGATTATCAGGCCCTGGTAGAACCCGTGTACTCAGACAGTAGACCGACCATACTCACTGCTAGGGGAGTGGTTGACGTACACAGGGGAAGAGTGCCATTACGCCTATTAAACTGCGGAGATGATGAGATCACATTACCAAAGTATGCTACCATGGCTAAGTTATACACGGTTGATAACAACAACATCACAGCCGTCGAGCCCTTGAACCCGTCAAGTCAGGCGGATGACAATGGCTCAGGAGAGAAGCTGGAGGATTGGTGCCAAAAGTTGCATGTAGGTACCAGTTCTACACCTCTTAGTCACAAGCATGGAGTATACCGGGTAGTGAAGGAATATGAACAAATATTCAGTAAACACCCGTTAGACTTTGGGCAGATCAAAGGGGTGGAGCACACTATACCCACAGGTAACCATCAACCTATAAAAGAGAGGTATAGACCATTACCACCAGCTCACTACCAAACCACCAAAGACATGCTCAGAGAGATGAAATCTGCAGGGGTAATAAGAGACAGTTGTAGCCCCTGGGCAGCACCTCTAGTGTTAGTTAAAAAGAAGGATGGGACCATGAGAATGTGCGTAGATTACCGGCAGATTAATCGCATCACACATAAGGACGCATACCCATTACCTAGGATTGAGGAGTCATTAGCTGCATTAAAATCTGCTAACTACTTTTCCACCCTTGATCTGACTAGTGGGTACTGGCAGGTTCCTGTGGCCAAGGCCGACAAGGAGAAGACAGCGTTTACTACGCCAATGGGCCTCTGTGAGTTCAATTGTATGCCGTTCGGATTCTGCAACGCACCCGGGACCTTCCAACGTCTGATGGAGAGCTGCCTCGGGCACAAGAACTTTGAAACTGTCCTCCTGTACCTGGATGACATCATAGTCTACCCGAAGACGTATGAGCAACATCTACAAGACCTGGCAGAAGTGTTCGAAGCTTTATCGAAATATGGCATGAAAATCAAGCCATCCAAGTGTCACCTTCTCAAACCAAAGGTACAGTACCTGGGACATGTCGTGAGTTCAGAGGGAGTAGCACTGGATCCTGATAAAGTCACAGTGATAAGGGATTGGCCAAGACCTACGAACGTGAAAGAAGTGAGGCAATTCCTGGGCCTGGTAGGCTATTATAGAAGATTTATCTGAGGATTCACGAGGCTAGCAGCTCCTCTGCAAGACATTCTGGTAAGACGATCAAAGAAGACTTCAAACTGTAATCTCCTGACACGGTGGGATGAGGAAAGAGAAAATTCCTTCAACAAGCTGAAAAGTGCGCTGACGGGAGAAGAGATCCTGGCATACCCTGATTACCATCAACCCTTCATCCTATACACGGATGCCAGCAACGTGGGACTGGGAGCAGTATTGTCGCAGAAGCAAGGAGGCAAAGAAAGAGTTATTGCCTTTGCAAGTAGGAAGCTCCGGCCTACAGAAAGAAATCCCGAGAACTACAGCTCCTTCAAGTTAGAGCTACTGGCAGTAGTTTGGGCTGTGACTGAATGCTTTAAACATTACTTGGCAGGTGCAGAATTCACCATCTACACGGATAACAACCCGTTGACTCACCTGGACACAGCAAAATTAGGAGCTCTGGAGCAGCGATGGATAGCCCGGCTATCTAACTATAACTTTGTCATCAAGTATCGGGCAGGCCGCAAGAATGGGAACGCAGATGCCTTATCCCGGATGCCGCACCTGAAAGACGTGGAAGAGGAACCGGAAGAGTTGGAAGAGATTGAACTACCGGCCTTTCATCGTTCAAAGGTACAAGATTATCAGCCCGGCGCCTACCAAAGAAAGCAGGAAGTAAATCTTAACCCGTTAAGACACTACGAATGGGCCGAAACCCAAGATAACGATCCGGCCGTGAAGCTAGTTAAAGACCTGCTTACGCAACAAAGCGCACACCCTGATCAGAATGCCCCAGCTGAAGCTATACAGCTATGGAAGGATAGAGGCAAGTTGTTCCTACATCAAGGGAAGCTCTGCAGAACATATACCAATCCTAAAACGCATGAACTGGTCTGGCAGATTATCGTGCCCAAGCGAGCCACTCAAATGGTCTTAGAAGCTTATCATGACAACGCAGGTCATTTTGGATGGAAGAAGTTAGAAGCGATCCTGAGAGACAGATTCTATTGGGTTGGCATTAGAAAATCCATTGAACTATGGTGCAGAAGATGTGCCGCATGCAACCTCAGAAGGAAAGATCCACAGAAAGCTCCGCTTCAACCAATAGTAACCAAGCAACCACTTGAACTAGTCGCATTAGACCACGTCAAGTTGTCATCAAGCCGGTCAGGCTATGTCTATGCCTTAACCATCGTGGACCATTACTCACGCTTCTTAGTGGTGGTACCCATCAAAGACTTGACAGCGAAGACTGCAGCAAAAGCATTCCAGACGCATTTCTGTAGACCACATGGTTACCCAGAACAAGTCCTTGCAGACCAAGGTCCAGCTTTTGAATCAGAACTATTCAAGGAATTCTGCAATATGTACGGTTGTAAGAAGATTCACACAACAACGTATCATCCTCAAACAAATGGTTTATGCGAGAAGATGAATCATATCGTAATCGAACTGTTAAAGACCTTACCAGAGTCAGAAAGAGACCAGTGGCCAGATAAATTACGTGATTTGGTAGACTTATACAACCATGTCCCCGTGAGTTCTACAAACTGCACTCCAGCATACCTTATGTGTGCAAGACCCGGTAAGCTACCAATTGATCTAGAAATGGGAATTGAAAAACCAGATACAGAAGTAGAAGAAACAGATTGGGATACCAAACGCCAGAAACAATATCACCAAGTGCAAGAATGTGTAGAAAGGAACTTACAGCAAGCAAGAGCAAGACAAGAGAAGACCTTTAACAAACATGCTCAAGCAATGCCGTTAAAAGAAGGTGATCAAGTTCTCAAGAGAAAGAGACGCTCAAACAAACTGGATAATCAGTGGGAAGCAGTCCCATACACAGTCTTACCATCTAACCTAGACAATGTTAAAACCTGTTTGATAAGCAAAGATGAAGGAAGAACCTCACAAGTCGTATCTCGTAATCAGCTAAAATTGTGTCCTGAAACCCTGAAGACACCTGAAGTCATAGAACCCGTACAGGTCCAACCTATCCAAGAAAAAGAAGAAGAAGTATTCCACACGGTACTAGGAGATTTTCCTAAAATCTGGCCAAATTACCATGGAGCAGTTGTAGTACCAATGATTGCATTCCCTTCAATGGTGGACCCAAAACCAGAACCTGTGTTACCAGAACCCGTGTTACCAGAACCTGTGTTACCTGAAGAAGACCCAAGACTTGAAGAACTGGAAGTAGAATCCGAAGAGGAAGAACAAATTCCTGGTCACAGTGAACTTGCCAGTCCTGCAGTCAGACCTCCATCTGCCATAACACCATGCACCCCAAATAGGTACACGTCTACTCACACTATCAGATTAACTCCACCAACATTGCGCAGATCAGAGCGTAGTACGCAAGGTCAGTTACCAGCTAGGTACAAAGAGTAAAATGCAGAATTAAATATGTAATGTAAATATGTTTGTTTAAATGTAAAGTAAACGTAAATCGAACCAGTAGACTGTGTCCAAGAGGGTGGAGGAACTGGATTGACCCCCATGTACATTAAGTTTGGGAAAGAAAGTGCCTGGGGTGGTGTAGCGAATTCAGGCCTCCTAAGCAGAAATGCCCGTGGACAAATGTATATAGTTATTGCAACGTTAAAAAGCCCAGTACCTACAGAGACTATCCTGTATGAACTTTGAACTTTTCTTATTTACTTATGGACCATATATACCACGGACTGGTTGTGGTAAGAACTCTCTTGTATATATTCATCAGCCCGGAGGCAATAGACTAAACCCCCGGAAAGACTGCTTTTTGACTTTTTGAACTCTTTTTCACATTTTAGTGATTTTTGTATTTTTTCCTTTTAAGTCTCTGTCAATATTAATTGTGTTTAATTGTTTGTTACTTGTTTTTCCACAGTCCCGGAGTACTGTATTTAACTAAGGGGGAATGTGGCACCCCATGGGTTAATGTGCCACAATAACATCACATGGGTTCTCTCCCCACTACACACTGACAAACACTAGCACCTCTGGGCCAAGAGGGGGAGCACTACCTGCTTCCTTATATACTCTTGCCCATGAGGGAGAGCTCAGTTCAGCTCGGAGCAGGGCTGTGAAGAGCACACAGAGAGCAGAGTTAGCTCAGTGCAGACCTAGTGAGGGTCAGAGGAACAGGAGAACGACAGACTGAGGAACACGTCTGGGAGCTGGAGTGATAACTTCACTTGCCCCAGAAGAACGCACCGAAACGGACACCGGATCCGGTACTGTGTCTGGCACCCACAGCACAGTGAATCCCGGAACAGTGGGATCTCTAGATGCCCCTAGTACCAAAGCGAAGCAACATGGAGGGGTCAGCACAGCACAGAGGACTCAAGTTGCCTAGCCAAGTGGTACCAGCAGAATACAGAGAGAGAGACGTGAGGAATCCCAGCAGCTCAGCTAATAGCAGCAGCCAGGACACACACACAGTGCAGCATAAGGACGCTGACTACCCCGGACAGGGTGGGAAGAGAGCTCAGCCCCATTACAGACTCCGTGGACTATAATCTGCAATAACATCAGCAGTAAAGCTTTGGAAAACAGCAAAACTGTGAGTCTGTGTATTGATTGCGACCTTTGCTCCAGATCCAGCACAGAGAGCTTCCCCCTGCTACAAGCCTGTCAGCTCTGCCGCCTCAGGAGAGAAGGAAAAGTGCACCAGTGTCTACCAAACGTGAGTGTGTGTCCTTTAACCCCGTCTCCACCATCTATAACCCCAATAGACTTTAACCCTTACTGCCCTGGGGGATACAGTTCTTCCCACTGGAACTACACCATCTCCGCTGCCATCACATCACCCCCGGAGGTTCTGCGGCAGCGGCCGCCCCATCACTGGCTGCACCAAGTGGGTGGCGTCACCCGTGACAAATGCCCTTGTAAATATTTCCCCATCTTATTGTGCGGGCCCAGGGACACGGTCCGGACCAAGCCACCCGTGACTTCCCCAGCACCGACCGGTCCGGCACCGAGTACCCCCATCCCGTGGGGGCTCCACACCCCCATAACAGAGACCAGTCACAGTGCCCCAATAACAGAACCACCCACAGTGTCCCCATAACAGAGACCAGCCACAGTGTCCCCATAACAGAGACCAGCCACAGTGTCCCCATAACAGAGACCAGCCACAGTGCCCCCATAACAGAGACCAGCCACAGTGCCCCCATAACAGAGACCAGCCACAGTGCCCCCATAACAGAGACCACAGTGCCCCCATAACAGAGACCAGCCACAGTGCCCCCATAACAGAGACCAGCCACAGTGCCCCCATAACAGAGACCAGCCACAGTGCCCCCATAACAGAGACCAGCCACAGTGTCCCCATAACAGAACCAGCCACAGTGCCCCCATAACAGAGACCAGCCACAGTGCCCCCATAACAGAACCACCCACAGTGTCCCCATAACAGAGACCAGCCACAGTGTCCCCATAACAGAGACCAGCCACAGTGTCCCCATAACAGAGACCAGCCACAGTGTCCCCATAACAGAGACCAGCCACAGTGCCCCCATACCAGAGACCAGCCACAGTGCCCCCATACCAGAGACCAGCCACAGTGCCCCCATAACAGAACCAGCCACAGTGCCCCCATAACAGAGACCAGCCACAGTGCTCCCATAACAGAGACCACAGTGCCCCCATAACAGAACCACCTACAGTGTCCCCATAACAGAGACCAGCCACAGTGCCCCCATAACAGAACCACCCACAGTGTCCCCATAACAGAGACCAGCCACAGTGTCCCCATAACAGAGCCAACCACAGTGCCCCCATCAGAGACCAGCCACAGTGTCCCCATAACAGAACCAGCCACAGTGCCCCCATAACAGAGACCAGCCACAGTGCTCCCATAACAGAGACCAGCCACAGTGCCCCCATAACAGAGACCAGCCACAGTGTCCCCATAACAGAGACCAGCCACAGTGCCCCCATAACAGAGACCACCCACAGTGTCCCCATAACAGAGACCAGCCACAGTGCCCCCATAACAGAGAACAGCCACAGTGCCCCCATAACAGAGACCACAGTGCCCCCATAACAGAGACCAGCCACAGTGCCCCCATAACAGAGACCACCCACAGTGTCCCCATAACAGAGACCAGCCACAGTGTCCCATAACAGAGACCAGCCACAGTGTCCCCATAACAGAGACCACCCACAGTGCCCCCATAACAGAGACCAGCCACAGTGTCCCCATAACAGAGACCACAGTGCCCCCATAACAGAGACCAGCCACAGTGTCCCCATAACAGAGACCAGCCACAGTGCCCCCATAACAGAGACCAGCCACAGTGGCCCCATAACAGAGACCAGCCACAGTGTCCCCATAACAGAGACCAGCCACAGTGCCCCCATAACAGACCCAGCCACAGTGTCCCCATAACAGAGACCAGCCACAGTGCCCCCATAACAGACCCAGCCACAGTGCCCCCATAACAGAGACCAGCCACAGTGTCCCCATAACAGAGACCAGCCACAGTGCCCCCATAACAGAGACCAGCCACAGTGCCCCCATAACAGAGACCAGCCACAGTGTCCCCATAATAGACACCAGCCACAGTGCCCCATAACAGAGAACAGCCACAGTGCCCCCATAACAGAGACCAGCCACAGTGTCCCCATAACAGAGACCAGCCACAGTGTCCCCATAACAGAGCCAGCCACAGTGTCCCCATAACAGAGACCAGCCACAGTGCCCCCATAACAGAGACCAGCCACAGTGCTCCCATAACAGAGACCAGCCACAGTGCCCCCATAACAGACCCAGCCACAGTGCCCCCATAACAGAGACCAGCCACAGTGCCCCCATAACAGAGACCAGCCACAGTGCCCCCATAACAGAGACCAGCCACAGTGTCCCCATAACAGAGCCACCCACAGTGTCCCCATAACAGAGACCAGCCACAGTGTCCCCATAACAGAGACCAGCCACAGTGTCCCCATAACAGAGCCACCCACAGTGTCCCCATAACAGAGCCACCCACAGTGTCCCCATAACAGAGACCAGCCACAGTGTCCCCATAACAGAGACCAGCCACAGTGCCCCCATAACAGAGACCAGCCACAGTGTCCCCATACCAGAGACCAGCCACAGTGCCCCATAACAGTGACCAGCCACAGTGTCCCCATAACAGAGACCAGCCACAGTGCCCCCATAACAGAGACCAGCCACAGTGTCCCCATAACAGAGACCAGCCACAGTGCCCCAATAATAGAGACCAGCCACAGTGCCCCCATAACAGAGCCACCCACAGTGTCCCCATAACAGAGACCAGCCACAGTGTCCCCATAACAGAGACCAGCCACAGTGCCCCCATAACAGAGACCAGCCACAGTGTCCCCATAACAGAGACCAGCCACAGTGCCCCCATAACAGAGACCACCCACAGTGTCCCCATAACAGAGACCAGCCACAGTGCCCCCATAACAGAGAACAGCCACAGTGCCCCCATAACAGAGACCACAGTGCCCCCATAACAGAGACCAGCCACAGTGCCCCCATAACAGAGACCACCCACAGTGTCCCCATAACAGAGACCAGCCACAGTGTCCCATAACAGAGACCAGCCACAGTGTCCCCATAACAGAGACCACCCACAGTGCCCCCATAACAGAGACCAGCCACAGTGTCCCCATAACAGAGACCACAGTGCCCCCATAACAGAGACCAGCCACAGTGTCCCCATAACAGAGACCAGCCACAGTGCCCCCATAACAGAGACCAGCCACAGTGCCCCCATAACAGAGACCAGCCACAGTGCTCCCATAACAGAGACCAGCCACAGTGCCCCCATAACAGAGACCAGCCACAGTGTCCCCATACCAGAGACCAGCCACAGTGCCCCCATAACAGAGACCAGAGTGCCCCCATAACAGAGACCAGCCACAGTGCCCCCATAACAGAGACGAGCCACAGTGTCCCCATAACAGAGACCAGCCACAGTGCCCCCATAACAGAGACCAGCCACAGTGCCCCCATAACAGAGACCAGCCACAGTGCCCCCATAACAGAGACCAGCCACAGTGTCCCCATACCAGAGACCAGCCACAGTGTCCCCATAACAGAACCACCCACAGTGTCCCCATAACAGAGCCAGCCACAGTGCCCCATAACAGAGACCAGCCACAGTGCCCCCATAACAGAGACCAGCCACAGTGCCCCCATAACAGAGACCAGCCACAGTGTCCCCATACCAGAGACCAGCCACAGTGTCCCCATAACAGAACCACCCACAGTGCCCCCATAACAGAGACCAGCCACAGTGCCCCCATAACAGAGACCAGTCACAGTGCCCCAATAACAGAGTCAGCCACAGTGCCCCCATAACAAAGACCAGCCACAGTGTCCCCATAACAGAACCACGCACATTCTAGAGCTATATAGTCAGCCATGGTGTCTTCCAATTTCCCAGAACTAAGAAATATCTATACAGAGTGTTCACTAATAACAAGAAGAAACACAACACGACTTTCTCTTTATTCCGGAATCTTGTGTATTTTCTGTCTTTTCTCTGGATTTCCTTCATCCACAGTTGACTCGATCGTGATCACACTCCATCGTTTCACGTTTTCCTATGACATAGGAGGTGACATTTTTGCAGGATATCTTCTTGC
Source organism: Allobates femoralis (assembly GCA_033576535.1). Taxonomy (NCBI): domain Eukaryota; kingdom Metazoa; phylum Chordata; class Amphibia; order Anura; family Aromobatidae; genus Allobates; species Allobates femoralis. Next base: position 9,630,651 of record JARQOC010000001.1, read on the forward strand.
TGCTCCCAGTTGTTCCTCTAGAGGTTTGGACAGCTGCTGGTGAGTCAGGAAAAAGTGGAGGGGGGGTGAAGACAGAGCACATCACTGAGAATACAATCCCAGGGGAATCCGCACAGGGGTCAGAGATCCCTCTAGGAGCAGAACAGGTGCACAGGAGCACAAAAGGAGGAATAGGAACACTTTTTGGAGGAAATTTTCCAAAGTCAATAACATGTAACTGTGGTCTCCTCCTGTTTAACGAATGACGTTTATAAAGACTGAACTTCTCATATGCTGCGTAGATGGACTACAAGTGCAATAATGCCCAATACAAAGTTCATGGGGTTATCCAACAGTGATTTGCTGGTACAATATGGAACCTTGCACAGGGTAGGGGGGTGAGGTAACTGTCACAAGGAGTTTTGCACAAATTTCGCCGACTGGGCTATGTTCACATTGTAGATTCTGACGCTCCGCTCGATGGCTTCTCTGATACTTGAGGTCAACACAGGCAGACTCAGGTGTCAACCTGATTCATAGGCACGCTAGCAAGAGTTAATCTCTGTTATCTGCTTGCTCCTCTTATCAAATGTTTTGGGGAGGCCTATCAAAGCGGCTCTCCTCCTATTTAAGCCGGTGGAGTCCTTCTACCTATGCCAGCCATAGTTTATCCTATGCTGGTCAGTGAGGTGTGGTGTCCCAGACTCTCTGGAGAAAGTTGTGATATTAAACTTGGAGCGGCTGTGGACGTTCTCCCCTGTTGTTCTGTAGCTTTATTCCTGCTCTTGTTTTTCCTCCTGCTATTCTTATTCTCTTTACCTTTGTGTTTGCATGCCTTGTGACAGTTTGATTTTCCCTTGTCTGCCTTTATCGTGGGGCTTCATTACACCTCTGTGCTGGGGGAGGGGTGTGGGAATTAGATCAGGACTGGTCAGGAGCAGGGCCAGGATAGCAGACCAAGGCCTCATCACTATTGGGAGTTCCCCTAAGATAGGGATAGCACCGGGCTCCCTAGTTTAAGGGGCAGATCATGGCACCATTTTGCCATTCTCATCATGATTCTAACAACCCTGTGAGACCCAGTAAAATGGCTACCAGGACCTCAGTCTTCATTTCCCAAACTACTTACCAAATACTGCATCTTGCTGCCACCTATATATCCTCTATTTCTAAGTACCCAGGAAAAAGGGTCAGTGACCGACTGGGCCGGGGAGCAAAGATGCATTTCCCTCGCGGACTAGTGACTTAATGATGTTGACATGCCCACCTAGGGCAGTTATAAAGTCTTAGTTGGGGCAGTGAGGTGGTAAATAACTTGGAGGACACAGCTAGGTGCTGTCTTTAAGTTTTTACTCACTGTTTCAACAAGTATCCAGGAGTTTCCAGCAATCTACGGGGTGCTGCGTCAGGGCTCCAGCCAACTCTCGGATAATCTGGGGAACAGTCGTCCGGGACACCCTTCTCGTGTTCCTTCCCAGGTCGTCAGTCTGCACTGGCTTGCACTCTCCTGCCCTACGCCTCACACTCAGTGTCCCGAACCAGCCGCCCTGGGTCCTGACGGGCGACGTCTCCCTAGTCCCCTTGACCCTCTATGACCACCTTTTCGGCGAATAAGTATGAATTCGAGTTGTTGCACTTGAAGTCGTCTCAACTCTCCCGGATTTGTAGCTGAGTCTCTCTCTCTGTCACTCCACTATTCAGGGTCCGGTTCCCCCTCTGTGTCCCGGTCTCTCCACCTGACTCTAGTCACTCTCAGCCTGGATGTTGGTACCACACGTGGATTCCTCACTTCCCATGCCCCTGGGACCCCTTCTGTCTCTCTAGAGCCCCTCTCCAGGTCTTCTTTCCTTTTCTTCCTTTCTGGGTTCTGGAACAAGCTCCAACCAGCTCCAGTCCCCAGGACGTCTCTCCTTCATATCCTCTCATGTCTCACTCCTGACATCAACTCCTCCTGCTCTCTCCAAGTTGCCTACGATTGTCCATTCTTTCTGTCTCTAACTTCCTGCTTCCACTTCCTGGTGCTCCCCTTGTCTCCGTTCTCCACCTGAAACCCCCCACCCCATCTCTCCTCCAGCCTGGGATGGGGCCTTCCCTGAACAGGGTCCGCCCGAATCCCCGACCCAGAGTGTGTAGTGTTGGATGAGGTTGTATGGATCTCGATCGCTGTCCCCTTCTTACCCGAGAGTGGGGTACCACACCTTTGGCTGAGATGCAGTACCTCTGTGGTGACTGGACCCTGAGGGGCGCCACATACCCCCCTTATAAAACCCAGTATGCCTGCAGGCTGGACCTGGTTCAAATATACAGTAAAAAGACATGAACATTTTTCTGAATGCATTCAAACTCATAAAAACATTTAACAGGTAACTTTTTCTTTCATCCCTTAACGGGAGGTGCTCTTTCTTTTAACGTTATATATAAATACTATAATGTAAAATAAAACATTTTTTTAATAAAACTTTCAGTTTCAGTTAGCAGGGTTCAGTGAGGTTCCTGTCCGCAGCTTTCCTTCGCATTGTCCTAAGTGCAATATGGGTGACCCGTCTTGCATCCGGTACAGCTCCAGGCCCCGGGGACTCCTGCTCATCCTGTGGGGAGCATCCCATCAAGCTGCTGCACATCCCCCGGAGGCCCAAGCAGCGCCAGTGCCATCACTGGACTCCCACAGATGGCGTCACGACAATCAAGAAACATCCCCATCCTTTAACCCTCTTTTTATCTGACCACCGGGCCCCACAGACTCAGGCGCGGAACCGTGACAAGTGCTGCATCGCATGAGATGTGAGAATCTGGCAACGGTGAGTCACATGTACACTACGTTCTGCTACTCCTTACTGTCTCTGCCAGTGGAGTTCCTAAGGCCTATTACCTTCAAACCGGTGATGTTCTCTGTCTTGCCTTCCACCAGGTGATACAGGCCAAATATATCCTGCAACAGGGGTCTGCCCTCACGTTGGCGTCTGGACCCTAGCTGTTGGAACTGCAGCCGGAGTGGATGCTGCTAGTTGCGGTTCAGTGACCACTGTAGAGGCCGCAGATGGTGCCTCTTTTGCTGCAGCTACTGTCTTGGGAGACTTGAATTATATAGAAAAGTGGAGCTGCACAGCAAAATATTAGCTAAATAATGTATAGGGGTGCTACAAAATGTATGTATGGGAACAACCTAGAATACCAAACAAGGACATACATATGGGCTTGCGTGGAGCCCACTGGGACGGGGTACTCTGAACTGGACCGGGGTAGCACTGGGGAATGATCATGGCAGTCTGGGTCCGGACCATGTCCCGAGCCCCACAAGTAAAAGGGGTTATTTACATGTGAGAGTTTTTCATGACACCACCCACGGGTTGTGGTCAGGGTGCCAACCGCTGCTGCAGAACCTCCGGGGATAATGTTTGAGCCTTGTTCCCCAGGGCAGTGATGATAACAGTCTATGATGGATGCTGAATAGGGGTAATGGTGGAGATAATAGCTGCTTGTGAGGGAAAGTAGGGCTTGAGTGCAAGGATCATACAGACTCACGGTTTTGTAGTTTTCCACGTCTTTACTGCAGTTGTTGGTAAGCAGAGTACTGTCCACGGAGTCTGTACCGGGGCCGGGTTATTCCCACCCTGACTGGGTCCTTGACTTCCCACTCCTGCTCCTTGCGTGTGGCCCTGCTGTATTTCTGACCCCGGCGTGTTGCTTCGCTGAGGTACAGTGTAGATCTATAACCTCCACTAGTCCGGTGTTTACTGAGCCGCTTGTTTCAGTCACAGTTTTGGATCCGATATCCAATCTTTACGCACCTCCAGGGCGAGTTATGAGGTAACTCAATCTCCCAGACGTGTTCTCCTGTTTCTATTGACTTCTCTCCTCAGACCCTGGCTAAGCCTGGAATTGAGTAGCAGATTGTGGAGAAGCCTAAGGCAGTTCCTTTACACCACAATCCCTCTTCCTCAATTCTCCCAGGAACTGAACTAACTACTTCCTCTCTACACCAGAATATATAGAGGAGTTGCTTTAGCTCCCCCTTCTGGCCTAGAGGCGCTAGTGCAGTGTTCAGTGTTGTGTGGGGAGTTAACCTGTTGTGTTGTTGTTGTGGCACATTAACCCCTGGGCTGCCACACTTGTGCACACCCCAATATTTATATCAAAAGTTTATTAATAATTCACAAACAACTGGTGCAACAAACAGTTTAAAACATTTAAAACCAATGTGGGTCCCATGACCACGGTTGCATAGTCCACATGTTTATGTACAAAATTATATAAAAAAAGCTCCGGGAAGGTAGCAATGAACACTGCGTATCACCCCTTATGGTATATACCATATGCTAAATAAACCTGGATGGGATCCGTCCTGAATATACAATATTTAAACATATATCAACAGGATCTCTATCAACCTTCAAGTCTCAAATAAGAAATGACAGAGAGTGGGAGAACCACAGAACACGCTCCATTCACCCAATGTTACCCAGTATACGGCTGCAACTTGGCGGACCAGGGTCCCACGCGTTCCGCTGCACTAGGCAGCTTCCTCAGGGGAGTCTCTGTCTTGGGAGACGGCAGGCCCTTGTATACCCTCTTCACGTTGAGTGTGTAGTGTTGGATGCAGGTGTGTGGATCTCGATCGCTGTTTCCTTCTTACCTGAGAGTGGGGTACCACACCTCTGGCTTAGCTGCAGTACCTCTGTGGCGACTAGATTCTCAGGGGCGCCACAGTATAGATAATACTTATGTTCAGTGACCATTTTAATAGTTTTTAATTACGTTATACTCTCTGAACTGGCAAATGTATGTAAGCTGACATATGAAATCTCAAGTCCAATGATTGTTTCACCATGTTATTGGCGGGGGTACTATAGAAAGAGATCACGGACTTGGTGTGATTAAATCTTTGAGGTACTAAACCTGTAATTCTCTTCTCTGTCTATATTTTTTTAATATGAAGACTGCTTGGGGTTGTTGCATACCCCATTACGGTACCATATTGGATAAGTTTAAATTATGGCGCTCCATTTCATTTGTGAAAATTCATTTATCCATGTAATATAATCATGAAAAACATCATTTTTCTGCTTCCCTATAACAAGTTGTAGTGAAGTGAATTCTCAACCTTCCTTGTGGTTAGTGATAGCAGGTTTCGGTCTTTCTTCTACAGTGTCAAGACAGGGGGTGAGTAATTAGCTGAAAGTAATCAGATAATCCACCTGTTCCTCTTTTATAGGTGGTGGGGGTTGCAGGATAGCATTAGCACATGTGGAACTACCACATCATAGAGATATTGTTGGCACTAATAACCAATGATTTTATACTTTATGCCAAACATTTTGTCATTCAGAAGATCAAAAAATTGGATTTATTGAAATCTGGTGGGGTTTTTTTTTTATACAAGAGTCAGCTTTGAACCCTATCTACAGACAGAGTTTTGAGCAGTAGGTTCTAGCCAGGGGCGTAACTATAATAGATGCAGGGGTTGCAATCGCACCCAGGCCCTGGAGCCTAGAGGGCCCCAAAAGTCCCTTTTGTCTATTGCTATTAAAGATTTGCAATAATTGGGGGCCCCTTTTGAGCTTCAGCATGGGGGCCCATAAGGTTCAAGTTATGCTACTGGTTCTAGCCCTCTGATCTTTGCTGCCATTGATCTGGACGGAGTTGAGGTCGTCGGTGACTATACTGCAAAATTCAGTAAAGTAATCATTGACTTGGACACCAAAGACTTGGAGGTGGACACCAAAGATTGCAATTTGTGATATAGGCTAGGGTCACACTTTAAAGTAGAATTGTGTTCACCTCATCCAGATCCGAATGCGGTGAACACAATTGCTGTCCCACGCATTTTTTATGAAAAATGTATGGAGGGAACCGCATTGCGATAACCGGATTGCTCAGTATGTGTAATCCTGAGCAATCCGGTTACCGTGCAGTTTGCTCATCCCTGCTGCCGCAGGGATGAGCAAACTGTTATCAGTGTTTTAAAGGATTAAATTTTATTAATAAATGTGGCTATAATGTCTCTAGGGGGTGCCCACCCCCCTAAAGACATACCACCCACTCAGGTGGGCATATAATGATTTAATTGCTGATGTACAGTAGCCGGCTCCTGTTGGCTACTGTACATTTTTTGAATGAAGCCGCCGGCTCCCCTGTGCCCAGCGCTCATACTATATCTAATGTACGTATAGTATATGTGCTGTCCAGGGTCCTGCAGGCTTATACAGTAGATCTATAGGCTGCGTAGGAGTCACAGGTCACATGATCAGCTCATCAGTGGATGCAGGACTCTACTGTGCTGGTATTCATGATGCTGAATGAGGTAAAGTTTATGTGTGGGGTCAGGAGGGATCTATAGTGAGCCACGTGTGTACGAGGCATGCGGATTAGAGCGGAGTGTGTACGAGGTGTACGAAGAGGAGCCGTATGTGTACGGGGCATACAAAGCATATCCGCGTGTGTGCGAGGTCTACAGAGTGGAGCTGTGTGTGTGTACGACGCGTCCGGAGCTGAGTTGAGTGTGTATGAGGGTGCGGAGCGGAGCCGCATGTGTACGGGGCATACGGATCAGAGCTGAGAGTGTACAAGGTGTACGGAGCGGAGCTGAGTATGTACGAGGTGTACAGAGCGGAGCCAAGTGTGTACAAGGTGTATGGACCGGAGCCGCATGTGTATGAGGTGTATGGAGCAGAGCTGAGAATGTACAAGGTGTGCAGAGCTGAGCCGCATGTGTACGGAGCAGAGCTGAGAGTGTACTGTGTGTATGGAGCAGAGCTGCGTGTGTACGGGGCATGCAGAGCCGCATGTGTACGGGGCGTACAGAGTGGAGCCGCATGTGTACGAGGTGTACAGAATGGAGCAGAGTGTGTACGAGGTGTATGGAGCAGACCTGAGAGTGTACGAGGTGTACGGAGCAGAGACGCATGTGTACGAGGTATATGGAGTGGAGCCGAGTGTGTACAAAGTGTACGGACCGGAGCTGCGTGTGTATGAGGTGTACGGAGCGGAGCCGAGTGTGCAAGAGTTGTATGGAGCAGAGCCGAGAGTGTACGAGGTATACGGATCTGAGCCACATGTGTACGGAGCAGAGCTGAGAGTGTACTAGGTGTATGCAGCAGAGGCGCATGTGTAAGGGGCATACGGAGCAGAGCTGTGTGTGTACGGTGTGTAGAGAGCAGAGCCGCATGTGTACAAGGTGTACGAAGTGGAGCCGCGTGTGTACGAGGTGGACAGAGCAGAGCTAACTGTGTACGAGGTGTACGGCGCAGAGCTGAGTGTGTACGAGGTGTATGGAGCAGAGCCGAGCATGTACGAGGTGTACGGAGCTGAGCCTCATGTGTATGGAGTGGAGATGAGAGTGTACTTGTTGTTTGGACAGAGCCGCATGTGTACGGGGCATATGGAGCAGAGCCACGTGTGTGCGGGGTGTACGGAGCGGAACCGCATGTGTGCGAGGTGTGCAGAGCCGCGTGTGTACGAGGTGTACGGAGCACAGCCGCATGTGTACGGGGTGTACAGAGCGGAGCCACATGTGTACGAGGTGTACGGAGCAGAGCCGCGTGTCTACGAGGTGTACGGAGTAGAGCTGAGAGTGTACGAGGTGTACGGGCTAGAGCCAAGAATGTACTAGATGTATGGAGCATAGCCATGTGTGTACAGAGTATATGGAGCATAGCCGCATGTGTATGGGTCATGCGAAGCAGAGCCGCGTGTGTACTAGGTGGGGGGCTTGATAATACTTGGAGGGGTGTGAGGAGTCTTTATACTTTATGCAGGGTTGTTTGACGGTTGTGTTGGGGGCCATTATACAGCGTGAGGGGGGGTAGGGGCTATTATACTATATATAGGTCAATTACACTGCAAGGAGGGCTGTATGGGGGTGATAGTTGGAGATCATACTGTGCCAATGTAGCTGAGGGGCTTACAGTAGGGTCATCATATTGTGCGTATGGAGGAATTCACTGTGGGGCATCATATAGTGTTTGGGGGGCACTTTTATTGGCATCTCACTTTATGGCTGTAACAAAAGGGGAATCAAGGTACTTCAATAGGAGGAAAATTACTATGTGAGGGCTGCAAAGTTGTGAGATATGTTATGTGACCCAGGCAAATTTTTTTTTGGGGGGGGGGGGGGCAGTAAGAATGTCTACTAAGGGACCCCATGATTTCTATGTAGGCCCCTGGTGCAGGATGCATTGTCCCTCTGCACTTCCAGTGCCGCCCCTTGGTACATGCAGGCATCCAGCCATGTTTCTCACGAGCGACAGTTTGTCAGTGGCGCTCATCCCCTTTCCCACTCCCACATCCTTTGCTCAATCTAATTGGACAGCCCTGTGTGCTATTGGCTCCGGACAGCCCTGTGTGCGGTGATTGTGATTGAAGAGTTTCAGAAGGAGGCATGGTCTGTTGGGGGAAGACGTGCCATTTTCCCAGCTTAGTGTAGTGGCGGCTTGTTAATGCTTAGACTGCAGATTATTGTATGAGGTGTGTGGACGGTGCTGCATGGTGAGGCTGTGGTTCCACATAGAAATCCGTTTTTGGAAGTGATTTTCATCACCAATCCGTTTTTTTCTGGGTGCTTTTTGAGCCTCCTGCACTCCTGAACGTTTTTGGACTTTTCATTAAAAAAACGCATGCGCGAACGCATGCACAAACGCAAGTGCGCATATGCATGCGTTCGCGCATGCGTTTCCCATAGGGCCCCATGTTAAAAAAAACGCATGAAAACGCATGCGTTTTTTAACTGATGCCAAAAACGTTGCTAGCAACGTTTTTGACTCAAAAACGGACAGGGCAATGTTTGGAGCTCCAGAGAAAAACGGACAGGGTGTTTATTACATCCAATCCGTTTTCTGTCAGTTTTTGGACTTAGAAAAAAAAAATGAGAAAACTGAAGCCAAAAACGGACTGAGGGCTTATGTGGAACCCCAGCCTGACATGTCTGACTTTTCAATGCCATGCAGCCGCCACATTGGAGCTGCCCAGTATGGACACAGTATGAGGTGTAAGGGGGATGGATGTGGCACATTGTATGTAGTGGAAGGGATCAGTATGGACACAGTATGAGGAGTAAGGGGGATGGATGTGGCACATTGTATGTAGTGGAAGGGATCAGTATGGACACAGTATGAGGAGTAAGGGGGATGGATGTGGCAAAGTATATGTAGTGAGGGGAGATCAGTATGGACACAGTAAGAGGAGTGACGGGCATGGCTGCAACACAGTATGTGGAGTGAGGGGGGATTGGTGTTGACACAGTATAGGGAGGGAAAGGGATGGTTGTTGACACAGTATGAGGAGTGAGAGGGGGATGGGTGTGAACACAGTAAGTGGAGTGAGGGAGGATGACTGCCAACACAGTATGGGGAGTGAGGAGGGGATGGGTGTAAATTCAGTTTGTAGAGTGAGAAAGGGATGAAGGTTTGAAGAAACAGTAGGCGATGAGAAAAATGTAAAGGGGCACAGAATAGAGACTGAGCATGTGTGGAGCTGTATGGAGAGGGGGCACATGCGGGGACAGTATGTTGAGTTTGATGAGGGAGAACAGTATAAACCATCTGCAGTATAGGTGTCATGGGGTTGCGACCCGATTCCGTGGCCCTGGGTACAGCTCAGAAAGGGATTTTGCTTAGTAGGGAAAGAGAATGATGAATAGGGAGAATGTTCGTGACGCCACCCATGGTATGTGGCTATAGTGGGCCATCGCTGCTGCTGAACCTCCGGGGTGATGGATGGGCAGCTGGAATGGATTGGCTCTCCACAGGCAGAGCAGTTTTCCCGGGGCAGTGAAGGTAAGTTAGGTGTAGGGTGCAGGACGATGGGCACAAACAATAGGAAGACTCACGGTTTTGTTGATCACTTTGTACTTTACTGGTGGTAACGGTTAGGAGCAGCTGTCCGCGGAGTCCTTGCTGAGAGCAACTCTGGGTTCCTTGTCACCTGGCTAGGTCTTTGGCTCCATGACTGCGCTCTGTGTGGGCTCCTGCCGCTGCATTAGCTAAGCTGCCGGCCCTGTCTCTTCCTGCAAGAAGCCGGTATAACAGGCAACTCGAGTCCCTTCTAACCCTTATCTTGGGTATCTCTTCCGGAACTCTCTCCATTGCTGTGTCTCTGGGCACAGTGTGGTTGGGAAACCTGGCATTCCCCTGGAATTCCCCACCTTCCAGTATTGACTGCCAGGACGTTAGACGCTGCACAGTCTCGGACCTGGTGTCCGTTTTCTGCGCTTTCCTCTGCGGTGAGCACAGTGTCGTTCAGCTCCCCAGGTGTTCCTGAGACTCTCGTGTAACCAGAGATCAACTTGGGGTCCTCCACAACCGGCAAGTTCTGAGGCCTCCCTGCTGCGCTTTCTCCTGTGGGTCCCTGCTGTTGCTTGAAGCTGAGCTGCGGCCATCTCTCTCCCTCTCTCCTGCACATGCCGGTATGACTGGCAGCTCGAGTCCTTCATTAGACCCACTTCACAGGTGGCTGCTTTGCTTCCGGGCACTTGGTGAGTATGGGGAACTTGGAAATCCCTACCCACTGGTATTGACGGGTCGTTAGGCCCTGCACAGCCTCGGACTCCGGTGTCTGTTTCTTGGCGCTTACTCCTCTGGGGTGAGCTTGACACTGCTCTGCCCCCCCAGGCTCTCCTCTCCTTCCTCATATCCTTGCCTTATGTCCCTCAGCTAGGCTTAGCAACCCTGGGGCGAGCTAAGCACTGCTCAAGCCCACATGATCTCTTCCTCTGTACTGCTCCGTACTGAACTGACGAACTCTGCCCCAAACCAAAATTTAAAAGGGAGGTTATCCTGAACCTGGGTTTAGATCTCCCCCTTCAGGCCTGGAGGCAGAAAGGTGTTGTGTGCTTTGATTTTGCCTGGTTCGGGTTCCCTCCATTGCTGTCGAGTCTGACATTACCCCCAGGGAAGATAATGACATAGTGGTATCCGGACTTTGGGGTGCTACAACAGCAAGTTGAAGGACCCACATAGGGACATTAGGGAAGCTCGGGTATAAACATATATTAGTGTTAGGAGGTGTACTATCCCCCTCTCCCTACTGTCAGGGGCTTCCTCCTCCATACCATCCCATTGTACCCCCTTTGTATTGCGCCGTGTGTGGGACATCTCCTCTCTTAGCGTGACAAACTGACTTCAAAAGCTTCAGTGAGTGGCTAAAGTGTAATTTTGTTCCAATATCATGCCATCACTTTGTGATCATTTTGCTGGACCTGAAATTTTGGAGAAATTTGGGCCAAAAAAATAAATAATCCCGTGTTATATTACTATATGTACTGTATGTACAGTCTTTATGTGAGTATTTACATCTTATTTTCTTTTTGCATTTATATTGTGACATTTTTTCAATTTTTCCAAAATGTAAGTTTGTAGCTGTGACGAAAAGTCCAACAAAAATCTCAGCTTTCCTCATTTCAGGTATATGGCAACATGGCGATACTTATGACGTTCTATAGGACTTTTGCCTTTCAGGAGCCCTATAGCTTGTCAGAGTTGTATTCTGTTTAGTCCCCATCACGGCCCACACATCGTCCTGGTGTCTGGACATGTGGGTGGCTGGAGGGGCTCAGCAAGCGGCATGGGGCACGTCATCATCGGCAGGACATCCCATTTAGTGGCCTCAGTCCTGTAACTAAATAACCCTTCAACCTGTTAAAAGCAGCTGGGATCTGCAATAAATGTGACAATGAAGCAAATCTATTTACTGTGTGAAATATAACACATGTAGTGAGGCCGTGATACTTAGCGCTGGAGTGCAGATATGCTTGGGTGGAGGTGCAGGATCATCCAATCCTCGGGCCTGGGGCTTAATAAAGCTAAGTAATTGACGAGCCCCAGGGCCGTGGGGTACTCAGAACTGGGCTATACGGTCTCTTAGGAGTCACAGGGGTTGAGACCCGGCTTCTGTGACCCTGGATTCAGTTGAAAAGGGAGTTTTTGGGAATGAAAGTTATTTGTGACGCCACCCGTGGCATGTGGCTATAGGTGGCCACAGCTCCTGCAGAACCTCCGAGGTGATGGACGGGCAGCTGAGATGGAGCGGCTCCCCATGGGTGGAGCGGATCCCCAGGGCAGTGGATGTAGCAAGGGGTTGAGGTGCAGGATGACGGGCATAAAGTAACAGGCAGATTCACTGTTTGGTGGTTACTCAGTCTTTTACTGGAGCATCTGCGTTCCGGGCAGCGGTCAGCAGAGTCCTTGCTTGAGAGCAACTCAGGGTTCTCTTCACCCGGCCAGGTCGTTGGACTCCTTATTGCGCTCTATGTTTGGGCTCCTGCAACTGCATTAGCTAAGTTGCTGGCCCTGTCTCTCCTACAAGGTGCCAATATGACAGGCAACTCTAGTCCTTTCTTAACCCTCGTCTCGGGTAACAGTTCTTGAACTCTCTGCATTGCTTTGCCTCCAGGCATAGTGGGCAGGGGAACTGGGAATTCTCCACTTTCCGGTATTGACTGCCGGGATGTTAAGCCCTGCACAGTCTCGGACTCCGGTGTCCGTTATCTGCGCGGTTCCTCTGGGGTGAGCACGGTGCCACTCATCTCCCCAGGTGTTCCTTCAACTCTCCTCAGATCCTAGCCTTAGGGCTGTAACCGAGTTAGCGATCCTGGGACAAGCTCACACTGCCTTCAGTCCACCAGGATGTCTTCCTCAGTTCTCCTAGGAACTGAACTAACTCGTTCTGCCCCAGACCAGAATTTAAACGGGAGCTCACCCTGAACCTGGTTTTGGTCTCCCCCTTCTGGCCTGGAGGCAGAAGGTGTTTTGTGCGTGTACCTGCCTGGTGAGAAGACCCTTTTGTTGCTCTCCAGCATGACACCACCACCCAATGGCAGTGATGACACTGTGGCACTAGGACTCTGGGGTGCCATATAATGACCCCCAAAGACTGGGCCTCCTGCTTCACTGAGCCCCCTACACCAGTCAGAGCAGTAATGCCCTAATGGCGGCCCTGGCTGTAGTGCAGTGATCTTTGGTGCCGAGTTGCAGGAAAGCGCATATACTGCTTTACTGGGCCCCATACACCAGTAAGAGCAGTAATGCCCTGATGGCGGCCCTTGCTGGGGTGCAGTGACTTATAATGCTAAGGGACATTGTTACCAGATCCTGAGTATCTAAGCCCAACTTTCCACTGTTGGCTGCTCTTCATCTGCTCCATGAGGACAAAGCTATAAGTGACTCCAGCTAAACTGCTCTGTCTAATGTAGTCTGAATTTCACCTCCTGTCTCATTAGAGGTTAATACAGCTGGTTTTCTCCTACTCTTTACACTACAGCTCTTCTTGTTCTAATTGGCTTCTGTGTAACAGCACAAGTCCCTCAGACGTTCTGCAGTAACTCGACATATGGGAAGGTGATTTCCATTGTACTAAGAGCGTCTGTGAGCTCTTAGAAAATTATAGAGAAATGCTGCACAGTCTGATGGAAAAGAGCCTCAGATTTGCTTTGGAGGTTTTATCAAGAAGGGGGGCTGATCCAGAGGTCAGAGGGGGATATGATGCTCGGGCGCTCCTCAACCAGCTGAGTGTGGCTGCTGGGGGCCAGCACTACAGTTAAATTAATAATTAAGTGCCTACCAGGCGGTTCTGAGCCTGTGCTAGTAGGGGGACTCACTGATGCCTGTGCTTATTTCAGCTGCATGTGCATCAGAGGATCCATATTCATGTGAAAAGTATTGCGGTGCAGAAACCTGCTGGCTCCCTGCACAGCAATACACGCTGCCAGTCAATCTGAGTCCGGCAGCTGACATCCGCAGGACAGTCAAAGACGTGGTATGGCAGTGACGTCATGCGCTATCATTGATGAGGATGCTGCTGGCCTCATTTGCTGGCTGTGGATAAGGACACCCCAAGTTATTGGAGCTGGGGAAGGTAAATATATATATATATTTTTAAATATGTTGGAGAAGAACGGAGTGCATTACTTAAAGGGAACAAGGATGGGGTACATTATACCAAGATGGGGAACATTATACTAAGATGGGGAACATTAAACAAGGAAGGGACCCAAGATGGGAAACATTATACAAGGAAAGGACCCTGGAGGACATTTAAAATGAAAGGGGCCCAGGATAAGGAACATTATACCAGAAAGGGGCCCAGGATAAGGCACATTATACCAGAAAGGGGCCCAAAATGGGGACCATTATGCTAGGAAGAGGGTCTTTATACACAGAAGGTGCCCAGGATGGAGGACATTATTACAGGAAGGTGCCCAGGACGGGTAATATTAAACCTGGAAGGGGCCCAGGATAAGGCACATTATACCAGAAAGGGGCCCAAAATGGGGACCATTATGCTAGGAAGAGGGTCATTATACACAGAAGGTGCCCAGGATGGAGGACATTATTACAGGAAGGTGCCCAGGATGGGTAATATTAAACCTGGAAGGGGCCCAGGATAAGGAACATAACACTAAGATTGGGTCCAGAAAGGGGGAACATTATACCAAGAAGGGGCCCAGGATAAGGAACATTACACCAAGATTGGGTCCAGAAAGGGGAACATTATACCAAGAAGGGGGTCATTATAACAGAAAGGGGCCCAGGATGGAGGGCATTATTACTGGAGGTGGCCAAGGATGGGGAACATTATACCTGGAAGGGGCCCAGAATGGGGAACATTATACCAAGAAGGGGCCCAGAATGAATTAGGAACTTTATATCAGGAGCTCAGGATGGGAAATATTATACCAGGATGGCTAAAATCATACCAGGAAGTGGCCTGGATAGGCGTCACTATACCTGAAAGGGTCCCAGGATGGGGGTCATTATACCAGGAAGGAGTCAAGATGGGGACATTATTACAGAGAGAGGTAATGCAGACACTTTCTCACTGCACCCTGTGGCTGGCTGTCTACTGAAGTGGAGGGATGTTGGACACAGCTGATTTCTGCTGCAGAAAGTTTCCCCCCAGCCAGACATACAGGACCCTCAGCCCTGACCTTTTGTGTGGCAGTGAACATGTAGTAGATTTTTTTTAACTTTGTATTACTTGATGGAACTTGTTATTATCAGTCTCTGCTTGCATCCACCAAGTAATTCCATCCATCAGATATTGTGTGAACGATTGACTGTGTGACCGTGAGTGTTCCATTGTGGTCTATGGTGGGAAAGTCTCGGAGAGGTCTCACTAGAATCCCACATATCACAAGAATGGAATCCTGTGAATTTCTCCGGCTCTTTTTGGTCGATCACCTTCCCGATCCTTTGATCCTCGGCCTCTATCAGAACTTCTATTGTTTCTGGACGACTTCTAAGTCGAAATCTAAGTTGTTGTAACAGTTGTAAATATTTCCATGAAAGAAAGAAATGAGATACCCGGACCTGGATTATTGGATAGTACGGGGCAGGAATGTTACTACTGTATCCTGAAGGAGAAAGGCTACGTCCATCTGTCGCCTACTCACTAGAGGCAGCCGAGAAAGAAATGAAAAGACCCTTAAAAATGGGTCCACTCCTGGTGCCCATTATCAACCTCATGGTTCCTTTTATTTTTTTGACGCTCTCCATTTCAATCTTAAACCATGTCAACTTGATGGATGAGCGCTCTATAAGAAGATCGATCTTGCACAAGCCTAGATAGGTCCACCAGAGTCTTCTCCAAGCCTAAATAGGCCCACCTGGGTCTTCTCTAAGCCTATGCTCTTCTCCAAGCCCAGATAGGTCCATCTGGGTCGCTTCCAAGCTCAGACAGGCCCACCTGGGTCTTTTCTAAGGATATATAGGTCCACCAGGCTCTTCTCCAAGCCTAGATAGGTCCATCAGGGTCTTCTCCAAGCCTAGATAAGTCCACCAGTCTTTCCCCAGCCTAGATAGGTTGACTAGGTTCTTTTCCAAGCCTAGATAGGCCCACCTGGGTCTTCTCTAAGCCTATTTAGGTCCACCATAGTCTTTTTCAAGCCTAGATAGGCCAACCTGGGTCTTCTCTAAGCCTATATATGTCCACCATGGTCTTCTCCAAGCCCAGATAGGTCCACCAGGCTCTTCTCCAAGCCTAGATAGGTCAATCAGGGTCTTTTCCCAGACCAGATAAGTCCGCCAGAGTCTTTTCCCAGCCTAGATAGGTTTACTACGTTCTTTTCCAAGCCTAGATAGGTCCATCAGGGTCTTCTCCAAGCCAAGATAAATCCACCAGTCTTTTCCCAGCCTAGATAGGTTGACTAGGTTCTTATCCAAGCCTAGATAGGCCCACCTGGGTCTTCTCCAAGCCTATTTAGGTCAACCAGGCTCTTCTCCAAGCCTAGATAGGTCAATCAGGGTCTTTTCCCAGACTAGATAAGTCCACCAGAGTCTTTTCGCAGCCTAGATAGGTTTACTAAGTTCTTTTCCAAGCCTAGATAGGTCCATCAGGGTCTTCTCCAATCCTAGATAAGTCCACCAGTCTTTTCCCAGCCTTGAGAGGTTAACTAGGTTCTTTTCCAAGTCTAGATAGGTCCATCACGGTCTTCTCCAAGCCTAGATAGGTCAACCATAGCCTTTTCCAAGCCCAGATAGGTCCATCAGGGTCTTTTTCAAGCCTAGATAGGCCCACCTGGGTCTTCTCTAAGCCTATATAGGTCCACCATGGTCTTTTACAAGCCCAGATAGGTCCATCAGGGTCTTTTTCAAGCCTAGATAGGCCCACCAGGGTCTTTTTCAAGCATAATTAGGCACATTTGTATCTTCTCTAAGCCTACATAGGTCCACCAGGGTCTTTTCCAAGCCTATATAAGTCCACCAGAGTCTTTTCCCAGCCTAGATAGGTTGACTAGGTTCTTTTCCAAGCCTAGATAGGTCCATTAGGGTCTTCTCCGAGCCTAGATACAGTTGTGGCCAAAGTATTGACACCCCTGCAATTCTGTCAGATAATACTCAGTTTCTTCCTGAAAATGATTGCAATTACAAATTCTTTGGTATTATTATCTTCATTTCATTTGTCTTCAATGAAAAAATACAAAAGAGAATGAAGCAAAAAGCAAAACATTGATCATTTCACACAAAACTCCAAAAATGGGCCAGACAAAAAGTATTGGCACCCTCAGCCTAATACTTGGTAACACAACCTTTAGCCAAAATAACTGCGATCAACCGCTTCCGGTAACCATCAATGAGTTTCTTACAATGCTCTGCTGGAATTTTAGACCATTCTTCTTTGCAAACTGCTCCAGGTCCCTGATATTTGAAGGGTGCCTTCTCCAAACTGCCATTTTTAGATCTCTCCACAGGTGTTCTATGGGATACAGGTCTGGACTCATTGCTGCCACCTTAGAAGTCTCCAGTGCTTTCTCTCATACCATTTTCTAGTGCTTTTTGAAGTGTGTTTTGGGTCATTGTCCTGCTGGAAGACCCATGACCTCTGAGGGAGACCCAGCTTTCTCACACTGGGCCCTACATTATGCTGCAAAATGTGTTGGTAGTCTTCAGACTTCATAATGCCATGCACACGGTCAAGCAGTCCAGTGCCAGAGGCAGCAAAGCAACCCCAAAACATCAGGGAGCCTCCGCCATGTTTGACTGTAGGGACCGTGTTCTTTTCTTTGAATGCCTCTTTTTTTCTCCTGTAAACTCTATGTTGATGCCTTTGCCCATAAAGCTCTACTTTTGTCTCATCTGACCAGAGAACATTCTTCCAAAACGTTTTAGGCTTTCTCAGGTAAGTTTTGGCAAACTCCAGCCTTGCTTTTTATGTCTCGGGGTAAGAAGTGGGGTCTTCCTGGGTATCCTACCATACAGTCCCTTTTCATTCAGACGCCGACGGATAGTACGGGTTGACACTGTTGTACCCTCGGACTGCAGGGCAGCTTGAACTTGTTTGGATGTTAGTCGAGGTTCTTTATCCACCATCCGCACAATCTTGCGTTGAAATCTCTCATCAATTTTTCTTTTCCGTCCACATCTAGGGAGGTTAGCCACAGTGCCATGGGCTTTACACTTCTTGATGACACTGCGCACGGTAGACACAGGAACATTCAGGTCTTTGGAGATGGACTTGTAGCCTTGAGATTGCTCATGCTTCCTCACAATTTGGTTTCTCAAGTCCTCAGACAGTTCTTTGGTCTTCTTTCTTTTCTCCATGCTCAATGTGGTACACACAAGGACACAGGACAGAGGTTGAGTCAACTTTAATCCATGTCAACTGGCTGCAAGTGTGATTTAGTTATTGCCAACACCTGTTAGGTGCCACAGGTAAGTTACAGGTGCTGTTAATTACACAAATTAGAGAAGCATCACATGATTATTCTAACAGTGCCAATACTTTTGTCCACCCCCTTTTTTATGTTTGGTGTGGAATTAGATCCAATTTGGCTTTAGGACAATTCGTTTTGTGTTTTTTCATTGAAGACAAATGAAATGAAGATAATAATACCAAAGAATATGTGATTGCAATCATTTTCAGGAAGAATTATCTGACAGAATTGCAGGGGTGTCAATACTTTTAGCCACAACAGTATATATATATACATATATACTAGGCTGTTCCGGAGTATATATAATATGTGGAGGCTGCTGCCGCATCCTCCAAATAATATATACGGCCCAGCACAGCCTCCAAATAATATATACAGCCCAGCACAGCCTCCAAATAATATATACAGCCCAGCACAGCCTCCAAATAATATATACAGCCCAGCACAGCCTCCAAATAATATATACAGATATACAGCCGGCAGCCTCTATATCAGAGGTCCCCAACTCCAGGCCTCAAGGGCCGCCAACAGTGCAGGTTTTCAGGATTTCCTTAGTATTGCACAGGTGCTAATGTGATCATCTGTAAAGGTAATGATTCCAAGCCCTGTGCAATACTAAGGAAATCCTGAAAACCTGCACTGTTGGCGGCCCTTGATGCCTGGAGTTGGGGACCTCTGCTCTATATTATACATGCAATGCCTACAGCCTCTACATTATATATACAGCCGGGCAGTCTCCAAACTATATATACAGTCCTGCAGTCTCCATATTATATCTACAGCCCTGCACAGCCTCTATATTATATATACAGCCCACCCAGGAGCCTGTATATTATATATACACAGCCTTCAGTTTCTATATTGTAATCATGGTATGGTGGTATGTGTTAAAGGGGCCCACTGAGACTGTTTCGCCCGGGTCACACAAAAACCTGAAGCCGGCCCTGCTTTCTGGTGCAGCCTATATGGTCTATATATAATGTACAGTACATGGCACTTGGGGGGGCTTATCTGGGTGACCTTTCTCCCAGCGTAGAGGAATCTGGTGTAAGTCCATCCGGCCAGACAGTTGTTGTGCACTTCTCAGGCTGCGTTTAATTGTCAGTCTCAGGAAGTGATTGTGAGGTCGAGCAGATGCTCCCGTCCACCTCAGCCCATGCATCTTTGATCAGCTGTTCTGCACCTCTCTGTTTTACGCCGGCTGTAACCCATCCGCAGCCTTAAAGAACAAATCTGAGATGGGCTATAAATAAACCCACCCTCGCTCAATGTACAGGCCATTGCTTTAAATGGAGACGGCCTCTGGGTATGGGCTGCGCTGTTTACATAGCTGTAAAGAGGAAATGCGGCTATTAATAAAGGCCGGAGCACCGCCTGCTATTACCAATGATTGGTGATTGACCAATGTACAGCAAAAGCCAATATGGTCAAGACTGTGAGGGCAGCCCGGGGTGGTAGTCGCAGGAGAGGAGTGAGGTGTTTTGCTCCCGCGCCCCGGTTGGTTGAAGTGACCCTGGTTGGGTGCGTTGGTTGGGGTTTGCCATCGTATCTGTTGTTAGGCCATCGTGCAGGTCAGGGTTCTTCCACTGGGGATCAGCACTCTCGGATGCGGTATTCTTTTTAAAAAGTCTTTTATTGAACTTTGGGCACCGTACAACGAACACTTCTATACGTTGCACACAACAGTTATTCAAGTTCGTTAAGGTACTCTCCACTTTCAGGCACAAAGTTACATTAGACCGCTCCATCATTCCTGGATGTTTAGTTGGTCATCATTATCCAGTGGAGGGGTCCACTCTACCTGGCTCCACAGTGCTGTGTGATAAACCAATCAAGTCGTCTCTGGTGAGGGTCTCGCTCATCCCACCCACAGGGACCTGTTCAGGGCCATCAGACTAGTCTCGACTTGTTTCCATTTCTCTGCTGACAGGTTCACCCAGGTCTATGGCAGGTCTCCACTCTAGGTCTCGTACCACTGGAATCAGTCTTCTGACAGGGGAACCTCTGGGAATTCGGGCCTGTACCTCATGATTGCAGGATGGAGGAGCGCCTCTGACAGCATCCTCATGTGGAGTACTTCCCGGGCGCTCCATTCCAACTGTCCACCGATGATGTGCTGACAGTTGGCACCAGCACCCACTTATTGCGGCCTGGGTACCTTTTCTAGTTTGCACACTTGTTTCTAGTTTGCACACTACTACTACCTAGTAGTATAGCTTTTACTTACTAGCTAAACTAAGGCCAGAGACACGAGATACTCGCACAAGTCTTGCATGACTCACCCGGTACAGCCACCGACTCTCTGGACAGGAGCGTGTCAGTGCATAGGGACACATGAAGCGGACATGCTCCAGTCTAGAGAGTCAGCGGCCACCCCGAGTATATCGCATGCATCTCACTCAGTGTGTATCCGGCCTAAGATGGAGTCTCCCCTCTAAGGCTACTTACTCATTACGATTTTGAAGGGAGCCGATGCCGATAAATTCGGACAGCATCGGCTCCCTTCTGATGCCTGGAATCGGATGCCAAATAGGCATCCGATTCCGGCATTAAATTGTAGCCTCCGGGCTGAAAAAAAGAAAAAAAAAAAGTTTATGCTCACCTCCCCCTGAGCCCCCGCCGTCTCCCGCCGTCTTCCTGCAGGCTTCCGCAGGCTCCCGGAGTCTGCAGAGGTCGTCTTCATGTGTACAGGACCTGCGGTGATGTCACAGTCACGTGACAGCAGATTCCTCCATGGTAACCTGCGGTCACGTGACTGTGACATCACCGCAGGTCCTGTACTGCAGTAGAAGACCTCTGCAGACACCGGGAGTCTACAGGAGCCTGCAGGAAGACGGCAGGAGATGGCGGGGGCTCGGGGGGAGGTGAGCATAAACTTTTTTTTTTTTTTTTTTTTTTAACCCCTGCGCTTCTAGTTTGGAGCAGTTTTACTGTACTGAGCATGCTCAGTACAGTAAAATCCGGTCCGAGGAGACATCAGATGTTTCCTCGAACCCTTCTCCATAGGGCCCCATGTTAAAGGGATCGGATCGGATGTGCACTAAATGCCATCCGATTTGGTCCGATACGATTTTGTCCGATTTTATTTTCGCTCCGATTTTTGCACCGATAAAAACATCGGACAAAATCGGATGGCATTTAGTGCACATCCGATTCGGTCCGATGCCCATAGGGCTGCATGGGGCCAAATTCGGATCCGATGCTGTCCGATTTTGATCGGACAGCATCGGATTTGAGAAATCCGTAATGTGAAACCAGCCTAAGCCTGGAGGCTGCTCCACCCCCAGTGGGCTGATCCCACTCCTTATATACTACTTTCCCTACAGTCCTGTAACTGAACAAGCTAACCTAAACAACTACACCTATATGGCCTGAGTGCTACTTCACATCCTATAGTGTACACTATATTATACTCTATACATGAACAACGCACATTACATCACAATAAATACAATAACCCAGTACAATTGGAGTCTTCAGGGCAGGAGCGTCCGATATCAACTATCCTCTTACACTAACATTATATTATGTGGAAGTATTGTACATGGTGGGTGTTGATACTTTGATATTTCTTATATGCACTGGGTACACAGACTGGCTGAGGACAATTCACACCAGTTATGTTCTAGTTGGGTCCAGTCAGTGCTTAAAATAGGAGCTTTATTGCCTCGTGGTCAGTGTTAAGGTAAAAGGTTCAATGCAGAGATCCAAAGAAGGCATCTCAGGGTTTGGTAGCATAGTGGTCAACTGAGAGACCTGATAAGAACAGCTGCAAGATCGAGGGTGCACCGCTTATGGAAAATTAGACAACAAGGGGAGCAATAATTAGCTGTTAAGACGTTCTGTGGTCTGATTGGGAGAAACTGTGGCTGGTTGTGATAAGCTGTCTCGTGTCCCAAGACCTTGAGCTGTGGCCTGAATCAGGAGCCTTCTGTAGCCTGAGACAACAGATGGTGGCCTGCACCAGAAGACCTGAATACAGTGAAATAGTGTTCGTGAATAGTGACTTTCTGTCAGTGTAAAAAAAACTGTTCCTGTTTCAGTGCAACTGCCAAGTTCTATGCCTCCTAGGTCTTAATCCACCAAGCTCTGTACCTTCTAATAGCAAAACCAGGAGACTTTGTGCTTCCTTATAGTGTTACCACCATGTTCTGTGCCTTCTAATGGTAAAACCAGCAAGCTCTGTGCCTCCTAATGGCAAAGCCACCAAGCTCTGTGCCTCCTAATGGAAAAGCCACCAAGCTCTGTGCCTCCTAATGGAAAAGCCACCAAGCTCTGTGCCTCCTAATTGTAAAACCACCAAGCTCTGTGCCTCCTAATGGCAAAACCACCAAGCTCTGTGCCTCCTAATGGTAAAACCACTAAGTTCTGTGCTTCCTAATGGCAAAACCACCAAGCTCTGTGCCTCCTAATGGTAAAACCACTAAGTTCTGTGCTTCCTAATGGCAAAACCACCAAGCTCTGTGCCTCCTTTTGGTAAAACCACCAAGTTCTGTGCCTCTCAATGGTAAAACCACCAAGCTTTGTGTTTCCCAACTGTAAAACCACCAAGCTCTGTGCCTTCTAATGGTAAAACCAAAAAGCTCTATGCCTCCTAATGGTAAAACCACCAAGCTCTGTGCCTCCTAGTTCTTAATCCACCAAGCTCTGTGCCTTCTAATGTTCAAACCACCAAGCTCTGTGCCTCTCGATTGTAAAACTACCAAGTTCTGTGTTTCACAATGGTAAAACCACCATGCTCTGTGCCTCCTGATGGTATAACCACCAAGCTATGTGCCTCCTAATGGCAAAACAAGCAAGCTCTGTGCCTCCTAAAGGTAAAACCACCAAGCTCTGTGCCTCCTAATGGTAAAACCACCAAGCTCTGTGCCTCATAATGGTAAAACCACCAAGCAATGTGCCTTCTAGCAGTATAACCCCCAAACAGTGTACCTCCAGATAGTGTAATCATCATAATCTGTGCCTCCAAGTTTAAGATCCAACAACCATTGTGCCTTCTGTAAGTATAACCACCAAGCTCTGTGCCTCCTAGTGGTAAAACCACCAAGCAATGTGCCTTCTAGCAGTATAACCACCAAACTGTGTGCCCCCAGGTGGTGTGATTGCAACAATATGCTCCTACAAGTTCAAGACCCAACAACCACTATATCGTCTACAATTATAACCACCAAGTACTGTGCCTCTTTTTAGTCTAACCACGAAGTACGGAGCCTTTTATCAATATCACCACCAAACCCTGTATCTCCTAGTTGTAAAATCATCAAGCTCTGAGTTTACTTCCATTGCCTTCCAGTATAAGCCAAGCCACGTTTAGGGATGATGTCTAGTATTTTGAAACAACAAGGTGCTTCAGTTTATGACATTTAACCAACAAGCATTACTCCTATGTACTGCTATGTAATCATTATGTTTGCGCCCATCTCATTGGGAAACTATATTTGGGCAACAAAGGGTGCTAAAAGATCTGATTTGATTACAAGAGCATTTTTTTTTATTTATTTTCAGCTCTAAACTTTTTAAGCTGCTCCATGCAATGTATGAGAGGTGGATGTGTATATATATATATAATATATAGTGGGGAATATATGTATTTGATACACTGCCGATTTTGCAAGTTTTCCCACCTATAAAACATAGAGGTCTGTAATTTTTAACGTAGGTGCACTTCAACTGTAAGAGATCTAAAAAATAAATCCAGAAAATCACATTGCATGATTTTTACATAATTGATTTGTATTTTATTGCATGCAATAAGTATTTGATACAATAGAAAAAAACGTAATATTTGGCGCAGAAACCTTTGTTGGCAATTACAGAAGTCAGATGTTTCCTGTAGTACTCAAGTAAGTTTGCATATATTTCAGCAGGGATTTTGGCCCATTCCTCCACACAGATCTTCACCAGATATTTCAGGTTCCGGGGCTGTTTCTGGACAACACTTTTTATACAGGTAACGAGTTCAAACAGGAGCAATTAAACAGGTAATGAGCGCAGAGTAGAAGAAAAACTAACAGGTCCAATGAGAGATAGAATTGTGGAATATTCAGGTATATTCATATATAAAATATTCATATATAAAATTATTTAGAAAAATGATCTATATAAATATATCAATGTATGTAGCACTTTACATATTGTACTGCTTCTGTGCCGAGTGCAGAGATCATATAATGAGGGAGATTCCTGATGCTTCCCCTGTGAGTAATCGTCGATGTACCGCACACTTGTGGTTGATTTCAGACACACGACTTCTTTGTGTTACGTTCTATTAACAACAGGTGTGGACAGTGTGTGACGCCCCAGTGTAATGGGTTGTCACTCACAAACAATAATTGTATGTGCTGCACGTGTTCTTATTGTTCTGTATTCTGGTATCTGTGCAGTTTTTATGCCTGAAACTCTCCAATCCTCAAAATGAAAGAGTGAACAGCTGCAAAAAAGGATTCATGTCCATACATTACTTGATGGTGCAATGCTTTATTTAACCTGTGGGGGAGCTGTAGGGAAACTGAACACCTGCTTTCACAACTTGTTATCAGGTCTGCTTCAAGTGGGCAGTTTTAATTACTGTCCAATATTTACTATTATTTTCCTGTTTATGGCCCAAATTTCTGAGTTAATTAGTTTTCAATATATTTTTCTTTATAGTGGAACTATTGAAAACCAGACGTTTCCATCCACTATATAATAAGGCACATCTGCATGTTTTTCTCACTATCTGACATGAAATCAGAATAAACCTTTCCCGTTTTAGGTCAATTAGGATTACCACATTATTAATATTTGCCAAATGCCAGAATAATGAGAGAGAGAATGTTTTAAGGCATTTTTATTACTTTCTGCAGTCACAAGTTTACATACATTTCATTAGTATTTGGTACCATTGCCCTTAAACTGTATGACTTGGGTGAAACGTTTTGGATCCTTCCACAAGCTTCTTACAATAGTTGGTGGGAATTTGGACCCATTCCTCCTGACAGAACTGGTGAAACTGAGCCATGTTTGTAGGTCGCTTTGCTCGCAACCTTTTCTGCTTTGCCCATACATTTTCAATAGGATTGAGATCAGGGCTTTGTGATGGCCCCTCCAACACATTGACTGTGTTATGCTTAAGCCACTTTGCAACCAGTCTGGCAGTAGCTTTGCGTCATTGTCCATTTGGAAGACCCATTTCTGCCCAAGCTTTACCTTCCTGGCTGATGTCTTGAGATGTTGCTTCAGTGTTGTCACATAATCTTTCCTCATGATGCCATCTATTTTGTGAAGTTAACTCCCTCCTGCAGAAAAACAACCGCACAACATAATGCTGCAAACCCTTGTGTTTCACAGTTGGGATGGTGTTCTTAGGCTTCTGTGGCACCCCTGCGGACCAGTCGCCACTAGATGGCGCAGCAGCTGGAATTGGTAAGTCGGTCACTCCACACACACACCCAACATATCCCCCGATCCCAAGTCTAACTTACTCTATGTTTAGCAACAGGATAGCAGGAGGAGCCAGGTGGAGGGTGGAGTGTTAGGACAGAACCCGGTAAGGCGTGGGAAGAGAACAACAACAAAAAGGAACGAACAACACCAAGTTTAGGCTAGTCTTTGGTTAGTCAACAGAGAGGGAAAGAGAACAGCAGAGACCTGTCAGCCAAGTAGTCAGTGAGACCAGACTGAGAAAACCCAGACCCGGTGGCCTGTGCCACTTTATGGCTAGCCAAGGTCCCAGGCTGAGTACCAAGGAAAGACAGAGGGGGTCCAAGGTGTGTCCGAGTCAGCGGGGACACCGAGGGACCGGGACAGAACCAGAGTGCCCGCTCTGCTGAAGTGGCAGGGAAGCTGCATGCCCCAACTACAAACTCCGGCGGGGTGCAGGGTCTCTATGTCCAGAGACCCACCCTCCAGCACAGCGAAAGGAAGGCCATCAGACTAGGGCTAGGAAACCCAGAAGGGTGCCCACAGAGAGCCCGTGACCGCTGGACCGTAGCTAGTGTGTGGAATAGACTGAAGAGGCCCAAAATGAACATGAAAGAGGGTGTCACAGACAAGCCGTCCCAGCTGCTAAAACCATACTGGAGCCGCTATTACACTGAATGGTGTGTGTTGTAAAACCTGACGAGCAAGAAAGTAAACCCGGTAAAGCTCAGAACTGTGTAAGACTCTGATTGTGCACCTGAGAGGTGGCCGACTGAGATTGCGAGCTTGCAGCAGTACGACCCCTGAGGGTACTGAGAACTTTACACTTCATCTACACTTTCTACACGGTTGCCCAGGGGACCATCTCTACCTGTGGGGAGGGTGCAACATATCTGCTGCAAACACCCATCGTCCCCAGAGGTCCCAACTTCAGCGGTGGCTATCTATGGCCGCAAACTACGGGTGGCGTCATGATTTAATTTATCAAAAACTGTTTTTCCCCTTTTATTGACTTGCCTGGGACTATGGTGCCGGGTCACGACAACGTGACAACCTGCAACCCCAGATGACAACGACGAGAGGGCCATGTTCCGAGTACCCCATAACCCCGGCGGGCGACTCAACTTGGCATCTTGAACAGGATCTACCGATCTGGTAAAACCAGGTCTTGTGTGCCAAAAGACTGTGTTTTTGGGCCCAAAGCAATGGCAGCCCTGAAAAACTGAGACCATTTGCTGGCAGAGGGGCGTGCCACAGCCCCTCGCCGTGGGCTAGGCCAGCACCGGACATGAAAAGATGCTCCAGAGACTGTGTAATCCTGCCTGTGGTTGTGACGGCCGACGACGACTGAGAACGGCGTCGCCCATGAAGGGATGGAGGCAGAAAGAACAATGCCACGAGGAGTGGAGAGACTGGTTGCAAAGGAGGACAGAGTGAGAGCCCGGCAATGGTGGAGCACGGGGTGTGAAGAGAGGACTCCCCCGGTTCCCCAGAGGCTGGCCAGGAGCGAGAGGTGGAGGAAATGGGCCACCGGCCAGAGCAGGCTCACTTGCTGATCGAGGGGGATGAGATGGACAACCGTACTGGATCAGGTACCCTTGTCCCCATAGACTTGCTCATTCCCCTTAGCCCCAGTCCGGGAGATGCTAGCCTGGCCTGGGAGGACGATATGGACCCCGTTCCAGTCCTTGCCGAGCCCCTTACTCCAGAGCTGCTGGGCCAAGAGGCTCATGGAGAAGAGATGAGGTGCTGGTGGGAGAACCCCAGAGAGGACTTGATAGGATTCCCGGGGGAGGTAGCGGACAAGAGCAGGTGGAGGCCATCACCCGGGACGAGTTCCTGCAAAGATGGGTTGCCCGGTGGGAGGCTCAAGAAGCAGAGAAGTGGGCTCAGAAGCAGGCAACGGTGGAAAGGACAATTCAGGCCAAGGCTGAGGCCCGGATAGACCTGTCCACCCACCAAGCCCCACGCCGGAAGGGGGTCGTCACTGCCTTTCGTGCCAGGAGAGGCTGGGGCTTCATCCGAAAGCTCAGAGCCTGTCGAGACGTATTTGTGTCCCGGACAGATGTAGAGGCCCACCTGGTCCTAGGACACCTGGGCAGAGACTTAAAACCTGGGGACAGGGTCACGTTTGTGCGCCAGGAGGGAGTACGGGGAACCTATGCCCTCTATGTTCGGCGAGTACAGGCATGAGAGGAAACAGAAGCAGCCCCCATTCAGGACCCCCAGAAACAAGAAACTTTGGGACCCAAACCCCGACCCTGGAGTATTCCGTACCAGCTCTTCATGTGACCAGCATGACACTGGAGGTGTGGCCGTGGAAGCAGCACTAAAGCCCCGGAAAGGCTACAAACCAAGAACTTGTGAGTGAACTTTGTGTGTTTTTCCCTTGTTTCCCCCAATTTGTCCCTGAGTGCGTGCCCCTTTATTAAAAACGAACTTTGTGGTCATGGACTGCGTTTGACCCGGACTTGTACATAGTTAGCGCACCTCGGTGTGCTTCCTATTGGTTTTAGAGTATGCTTTTACAATGTGTATTTGAATTGTGCATGTGAATTGTGTGAACATTTTGCACGTGAAAGAACATTTAGCAGTTGTGACGGCATGGCTTGGAAACCCACTGGCGCTGCCGAAAAATTGGTCAGTTGTGTCCCTTTCGCCGTGCCCAGGGCTTGCAACAGATTTTTCTTGTGGTGGGTTCCTGAAGACTAAAGAGACAGTAGCGAAGAGACAATTGCTGAACTGTGTGAACTGTGAACTGTTTTTGTACCTTTTCTATTTTTTCATTCCCATTCCCCATAGAGATACTACGTTGGTTCTCAGTACCCCACGGCCCCAATGGGCGACTCACTTCCTTTTTCCTCCAAATGTAACAATGGTCATTACAGTCAATCAGTTCAATTTTAGTTTTGTCAGACCACAGGACATGTCTCCAAAAAAGTAGGTCTTTGTTTCTGAGTATATTTGCAAAATTAATCTGGCTTTTTTATGTTTCTCTTGGGGTAATGGATTCTTCCTGGCAGAGTGGCCTTTCAGCCCATGTTGATACAGTTCTCGTTTCACTGTGAATAATGACACAATCTTACCAGCTTCCACCATCATCTTCACAAGATCTTTTACTTTTGTTCTTGGGTTGATATGCACATGGCCGACTAAAGCACGTTCATCTCTGGGACACAGAACCTGTCTCCTTCCTGAGCAGTATAATGGCTGGACATTCCCATCTTCTTTGTACTTGCATATGATTGTTTATACAGACGAACGAGGCTCCTTCAGGTATCTGGAAATTGCACCCAAAGATGAACCAGACTTGTGTAAGTCCACAATTCTCTTCCTGATATCTGGGCTGATTTCTTTAGACTTTCCCATGATGCTACACAAAGGAACAGTGTGCTTCAGGTGTGCATTAAATAAACATCCACGGATGTGTCTCTAATGAACTCAAATATTGCCAATAAAGCTTCCAAATACATGACATCATCATATGGGCTGTCCAAAATTGTTTAAATGCATAGTAATCTTAGGGTATGTAAACTTATGACTTTGCAGAACGTAATAAAAATGCCTTAAAACATTCTCTCTATCATTATTCTGGCATTTGGCAAATGTTAATAATTATGGTAACCCTAATTGACCTAAAACGGGAAAGGTTTATTCTGATTTCATGTCAGATAGTGAGAAAAACATGCAGATGTGTCTTATTATATAGTGGATGGAAGCTTCTGGTATCAACTGTAACTCCAAATTCCTTGTGTTCCCCTCCATATCCCTAGGGATAATAATAATAATAATATTCTGGCTCCTGTTTATAGGCGAATATTCACGATAACCAAAAAATCAGCTCACCAGGAGGCCAGCTTTATATACTATCATACTTAGTGGACCCACCAGACCACCAGGAACATTTTGTAAAAGGGGTTTTCCTCTTCATATATTAATTTAAGCTATTAGAATGGTATAAAAAGCAATCTTCCATTCTGATCCTTTGAGTCCCTCTTGCCAAACAGGAAATGAAATGTCCGCCAATCACTGGCTGCAGTGGTGAGCAGTGATTGGCTGCAGCTGGTCACATGTCCCTGTATCGCCATATACTGGGCAACTAAAAATTTTCTATATTCACAAGGCCATTAGGTATATCATTAAATCAGTTGCAACACCGACACAGTGACTATAATGGTACCTTTACACGCGGCAACATTTCTAAGGTGGCTACAGGTAACTTACTGGCTGCAGTGAAATCATGGAGAGATTATTCCATTTGTACACAGCAACAAGATAGAACCTTGTCTCCATGATTTCACTGCAGCCAGTAAGTTACCTGTTGACACCCTAGAAATGTTGCCGCGTGTAAAGGTACCATTACTGTTAATGTTAAGACCACCTCAAAAGAATGTATTGTACTGTCCTAGAACTATCCTTACATCCACCAGCAGGGATAATATTACAAATAAATGTAAATTGTACACTCATCAGGCCACCAGGTATACGATTATATGGGCTTTCTCAAAAAAATGCCCTCTGTACACACGAGATATGTTCCTGATAGCTGGGGGCCCGACAATAGGAACTGCCTAGCAATATAGAGAAAACAACCCCAACTTGAATGTAGCGAGATGCTGGACCTCTGTTTTCATTGTCAATTGGCCTACCACAAATGTTACAGAGAATGAATGTAAACTATGCCTGACATACTGCTTTATTCAAAATGGGGCTCAGTTAAGAGTCTTCCTGCTTAGGAACAATATGGTCCCAGCTATCAGACCCCCAACGATCAATTAGTTATCCCTTCTCTTAGGGGATAACTTGTAATAATGGAAAAAAAAACCTTTAAATTCACTGGACCACCAGGGATACACTTATATGTGCTGAACCTCCAAATAAGCTATTGTGTACACTAGCCCACCAGGGACCTTAATAAATGCAAAGTTCCAAAGAGAAATTCTTACATACCGCTTGCAGTGGGTTTTTTTTGCGGCCGCAAGTGCCGGATCTTACGCATCCGGCAGAACCGCACTTGCGGCACCGGACTGCAAGCCCCATAGACAATACATGGAGCTTGCCGAATCCGGGCCGCAAGTCGGCCGTTAGACCGCAGATCCGGCACGTGGAGTAACCGCTGATGTGAAAGAAGCCTTAGAAGCGCAAAAAAATGCCAACCCAATGAGAACACGTCAATCGAGTCATAGCAATGTCTAATCACTTTCTAATGTGTTTTTTTGAGGAAGAAGCTGGAGCGCTTCGAAACACATCAAATAAAAACTGCATTTTTCTACTAGTGTATCGTAGATTGTTTCCGCATTCATCATCAGATGGCAACGCAGGGTTCATCCTCTTTTTTCCTTGTGATTAAATCACTTTCTAATGACAGATGTCATCCAGGAAATCAGTGTAATCTTGGATCCAGGTCACCGCAGATCCAGTACCTGTGTCATCCGGGGCTGGAAATATATAGCGCAATGTCAGAAGAAGCTAAATGGGTTGTCTGTAACCTGCACAGCTTATAAAAGTTATTTGAACACGTAACGACAGCCCATGGCACTATAGCTAATCTCTCTGGACGTGAACAGCAAAGCAAATCACTTTCCAATGTCCAATGTCACCTATGTAATAGGCAAAATTTTGGATAATGGGCACCGAAGAACCGGTGTTGATGCCAACTTGCACTGGAAATATATTGCATGGTACGCAAAGAGGCTAAATGGGTCATCTAAGATCAGGACAGCTTATAAAGTGTATTTGAGACAACCCATGGCACTGTAGCTGATCTCACTGGACGTGAGAAAAATCGATGAAAGGTTGCATTGCAGGATAGAGCAAGGGGTCATCTGAGAATAGGACAGTTTATAAAAATTCTTTGAACTCAAAAAGAGACGTCATTAAAAGACATAAGACGTCATTACTTCAAAACAGAATGGAAGGATTTCAATGGAAATAAGTATATAAATAGTTTATATTGTATTCATTTATGTTTCAGGCTGTTTGTTACAGTTTTTTGGCTTGATGGCTTCTGATTCATTGTTGAGTGTGTTCAGCTGTAAAGGCTTCACCTGTTCTCAGCAGCTGGCACCCAAATTGTTGTATTTGTCTCGGCGTTCCCTGAATGTGGCCGCAATCGTTTGTGCAGAGGACGTCACCTGCTCACGTGGAGAACAACTGTCCGCAGAACACAATCCCCCTGGTGTTACCAGAACAATACTGAGCTCTCATGGGGTCGAGACCGTCAAACTTTACTGCATGCAAAACTACTTGTATGAGCTCTGTGCTTTGATAGACCCTTTCTGTTTAGACTGAGATCCCCTGTCCAGTCATCATCTGTTATCTGGATCCAGCACAATCCGTTCTGCAAACACAACTTTATTGCCTGTTTTGAAAAAAGTGATTTCTGCAGGATCCGATTTTTTTTACATTTGAGTCTATGGAGAATGGATCTGCAGCGGTCATGGTGGTAGGGTTCTCGATTTTCCAGGGGTTAACAGTTCAGGGGATGTCATGGTGGCATCCCTGGAAGTAGTGGCCTAAAGCGGTCATTGAAAAGGGGGTAATTTAAAGGGGAAAAGTCTGTTCTGACAGCATCTGAGGTTTCTGGTCAGAGATGACCAGCACTGCATATGGTAGATCCCAGGGAAAAGGTGTTTGAGCAACTAGTTGCAGCACTCCCCTCAGACGGAGCGGGCCCCTGGGGTGTAATGGTGGTGAAGTAGTGATGTTGGTGGTTATAGCTGAAGATGTAGGGGTGTAGAAATGCTCAGAAAGGAGTAAACAGACATATGGTTCTTGCAGTTCTTACCGGTTACCTTTACTGTAGTTCTGAAGCAGTCACAACCCAGCCGGGATACTATATTCACCAGGATTGCAGCCTCGCCAGCTCACAAGTAGTCCAGGTCCACTCTGCTGTGACACAGGGAATATGTTCTTCCTTGCTGCCCTTTCTCTTTGACAATCCACTACCCCTTGTCCTCCTAGTGTCCTGTGGTTACAAGTCCCAAAAGACAGGTGACTATGGGCCATCCGAGCGACTGCCTTGCAAGTCCACTTGACCGTCTATAGTTCTTTAGCCTTGGGAAAGTCGTCCTTGGTAGTCACTGTGCTTGTAGACCAGTGACCTCTAGTTTCTCGGCTGGTCCTGAAGATATCCAG
Organism: Allobates femoralis; assembly: GCA_033576535.1. Taxonomy (NCBI): domain Eukaryota; kingdom Metazoa; phylum Chordata; class Amphibia; order Anura; family Aromobatidae; genus Allobates; species Allobates femoralis. The sequence goes on from JARQOC010000001.1 coordinate 9,663,310, forward strand.
GCCGAATTGGGGCTGATACCCCTGTGCAGCTAGTTCTTCTGCCTGGCCTGAACAGCTACAGATTCGGGTCCTCAGGCCTAGGATTCGCAGCTGACCCACATGTCCTGTTCAGTCCCAGCTCCTGACTTCACTAGAACTCCTTTCTCTCCGCCTCTCCCACCTCTAACCCAACTCTTCCCTCCAGCCAGTAGATGGGGACTGCTCTGAATGCGAGTCTCTCCCACCCAGCATCTCCCTCGCTTGGAGTTTGGATAGTGTTGGGTGTGTGTTGGGAGTCTCAGCAAAGCTTTCCCTTCTTACCTGTGAGCATGAGGCCACACCTGTTGGATAGGTGCAGTACAATAATGGCGACTGAACCGCAGGGACGCCACAGATCTGGTAACTAATCGCTATTTAGTCTCCATTTTTTACTTACTGGATCAGTTACAAAAGGAAGATTAATAGTGATCAGTTACCGAATCCGTTCTCCATAGACTCCAATGTAAAAAAACGGATCCTACAGAAATCAATTTTTTTCAAAACAGACCAAAAAGTTGTGTTTGAGAACGGATTGTGCTGGATCCGATCTGATGGGGGATTACTGGACAGGGGAGCTAAGCCAATCATTCTGTTGGTTCTCCGAACTGGAGACATGTTCATGTAGTTTAAAATATCAGCCTGACGAAGGGGCCATAGTGTCCCGAAAGCTTGCTATGCTTACCATCTTTTCAGTTAGCCATTAAAAGGTATCAACCACTGAGGACTCTCAGATTGCAATATATTTTTCTACTGTAAAATAGGGATTTTTGTTGACTTCTCATCACTCAACCATTAAAAAACATGAAATTGCACCTTAAGCAGCTGCAGAAATTATTCTGGACACAGCGCCCACCAACAGTTGTGTAACTAGAGTCCAATGTGCTGCAATGAGAAATTTGGACTTGGCTCCCTCCCTTACCCGTGTACATTACACTCCCCCCGCCCCTTCACATATTCGACAGATATATGGGCCCCATGTAGCATTCTAAAACCTATAAACACTTACCAATTGCCCACTCTTCCCCTTCATTATATACTAATGTCCCCATCCTGGTATATATGTTCTGCATCGTGATATATATGTCCCCCATCCTGGTATAAATGGTCCCCTTCCTGGTATATGTGTCCCCCATCCTGGTATAAATGGTCCCCCTTCCTGGTATATGTGTCCCCCATCCTGGTATATATGTCCCCATCCTGGTATATATGTCCCCCATCCTGGTATATATGTCCCCATCCTGGTATATATGTCCCCCATCCTGGTATATATGTCTTTTGTTCTGGTAGATATGTCCCCATCCTGGTATATATGTCCCAAAAGCTGGCCTATATTTCCTCCATCCTGATGTATATGTCTCCCATCCTAGTATATATATATCCTCCATCCTTGTATATAATGTCCCCCATCCTGTATATATGGTCCTCCTCCTGGTATATATGTCCTCTTCCTGGTACAGTACAGACCAAAAGTTTGGACACACCTTCTTATTCAAAGAGTTTTCTTTATTTTCATGACTATGAAAGTTGTAGATTCACCCTGAAGGCATCAAAACTATGAATTAACACATGTGGAATTATATAGTTATCAAAAAATATGTCTTATATTCTAGGTTTCTTCACAGTAGCCACCTTTTTGCTTTGATTACTGCTTTGCACACTCTTGGCATTCTCTTGATGAGCTTCAAGAGGTAGTCACAGGAAATGGTCTTCCAACAGTCATGAAGGAGTTTCCAGAGATGTTTAGCACTTGTTGGCCCTTTTACCTTCACTCTGCGGTCCAGCTCACCCCAAACCATCTCGATTGGGTTCAGGTCAGGTGACTGTGGAGGCCAGGTCATCTGGCATAGCACCCCAGCACCATCCCACCTCCTCCTCCATGCTTCACGGTGGGAACCAGGCATGTAGAGTCCATCCGTTCACCTTTTCTGCGTCGCACAAAGACACGGTGGTTGGAACCAAAGATCTCAAATTTGGACTCATCAGACCAAAGCACAGATTTCCACTGGTCTAATGTCCATTCCTTGTGTTCTTTAGCCCAAACAAGTCTCTTCTGCTTGTTGCCTGTCCTTAGCAGTGGTTTCCTAGCAGCTATTTTACCATGAAGGCTGCTGCACAAAGTCTCCTCTTCACAGTTGTTGTAGAGATGTGTCTGCTGCTAGAACTCTGTGTGGCATTGACCTGGTCTCTAATCTGAGCTGCTGTTAACCTGCGATTTCTGAGGCTGGTGACTCGGATGAACTTATCCTCCGCAGCAGAGGTGACTCTTGGTCTTCCTTTCCTGGGGCGGTCCTCATGTGAGCCAGTTTCTTTGTAGCGCTTGATGGTTTTTGTAACTGCACTTGGGGACACTTTCAAAGTTTTTCCAATTTTTCGGACTGACTGACCTTCATTTCTTAAAGTAATGGCGGCCACTCGTTTTTCTTTACTTAGCTGCATTTATCTTGCCATAATACAAATTCTAACAGTCTATTCAGTAGGACTATCAGCTGTGTATCCACCAGACTTCTGCACAACACAACTGATGGTCCCAACCCCATTTATAAGGCAAGAAATCCCACTTATTAGACCTGACAGGGCACACCTGTGAAGTGAAAACCATTTCCGGTGACTACCTCTTGAAGGTCATCAAGAGAATGCCAAGAGTGTGCAAAGCAGTAATCACAGCAAAAGGTGGCTACTTTGAAGAACCTAGAATATAAGACATATTTTCAGTTGTTTCACACTTTTTTGGTAAGTATATAATTCCACATGTGTTAATTCATAGTTTTGATGCCTTCAGTGTGAATCTACAATTTTCATAGTCATGAAAATACAGAAAACTCTTTGAATGAGAAGGTGTGTCCAAACTTTTGGTCTGTACTGTATATATGTCCCCCATACTGGTATATATGTCCCCATCAGGGAATATATATCCCCATCCTGTCATATATGGGCCCATCCTGGTATATATGTCCGATCCTGGTATAATATTCCCCATCCTGGTATATATATGGGCCCATGCTATGGGGATGTATGGGGTGAATTAAACTATATGGAGGAATACAAAGCTGCATTATACTATATGGAGGGCTATGAGGCCGCATTATACTATATGGAGGAATACAAGGCTGCATTATACGATATGGAGAGCTTTGAGGCTGAATTATGCTATAATAGAGGACTAAGAGGATTCATTACACTACATGGAGGATAATGGGGTGCATTATACTATATGGAGGACTATGGGGTGCATTATACTATATGGAGGACTATGAGCCTGCATTATACTATAAGGAGAAATATGAGGCTGTCTTATGCTATACAAGGACTATGCGGCTGTATTATACTATATGATCGGCTCTGAGGCTGCATTGTGCTATATGGAGGATAAGGGGGCTGCATTATATTACATGGATGGCTATGCAGCTGCATTATACTACATGCAGGACTATGACTTGCGCACCTAGACAATCACAGACTCTCAGACTCTCTTCTAACTCTGTCCTCCATATCTTCACTCCATAACACAGACAGTGCAACCACACGGAGCGGCACTGGAAGAAAACGCACCTACCAGATGACTTCACTACCTTCAAACAAGCTACACTTGCCTTCAAATCAGCCTTCACCTCTGCTAAACAGACCTACTTTACACACCTGGTATCTTCACTTTCCTACAACCCTAAACAACTGTTCAGCACATTCAACTCTGTCCTCCGCCCACCACTGACCCCTCCACCGACCTCCCTCATCTCTGCTGATGACTTTGCCACATACTTCAAAAATAAGATCGATCAAACAATGCTAACCTTTACTTTTCCACCACCCCAAAAACTCCATATACCAGATCTCTGCCCTTCACCAATAACCTCCCTCTCCAACATCACTGAAGGAGACCTTACTCGTCTCCTCTCCAAATCACACCTCACCACCTGTGTACTTGACCCCATCCCTTCCCACCTCCTCCCCAACCTCACTAACACACTCATCCCAGCCCTAACCCATCTCTTCAACCTATCGCAATCTTCTGGTACCTACCCCTCTGCTTTCAAGCATGCCACCTTCACACCCAAAATCAAAAAGCCAAACCTTGACCCGACTGCTATGCCCAGCTCTCGCCCCATATCGCTGCTCTTGTTTGCTTCAAAGCTCCTCGGGCAGCATATCCATGCTCAACTTTCCTCCCACCTCTCATCTAACTCTCTTCTTGACAACCTCCAATCTGACTTCTGCCCTCACCACTACACCGAAACTGCCCTGACCAAAATTACTAACGACTTACTCACTGCCAAAGCTAACAGACACTTCTCCATCCTCCTCCTCCTATACCTGTCCTCTGCATTCGACACAGTCAACCACTGCCTAATACCAGTGGCGTTACTAGAGTCCGAAGGGCCCCGGTGCGAAATTTGGACCTGCCCCCCCCTTTCCTCCACGTGCCCACATTGGTCAGATGTATAGGCCCCATGTAACGTTCTAAATCCTGTAAAGACTCACAAATTGACCCCTCTCCCCTTCATTATGTATTAATGTCCCTTATCCTGCTATATATGGTCCTCCTCCTGGAATATGCCCTTATCCTGGTATATATGGTCCTCCATTATAGTATAACACAGCCTCATAGTCATCCACATAATATAATACAGCCTCATAACCCGTCATATAAAATAATGCAGCCTCATAACCATCCATATAATATAATGCAGCCTCATACCCCTACAGATAATATAATGCAGCGTCATAGCTCTCTAGATAATATAATCCAGCCTCATAGCCCTCCATATAATATAATGCAGCCTCATCGCCCTACAGATAATATAATGCAGCATCATAGCTCTCAAGATAATAGAATGCAGCCTCATAGCCCTCCAGAAAATTAATGCAGCCTAATAGAACTACAGATACTATAATGCAGCTTCATAGCCCTCCAGATAATATAATGCAGCCTCATATCCCTATAGGTAATATAATGCAGCCTCATAGCCCTCCAGATAATATAATGCAGCCTCATATCCCTATAGGTAATATAATGCAGCCTCATAGCCCTCCAGATAATATAATGCAGCCTCATAGCCCTACAAATAATATAATGCAGCATCATAGCCCTACAGATAATATAATGAAGTGTCATAGCTCTCCAGATAATATAATGCAGCCTCATAACCCTCCAGATAATATAATGCAGCATCACACAGCCCTTGATATCATATAATGCATGGGGTTTGCCGGGTCCGGGAAGCAAGTGCGGCCGTTAGGCGGCAGATCCAGCAGATGTGGTAAATCTGCCGGATGTGCCGCACATCAGTGAAAATGCTGATGTAAAAGGACCCTAAAAGTTACCTTTTGTTATTAAAAACATGGTTGGATCCACTTAGTATCTCTGTCACAGGACATTCTCCATTTAAATTTAACACACACACACACATCACATACACACACACTCACACACACACTCAGTCTCACATTCACACACACACACACACACACACACACACTGACACACTCGCTCTCCCAGGAAGCTTTTGCTTTCCGGAGCTCTCGCTCACCGCTCCTGCCTGCAGCTGCGTCCTGTCTGTGATGATGTCACATGACCTCATCGTAGTGCAGCACGCAGCGGCCGGAGGATTTTTTAAAACTGCAGCGCCTGCCAGTCCTTCGGTGGCCGTAATCAGCTGTCTGGGGACCCGCCGTGCAGTGACATGGATGTGTTTCCTCAGGAACGCACATCCATGTAAAGCCGGCACAGCAGTTGCAGGGGTCGCAGGGCTACGGGCTCCCGTACCTCCAGGCCCAGTCTCACTTGTGACCCCTGCGACCGCGGGTGTTACGCCACTGCCTACTGCTACAAATTCTTTCTTCCCTTGGCATCAAAGACCTTGCCCTCTCCTGGATCACCTCATACCTTTCCAACCGCACATTTAGCGTCTCCCACTCCCATGCTACCTCCTCATCCCACCCTCTTTCTTTTGGGGTCCCTCAAGGCTCTGTCCTGGGGCCCCTACTTTTTTCCATCTATACCCTTGGCCTAGGACAACTCAAAGTCACATGGCTTCCAGTACGCTGATGACACTCAGATCTATCTCTCTGGCCCAGACGTCACCTCTCTCTGTCAAAAATCCCGGAGTGTCTATCAGCCATATCCTCCTTCTTCACCTCTCGCTTCCTAAAACTCAATGTAGACAAAACCGAACTCATCAATGGCATAACGCTCTCTCCCTACCTGAAATCTGCTGCCTCGGAGTAACTCTCGACTCTGCCCTGTCCTTTAAACCACACATCCAAACTCGCATCACCTCCTGCTGCCTCCAACCCAAAAATATTTACCGAACCGGTCCTTTCCTTTGCCCTCAATCTAACAAAACTCTTGTACATGCCCTCAATATCTCCCACCTTGACTATTGCAACCTCCTTCTCTGTGGCCTCCCTGCTAACTCTCTTGCACCACTCCAGTCTGTCCTCAACTCTGCTGCCCGACTAATCCACCTCTCTCCTCGCTGCTCCCCTCTTTCTTCCTCTGCAAATCCCTTCACTGGCTTCCAATTCCCCAACGAATCCAGTTCAAGCTACTAACACAGACCTACAAAGCCGTCCATAACCTGTCTCCTCCCTATGGGCCACATCACACACACAGATAATTGTGCAGATATTGTTCGCAGATCTCTGGTTGCAGTGAAATCATGGACACATTGTTCCATTTGTACACAGCCACAAAATGTAACAATGTGTCCATGATTTCACTGCAACCATACATCTGTGAACAATCTCTGCACAGATATCTTCGTGTGTGACGTGGCCCTTAATCTCCGAACTAATCTCCCAACATCTTCCCTCACGTAATCTTCGATCCTTCCAAGACCTCCTTCTCTCTTCCATACTTATTTATCCCTCACACAACCGCCTCCAAGATTTCTCTTGAATATCCCCCATCCTCTGGAATTCTGTGCCCCATCACGTCCGATTATCCACCACGCTCTGATCCTTCAGACGGAACCTGAAAACCCATCTCTTCAGGAAAGCTTACAGCCTGCAATGACCATTCCATCACCTCACCACCACCAGAGCTGCCACCTCACCACCACCGGATTTGCAGCCTCACCACCACCAGAGCCGCAGCCTCACCACCACCAGAGCCGCAGCCTCACCACCACCAGAGCTGCCACCTCACCACCACCGGAGTTGCTGCCTCACCACCACCAGAGCTGCCGCCTCACCACCACCAGAGCTGCCGCCTCACCACCACCAGAGCTCCCTCCTCACCACCACCTTAGCTGCCACACCCCAACCTTCTGTCTACTCCCCAATATCCTGTAGAATTTAAGTCTGCAAGGGCATAGTCCTCTCCCCTCTGTATCAGTCTTTCATTGTTAATTTGTTTACAGTAAACTATATCTATAATTGTATATGTAACCCCTCTCATGTACAGCACCATGGAATTATTTGTGCTATATAAATAAATAAAATTATTATTATTATTATTACTATTATTATTCATAATAATGATAATAATAAGAGGGGTGCATTATACTATATGGAGGGCTATGAGGCTCCACTACATGGAGGATTATGAGGTTCAAATTTCGCACCGGGGCCATATCAGACTATAATTACACCACTGGTCAGAATCAATCTTGCAGGTTCCTTATGCATTTCCTTTGGAATCTTTACTTAATTCTTGAGCACTGGTCTGAGTGCGGCACTTTTTGGGATTGTGAGCGGACAGAGGTCATGTGAGGAGAGACCCCCATCACACGGATTACCACTTTATATGACATGTGCCGGAGCAGGACGCAGACCGCAGGGGGCCGACACCAGAAACGCTGAACACTTGTGGACCTCGGCTGTGATGATCTCCGGAGAATATTTCATATTTCTTAAAATAGAAGTGACTCCGAGTCCTAAATCAAGAAGGGAGAATAAATCAGTGATTCACACTTATTGCAATAAATGCAAAATATATGAAAGCAAAACAAATCCTCTACCCGTGAGGAATCAGGACAAACCAAAATCCTTCCCAAAACTGTGTGTGGCTATGGGATGTGCCGGATTATGGCGCTACATTAGAATCATAGCAATAATAATCCACAAGCTAAATAACGGTGTATCTCTGCCATCTAGTGGTCATAAATGATAACTGTTTTCTTAAAAGGATAGCGCATTTAACGTTTATTAGACCTCCCATTTTTTATATAATACATTGTTCCCTTTAATCAGCTATTGCAGGAACATTAATGGACATGGAGTCAGAATATGTGTCAGCGCTAATAGTGACAGCCTGCAATAGTGCCGCCATAACAGGCTGTCCCCATCACAATACTACCTTTCAAGCCCCATGTGTTCAGGTATATTGTACTAGTCTATGATAAATTTGTCTGCAACAGTGGTCTTGTGGTGCCCCTGCGGATCCAGTCGCCACAGAGATACTGCACCCCACTTAGAGGTATAGTACCCCACTCTCGGGTAAAGAAAGGGGGCACCAACAGGTATCCAAGCACCCAGACAACACACACCACTACTGGTCAGGGTCATGGTGAGTTTGCTCCTATGGGAGACCACAGTCCCTGATCCTGGCTGGAGGAGAGGAAACAGGGTAGTGGGGCTAGGCACAGAGTAGAGTTTAGGGGAGCACCCAGGAAGGAGTGAAGCTGTTCAAAGACAGAGTCATCAAAGGAACTTCATGACGCAAACCCTGCACAATGTCTGGCTGCAACTTATCAACACCCGGGAGTGCAGACCCCACAAACTGCAACAGGGGCAAGTGCAAAGCCACAGGGGTCAATCAGTAATGAGAATCTTAACTTAAAGATTGAAGCACTAACTAAAAGTGTAGCTGAGATAGCCAAGGCTATGCAGGAGATTCGAGGATCCATGCCCGTGAAGAAAATCGAGTTGGCTTCAAGCAGAGAGGATGTCCCGAGGATGCGACCAAGGAGGTATCCAGCGACCAGAGGACGACCCAGCGACCGCTACGACCCGGACGGAGAACCCATTTGCCGCCGCTGTAGAGAACCAGGTCACTTTGCCAGGGAATATACTTTAAACAAGAATCCCTGGGGAAGTAGGCTGCCCATCAGGACTAAAATCACAAGGCCCAAACTGGTGTGACAGGTACGTGGGAGGACGTCCAATCCTGCTTGTCGTGCTGGACGGCATCCCCATGAACGCTCTGCTGGATACCTGCTCCCAGATTACCTCCATCCCATATATTCTTTATAAAAGATACTGGGCAGATTCAGACATTTTGCGCGGCCCAGATGATGACTTTAACATACTGGCTAGTAATGGTAATCCTGTGACGCAGATTGGGTTCAAATAAGTGAACAGTGGGGCGGGAAGAGTTAAAGGGTCAAGGATTGATAATTGTTGATGTTGACCGGCATGAACGTAATCCCATGATTGGGAACTAATGTGATAGAGAATTGTTTTGCAGAAATAATTGTTGTGTTACAGCAGATTGCCGAGACTGCCAACAGCGGACAACAGCGAGTCCTGCAGAAGGAAATTAAAGCATTGATGTTGAGACAGCAGGTAGAGTTGTCCGGAGGAGAAATTGGCAGTGCAATGGTAAGTGACCCGGTACCAATTGTGATACCCTCCAAAACAGAAATGTTGGTCTATCAAGCCCTAATAGAACCCGTGTACTCAGACAGTAGGCCCACTGTACTGACAGCCGGAGGCGTGGTTGAGGTACACAGGGGGAGAGTACAAGTACGCCTTCTCAACTGTGGAGAAGAGGAAGTCATCTTGCCAAAGTATGCTACCATGGCTAAACTGTACACTGTCGATAACAATTCCATCACGACAGTTGAACCCTTGAACCCATCCAACCAGGTGGAGGGCAATGGCTCAGAGGGAAAGATGGAGGATTGGTGCCAAAAGTTACACGTAGGTACCGATTCTACACCCTCCCATCAAAAGCATGGAGTATACCAGGTAGTGAAGGAGAGTATGAGCAAGTCTACCAACATCTTGCTGCACCGCAGCCTCAACCACACTATCCGTCACAACCACGGCCAGACCCACCCAGGCTACCGCTGTAGACCCCGGCAGGCTACCCACTCCCCTGGCCGTCACTAAGCTCTGCAGCAAACCTAATAACTGACCTACCACATCCCCACTGACTGACACCCCGGACACCGTCGGCATCGACACTCCTCCTACTGCCCCACCTAGACCTGACATATATGCATTATTAATGTAAGTGTTCTCACCAGGCTGCCTCGGTGCAGCCGTAACGAAGTCCTCTGCCGTCCATCCCGGTGATGATAATCCATTCGATAATTCCCCTTCCTCCTTGCTCTCGCCGTCAGTACCAATCAGGAGTGCCACATCCGAGCCCCACCGATCACTGCTGCCACTCCTAGCCTCCGTGGTGGTCTTGACCCCCTGGCTAGACACTACCTCTTGGAGGACCGTCCCTGGGACCTCCAGGTCTTGCTGATCACCGATTGCCCTCATGGCCTGTTCTGACCGGAGCCCTCCGACGGGACCTCGGCCCCAAGCCCATCCTGCAGAAGGGCTGCTCCAAAGCCGGGCAATGCTGGGAGCCCCCACCGCTGTTCCTCTCTGGTCACCGGACGTGACTGTAGACGGCCCCCAGCTGCTTTATGTGCCCCCCTGGCATTGCAGACCCCTCCCCACCGGAAGGCTCCCGTCTGCGGGGAGTGTGGCCCTTGTCCATCAGCCACTTGGTGCTCTCCCATCTCCACGCCTGCCTGGGAGACGCCGCTATACTTCGGGTCCCGGACCGGAAGTAGGCCGCAGGCTGGCCCCGTCCACTTCCGGAGCATCACAACTGCGTCACTGATTCCTCCTGCTGCCCGTCGTGGGCACCCACACTGCCGAGGAGGGTCCCCACCGGGGCTCCAAGAATGAGCCCGCCTCCCCCTCGCCTTCAGGGAGTAGCACTCTGGTGGCCTGGATCGGTGGCCACGTGCTACTTGGGTGGAGGGGGCAGGTGCCGATGGGGACATACAGGCAGCCCAAATGGAGGCCTGCACTGCCTGTGCCCCATGCACCGCTGCAGCAGCCTGGATCAGAGCCCGCAGAGAACCCTTAGCCGCCATGCTGATAAGTCCTATACCTAAACAGTGTCACTAAACTGTCCTGGCTTGCCCAGAAATGGAGTGAGGGGTTACTTCCCCCTCTCCACACTATAAAGCCCCCATTAGCTCTCCCTCTTCCCATCCTAACCAAACCCCCCAACCAATAGGCACCCTCTGCCTTTCACACATTTTCTTAACCTCTACCTTCCCCCTATTAACTCCTTCCCTCCCCGAATGTCATGGGGCCAGTCCACCTTAGGGGTTCCCTGGCCTTTTTTATCGTTAATTAAAAAATGGACCATAATACCACTGGACTGGTTGTGGTAAAGACATTCTTTTAAATAACTTCATCGGCCGAAGGTGGAAGGACTGATCTCTGGATAGACTGCTTTTTGAATTTTTGACTTATTACATTTTCTTGGCTTTTGTAAATTTTTATATTTTAAGAGTCTGTACATTATATCGCCGTTAACCTTGAGTTGTTATTGTTTACCTTTTGAAAAGTTGTCCAGGTCCGGAGTACTGTCTTTCACTAAGGGGAAATGTGGCACCCCAGGGTCTAAATGCCACTGTGTCATCACTGCCCTCAGGTGGTGCTGTCACGCTGAGAGCAACAAAAGGGTCTTCTCGTCAGGCAGGAAATCCGCACACAACACCTTCTGCCTCCAGGCCAGAAGGGGGAGACCAAGCCCGGGTTCAGGGTGAGCTCCCCTATAAATTCTGGTCTGGGTCGGAGCCAGTTAGTTCAGTTCCCGAGAGGACTATGAAGAGTACCTGGAGGATTGAGCTGTGCTAAGCTGATCCGAGGTACAGCAGTTCAGTTCCTAGGAGGACTGAGGAAGACATCCTGGTGGACTGAGGCTGTAGAGCTTGTCCCAGGATCGCTGACTTTCTGCCAGGCCTAAGGCTAGGGTCTGAGGAGAGTTGCAGGAACACCTGGGAAGCTGAGCGACACTGTGCTCACCCCAAAGGAAAGTGCAGAGAATGGACGAGACTGTGTAGGGTCTAATATCCCAGCAGTTAACACCTCTCAGTTAACAATCTGTTCTTAACTCTGCTGCCCGACTAACCCACCTCTCTCCTCACTATTCCTCTACTTCTCCCTCTGCAAATCCCTCCACTGGCTCTCAATTCCCCAGCGTATCCAATTCAAACTACTAACCCTGACTTACAACGCCGTTCACAATCTGTCCCCCTCATATATCTCTGAACTAATCTCCCGATATCATCCAACTCGTAATCTTCGATCCTCCCAAGACCTCCTTCTTTCCTCCACACTTGTACGTTCTTCATCTAACCGCCTGCAACTCTTCGGCTCAAGCATCCCCCATTCTCTGGAACTCTGCACCCCAAAACATCCGACCGTTCCCCACACTCAGAAACTTCAAGTGAAACCTGAAAACCCATCTCTTCAGAACAACCTACAGCCTGCAATGACCACAGTGCTGCCTCACCACCACTGGACCCGGTGCTCCACCACCACTGGACCTGGCGCTCCACCACCTTCAGAGCAGACCCAACCTACTGTTCCCCTTCCCATTGCCCTGTAGAATGTAAGCCCGCAAGGGCAGGGTCCTCTCTCCCCTCTGTATCGGTCTGTCACTGTTAGTTTGTTCATTGTATTTTTAACTTGTTTGAATACAAAACAATAGGCATAGAATCAATGTAAAAAAGAAAATACAATAACTAAAGCAAGAAATGAAGGTGACCCTGCTCAAAAGAGCTTACAATCTACAGCGGGATAGGGGTTGCACAAGGTACAGGGGCTTATTGCACTGATGGTCCAGGCATCTTGAGGAAATGGGGCATAATAATAATAATAGAGGACTATTAGGCTGCATTATATTATATGGAGGACTATGGGTGTGCATTATACTATATGGAGGGCTGAGCCGGCATTATACTGTATGGAGGGCATTGAGGCTGCATTATACTATATGGAGGGTGGATAATAGGGGTGCATTGTAATAATTGGATGACAATGGGAGATACCTTCTGAATGGGGACAATGGGATACATTATAATATATAGAGGACTATGGGGATACATTGTAATATATGAAGGAATATGGGGATACATTATAATAATTGGAGGACTATGGTGATGGGAGGAGAAAGACTATATATACCAGGACAGGGGACATATATATCATGATAACGGCCATATTCCAGGATGAGGGACATTAATACATAATGAAGGGGAAAGGTCAATTCATGAGTCTTTATAGGATTTAGAACGTTTATCAGGGCACATACAACTGACCAAAATGCGCGGGGGGAAGGGGGGCCCAGGTCTAAATTTCGCAATTTAGGGGGGCCCATCGGACTCTAGTTACGCCATTGCCTAGGACACGTGGTCAGCGCTAAAGGTGTGGCCCAGGCCCTGACAAGGTCACAGCAATCAAGGACTGGCCGAGGTCCACCACCATCAAAGAGGTACGACAGTTCCTGAGACTGGTAGGCTACTACTGGAGGTTTATCAATGGCTTCACCAAGAAAGCAGCACCTTTGCAAGACCTCCTGGTAAGCCAGTCCAAGAAGGCCAAGAGCCCGCGTCCACCGTTAGAGTGGCACGGCAGAGTGGAAGACTCCTTCAAACAATTGAAGTGGGCCCTGACGGGGGACAAGATCCTGGCCTACCCTGACTACGGCCATTCATTCGTGCTCTACACAGATGCTAGCAATGTGGGGTTGGGAACTGTGTTATCCCAGGTAGGCAAAGAGAGAGTGATCGCCTACGCCAGCAGGAAGCTCCGTACTACAGAAAGGAACCCCGACAACTATAGCTCCTTCAAGCTGGCGTTCCTTGCCTTAGTCTTGGCGGTGACAGAACGCTTTAAACACTAGCTGGCTTCTGCAAAGTTCACCATTTATACAGATAACAACCCGTTGACCCATCTGTAAACCGCAGAGTTAGAAGCGCTGGAACAGCGATGGATGGCCCGGCTGTCCAACTACAACTTCACCATCAAATACCGGGCGGGCCATAAGAATGCCAACGCTGATGCGCTGTCAAGAGTGCCTCACCTGCCAGATGCGGAAGAAGACGTGGAGGAGCTGGAAGAGATAGAGCTACTGGCTTTTCACCACAGACGTGTGTCCCAGTGTTCCCATGAGGTGAGAAACAAGCGGCCTGTCACACAAGAAGCTACGTTCAAACAGTTACTTCACCAGCCATCTCCCTAGCCAAAGAGTTGCTGAAGCAGACTGACTCACGCCCAGGTCCAGAAGCCCCACAAGAAGCACAACTGTTGTGAAAGGAGAAGAGCAAGTTGTTCACCTATGCGGGCAAGCTGTGTAGGTGGCACATCAATGCACAAACTTATGAACTGGTGTGGCAAATAGTGGTCCTAAAGAGAGATGCCCAGATGGTCCTGGAAGAGTACCACGATGGGGCAGGGCACTTCGGGTGGAAGAAACTGAAGGTGGTGTTACATGAAAGATTCTACTGGGTTGGCATGAGGAAGGCCATCACAAACTGGTGCAGAAACTGGACTATGTGAAGTTGACCCCGAGCTTGTCAGGCTGTCTCTACGCCCTCACCATTGTGGACCACTATTCACGTTTCTTAGTCGTGGTGCCGGTGAAATATCTAACAGCGAGGACAGCGGCTAGAGCTTTTCAAGCCCACTTCTGCAGACCCAATGGTTACGCTGAACAGGTGCTTACAGATCAAGGTCCAGCGTTCGAGGCAGAGGTGTTCCAGGAAATCTGCAACTTGTATGGGTGCAAGAAAATAAGAACAACGCCGTACCATCCACAGACCAATTGCATGTGCGAGAAAATGAACCAGGTAGTGATAGACCTGTTGAAGACACTGCCACTGGAAGAGAGGAGCATGTGGCCCGAAAGGTTGCCAGACTTAGTGGACTTGTGCAACTATATCCCTGGGAACTCCACTAGCTGTACCCTTGCTTACCAGATGAGAGCAAGACCAGGCAAGTTGCTCATTGACCTAGGCATGGGAGTATTAACTCTGGAAGCCAACCCACCAGATGCAGACTGGAATGCGGAGTGTCAGCAGAAGTACCGGCAAGTGCAGGAATGCATTGAGAGAAACCTGTCGCAGGTCAGAGAGGAGCAAGAGAAAGCCTACAACAAGCACGCCCCTACAGTAGCCTTAACAACAGGAGAGCAAGTTCTTTAGAGAAAACGACAAACCAACAAACTGGATGACCAGTGAGAGGCAGAGCCATACACCGTGTTGCCCTCAAATTTCGATAATGCCAAAGTCTGTCTAATTAGTAAAGACGGAGGAGAGACCTCAGCGGCAGTTTCAAGGCACCTGTACTGTGTAGCTCCACTCGTAGTAACTTAGGTAAGATGCCAGCTCATTACAGGGAATGTTAGTAAGATAAACGGGCAAGTTTAACCAGGTTTACAATGTAAATATGTATAGTTATTCAAGTAACTAAGCAAATAAGTAACCGCCAAGCGTACTGTGCCTACAGGACGTACAGTATGAACTTTTACTCTTTCTTGAACTTTAATTAAATATGGACCAATAAACTACAGGATTGGTTTTGGTAAAGACAATTTCTCACATAATTCTTTATTAGCCAACGGTGGGAGGACTAAGCGAGCGCCGTAGTGACTGTGCTTTTCAAATTTTTCTTGGTTTTTGTCATTTTTAATTTTTTGAGACTGTCATTATCTACTGTTCTTGTTATTTTATGTTTTAATGTCTTTCAAAAATGTTTCCTCAGTCCAGGAGTACCGAATTTAACTAGGGGGGAATGTGGCACCCCAGAGTCCGGTTGCCACAATGGCAATTGTCTCCCTCGGGGGGGTAATGTCATGCTTGGGAGCAAGAAGGGGTATCTACACCAGGTAAGCCCACTGCACACAACACCTTTCCTGATTCCAGACCAGAAGAGGAAGCTCTAATCCTGGTTCAGGGGAGCTGCCCTATAAATTCTGGCTGGGGGCGGCATTAGTAAGTTCAGCTCCTAGGAGGACTGTGAAGAGGTCCCGTGGACTGGAGCGGAGTAAGGCTCATCCAGAACAGAGATTAGCAAGCAGGAGGGACCCATAGGAGAGGGTCTGAAGAAATGAGAGGAGACAACCTAGGGAGTAGAGCCAATGAGCGGACTCACCCCAGAGCAGAGCACCAGAAGTGGACACCGGAGTCTGAGGTTGTGAGGGTACTACAGGCCCAGCAGCCAAAAACCGGAGGGCGGGAGATTCCAAGTCTTCTGGCCACAACAAAGCCCAAGAGGAAAAGCGGCATCAGAGGCCTCGAGCTGTCTGTCATACAGGTGAGAGAGGAAGAGAGGGTCGCAGCTAGCTACAGGCAGCCAGGACCAGCCAAGAGTAGGGCAATAGGGAGGCCTCAGAACTCCTAATACCGCCATATATGTTACCGGTTGCCCTGGGGAACTGCTCCACCTGTGGGAAGCGAAACCATCACTGCTGCAATCCCATCATCCCCAGAGGTCCTGCACCGCAACATCGGTCACTAATAGCCGAATACCACGGGTGGCGTCACGACAACCAATCCCGGAATCCCCTTTGAACATTTTATTGACACCGTCAGGGCCAATGAAGCCGGGTCTTGACCCCCGTGACTCCCCCAGTGAAGCACCACTGCCCGGTTTACGAATACCCCACGGCCCTGGAGTGGGGGCATGTCATAACAATGCCCTCATTACAGGGGAGCCTATAGCAGTGCTCTCATAACAGAGGAGCCTATAACTGTGTCCTCATAACAGAAGAGCCTATAACAGTGCCTCCATAACAAAGCAGCCTATAAAAGTGCACCATAACAGAGGAGCCTATAACAGTGCCCCCATAACAGAGGAGCTGTGGTGCCCTACTAGTCAGTACGCCAAAAAGAGGTACTGCACCAAAGCCAGGGTGTGGTCCTCAAGTAGTCACAAAGTGGAGGATGGTAAGTGTGAGTCCTCAACACAACACAACATACACTTAGGACCCAGGGGACACTGGCCACAAACCCCGGGGGGAGGGCCCAGGGGGACAACAACAAAAAGAGTTTAGTTTCAGTTAGGGGGCAGAACAGTTACAGCAGATTTAGAGTGAGTATGTGGAAGTAACAACAGAACAGCTAGTGTGCAGAGCTGGGAGAAGTCAAGTCCAGAAAACCTAAGATCCCTAGGGGCACATGCAGAGCTGAATTGGCCCATATACCCGAATATGCACCTGATACCACCAGACGGAAGGGTTGTTGTCAGAAACAGGGACTGGACCTGAATGCGGAAAAGGAGTCTATCACCGAACCGCTGAAACTGGAGGCTACGAGCTTCTTAGGAGC
The DNA here is from genome assembly GCA_033576535.1 of Allobates femoralis. Taxonomy (NCBI): domain Eukaryota; kingdom Metazoa; phylum Chordata; class Amphibia; order Anura; family Aromobatidae; genus Allobates; species Allobates femoralis. The sequence goes on from JARQOC010000001.1 coordinate 9,680,619, forward strand.
TGTAGCTCACACACCTGGCCTACCCAGAGATAGCAGTCAAACAAGGGTACGGGGACCAGGTACCAGTCACCCATTCATACCTGTGACTGCAGGATCAGGGCTCTGCGCGCAGAGGCCCTTACAACAGTGCTGAGAGACAGGACCAGGGAGAGGCAAGGACAGGCACACCACCGGGGATCTCATACCTGTCATCCCCATTCAACTAAACTGTACAGCCAGGAGCTATCCAAGAGTGTGTAACATCGATGACCTGTTGTACTTGAAGCTTGCTGTGAGTAAAAGCGGGAACAGAATTGCAGAACAGTGCGAGACTGTGTTATTCCTGCGGCGACAGCCTGTGAAAGCCACTGAACACGGTAACGAGGCCTAAGGTAATCCCTGCCTACCAGAGACTATTAATCACTAGTAGTCTCACTACACCTCCTGCCCTGGGGACCCACTCCACCTGTGGGAAGCCACTACATCCCAGCTGCCTATCCACCGTCCCCAGAGGTTATGCAGCAGCAGTGGCTCCCCTAGTTGCAAACCACAGGTGGCGTCACGAATAACTTTCCCTTATAAATCACCCCTTTCCCTACATTCGCCAAGAATTTTATTTAACAACCGAAACCAGGGTTACGGAAGCTGGGTCTCGACCCCTGTGACTCCCCAGATGTGTTGAACAGCCCGGTTCCGAGTATCTCACGGCCCTGGGGCGCATCAAAGTGTATAATGGTGCCCCCATGACAGAGGAGCCTATAGCAGTGCCCCCATAACAGAGGAGCCTATAGCAGTGCCCCCATAACAGAGGAGCCAATAACAGTGACCCATAACAGAGGAGCCTATAGCAGTGCTCCGATAACCGAGGACTCTATAACAGTGCTCTCATAACGGAGGTGCCTATAACAGTGCCCCCATAACAGGGGAGCCTATAACAGTGACCCTATAACAGAGGAGCCTATAACAGTGCCCCCATAACAGAGGAGTCTATAACAGTGTCCCTATGCCAGTGCACCCATAACAGAGGAGCCTATAACAGTGCCCCATAACAGAGGAGCCTATAACAGTGCCCCCACAACAGAGGAGCCTATAACAGTGCCCCCATAACAGAGGAGCCTATAACAGTGCCCCATAACAGAGGAGCCTATAATAGTGCCCCTGTGGCACCCCAGGGGTTAATGTGCCACAACAACAACAGCAACAAGGGTTAACTCCCCACACAACACCTAACACTGCACTAGCATCTCTAGGCCAGAAGGGGGAGCTAAAGCAGCTCCCCTATATATTCTGATGTAATGAGGAAGTAGTTAGTTCAGTTCCTGGGAGAACTGAGGAAGAGGGACTGTGGTGTAAAGGAGCGGCCTTAGGCTTCTCCACAGATTGCTACTCAATTCCAGGCCTAGCCAGGGTCTGAGGAGAGGAGTTTAGAGAACAGGAGAAAACATCTGGGAGATTGAGTTACCCCATAACTCGCCCGGAGGAGCGCACAGACCGGATACCGGATCTGAAACTGTGACTGACACACGCAGCGCAGTAAACACCGGGATAGTAGAGGTTATAGATCTACACTGTACCTCATCAAAGCAACACGGTGGGGTCAGAAGCACACAGTAAAGACTCAAGTTGCCTAGCAAAGGGGGTACCTGTGAGGAGAGACAGGGCCAGCAGCCTAGCTGAAGCGGCAGCAAGGCCACACACACAACGCAGAAGAGGGAAGCTGAGGACCTGATCAGAATGGGAGCAACTCGGCCCCGGTACAGACTCCATGGACAGTACTCTGCTAACAACATCTGCAGGAAAGACTTGGAAAATGACAAAACTGTGAGTGTGTGTGATCCTTGTGCTCAAACCCTACTTTCCCTCACAAACTGCCATCACTTCTACTATCACCCCTACTCAGCATCCATCATAGACTGTTATTACCACTGCCCCCGGGGAACCAAGCTCTACCCGCGGAGAGCCGTTACATCACCGGCTGCCAAATATCATCCCCGGAGGTTCTGCAGCAGCGGTGGTCACCCTGACCACAACCCGTGGGTGGCGTCACGACAAACTCCCCTGTAAATACTCCCCCATGACTTGTGGGCTTGGGACACGGTCCGGACCAAGTCTGCCGTGACATCCCCAGCATATACCCCGGTCCGATACCGAGTAGCCCTTCCCAGTGAACTCCACACCCCCATAACAGAGGAACCTATAACAGTGCACCCATAACAGAGGAGCCTATAACAGTGCCCCCATAACAGAAGAGTCTATAACAGTGCGTCCATAAAAGGGGAGCCTATAACAGTGCTGCCATAAAAGAGGAGCCTATAACAGTGCTCCTGATGCGGCCAGGGCTAAGGGGGTACTCGGACATCGGGTCTACTGAATAGGGAGTCACGGGTGGACGGGATCCCGGCGCCGTGCTCTGGTGATCATTTGAGTAGATGATGGTGGGGGAGAAGGGGGTTATTTACAGGGAATCATGATGCCACCTGTAGTTCCAGGTAAACTGGTACCGGTACTGCAAGCCGGCCGCTGAGGTGATGGTGGGTGCAGCTGAGTGTGGGACAGCTCCCTACAGGTGCATCTCTGCTTAGGAGGCCTAGCTTTACTTAGACCTCCCCCAGGCACTTTCTTTTTCTAACTTGATGTGCATGGGGGCTAATCCAGTTCTTCCACCCTTAGTTCACTACCATCAATAACATATTTACATTTTTACCATGTATGAACAATAAGATCGCTTCTGTTCTTCCCTTGCGGGAGGTGCATTGCTTTTAACGTTGCATTAAACAGTGACTATAATCTAGTCCACACTGGCTCAACTGGAACCAGGTAGCAAGTCTCTTGATCATTGTCCATCAAGTGCTATAAAGAAAAACAAACAGGACAATGCAGAAACACACATTTAAAGCGAACCTGTCACCCCCCCTGGACATCAAAAGCTATAATAGCCACCTTCTGCAGCACTAAGGCTGCATTCAGGGAAGGTGGCTATAAGCTTTTGATGGCCTTTTTACTATTAAATATGAACTTATATAAAGTCCAATACCTAAGACCGGGAGGCGGGGTTTCGCGCTCCTCCGACCCGCCTCCTCATGTCATTCATGGTGCTCGCCTGCTGCTGCCTCCCCTCATAGTCTATCATGAACGTGCGGCTCCGTTCTCGTCTATGGAGCCGCGCATGCGCTGTGCGCCCGGTGTCCAGGAAGTCGTCGGGCTGCGCGCGCAGCCCGACGACTTCCTGGACACCGGGCGCACAGCGCATGCGCGGCTCCATAGACGAGAACGGAGCCGCGCGTTCATGATAGACTATGAGGGGAGGCAGCAGCAGGCGAGCACCATGAATGACATGAGGAGGCGGGTCGGAGGAGCGCGAAACCCCGCCTCCCGGTCTTAGGTATTGGACTTTATATAAGTTCATATTTAATAGTAAAAAGGCCATCAAAAGCTTATAGCCACCTTCCCTGAATGCAGCCTTAGTGCTGCAGAAGGTGGCTATTATAGCTTTTGATGTCCAGGGGGGGTGACAGGTTCGCTTTAAAGGCACAGTTTTCATTTTTCAAACAGTGCAATACCGGGCTAACTCCTTACTGCTCAACTTTACTGACACGGATTGCAAACCACCCGCGGGGACCTGCGTGGCGCTCGTAAGAGATCACATCCCCACGGAACAGGTCCCGGTCCGGGGGGCCCTGGGGGACTGCAGATAGATGCACTCTCCTCTCTCCAGCCGCTGCTACTGATGCTGGTACCGCGACCGTCCATAGCTCGCGGGGCCCAGCCTCCTCCGTACCACCGACGGCTCCTTCCTCCTCCAGATTCGCCTCTTCCTCCCCGACACTGACCTGGCTGCTTTCATTTGCATTCTGCTCTTCCTCCGTAAGCTCGGGCTCCTTTGGGAACTGGATGAAGTCCTCCGCCTCGGTGATATCCTCCTCTCTGGGCTCCACAGGTGATATAGCAACGGGTTCCAGGGTCCCAGCAACAGGAACTGCCATTGCCGCACAGCCGGTTACAGGTAACGGGTCCGGAGCCTGACCAGGTATATCGAGTCCGCTCCTGGCCGCATCCTGCTTAGGTTGTATAGTCTAGAACCGGTGTGGGCTGGCGCTCAACCCGCCCCCTTGGTTGATTGAGAGCAAGGGGGGCGGGGTGACTTTTTGGTGCCTCTTGGATGGCCCATGTATGCAGAGGGGCCGAGGCACGCCCCTGGGCCAGCACATAGTCCTTTACATTTCTGAGCTCGCCATTGCTCTCTTTACTCCTCAGCAGGATGAAGGGGCGGGGCTTATCTTCCCACTCTTTTCCTTCACTGTGGCGCAGTAGAATTTCAGTAATGGCGGACTAGCAGTTTATAAACAGTTAAATAAAGTCTTTTTGGGCGCACTTCACCTGGTTTCACCAGGCCGGTTCTACCCTGTTGGTAGACGCCAGAAAATGGTGCGGCCAGGGCTAAGGGGATACTCGGACACCGGGTCTACTGAATAGGGAGTCACGGGTGGACGGGATCCCGGCGCTGTGCCCTGGTGATCATTTGAGTAGATGATGGTGGAGGAGAAGGGGGTTATTTACAGGGGATCGTGACGCCACCTGTAATTCCCGGTAAACTGATAGTGGCGCTGCAAGCCAGCCGCTGAGGTGATGGTGGGTACAGCTGAGTGTGGGATAGCTCCCTACAGGTGGAGCTATTACCTCAGGGCAGCGGTGATAGTAATTGTAGATGATGAGGGATGAGGGGAGTAGTAGTGCTGAATGGTGTTGCAGTTCTTACCCCTCTGCTGAGCTGCTGCTGATGCTGAGCCCTCCGGCACCGGCGGGAAGAATAACGGAAACCAGTTCAAGTTTAACTCCACTTTGCTAGGTACCGGTAGATGGCAAAACGAAAAACGGTACAGTTTGGTTTGCAGGGTGATGTTGCCAGCTCAGGGTTTCCCCTATGGAGTCTCTAGATGTTCTCTGTCTTTGTCTTTCAGGGTCTCCTTTCTTCCTCACTTCTACCACCCTTGCAGAGCTCTCCTGCCAGTCCCACGGTCTGTGTCTAGAAGACAAGGTCTGTGCTCTACCAGTACGGACGGGGCCCAAGTAAGCAAAGCCTCCGCCACCGGAATTCTGCCTGTCTCTTATAGTGTCTTCTAGTGTCCTGAACCGGTTCTCGGTCCTGAGGGGCGAGGTGCCTGGTGGCGCTGTCAGCAACCCGGCTTTTATGGGCCTGCAGCTCGTCAGTCTGCGGTCAGGGCTAAACTCCTGGCCGCCTCGGCTTCCTGCGTTGCCGGTGTTCCCTCAACGCGACCAGCCAGCTCCAACCAGTCCTGGTCCGTTGCCTGCTGACCTGGGCCCCCACTTAAAGATGGGGCTCCCTCCTCTTAGCTGGGCTGTCAGGCCTGACCTTCCTGCCTGCCTTCCCAGCACCGTCTGAGGTAAACTAAGCTTTTCCTCACACTACCCTATCCTAGGCTCCACCCCCACCCTCCTGGGACCTACTAAATTACTGGCCCCCCCCCCTATTCTAAGTGATGTGGTCCTAAGTGGGTGTAACTACAGACTCCATAAGGTTTAACCCCGAACTGACAACTTTACAGGAGAAAAGAAAACACATTTTAGTCACAGTGTAATATTTCCCTGTGGCGCCTAGCCGCAGGGGTGCCACCATAACAGAGGAGTCTATAACAGTGCCCCCATAATAGAGGGGTCTATAACAGAGCCCCCATAACGGAGAAGCCTATAACAGTGCCTCCATAACAGAGAAGCCTATAACAGTGCTGCCATAACAGAGGAGCCTATAACAGTGCCGCCATAACAGAGAAGCCTATAACAGTGCCCCCATAACAGGGGAGGCTATAACAGTGCCCCCATAACAGAGGAGCCTATAACAGTGCCACCATAACAGAGGAGCCTATAACAGTGCCGCCATAACAGAGAAGCCTATAACAGAGCCCCCATAACAGAGGAGCCTATAACAGTGCCGCCATAACAGAGAAGCCTATAACAGAGCCCCCATAACAGAGGAGCCTATAACAGTGCTGCCATAACAGAGGAGCCTATAACAGTGCCCCCATAACAGAGGAGCCTATAACAGTGCCCCCATAACAGAGGAGCCTATAACAGTGCCGCCATAACAGAGAAGCCTATAACAGAGCCTCCATAACAGAGGAGCCTATAACAGTGCTGCCATAACAGAGGAGCCTATAACAGTGCCCCCATAACAGAGGAGCCTATAACAGTGCCGCCATAACAGAGAAGCCTATAACAGAGCCCCCATAACAGAGGAGCCTATAACAGTGCTGCCATAACAGAGGAGCCTATAACAGTGCCCCCATAACAGAGGAGCCTATAACAGTGCCCCCATAACAGAGGAGCCTATAACAGTGCCGCCATAACAGAGAAGCCTATAACAGAGCCTCCATAACAGAGGAGCCTATAACAGTGCTGCCATAACAGAGGAGCCTATAACAGTGCCCCCATAACAGAGGAGCCTATAACAGTGCCGCCATAACAGAGAAGCCTATAACAGAGCCCCCATAACAGAGGAGCCTATAACAGTGCTGCCATAACAGAGGAGCCTATAACAGTGCCCCCATAACAGAGGAGCCTATAACAGTGCCGCCTTAACAGGAGAGCCTATAACAGTGCCCCCATAACAGAGGAGCCTATAACAGTGCCCCCATAACAGAGGAGCCTATAACAGTGCCCCCATAACAGAGGAGCCTATAACAGTGCTGCCATAACAGAGGAGCCTATAACAGTGCCCCCATAACAGAGGAGCCTATAACAGTGCCCCCATAACAGGGGAGGCTATAACAGTGCCCCCATAACAGAGGAGCCTATAACAGTGCCGCCTTAACAGGAGAGCCTATAACAGTGCCCCCATAACAGAGGAGCCTATAACAGTGCCCCCATAACAGAGGAGCCTATAACAGTGCCGCCTTAACAGGAGAGCCTATAACAGTGCCCCCATAACAGAGGAGTCTATAACAGTGCCCCCATAACAGAGGAGCCTATAACAGTGCCCCCATAACAGAGGAGCCTATAACAGTGCCCCCATAACAGAGGAGCCTATAACAGTGCCCCCATAACAGAGGAGCCTATAACAGTGCCCCCATAACAGAGGAGCCTATAACAGTGCCCCCATAACAGAGGAGCCTATAACAGTGCCCCCATAACAGAGGAGCCTATAACAGTGCCCCCATAACAGAGGAGCCTATAACAGAGCCTCCATACCAGAGGAGCCTATAACAGTGCCCCCATACCAGAGCAGCCTATAACAGTAATGTGGTCCTAAGTGGGTGTAACTACAGACTCCATAAGGTTTAACACCGAACTGACAACTTTACAGGAGAAAAGAAAACACATTTTAGTCACAGTGTAATATTTCCCTGTGGCGCCTAGCCGCAGGGGTGCCACCATAACAGAGGAGTCTATAACAGTGCCCCCATAATAGAGGAGTCTATAACAGAGCCCCCATAACAGGGGAGGCTATAACAGTGCCCCCATAACAGAGGAGTCTATAACAGAGCCCCCATAACAGGGGAGGCTATAACAGTGCCGCCTTAACAGGAGAGCCTATAACAGTGCTGCCATAACAGAGGAGCCTATAACAGTGCCCCCATACCAGAGGAGCCTATAACAGTGCCGCCATATCAGGGGAGGCTATAACAGTGCCCCCATACCAGAGGAGCCTATAACAGTGCTCCATAACAGAGGAGCCTATAACAGTGCCCCCATAACAGAGGAGCCTATAACAGTGCCCCAATAACAGAGGAGCCTATAACAGTGCTCCCATAACAGAGGAGCCTATAACAGTGCTCCCAAAACAGAGGAGCCTATAACAGTGCCCCCATACCAGAGGAGCCTATAACAGTGCCCCCATACCAGAGGAGCCTATCAGGGGCGTAACTAGAACTGGCAGGGCCCCATAGCAAACTTTTGAACGGGGCCCCCTCCAAGACACGCCTCCAATGACACGCCCCCTTCAAGACACACACCCTTACAGGCCCCAGCAGTATATACAGCAGCCCCAGTGGTATATACAGGCCCCAGTAGTATATACAGCAGCCCCAGTGGTATACAGCAGCCTCCCCAGTGGTATATACAGGCCCCAGCAGTATTACAGCAGCCTCCCCAGTGGTATATACAGGCCCCAGCAGTATATACAGCAGCCCCAGTGGTATACAGCAGCCTCCCCAGTGGTATATACAGGCCCCAGCAGTATTACAGCAGCCTCCCCAGTGGTATATACAGCAGCCCCAGTGGTATACAGCAGCCTCCCCAGTGGTATATCCAGGCCCCAGCAGTATTACAGCAGCCTCCCCAGTGGTATACACAGGCCCCAGCAGTATATACAGCAGCCCCAGTGGTGGTATATACAGGCTGCCCCAGTGGTGGTGTATACAGGCAGCCCCAGTGGTGGTATACAGGGCCCCAGTGATGGTATACAGGGCCCCAGTGGTGGTGTATACAGGCAGCCCCAGTGGTGGTGTATACAGGCAGCCCCAGTGGTGGTGTATACAGGCAGCCCCAGTGGTGGTATACAGGGCCCCAGTGGTGGTGTATACAGGGCCCCAGTGGTGGTGTATACAGGCAGCCCCAGTGGTGGTGTATACAAGGCCCCAGTGGTGGTGTATACAGGGCCCCAGTGGTGGTGTATACAGGGCCCCAGTGGTGGTGTATACAGGCAGCACCAGTGGTGGTATACAGGGCCCAGTGGTGGTGTATACAGGGCCCCAGTGGTGGTGTATACAGGGCCCCAGTGGTGGTGTATACAGGGCCCCAGTGGTGGTGTATACAGGGCCTCCCCCCCATCCTGCACACCTGTAAAGGAATACAGATCCATGCATCATTATACTTACTTATCCTGCCGGCTGCCGCTGTCGCCGCTCCGCACTGCGCTCCGGCTTCATCCGGCTTCTTCCTGCTTCCTCCTCCGGCGCACAGGCAATGACGTCATTGCCTGCGCCTGCCGGTCACCAGGAAGAAGCCGGATGAAGCCGGAGCGGGGTGCAGAGCGGCGACAGCGGCAGCCGGCAGGGATAAGTAATCACAGGGCCAACGCAGCTGACCGGACAGCAGCGTAGCGGCGCTGGGTCCGGGCCCCCCACAAGCGCCGGGCCCCAAAGCGACCGCTACGTCTGCTATGCCGGTAGTTACGCCACTGGAGCCTATAACAGTGCCCCCATACCAGAGGAGCCTATAACAGTGCCCCCATACCAGAGGAGCCTATAACAGAGCCCCCATAACAGAGGAGCCTATAACAGAGCCCCCATAACAGAGGAGCCTATAACAGTGCCCCCATACCAGAGGAGCCTATAACAGTGCCCCATACCAGAGGAGCCTATAACAGTGCCCCCATAACAGAGGAGCCTATAACAGTGCCCCCATACCAGAGGAGCCTATAACAGTGCCGCCATACCAGAGGAGCCTATAACAGAGCCCCCATAACAGAGGAGCCTATAACAGAGCCCCCATACCAGAGGAGCCTATAACAGTTCCCGCTAGTTACGCTATGCTATACTATCTGATAAACCTGAGCGTTTCCATGGTGAAGCCTCTAATCTGATGTGTTCAGATTAGGCCTCGGCCTGTGTAATTATTCTCCACAGGGTGAAGCCTCGCTCATTTCCTCCACACATTGTTTTTAGGTTTAGGTGAATGATTAAACCTCCTGCAGGTAAAAGCGTAAAAACAGGACGACAGCAGCAGAATCCAGAATTACAAGACGCACGACGGATCCAACACCCCGGACCCACCACTGCCCCACTAGAGGTCACCGCCACCACCCCGGACTCATTGCTGCCCCACTAGAGATCACCACCAGCACCCTGGACTTAGGGCTGCCCCAAAAGAAGTCACCGACAACACCCTAGACCCACTGCTGACCCCACCAGAGGTCACTGCCAGCACCCCGGAGCCAATGCTGCCCTACTAGAGGTCACTGCCAGCAACCTGGACCCAGTGCTGACCCCAACAGAGCTCACCGCCAACACCCCGGACCCAGCGCTGCGCCAGTAGAGGTCACCGCCAACACCCCGGACCCAGTGCTGCCCCGCTAGAGGTCACCGCCAGCACCTCAGACCCAGTGCTGACCCCAACAGAGGTCACCACTAACACCCCAGACCCAGCACTGCCCCACTAGAGGTCAACGCCAACAACCCAGACGCAGCGCTGCGCCACTAGAGGTCACCGCCAGCACCTCGGACCCAGCATTGCCCCCTGCCGAAACCACTGCCAGCACCCCAGAAAGGTCCAGAACGATGGAAAACACCTGACGATGCCTGGAAACAATGAATTCTCCATTATCTAGAAACTGTGAGTATTCGTTATAATCTCTTGGACGATAAGTCCCATTATGGCAGCTGCCTATAGAGGCTGTCACCCTGTATTCTCCACTATTCCACCATACTTTCACTTTTTTCTATTGACAAAAACCCCACAGGGTCTCTCTAATCCAAATATGAGGTCTTAGTAACAAAAAACTGACATTTTTACCCGTTTTTAGTCTTTGCTATACTTTTATATGCTGTATGATGTATAAAAAAATACCGCCATACCGTTGTCAAATAATACCGCCACATATTCTACCCTCAACTCAGCCATGGCACCTGCAAACTAGGCCGCCCTTTATCAGATTAGACAGCCTTTTCCAAATTATAGCAGTGGAATAAATACAATGATAGCACCATACCGTATTCAGATAATAATACTGCTATAATTTATGCTCATTAAACTGCATCTATTGCTCACACAATATAGCCCTTTACTGCCTAAAAAATTACATTTACTATGCACATAAATTATACTTATTAATAGCTTTTTCCATATTATAAAGGCTGCATGTATAAAATAATAGCACCATACTGTACCCAGATAATAATACTGCTATACTCTATGCTCATTAAACTGCATGTATTGCTCACACAATACTGGCTTTTAGTGCCTAAAAATTAAATAATGCTGATTAATACTATTTTGCATATCATAGAGACAGCATGTATAAAATAATAGCACCATAATGTGCCCAGATAATAATACTGCTATATTGTATACTCATTAAACTACATATATTGCTCACACAATACTATCTAAAAAATGTTGTTTACTCTGCACATACATTATACTGATTTATAGCCTTTTTCCAGCATGTATAAAATAGTAGCACCATACTGTACCCAGATAATAATACTGCTATAATCTGCGCTCATTAAACTGCATACATTGCTCACACAATACAACCCTTTAACACCTAAAAATGGCATTTACTATGCATATAAATAATACTGATTAATACCCTTTTCCATATTATAGAGGTGACAAGCATAAATAAATAGCCCCATATTGTACCCAGATTATACTACTACTATATTGTATGCTCATTAAACTGCATATATTGCTCACACAATACTGCCTAAAAATATTGTTTACTATGTACATAAATAATAACGATTAATAGCTTTTCCCATATCATAGAGTCTATATGTATAAAATAATAGCACCACACTGTACCCAGATTATACTACTACTATAATCTACTCTCCTTAAACTGCAGATATTGCTCACAAAATGCAGCATGTCAGTGCCTTAAAAATTGCATTTTCTATACACATAAATACTGATTAATAATATAAAATAATAGCACCATACTGTGACCAGATAATACTACTGCTATAATCTGCGCTCAATAAACTCCATACATTGCTCACACAAAACTGCCTTTTGGTGCCTGAAAAATGACATTTACCATGCATATACATAATACAGATTAATAGACTTTTCCATATCATAGAGGCAGCATGTATAAAATAATAGCCCCATGCTGTACCCAGATAAACTGCTATAATCTGCACTCAATATATTGCTCACACAATTCAGCTGTTTAGCGCCTATAAAATAGCATTTACTATTCACATAAATTATACTGTATATAGGCTTTTCCATATATAGAGGCTGCATGTATAAAATAATAGCGCCATACTGTACCCAGATAATAATACTGCTATAATCTATGCTCATTAAACTCCATGTATTGCTCACACAATATAGCCTTTCAGTGCCTAAAAAATTACATTTACCATGCACATAAATAATACTGAATGATAGACTTTTTTATATCATAGAGGCGGCATGAATATACTAATAGCACCACACTGTACCCATATAATAATACTGCTATCATCTGCGCTCATTAAACTGCATATAACCTTTTAGAGCCTAAAAAAGGGCAGTTACTATCCACAGAAATAATACAGATTAATAGCTTCTTCCATACTATAGAAGCGGCATGAATATAATAATAACACCATACTGTACCCAGGTAATACTACCACTATAATCTACTCTTATTAAACTGCATATACTGTATTGCTCAAATAATACAGCATTTTAACACATAAAAATGGCATTTACTATGCACATAAATAATACTGTATATAGGCTTTTCCATATCATAGAGGCTGCATGTATAAAATAATAGCAGTGCACCATACTGTACCCAGATAATAATACTGCTATAATCTATGATCAAGAATCTGCATATATTGCCTTTTAGTTCCTAAAATATGTAATTTACCATGCACATAAATAATACCGAATTATTGCCTTTTCCATATTGTAGAGTCTACATGTATAAAATAATAGCACCATACTGTACCCAGATAATAATACTGCTATAATCTACTCTCTTTAAACTGCAGATATTGCTCACATAATGCAGCCCTTTAGCACCTACAACATTGCCATTTACTATGCATATAAATAACATCTGTATACACATACTGCCATATGCTGCCTAAAAAATACCCCTATAAAGTGTTCATTTTTTAGCTCCAAGATAAGGGATCAATTGTGAATTTTCTTGTTTATTTCAAGCCCTTTACCTCTGTATCTATGCAAACATTATCTATGAGTTTTGGGCTAAACATAGTTTTTGCAAATGTATTTATAAAAAAAAAAAGTTCACCATTGTCTCCCATAGCCTCTGTGTTGCTAAGTCGCTGGAGGTAGATTGAGTTAACTGAGAGTCACTCAGTGAGCTCCTTCTGATGGGGAGTCAGTAACACTTTCATGTAGGATTTCTGAACACAGAACGTATCAAAGTGGGGCTGATGTTTGTGTCCCTACATCAGCTGAAAAGAGCCCGGAAAAAGTCAGATTTCCCCATCAGAACAAACTCACTGAATGATTCTCAGAAAACTCATCTAGCAGAAAGCAATGTGCAGGGAAACTCAGAGCCAGCAAAAATGAAAGGGAGCAAGGAAATTAGCAAAATATCTTTTTAGTGCAATAAATGCATTTAAGTAAAAAATACCAAAAGTTGTCCATTAGGGGTGAGCGAATCTGAACGGTAATGTTAGGGTGCCGAGCTCCGGTGACGGACATATAAGTGGATGTCTGTGTTACTGTTCATGTTTGGCAGCCAAATAAAGCTTGTTTAAAGGGACTCTGTCACAAAATTTTTTCTATCCCATCTGACAGCAGCATAATGTAGAGACAGAGACCCTGATTCCAGCGATGTGCCACTTGTTGAGCTCCTTGCTGTCATTTTGATAAAATTACTGTTTTCTCTGCTGCAGATTTAGCAGCTCCTAAATATAACTGTAGTCCTCTAATGATAAAATCACTGTTAAATCAGCTGGAGATTATCACAACTACACTGAGCAGCTCAGTAAGAGACACATCGCTGGAATCAGGATCTCTGTCTCTATATTATGCTGCTCTCAGATGAAAAGGCAAAAACCTGGTGACAGTGTCCCTTTAACTAACAAATAAGTGAAAACTGCCTATTTTTGATAACCAACCAAGATAAAGCAGACAGCTGCAGGCTGGTATTATCAGAGTGGGAAGATCCATGGCTTTGAGACCTTCCCAGCCTAAATGTTCCAGCCCGCAGCCGCCCCATAAGTGGAGGATCACAATATCCTTCCAACATAGTTAATTATTCTAACTTATGTAATCACTTTAGGTAAAATGAAGAATCTCCAGACGTCCTCCCTGAGCTCAGGGCTGATTTATGTGTCTGTTTTCCAGTTGTTATTGGCTCTTGGTAAGTAATCCTTATGATTTACCTAAACTCTGGTAAACAATCTTCTCACTCATCCCATGTAAAATTAATTGATCCAATTCATCTATAAAGGACTTAAAACATTTCTGTCATATAGGAGATAAGGGAACACGCTTGGTGCTCGAATTGTCAAGTAAGGTGTGCCCACCAGCCACAACAAGGCAAACTTTGATGGGGCACCTACTTAGATATGCTGCTCCTGAGCCAGAAGCTAGCATTGATAATGGAGCACTCCACCTCCCATAATTCTTAAGACTCCTTCAGACATCCCTCATCAACTGCGCATCTCCCGAGCCAAGCGTAAAGCCAAACCTCCAAGAAATTGATGAAGCTTTCACACTCAGGCCAGCCAGTCCATGCATTTCAGACCATGATGATAGATGTCTTAAAGAGCCTGTTTTTTACTTAGTCCTGGCTCCTACCTGCCATTTATATTTGTAGACTGTGAAACGGAAGTGGTGAGTCCCATAGAAGTGTCTCTGCTCCAGAGACAGCTTGTCATGGCTGGTGGGCACACACTAATTAAGCCATTTGTGCACCATGTGCCTTTATTTCATCACTGTAGTCTATATGGCAGTAGCGCAGACCATATTTTATATATTAAATGCTTACTAGTGATGAGCGAGCACTACAATGCTCGGGTGCACTCAACTCATAATGAGCAGTTGGATGTTCAGATGGGTGCAAATCTAGTACTGAGTATCATGGAAGTCAATGGAATATCTCCCGCAAAATGATTGAATTCCCCAATGACTTCCATCCGAGCATCCAACCGCTCGTCACGAGTACTGAGCACCCGAGCACGGTAGTGCTCGCTCATCACTAATAATATAGCATGTGTCGGCCCCAATGTGTGCCGAAATATTAAAGTGCACAAAACACTTTGAACAATTGCAACCTTTTGGAGCAATGGACAGTTGTGCAAAATATTTGCGAATGTTAGAGTGTTATGACAATTTTAAGCAACCCCACAAATGGGTGGAGTTGGAAAGGATCTGGGACAAAATGGGACGTGGTCGCGCCTTACAATCAAATGCACTGAACGTGATTCTTACTGCAGAAATGTGACTCCAGTCACCAACTGTAGTAATATTTCTGGTGCAGCACAGACAACTCATAACATGCCTGGAATTGATTAATTTGCGTGCACCTCTTTATGTGTACGACCAGAGTCGGACTGGTGTACCGATGGGCCCCAGGTCTCTGTGCTGAACAGAGAGTGCCTGACTCCTGACTCAACACATCTTATTCCTGCATACGACTCATTCGGAAGGAGTCATAGGCTGTGGTCACAGTACCATTTTTCACATGCGTTTTTGGAGACCTGCGTTTTCAAAAACGCATGTAAAAAACGCACCCATAGGCCCCCATGTTAAAAAACGCATGCCCTAATAGCCAAAAAGCATGTGTGACTGTCCCAATGCGTTTTTGGAGCATATCCAAAAACTCATGCGTTTTTTAATAAGGGGCCTTATGGGAAACGCATGCAAAAACGCATGTACAATTAGTGCCATTCAAAAACGCATGCGTTTCCCATAGGAGCCCATGTTAAAAAAACGCATGCGTTTCCGGAAACGCATGCGTTTTTTTAACATGGGCTCCTATGGGAAACGCATGCGTTTTTGAATGGCACTAAAAGGTACTAATTGTACATGCGTTTTTGCATGCGTTTCCCATAGGAACCCATGTTATAAAAACGCATGCGTTTTCTACAAAAACGCATGCGTTTTTCAAAACGCTCCAAAAAATACTACAAGCACTATTTTTAGGTACAGATTCAAAAACGCACCCAAAAACGCAGGGAGCCATCACACACCTTACAAAACTCATGCTGACATGAAAAAATGCATGAGTTTTGTAAAATCACTAAAAAAAACGCATGGCAACTGTGACCACAGCCATAGAACAACAATTTTATTGAACCAGGGCTGCAATGTCTACTCACATTTGTCTCATTCTTTTAGGAGATGATGGCCACATTTGTTTTGTTTATACTTTGTTGTAACTTTCGGCTTAATTTGCTCTTTGCAGCACTCTTTTGCTCCTACGTTTTGCCATAATTTGATGCACCAAGTTCATGTTACTGTTCATGTTCGGAAGCCAAACACAGTTTGTTTAACTATTAAATCACTTAGAAAAAAGGGGTACGGGGTCCCCCTATTATTGATAAAGTTTATTTTAAACGCACTTCATTCCACCCCTATTCTGGTGAGGCCTATTCTAGTCTTCCTGAGCCCAGGTCCTGCTGTGGTCATCTGTGGTGGGAAGTGTGCACACAAAGGTATTGTTTGGCGCCAAATGAAGTTAGAGATGCTGCACCGCTATGAGGAAAACTACATTTTTCATAAGTACAGATTGCAGTCAGTGTTCACGTTTGGTACCCAGATAACCATTTGTTGTGTGTTGGTTCTAAGGGGAGCATAGTGCTGTGTATAACTTTTTGAACTATTGTGTTCCCACTGACATACATTTTCACGCATCTAGTAATTCACACCAGCATAGTTTGTAGGCTCCTGTACTAGACAGGGCATGTCACAGGGAAATTTGCTGCACATGCTTGGTAGCATTGCTGGTTTGTGTCATTGGGGCAGCACGGTGGTCCCGGTTAGTTCTGACCAGGGACGGGGGGGGGGGGGGCAGACGTTCCCAGGCCAGTGGTCAAGAAGCAGTTTTGGGGCCACCCGGCCATCTGTCATGTTGGTCTAGGGGGCCGCTCTGCCCATGAAGCTCAATGCTCATGGGCCACTGCTGTGTACTTGCCCCCCCAAGGTCGAAATTTGCCAGTGTGACCGTGTGTATGTCATACTGTTTTGGCGGTTTCCCTTGTTGTTTTGTCAGAGATCCCTATTCAACGTCCTTTAAGTAAAAATATCTGAGTTGTCCGAACCAGTCTGGTCTCATTTCTGATCTGTGATCCACTGGATCCTGAAACAAATTCCTCGGTGTTTGGCTTACGGAGATTCAAATATTTCTTTATTCAGCTTTAATTAATTCATTAATGTTAACAACTAAATATGAACCTTTTTTTGTTTTGATTCTCTTTTTATCTTTAAGCTTATGGAATGACCTACACGGCATATCTGCTGGTGGGAAGCACCGCAGGCAGCACATTGATTACCATCATGCTTAATGGTAAGATGGGGGTGCACTAATTCTACTGGGGTAACTGGAAGCAAAGTCTGAAATAGGGTCCCCAAATGATCATGTGTCACTTATAGTATCACTCTACCAATATACTGAGGGCAGGGGCGGAACTACAATAGGTGCAGGGGTTGCGATCGCACCGGGGCCCTGCAGCCTAGGGGAGCCCCAAAAGTCCCTTTGGCCTATAGAAGAAGACTAATACTATTAAAGATTTGCAATAATTGGGGGCCCCGTTGGAACTTTTGCATCGGGGCCCCTGGGCCTGAAGTTACGCCATTGACTGAGGGGTATGTCCAAATGAAAATTTAGGACAATTGGAGCACAAACATCTGCCTGGACTCGGGGTTCTCCAGTTTCGGGGGCTTTAATTAAAGGTTTTGTCCATTTTTTGTAATTACAGTTAAAAGTCTCTACATAATGGTACAGCTCCAGCCAATAACTGCAGAGTAGGAAGTGACATCAAAAAAAAGGATACGAAGGCCTTTGACCAATCAGATAAAGCAGATTATGTGTCACAAAGGCCTCGTGTCCTTGAGAGACTTGTGACAGTTTTAGAATCTAATTCTCACATCATCTTGTATAGTTTAAGGAAACTTTCCTTTGCTGGTTATTCCTTGCTACTCCTTTCTCTGGTGCTGCAGGTTTCTGACCACTCCCCTCCATCATAAATAATCACATGTTCAATAGCAAAATGCCAGTTATTGAATATCTTCATTCTGAACTGACCACCTCAGAGGAAGAAAGCTTCTTCTAGGTGCTAGAGTCATGTTATCTGCAGCCCTGGTGTCTAGCTGCAGCTTTGAAGTAGTAGCATATCATTTTGCTTATGTTCCCCAGTCTGTCTACCTTCCTCTAAGTTTATTACAGCAATTGTGACGTCTAGTGCACTCTCAACGAGCTTTGCACTAGCCAAGGTGAGTGGAGGGACAGCACAGGGACTAATGGGGGTAAAGACCCGTATAGTTACATTAGGGAGTGCAAGGACACAGGTTAGTGCCAGGAGGTGTCTCATACCCCGCTCCCTACTGTTAGGGCCTTCTTACCCTTTTCCATCCCCTTTGTAACCTCTGTATGGTGCCATGCACCGGACATCACCCTGTCTGGGCGTGACAATATGTCATATGATGGAAGATGCTATGTGGTTCTATCAGGACGGTGGTCCAGTCATGGAGGCTGCTGTCCACTCCTTTGTTTTAAAAGGAAAGAACCTTTGAAGGAGTCACATTCTTTGGCCCGAGGGTCCTAGACCTATGCCGGTCTGTCCCCTTAATGGAGCCCATCTCTCAACTGGTTCCAACTACTGATTTTGTTAGCTTATGAATAAGTTTCTAGTGCTAGAAAACAATGAAAAATCTCATCATGCATTATGTTCCTTTCTCACCACAACCAGGCAGCACCATGAACAGTCAGCATTTTGGAAATGGGGTTCATCTGGAAGTGCACATGACCAATCCACAAGGGCCACCAGTCATTTGTGACCTTCTTCTATCTTACTCACCTCCTATCCAATGTAAAACAAGGTAAGATTCCTGAATGTTGGAGAATACACCTACAGTGGGGGAAATAAGTATTTGATCCCTTGCTGATTTTGTAGGTTTGCCCACTGACACAGACATGATCAGAATAAGATTAAGGGAAGGTTAATTTTAAAAGTGAGAGACAGAATATCAAAAACAAAATCCAGAACATCACATTGTCTAAATTATATAAATGTATTTGCATTTTGAAGAGAGAAATATGTATTTGATCCCCTACCAACCATTAGGACTTCTGGCTCCTACAGACCAGTTAGATGCTCCTAATCACCTGGTTACCTGCATTAAAGACACCTGTCTTACACTGTCACCTGTATAAAGACTCCTGTCCATACACTCCATTCATCAGTCACCTCTAACCTCTACAACATGGGAAGACCAAAGAGCTTTGTAAGGATGTCAGGGAAAAGATCCTAGACCTGCGCAAGGCTGGAATGGGCTACAAAACCATAAGTAAGACAAAGCTGGGGGAGAAGGAGACAACTGATGGTGCAATAGTAAGAAAATGGAAGAAAAACAAAGTGAGGTCAGTCCTCATCGATCTGGGGCTCCATGCAAAATCTCCCCTCGTGGGGTATCCAGGATCAGGAGGAAGGTGAGACATCAGCCTAAAGCTACACGGGGCGAACTTGTTAATGATCTCCACTGTCACCAAGAAAACCATTGGTGACACATTACACCATAATGGATTAAAATCCTGCAGTGCCCGCAAAGTCCCACTGCTCAGGAAGGCACATGTGCCGCCCGTCTGAAGTTACCAATGAACACCTTGGTGATTCTGAGAGTGATTGGGAGAAGGTGCTGGGGTCAGATGAGGCAAACATTGAGCTCTTTGGCATTATCTCAACTCACTTTGTTTTTAGGAAGAGAAATGCTGCCTATGAACCAAAGAACACCATCCCCACAGTCAAGCATGGTGGTAGAAACATGTTTTGGGGGTGTTTCTCTGCTAAGGGCTCAGGACTACTTTTCTGCATCAATTAAACAATGGATGGGCCATGTACTGCAAAATCCTGACTGACAACCTCCTTCGCTCCCAGGACATTAAAAATGGGTCATGGCTGGGTCTTCCAGTATGACAATGACCCAAAGCATACAGCCAAGGCAACAAAGTAGTGGCTCAAAAGAAGCACATTAAAGTCATGGAGTGGCCTAGCCAGTCTCTAGACCTTAATCCCATAGAAAACGTATGGAGGAGCTGAACCCTCAAGTTGCCCAGTGACAGTCTCAAAATCTTAATGATTTAGAGATGATCTGCAAAGAGGAGTGGACCAAAATTCCTCTTGAAATGCACAAACCTCATCACCAACTACAAGAAACGTCTGACTGCTGTGCTGACAAGGGTTTTGCCACTAAGTGTTGTTTGCCAGAGGGATCAAATACTTATTTTTCTCTGCAAAATGCAAATAACTTTATATAATTTAGACAATGTGATTTTCTGGGTATTTTTGATATTCTATCTCCCTTCCACTGTTAACATTAACCTACCCTTAAAATTATAGAGTGTTCATGTCTTTGTCAGTGGGCAAACGTACAAAATCAGCAAGGGATCAAATACTTATTTCCCCTACTGTGTCTATAAATTAGAAATAACAACAGGTCCAGGAGATCCTAGAATCATAGAATGGTAGAGTTGGAAGGGACCTCCTGAGTTATTGTATGATGGAACCTCCGGCATCATTCTGTGACGGGACCTCCTGGGTCATTGTATGATGGAACCTCCGGTATCATTCTGTGAAGGGACCTCCTGGGTCATTGTATGATGGAACCTCCGGCATCATTCTGTGAAGGGACCTCCTGGGTCATCGTATGATGGAACCTCCGGCATCATTCTGTGAAGGGACCTCCTGGGTCATTGTATGATGGAACCTCCGGCATCATTCTGTGACGGGACCTCCTGGGTCATTGTATGATGGAACCTCCGGTATCATTCTGTGAAGGGACCTCCTGGGTCATTGTATGATGGAACCTCCGGCATCATTCTGTGACGGGACCTCCTGGGTCATTGTATGATGGAACCTCCGGCATCATTCTCTGACGGGACCTCCTGGGTCATTGTATGATGGAACCTCCGGTATCATTCTGTGAAGGGACCTCCTGGGTCATTGTGTGATGGAACCTCCGGCATCATTCTGTGAAGGGACCTCCTGGGTCATTGTATGATGGAACCTCCGGCATCATTCTGTGAAGGGACCTCCTGGGTCATTGTATTATGGAACCTCTGGCATCATTCTGTGAAGGGACCTCCTGGGTCATTGTGTGATGGAACCTCCGGCATCATTCTGTGAAGGGACCTCCTGGGTCATTGTATGATGGAACCTCCGGCATCATTCTGTGAAGGGACCTCCTGGGTCATTGTATGATGGAACCTCTGGCATCATTCTGTGAAGGGACCTCCTGGGTCATTGTATGATGGAACCTCCGGCATCATTCTGTGAAGGGACCTCCTGGGTCATTGTATGATAGAACCTCCGGCATCATCCTGTGAAGGGACCTCCTGGGTCGTTGTATGATGGAACCTCCGGCATCATTCTGTGAAGGGACCTCCTGGGTCATTGTATGAAGGAACCTCCGGCATCATTCTGTGAAGGGACCTCCTGGGTCATTGTATGAAGGAACCTCTGGCATCATTCTGTGAAGGGACCTCCTGGGTCATTGTATGAAGGAACCGCCGGCATCATCCTGTGAAGGGACCTCCTGGGTCGTCTGTTCCAACCTCCAAATGTTGAGGAACCTTAGAAACTATTCTTTGGTTGAACCACCCAACATTCTAAGTCTACAAACTATAGGAAACTGTGTTCTGGTATACATTTTATAGATGATTAGTTTGTATAGTAGCTGTAGTAACTTAAGATATTGTATTTTTTCACTCTTCTGCTTGTGTTAGAGCATGACAAATGTGAATTTGTTACCTTGGGTTTGTCCGTACACTTTTTCCATGCATGAGCAGTCAACCATTGGTGAGTAAATGTTGACATTACATAGAATATTGACCCCTATAGAGAACAAGTATAAGACTAACATCACCATAGATAAATAACAGAAGGTTGTCCCATTGTACCACAACCTCTACTGTCATCATGAGAGAATGGTCCTTGGTTATGTTAGAATATACTGGACATTCCTTGGTATCAAACAGATAACCAAGGACCAAAAATTAAAACCTCAGGTGCCTTCTATCAAACAAAGAACCTCAGTAGGTTTCTCTCCATCATCAAAATATAAGTCATTCTGGTTTTGTTAGCTGTGCAATGGTGGTTTTTCATACTATTTTTGATGAATATGTGGAAAACCAAAAGTCCAGAGATCCTTGAGTCATTTGAGGAACATGTATCTCGTGTTCACTCAAGGTGCTACTCATCAAATTCAATAAAGAGGTCAGAAGGTTTGAGAGAAAGATTGAAAAAACACTTTCAGGTCTGGCTAAAGGGCCCGTCTCACGCTTCAGTGTTGCAGGGATCCGACCAATGATGGGGGTCGCTGCCACATCGTGGACTCATTGCTGGTGAGCTGTCAAACAGTCAGACTCACCAGTGATCAGGACCAGCGAGCATGCTGGTATCCAGGGTAAGCAGTGGGTAATTAATTACCCTCTGTTTACCTTGGATACCAGCTCCCAGCACTTGCTGTGAGGCGCTGGGAGCTCGCTGATCATTGCTCTCCCGCTGTCACACGCAGCGATACTGCACATCCAGCGGACGACCAACGACAGATTTATGGTCCTTTCCATAAATCTGCGATCAACGATCAACGACGTATCATTGATCGTTAATAGGTGTCACAAGCAACATTGTTGTTTCAACATCGCTGCAACATCACAAAAACAGTGACGTTGCAACGATATCTAGCGATATCGATGTGTGAAACGGGTCCTTTAGTGTTTAGTAGAGGATGCCCATATTATGTTTTGTAGTTTGGTTGACTTTAATGAGCCTTGTAGATATCAAAGAACCATGTTGACTTCAGTCACAATGAGGAAAGTGCTGTCTTGTTGTGACACTACGATCATCTCCACCATTGAAGAAAGTTCCTGGATACAAATATTAAGTGTGCATCACACGTCTCCATAGAGGTCAATGTTGAGGGCTAAGGGCTGGGGTACCCAACAGCTGAGCAGGGGTTAAGTTGGCGGTAGCTGTGTACTATGGCTTACATTGAAAACAGGAGAGTAAAAATTCAGAAATAAAAGGCTGTAAGAAATAATAAGAATCTGTGACACCATTTGGGATAGGCAGCCAGATATGGCTGACACTACAGGAGCTCTCTGGGAGATCGACGGAGTGGTAGTGAAGATGTCAAACCCTTCCCAACTAGGGCTGCCTCCCAGAGGATGCTTAGGGTGGTAGTGGTTCATGGTAGCAGAGAAATAAACAGCAGGAAACAGTCTTTTTCTTTACCTTTTACTGATGTCCTTGCACAGTGTCCAAAATTATATAAATTGATAAAAGCACCATCACGCATGTGGCCTGGCCATTCTGATGAGAACTGTAGTCCGCTCTGCTGGATGAGAAATATAGCCTTCCTGTTGTCTTATGTAAATTGGTAGATTTCTAGGCGCTTTTGTGCTGTCCTGTACTCCCTCTTTAGCTAATCTGGATTATCTCCTGCCAGGCTGACAATGTGAGCCCTGTGCCTTCCAGCAATTCTCTGGCCCTTTGTATTGCTGATGCCCCGGAAAGCTCCACTTAAGTGGTTAGTGAGCATGGACCTCACTAGCCTCCAGTTTCTGCCACCAGGCTTTATAAACCCTGAGTAGCCTTGGGACTGGTGCACTTCTAGGCAGTGTGTTCTCCCAAAAGCAGCTCCTGATACCCTCCCCAGAACCTTCTCCTTCACTCTTCTCTATCTTACTAAACACTGAACTGAAACTAACCCCTCCTCCCCAAACCAGAGACTGAGCTAGAGCCAGGAAACAAGTCATAGTGCTCAACCTCCTGGTTAGAGATCAGGCAGTGTGTGAATTCTTCAGACTTCTAGCAGAGTGAGCTCCTATTCCCTTCAGACATGGCATTACAATTGATGTTAACGAAATACCATCTGTGGCAGCCAGACCGCAAGGGCGCAACATTAACGTCCTCTGACATTTCCTGCCTGACAGTTGTCCACCATAGCTAAGAAAATATGATGTGGTAGAGAAAGGAAATGAGGGGTTTCACTTACCAGGTTGGGATTGTTGATTCATACATAAATATAAAACACATTCTGTTCATCTGTTTCTGACAGACAAGTGATGCACGGAGAAGATTCCTACGATCTGCAAGTGTTTTATGATGGACAACCGGTCACACAGACATCAGTGATCACCTATAAGGTAAAACTGATGATAGTGAGTTATTATTATACACCCTGGACATCTGCGGATGTGACCGAGTCGTGCAAGTATTTGGGAAGTGTAAAGGGAATGATACCTGGTTCTCTAAATATTTAAAAAATATAACTCCAAAAATTGTGATATAGGCTAGGGTCACATTTGCGATGTGCCCCTAGCCTGCCGGATTCCGGTATTATCTTAGAACTTTTTCCAGCGCCGCATAGCGTTTCCGCTATGCGGTGCTGGAAACCGCTGCCCTTAGTTACCCGCTGTTTACCTGCACGACCTGTCACACAGGCAGCGGCTCGGAGGGCGTTTTACAGCGCCGCACAGGAAATCGTGTCTGCAACGGTTTCCTGTGCGGCGCTGTAAAACGCCCTCCGAGCCGCTGCCTGTGTGACAGGTCGTGCAGGTAAACAGCGGGTAACTAAGGGCAGCGGTTTCCAGCACCGCATAGCGGAAACGCTATGCGGCGCTGGAAAAAGTTCTAAGATAATACCGGAATCCGGCAGGCTAGGGGCACATCGCAAATGTGACCCTAGCCATAGATGTGTATTGAGTCTCCTGAAGTCTGATCCCCAAAATAATATCCTGAGTGACGAATTGCCTCCAAGAAGTCTCCTAAATAGTAAATTGAGTCCACTTATGTGTAATTCATCCTCAGTATAATTACAGCTGTTCTGTGAAGGCCTCAGAAATTTGTCTGAGAACATTTAGGATGAAAAAGCATTATGAAAACCGAGGAACTCACCAGACAGGTCAGGGATAAAGTTATGGAGAATAGTAAAGCAGGGTTAGGTTCTAAAAAACATAGCCCAAGTCCTGAACATGTCACAGATAGGGATGGGCGAATCTACTCGCTAGGACTCGTTACTCGGCGAGTAGTAAGGGACTCGCAGGACTCGGTACTCTGCGAGTCTCCCAGTGATTACTCGCGAGTCCAATGCAAATCAATATCAATCCTAGTTTTGTCAGAAACGCTGATAAAACTAGGATTGCCATTGTTTGCATTAGACTCGCGAGTGATCACTGGCTACTGTGCCAGTGATAGCAGGGAAACTCGCAGATAACTGCTGTTTCTTTGCAGCCGAGTCCAGCTGTCTTCTCTGTGCAGCTCCAGGGTCCTAGAGCCAGCCTGCTGCCTGATGTAGCAGTGCTGACATTGTTCTCAGTCTGCTCATTCCCTGTGTACAGACATGAATGTCTGTGCACAGAGATGATGTAGCAGTGCTGAGATTGTTCTCAGTCTGCTCATTCCCTGTGTACAGACATGAATGTCTGTGCACAGAGATGATGTAGCAGAGCTGAGATTGTTCTCAGTCTGCTTATTCCCTGTGCATAGACATCTATATTTATGCACAGGGGATGTAGCAGAGAGGACATCGCGTTTTGGACTGCGTCGGACGGAAGAGGATTTTTTTCATTAAAGATGGAGTCCCTAATGGCTTTTTTTTTATTTCTAATAAAAATTTTTCCTTGTGTTGTGTTTTTTTTAAAACAATTTAATAGAAATTCATGGCGGTCATGTCTAATATTGGCGTGACCGCCATAAATTTCGGGCTTAGGGCCAGCTGATAATACAAAGCTGGCCCTAACCTCTTTATTACCCAGCGTGCCACCGCTACCAGGGCCGCTGGAAGAGCGGGGTTCAGCGCCAGAGGATGGCGCTTCAATGAACGCGCCATCTTCTGGGGCGGCTGCGGGCTGCAATTTGCAGCGGGGGGTGCCCAGAAAGCTTGGGCATCCCTGCGCTGCGGATTCCAGCCCCCAGCTGCTTAGCTGTACCTGGCTAGACATAGAAATTGTGCGGAGCCCCACGCATTTTTTTTTAATTATTTCATGAATTTCAGAGTCAGAGTCTCAGAGTCAGAATCTCAGAATTTCATGAAATAATTAAAAAAAATGCGTGGGGCTCCGCACAATTTCTATGTCTAGCCAGGTACAGCTAAGCAGCTGGGGGCTGGAATCCGCAGCGCAGGGATGCCCAAGCTTTCTGGGCACCCCCCGCTGCAAATTGCAGCCCGCAGCCGCCCCAGAAGATGGCGCGTTCATTGAAGCGCCATCCTCTGGCGCTGAACCCCGCTCTTCCAGCGGCCCTGGTAGCGGTGGCACGCTGGGTAATAAAGAGGTTAGGGCCAGCTTTGTATTATCAGCTGGCCCTAAGCCCGAAATTTATGGCGGTCACGCCGATATTAGACATGACCGCCATGAATTTCTATTAAATTGTTTTAAAAAAAACACAACACAAGGAAAATTTTTTATTAGAAATAAAAAAAAAAGCCATTAGGGACTCCATCTTTAATTAAAAAAATCCTCTTCCGTCCGACGCAGTCCAAAACGCGATGTCCTCTCTGCTACATCCCCTGTGCATATATATAGATCTCTATGCACAGGGAATAAGCAGACTGAGAACAATCTCAGCTCTGCTACATCATCTCTGTGCACAGACATTCATGTCTGTACACAGGGAATGAGCAGACTGAGAACAATCTCAGCACTGCTACATCATCTCTGTGCACAGACATTCATGTCTGTACACAGGGAATGAACAGACTGAGAACAATGTCAGCACTGCTACATCAGGCAGCAGGCTGGCTCTAGGACCCTGGAGCTGGCAGCCTGTACAGAGGAGACAGGATCTTATCTGTGCGAGTCAGCGATTACAGTTACAAAGTAAACTAGCAATGCAAATAAATGACAAAACTAGGATTGCTTCAGGCTGAAGCTTCCGAGACACATCTGCGATTTGTAAATCTCACACTACTCGCTATTACTCGCTTCCCCATTCATTAACATTGGACTCGCTAGACTCGCAACGAGTAGCGAGTCCTGGGCTCGGACTCGCTAGAGTCAAGCGATTCCGAGTCATTTAGGATTCGCCCATCACTAGTCACAGAGCACTGATGGATCCATCATCCAAACATAGGACCCCAGCACAACTGCAAACCTACAAGACATGCCCGTCCACCGAGACTGACATCCCAAGAAGGAGAACTAATGGGAGAACAGCTGAGAGGAACATGGAGGAGACGCAGAGATCACAGCTCAGGAGATAATCGGTCCACATGATGACTATTAGTCATAGATTCCACAAATCTGATTTTTATGGAAGGGCAACAAGAAAGACATTTTTGAAAGCAAGAAGCCATAAGAAGCCATGTTTTCCATGTAGAGGACACAGTGGAAGAAGGAGCTCTGGTAAGATGATCCCTTTGTGAGAACTTTATGGGTTAAATGCAAAACGCTATGTGTGGTGGAAAACTAACACATCACCCTGAAAACCCCATCCCCACCGTCACACATGGTGGAGGCAATACCCTGCTGTGGGGAGGCTTTTCTTCAGCAGGGGCAGGGAAGCTGGTCAGAGGTGATGGGAAGATGGATGGAGCTAAATACAGGGCAATCCTGAAGGAAAACCTGTTAGAGGCTGCAGAAGACTTGAAACTGGGGTGTAGGTTCACCTTCCAGCAGGACAATGACCCTCAACATCCTGCAGCTCTATAATAGAGGGTTTAGATCAGAGCATATCTATGTGAGAATAAAATCCACTTAATATCTGTGACAAGGCGTGATAATTGTTGACGTCTCCATCCAATCTTACTGAGCGAGAGCAAAAAAGGAAAAATGTCATCTCCAGACGTGCAAATTTCCAAAATTGGATGTGTTAAAATAATGTTACTATCTAGAAATATTCTTATAAATGTGCCTCTGTGTAATGTATGTGTCCGACCTTGCAGCAACTGGTCATATATGCCACAGCTCTGGGAGTCATGGAATAAAAATTTCCACAACTGGATCCATGTAAAAAAATATTCCTGTGCTGAGATAATCTTATATATGTGCCCCTGCTATGTACTGTGTAATGGATGTGTCTGACCGTACAGGGACATGGTCTGATCATACCACATCTCCTGTGCTGAGATAATCTTATATATGTGTCCCTGCTATGTACTGTGTAATGGATGTGTCTGACCATACAGGGATATGGTCTGATCATACTGCATCTCCTGTGCTGAGATAATCATATATGTGCCTCTGCTATGTACTGTGTAATGGATGTGTCTGACTGTACAGGAACATGGTCTGATCATACTGCATCTCCTGGGCAGGGGAGGAGACAAAAGAGTATATAGACATTACAGCCAGGGATCACAGAATATAAGAGTATACAGACATTACAGCTGGGGATCACAGCTGATTCTTTCTATGGTGTAAAACAGAGACAATGAAATGTTTTACATTACAGAAAGAATCAGCGGCAATCCCCGGCTGTAATGTCTGTATACTCTTATATTCTGTGATCTCCAGCTGTAATGTCTGTATACTCTTATATTCTGTGATCCCCGGCTGTAATGTCTGTATACTCTTATATTCTGTGATCCCGGCTGTAATGTCTGTATACTCTTATATTCTGTGATCCCAGCTGTAATGTCTGTATACTCTTATATTCTGTCATCCCTGGCTGTAATGTCTGTATACTCTTATATTCTGTAATCTCTAGCTGTAATGTCTGTATACTCTTATATTCTATGATCCCCAGCTGTAATGTCTGTATACTCTTATATTCTGTGATCCCCGGCTGTAATGTCTGTATACTCTTATATTCTGTGATCCCCGGCAGTAATGTCTGTATACTCTTATATCCTGTGATCCCTGGCTGTAATGTCTGTATACTCTTATATTCTGTGATCTCCAGCTGTAATGTGTGTATACTCTTATATTCTGTGATCCCTGGTTGTAATGTCTGTATACTCTTATATTCTGTGATCCCCGGCTGTAATGTCTGTATACTCTTATATTCTGTGACCCTGGCTGTAATGTCTGTATACTCTTATATTCTGTGATCCCCGGCTGTAATGTCTGGATACTCCTATATTCTGTGATCCCTGCCTGTAATGTCTGTATACTCTTATATTCTGTGATCCCCGGCTGTAATATCTGTATACTCTTATATTCTGTGATCCCCGGCTGTAATGTCTGTATACTCTTATATCCTGTGATCCCTGGCTGTAATCTCTGTATACTCTTATATTCTGTGATCTCCAGCTGTAATGTCTGTATACTCTTATATTCTGTGATCCCTGGCTGTAATATCTGTATACCCTTATATTCTGTGATCCTGTGCTGTAATGTCTGTATACTCTTATATTCTGTGATCTCCAGCTATGTCTGTATACTCTTATATTCTGTGATCCCTGGCTGTAATGTCTGTACACTCTTATATTCTGTGATCCCCGGCTGTTATGTCTGTATACTCTTATATTCTGTGATCCCCGGCTGTAATGTCTGTATACTCTTATATTCTGTGATCTCCAGCTGTAATGTCTGTATACTCTTATATTCTGTGATCCCCGGCTGTAATGTCTGTATACTCTTATATTCTGTGATCCCCGGCTGTAATGTCTGTATATTCTTATATTCTGTGATCCCCGGCTGTAATGTCTGTATACTCTTATATTCTGTGATCCCCGGCTGTAATGTCTGTATACTCTTATATTCTGTGATCCCCGGCTGTAATGTCTGTATACTCTTATATTCTGTGATCCCCGGATGTAATGTCTGTATACTCTTATATTCTGTGATCCCTGGCTGTAATGTCTGTATACTCTCTTATTTCCTCCCCTGCCAAAGAACTGTGGTATATCCCATCGCTTCTTGCATAGTCGGACACATCTGTGGTGCTCCTGTGGTCTGGCTACCACAAATGGTATTTCTTATACATCAATTGTAAAGCCATGTCTGAAGAGAATCGGAGCTACCTCTGCTGGAAGTCTGACGCATTCATACACTGCCTGATCTCTAACCAGGAAGCTGAGCACTAGGGCCTGGTTCTGGCTGTGGCTCAGTCTTTGGTTGGAGGGAGTGGTTAGTTTTCATTTAGTGTTGAGTAAGAGAGAGAAGAGTGAGGAGAAAGGTTCTGAGGAAGGCCGCAGAAACTGCTTCCCATAGGGACATGCTGCCAAGCAGGGTACCAGGTCCTAGGCTACACAGGGTTACATAGCCTGTGGCAGAAACTGGAGGCTGGTTAGTTCCATGCTCACTAGCCAACTAAGTAGAATATTACGGGGCATCTAAAATGCAGAGGGTAAGAGAATTGCTGGAAGGCACAGATGACTACAGGGCATTATCAACCTGGCAGGAGGTAATCCACAGCAGCTAAAGAGGGAGTACAGGACACCACAAGGGTGCCTAGAAACCTACCAATTTACAGAAGTCAGCAGGAAAGCCATATTTCCCATTCAGCAGAGAAGACTACAGTTCTCATCAGACTGGCCTGGCCACCTGTCGGTGGAGGTTGTACTAATCTGGATCTGCTTGAACCTGTTCAGTAAAGGGTAAAGCATAAGACTGCTTCTTGCTGTTTATTTCTCTGCTACCCTCAACCACTACTACCACCTCCATCTTCACCTTCCCCTGTGAGCCAGCCCTGGTTGGGAAGGGTTTAACATCTATGCTGCAACTCCATCTATCTCCGAGGGATTACCTGCATTGCCAGCCATATCTGGATGATTATCACAAACTCTTATTATTTCTTTATAGCTTTTATTTCTCCATCTACTCTCCCTTTTTAATGTGAGCCAGGGCCACATCACTGGATCCTGACTGCTGGCCCAGCTGCTGAGTACCCAGCCCTTAGCCCTCCACACATCCATTACACATGGGCACACTTATAAGGCTATCTCAGGTCAGGAACATTATTTTTTATCACATCCAATTGTGGAACTTATTTTTATTATAAGATCTATTAATTAAGATGTACAACGGCTTTACGTGCCCACCTTGGTAGCCGCAGTTCCACATGTGTGGTTATTATAATAATGGGACAAGTGAGTCCCCAGTAATTAAAGTCCTTGAGTCTCTTTTGTTCAGCAGATTGCCATTCGCTCGCTATCCGGCAGACTTGGAGCAGCAGTAACGCTTCCAGCCTAAACAACATTAGAGTCACTTTTGTTTAATGTGAAAAGTATTTGCATGCCATAAAGATCTTCTCAGAGCTCTGATTAAATATCGCCAGGGAATAAAGTTAATGAGTCACATTCCAGACTAGAAAGAGCACAATGTGCGGCTTTGTTTCGGCGCTCGCCTCCTGCCAGCAGTCTGCAGTTTGCTGTAGGCATTGACAAGTTTGAGCAGCTCACAGAAAGTTTACCTGTCAGCTGGTGGTCACCGCTTATCTCCCTAATGCCTCCCATTCTCCTGGATGCCACTGACCTCACTCTTGCATAATTACATTCAACGTTGGGGAAGATTTCAGGCACGTTTCGCTTTACCATGCTGGAAAACTCTGCAAATGTATCCGTTTCTATCAGAGTTAAAGGGGTTGTCCACTGCTGCTTTGTTTAAGAAACAGTGCCAACCCCGACCAGTGGTTGCTTCTGGTATAACAACTCAGTCCTATTGAAGTAAATGTAGCTGAGTTTGCAGAATCCTGGAGGAATCCGTTGGCAAAAAGGTTGTACAAACACAACTTTTTTGTCAGTTTTGCAAAAATTTGTTTTTTGCAAGATGTTTTTTTTGGTTCTATGAAAAATGACCACAAACAAAAATGACAACAGCCAACTCTAACCTAACACCTAACCCTACCCCTAACTCTATACCTAACCCCTAAGGCTAACCCTAACACCTAACCTTAACCCTATCCCTAACCCCTAATGCTAACCTCAAGCCTAACATCTAACCCTAACAACTAACCTTAACCCTAACCATAACCCTAACACCTAACCCTACCCCTAACTCTATACCTAACCCCTAATGCTAACCCTAGCACTTAACCTTAACCCTATCCCTAACCAATAATGCTAACCCCAAGCCCAGGGGCGGACCTACCGTGGTGCAGCTGGTTCAGCTGCACCAAGGCCCCGACCGGCTAGGGGGCCCCTCAAGCCTGCAGGGGGGCCTTCAGCCAACCCCCGTGACCCTGTGTCAGAGGAGAGGAGGTTAACTGAGGGAAGCTTCCTGCTCCCCTCCTCTCCTCTGCCGCCCCGGCTCCCAGGACTGCAATGCTCGGCGCAGGTAGGAGCCGCATCACCTGCAGCACCCTACCCCACCCAACCCCCCTCTCCTCGCCGACATCTGCTAGCAGCACCCCTCCCCCCGCTCCTCACCAGCAGCTGCTGCACCAGGGCCCTCCGGGCTCAAGGTCCGCCACTGCCCAGGCCTAACATCTAACCCTAACACCTAACCGTAACACTACCCTTAACCCTAACCTTAACCCTAACCCCTAACCCCAGCCACTAACCCCTAATGCTAACTCTAACCTAACACCTACCCCTAACTCAATACATAACCCCTTATGCTAACCCTAACACCTAACCTTAACCCTATCCTTAACCCCTAATGCTAACCTCAAGCCTAACATCTAACCCTAACACCTAACCTTAACCCTAACCATAACCCTAACCCCTAACTCTAGTCACTAACCCCTAATGCTAACTCTAACTCTAACACCTAACACTAACTCTATCCCTATCCCTAACCCCTAATGCTAACCCCAAGACTAACATCTAATCCTAACACCTAACCTTAACACTACCCTTAACCCTAATCCCTAACCATAACCCTAACCCCTAACCCTAGCCCTTAACCCATAATGCTAACTCTAACCCTAATACCTAACACTAACTCTATCCCCAACCACTAATACTAACCCTAACCCCTAACCCTATACCTTACCCATAATGCTAACCCTATCCCTAACCCCTAATGCTAACCCTAAATCTAACACCTAACCCTAATACCTAACATTAACACTATCCTTAACCTTAACCCCTAGCCGCTAACCCTAAAATCTAATCCTAACACCTAACCCTAACCCCTAGCTCTAATACCTAATACCTAACCCTAACATCTACACTCTAATCCTAACACTTAATCCTAACCCCTAACCTATACCCCAGCCCTGTGGGCAATTTTCCTTGTGGGCATTTTTCTGGTCACCATTGGAGTCTATGGAAAACGGATCCAGTAACTGATTGCTATTAGCCTCCATTTTTCATCATTTGTAAAGGATCTACTTTTTGCATAATGGATTTGTTCCAAATGGAAGATAAACTAGGGAATATAAGGGCAACAAGGAAAAGAAATCCAGCAACAACATCCTTTAAATTTTCTTGGAAAAAGTTAAAAGTCCATTTTATTTAGGAAAATTAAAAAACAGAAATGCCAGACATGAGTCAACCATTACATGTTTCGAACAACATCTTGGTTCTTAGTCATAGTGTAACTATGTAACCTAAATAAAATGGACTTTTAACTTAATCTAAGAAAATTTAAAGGACGTTGTTGCTGTATTTTTTTTCCTTGTTGGCCTTGTCATCAACTCTAAGCAGAGCTTTTCTTATATTCATGCACCCACCGCAGATCGTTAGTATAGGGCAGCTGTTGTCTCCCTGCACCCGCCTGTGGGTTCGTGCAGCTTCCTGCAGGTCTAGGTGCCACGTACAAGACGCAGTGCCTCCGGATAGTAAGCACACACAGCCTTAGTTTTTCTCCCTCCTACTCTGCACTCATTACCTGCATTAATTGCACCTGTTTGAACGCATTACCTGTACAAAAGACACCTGTCCATACACTCAGTCATCACACTCCAACCTATTCACCATGGCCAAGACCAAAGAGCTGTCTAAGGACACAAGGGACAAAATTGTACACCTGCACAAGGCTGGGATGGTCTACAGGACAATACGCAGCAGCATGATGAGATGGCAACAACTGTTAGCACAGTTATTAAAAAATGGAAGAAACAAAAGATGACTGTCAACTTCCTCGGCCCTCACTCATGGTGTATGGTTGATTCTGAGAAAGGTCAGGAATCAGCCCAGACCTACTCGGGAGGACCTGGTCAATGACCTGAAGAAAGCTGGGACCACAGTCTCAAGATTACTGTAGATAACACATTACGCCATCATGGATTAAAATCCTGCAGCGCATGCAAGGTCCCCCTGCTCATGACAGCACATGTCCAGACCTGTTTGAAATTCATCAATTACCATCTAGATGATCAAGAGGAGGCATGGGAAAAGGTCATGTGGTCAGAGGAGGCATGGGAGAAGGTCATGTGGTCAGAGGAAGCGTGGGAGAAGGTCATGTGGTCATAGGAGGCATGGGAGAAGGTCATGTGGTCAGAGGAGGCATGGGAGAAGGTCCTGTGGTCAGAGGAGGCATGGGAGAAGGTCCTGTGGTCACAGAAGGCGTGGGAGAAAATCATGTGGTCACAGAAGGCGTGGGAGAAGGTCATGTGGTCAGAGGGGCATGGGAGAAGGTCATGTGGTCAGAGGAGGCGTGGGAGGTCATGTGGTCACAGGAGGCATGGGAGAAGGTCATGTGGTCAGAGGAGGCACAGGAGAAGACTATTTGGTTAGATTACAACAAAATAGAAATTTTTGGTATAAACTCCACTCAACGTTTTTGGACAGAGAAGGATCAGTATAACCCCAAGAACACCATCCCAACTGTGAACCATAAAACTAGACACATAATACTTTAGGGAGTTTTTCTGGAAAGGGGATAGGATGACTACACCATATTGAAGGGAGGATGGATGGGTCATACATCACATGATTTTGGCATTCAGAGCATTGAAGATGGGTCGTAGCTGAGTTTTACAGTGTGACAATGACACGAAACATACAGCCAGGGCAACCAAAGAGTGGCTCTGTAAGAAGCATTCCCAGGTCTTGGAGTGACCTAGCCACTCTCCAGACCTGAACCAAATAGAAAATCTTTGGAGGGAGCTGAAACTCAATGTTACCCAGTGACGGCCCACAAACCTGAAAGATCTAGAGAAGATCTGTATGGAAGAATGGGCCAAAATCCCTGCTGCATTGTGATCAAGAACTATAGGAAATGTCTGACCTCTGTAATTGCAAACAAAGGTTTCTGTATCAAATATTTAATTTCTGTTTTTTATTGTATCAAATACTTATTTTATGCAATAAACGAACAGATGGGCAGACTTTTTCCTTCAGGATTTTTGAAGAAAGCAGAATTCATGGTTACATTTACCACAGCAAATCTTACAGGACCTGAAGCAGCAAAACAGCCCCAGATCATCACACTACCTCCACCATACTTCACTGTTGGTATGATGTTCCTTTTCTGTGATGCTTTGTTACTTCTACACCAGATGTCATGGGACATTCACCTTCCGAAGAGTTCAACTTTTGTCTTGTCAGTCCACAGATTATCTTCCCCAAAGTTTTGGGGATCATCAAGGTGTTTTGTGTCAAAACTGAGACGAGCCTTTGTTATTTTTGCTCAGCAGTGGTTTCGTCTTGGGACTCTGCCATGTGGCCATTTTTGCTCAGTCTCTTTCTGATGATGGACTCATGAAAGCTGATCTTAGCTGATTTTGTGACCTCTTGGATGATTCTTTTCTATGTTCTTGGGGTAATTTTGGTCGGTCGGCCGGCCACTCCTGGGAAGAGTTACCACTGGTCCATGTTTTCTCCATTTGTGGATAATGGCTCTCACTGTGGTTCGCTGGAGTCCCAAAGCTTTAGAAATGGCTTTATAACCTTTTCCAGGCTGATAGATCTGTTACTTTGTTTCTCATTCATTCCTGAAGTTCTTTCGATGGCGGCATGATGTCTAGCTTTCGAGGATCTTTTGGTCTACTTCACTGTGTCAGTCAGGTCCTATTTAAATGATTTCTTGGCTTATAATAGGTGTGACAGTAATCAGGCCTGGGTATGGCTAGGGAAATTGAACTCCGCTTCCTAAAGATGTGATAATCTACAGTTAATTTATGTTTTAAGGTGTGATGGGCAATCACTTTTTCACACAGGGCCCTGTAAGTTTAGATTTCTTTTTTATAAAGACCTTCAATTATAAACTGCAATTTGTGTTTACTTGTGTTATCTTTGTCTAATATTTTAATTTGCTTGGTGATCTGAAACAAAAGAATAAGAACTCAGGAAGGGGGTGAACACTTTTTCACTTCACTGTACATGTCCCCAGAGATATACTGTGCTGCCTTATCTGCCCACGGTGATATATTGTGTTGCCATATGTGTCCCCAGGGATATACTGTGCTGAAATATTATTAAAATATCTTAAAATATATCCTTA
The DNA here is from genome assembly GCA_033576535.1 of Allobates femoralis. NCBI lineage: Eukaryota > Metazoa > Chordata > Amphibia > Anura > Aromobatidae > Allobates > Allobates femoralis. The sequence goes on from JARQOC010000001.1 coordinate 9,716,692, forward strand.
AAATATTATATTCATAATGATGCTACTTTAATATATTTTGTACAGTTCTCAACAGCGGAGACTCCGGAGATTGATGCAGTCGTCCCGTCTTGTGGTGCTCCCGGTAAGGATCTTCTCACCATCGTAAATTACGCCATTTTGAGACTTGCAGCAATTGTATTTTCCAGGTCAAGGCCTAGAATGGCTGAGGACAGGGGCAGAACTTGAAACTTATGAGCACTGATGCAATAGCTACAATAGCAATAGTCTTTTTTATATAGGGACTTTTGGGGCCCCCTAGGCTCCAGGGCCTGGGTGCGATGCAAACCCTACACCTGTTGTAGTTACGCCTTTAATTGTGGACAGGAAACTACTATTATAATTTTAGAACATTAAACCTAGAAAAAGGAACCAAATATCACCCCGGCTCTTCCTTCTTGAAGTCTTAACCATCTTGTATTGATTTTGTTAATATTACAATTCAAAATGATAAATATAGAAAGAAATCTTGTTTGTGTGTCCCAACAACTTGGCCATGCCCCCTCTCCTGCTCCCTGCAATGTCAACTGGCTGCAGCAGGAGCCTCCCCCTTTTCTCTGTCTCTGCTGTTTATGATACACCCTCAGGGCAGTGGGGTACTTGGAACCAGGCTTTAGTTCTTCTGGGGAGTTACAGGGGTTGAGACCTGGCTCCGTGACCCTGGGTATCAAATAAAAAGTTCAGGTATTTTGGTTTAGGGGATGGTTGTCGTGACGCCACCCGTGATGTTCGGCTATTGATGGCCGACGCTGCCGTGCGGGACCTCTGGGGATGATGGAATTGCAGCACAGATGGTATTGCTCCCCACGGGTGGAGCAGTTCCCCAGGGCAACTGGTATGGTCTGCAGTGGTGGCAGGTCACGGAATTCTTCTGGCTGAGGGAGACGGACGGGCCCCACTGGGGTAGGTTTGCTGTGGCCTGCTTGGCTTAGCAGTCGGTGGCTCCGCAGGCAGGGAAATAAAGAGTCTCACACAGAGATTCTGAGTTCTATACCCGGATTACTTAGTGTTCACTTTAGCTGTGCCGCTGGGTACTGTTCCTTGCCAAGTTTCAGTCCAGATAGTCCTCAAAGGACCGGGATAGCTTGTCTAAGACACCCCTTTATGTTCCTTTCTCTCATGGGTTGCTTGCTCTCCCAGTGCTAACTGTCCGCCTCCCTCCTGCCACGGGTCCTGTCGGGCGACAGGTACGAAGTCACCTGACCCTGGTATCAGTACCTTCTCGGCGAATGTGTCGAGTGTTGGCCACAGCTCCTCTAGATCTTGTGACCTCCGGTTCTGTGGTTGGAGTCTCCTCGCTACCTTCAGGGCCAGACCCCTGGTTCCCAACCAGCCCTTTCATCCAACTCCAAACTTGGATCCAGGCGCATGGGTGGTTCTCTCTGCCTCTGCCCATGCCCCTAGGGCTCCCTCTGCCTCGCTTGCTGTCTGTTGTTCTGTGACCCAGGACGAGCTCCTCGCTGCTCCAGTCCTCCAGGTCCTCACTCCTCGACGCTCTCTTCTCAACTCCCCTACTCTTTTCTTCGACTACTCAACTCTCTCACTGACTAAACTATCTTCCCACCCCACACTTCTTTCCTCCGTCCCCTGACTGAGCCCTCCCTCTATCGGGTCAGCCCACCGTCCCTGGGACTGGGTGTGTTGAGTGTTGGGTAGGTGTCTCAGACTTACCATCCCGTGGAATGGGTGCAGTACCCCTTGTGACAACCATACCACAGGGGCGCCACATTTACTTCTAGGTTTACTGTTCCTTTGTTGTACCGGTCTAATATGTGGATCTGCAATTCTTCTAATTTGTTAGTATGACATTTTGTTGAGTGTTTTTTCACTGTTTATCCTGTAGGGGGCATCATTGAGCTGACTGGCAGGATTATGACCAGCAACTACGAAGACTATGATTTTAATGACGTCTTTCTTGATGGGTATGTAGTGTGAGAATGTGAAGTATGTGCTGTACTCACGACTGTGGTAAGAAGATGAACATAGCCTGGGGCAGACAGCGTGTCCTGTACACCCACCATGTCAAAGATTAGGAAAGGTTCCCATTTTTATATGATAAATAGCAGAGATGAATGAATGGATTCTATGCAGATCTATTCTGTGGGAAGTTTCTAGGAATTTACTGAATCTGACGAATTTGAACAATTTGTGATACAATCGATTAACCAAAAATCACATCACATGAAATGCCACAGTTAATGAGTGACTATGATAGCCTATATAAAAGCTGAGGCAGGGAATGCAGCAGCCCCGTGTCTCCTATGATATATATGCCCCAGCCCCTCCTGTGATGTGTATGCCGCAGTGTATATGATATATATTATGTAGCCTTGGTGTCTCCTATATGATGTATATGCCTCAGCCCCAGCATATCATATGTGATGTATGTACAGCAGTCTTTGTCTCCTATGCATTGCATGTACAACAGTATCGGCGTCTCATATGTGTTGTATACAGCAGTCTGCATGCCTCCTGTGTGATGTATATACAACAGCCTCAATGTCTCCCATTTTATGTATATAGCATTCTTGGTGTCTCCTATGGGATTTATATACAGCAGTCTCAGTGTATCCTTTGAGATGTGTACACAGCAGTTTCAGTGTATGCTATGCAATACAGGAATCTCACTTTCTCCTATGTAACATATTAGAAGAAGTCTCAGTGTATCTTAAGTGATGTATATTCAGCAATTTTGGTGTTGCCTATGGGATGTTTATGCTGCTGCCCCAGCATCTCCTATGTGATTTATGTACAGCAGTCTCGATGTCTTCTATATGATGTATACAGTGGTCTTGGTGTATCCTAATGTGATGTATAGACAGCAATATCAGTGTCTGTTATGTGATGTATATACAGTAGTCTAGGTATCTCCTATGTGCTGTATATACAACAGTGTCAGTGCCTTCTATGAGATGTATATACAAAAATCCCAGGATTTCCTATGTGATGTATATACAGCAGTCTCAGTGTCTCCAAAGTGATATATATTTAGCCATTTTGGTTTCTCCTATGTGATATATACAGCAGTCCTGGTGTCTCCCATGTGGTGTAGTCAGCAGTCTCGGTCTCCTATGTGATGTTTATAAAGTAGTCTCAGTGTTTCCTATGTGGTGTATATACAGCAGTCTCCTTGTCTCCTATGTGATTTATATACAGCACTCTCAGTGTCTTCTATGTGATGTATATACAGCAGTCTATGTATCTCCTGCTTGATGTATATACAGCAGTCTCAGTGTCTGGTGAGCTGCTGCTGGATGTGGCTGGTGACGTGGTTGTGCACTCCTGCTTATTCCCATTAACCAATAGCTGGTGTCGCTGATAGAGTTCACTTTATACAAAGACAGTGATCTGTGTGAATGCCTTGTGCTGCTCTATAGAGCTCTCTTGCTGTGTTGCTGCTGGATGTTGCTGTGCTTATCCTGATCCCCAGGTGGAGGTGAGGGGGTTATAGCCCAGGGCTGGATTGGAACAAGGTCAAGGTTTGTGGCTTATATACTTCCACCTTTAGGGGTAATTCTGAGGTGTCAGCTAAGGAATCCCAGTCTACAGGGTCAGACTAGCTTCCCTGATTCCCTCAGCCTATCTCTACCTACCTGCTACTACTCCACTTGTGAACTATTATCATTCAATGACACCTATGTGATGTATATTTAGCAGTTTTGGTGTCTCTTATGTGGTGTATATACAGCTGTTTTGGTGTATTCTAAGTGATATATATTCAGCATTCTTGGTGTCTCCTATGTGATCTATATACAGCAGTTTTGGTGTTTCCTATGTGATGTATTTTCAGCGGTCTTGGTGTCTCCTGTGTGATGTATATACAGCAGTTTTGGTGTCTCCTATGCGATGTGTACAGCAGTATTGGTGTCTCATATGTGATGTATATAAAGCAGTTTTGGTGTTTTCTCAGTGATATATATTCAGCATTCATGGTGTCTCCTATGTGATAAATATACAGCAGTTTTGGTGTTTCCTATGTGATGTATTTTCAGCGGTCTTGGTGTCTCCTATGTGATGTATATACAGCAGTTTGTTGTTTCTTATGTGATGTACATTCAGCTGTTTCGGTGTCCCCTATGTGATGTATATAAAGCAGACTTGGTGTCTCCTATATGATGTATATACAGCACTTTCGGTGTCTCCTTTGCAATTTATATACTTCATACCTCCAACTACTTGCGTTTTATTAATGTTACATGATCAGTGATTAATTTCCCCCTGTGATGAGACCTGCAGTGCGATATTCATCCGTGTTCACAATTTTCTAATACAAGTTATTTTCAAAATTCACTGCAAAAGTTGACTGCACGCCAGAGGGACGCAAAGCTGGAAAAACAGGTGCGAATAGTATCATCAATACCCCTATCATCCCATGTGCAGAGGTCCCTGTGCAGGGAGAGGGGAGGAAAGTGATAATTGATTCTTAATGGTGGAAGATGAAAAACTAGGAATAGGCACTTGATCAAACAGGAGAGTCTCCCTATCAGATCAGGATGTTTTCTATTATACTTTAGGTTTACCTTGTTTTTCATATGCTTATTATTTTTTATTATTTTTGCACACAGTCCTGTAATTCTGACATCTAACCAAGACGGATGGAAGTCAGTCTGCACTATGGCTGACAAAACCTCTAACAGCATGTAAGTTAATGGTCATCCCCTGGTTGTATTTTTCATTATGTTTTAACTCACTGTCGCCCCCTAATGTTGCATTATACATGAAGCTAAAAGATTCAGAAGGCTTAAACTATTGCAATACTAAAATGGCGACTAAACAAGTGTCACTACTCTTTTACCCAACTGATAAAGTTCACTTATTGAAATCACACTTTGTGAAATCGCCCATCTGCATTTTTCCGAACCTCCCACTTTTGACTCCAAGACTCCTCCTGAGCTGCACCAAGTCTCTGGAATGCTCTACCTTAAGAAATTAGGACTATTCAAAACTTTGTTTCAGATGCTCCCTACAAACTCATCTTTTTAAGGTCGGCCTATCATGCTCCCTAATCAAAGTCATTAAGACATAGCCTATCCGCTCCACCAGACACAAATGTATTACAAATAATGGCTGGTGGCCACTGATGCTGCTCTTATCTATTCCACACTTCCTCAAGAAGGTTAGACCATCATTGTGAATAAGCCCCTGTACTTTGTGTCACCCCCACCTCATTGTAGATTGTAAGCTCTTAGGAGTAGAGGCTGTCATTATTCTGTTTTAATTACTTTATTTTTTGCACAGGAACCTCTGAATTGTAAAGCGCTGCAGAATATGTTGGCGCTCTATAAATAAAGATTATTATTGTTAACAGCAAAAATGATTTCTAGCCACAATTTCCGTACATGCATTTAAGGGAAAAAAAAATCCAAAAAGATGGAAAATTCTTGTACATTCTGGATTTTTGGATATTCTTGCAGCCACCAGAGGGAACTGAGGAGATCACTGCATATAGTTTATATACTGAATATATTATATATACATTCTGATTGCTCTTCCTTCTTAGTTACCCCATACAAGTAACAGGAGACATTGGAAGCCTCCGATGCAAAACTGTGGGCAGCTACATTGGTGAGTAATTAAGAACCCGTCAATGAGATGACACAGAATCCACTAATAAAGTAGATATCAAAGCTTACCTTCTCCTCCTGTACAATGACTGATAACACCTCTATGTACAGTAGATAACACAAGATCCACCATTCACAATAGGTGATATCACAGCTCACTTCCTCCTGTACAATGACTGATGACACCTCTATATAGAGTAGATAACACAGGATCCATCATTCACAATGGTGATATCACAGCTCACCTCCTCTTCCTGTACAATGACTGATAACACCTCTATATACAGTAGATAACACAGGATCCACCATTCACAATATGTGATATCACAGCTCACCTCCTCCTGTACAATGACTGATAACACATCTATATACAGTAGATAACACAGGATCCACCATTCACAATAGATGATATCACAGCTCACCTCCTCCAGTACAATGACTGATAACACCTCTATATACAGTAGATCACACAGGATCCACCATTCACAATGGGTGATATCACAGCTCACCTCCCCCTCCTGTACAATGACTGATAACACCTCTATATACAGTAGATAACCCAGGATCCACCATTCACAATAGATGATATCACAGCTCACCTCCTCCAGTACAATGACTGATAACACCTCTATATACAGTAGATCACACAGGATCCACCATTCACAATGGGTGATATCACAGCTCACCTCCTCCTCCTGTACAATGACTGATAACACCTCTATATACAGTAGATCACACAGGATCCACCATTCACAATAGGTGATATCACAGCTCACCTCCTCCTCCTGTACAATGACTGATAACACCTCTATATACAGCAGATCACACAGGATCCACCATTCACAATAGGTGATATCACAGCTCACCTCCTCCTCCTGTACAAAGACTGATAACACCTCTATATATAGTAAATAACACGGGATCCACCATTCACAATAGGTGATATCACAGCTCACCTCCTCCTCCTGTACAATGACTGATAACACCTCTATATACAGTAGATAACACAGGATCCACCATTCACAATAGGTAATGTCACAGCTCACCTCCTCCTCTTATACAATGACTGATAACACCTCTATATACAGTAGATAACACAGGATCCACCATTCACAATAGGTGATATCACAGCTCACCTCCTCCTGTACAATGACTGATAACCTCTATATACAGTAGATAACACAGGATCCACCATTCACAATATGTGATATCACAGCTCGCCTCCTCCTGTACAATGACTGATAACCTCTATATACAGTAGATAACACAGGATCCACCATTCACAATAGGTGATATCACAGCTCACCTCCTCCTCCTGTACAATGACTGATAACACCTCTATATACAGTAGATAACACAGGATCCACCATTCACAATAGGTGATATCACAGCTCACCTCCTCCTCCAGTACAATGACTGATAACACCTCTATATACAGTAGATAACACAGGATCCACCATTCACAATAGGTGATATCACAGCTCACCTCCTCCCCCTGTACAATGACTGATAACACCTTTATGTGCAGTAGATAACACTGGATCTACCATTCACAATAGGTGATGTCACAGCTCACCTCCTCCTCCTGTACAATGACTGATAACACCTCTATATACAGTAGATAACACAGGATCCACCATTCACAATAGGTGATATCACAGCTCACCTCCTCCTGTACAATGACTAATAACACCTCTATATACAGTAGATAACACAGGATCCACCATTCACAATAGGTGATATCACAGCTCACCTCCTCCTCCTGTACAATGACTAATAACACCTCTATATACAGTAGATAACACAGGATCCACCATTCACAATAGGTGATATCACAGCTCACCTCCTCCTCCTGTACAATGACTGATAACACCTCTATATACAGTAGATAACACAGAATCCACCATTCACAATGTGTGATATCACAACTCACCTCCTCCTCCTGTACAATGACTGATAACACCTCTATATACAGTAGATAACACAGGATCCACCATTCACAATAGGTGATATCAAAGCTCCCCTCCTCCTCCTGTACAATGACTGATAACACCTCTATATACAGTAGATAACACTGGATCCACCATTCACAATAGGTGATATCACAGCTCACCTCCTCCTCCTGTTCAATGACTGATAACACCTCTATATACAGTAGATAACACTGGAATCACCATTCACAATAGGTGATATCACAGCTCACCTCCTCCTCCTGTACAATGACTGATAACACCTCTATATACAGTAGATAACACAGGATCCACCATTCACAATAGTTGATATCACAGCTCACCTCCTCCCCTGTACAATGACTGATAACACCTCTATATACAGTAGATAACACAGGATCCACCATTCACAATAGGTGATATCACAGCTCACCTCCTCCTGTACAATGACTGATAACACCTCTATATACAGTAGATAACACAGGATCCACCATTCACAATAGGTGATATCACAGCTCACCTCCTCCTCCTGTACAATGACTGATAACACCTCTATATACAGTAGATAACACAGGGTCTACCATTCACAATAGGTGATATCACAGCTCACCTCCTCCTCCTGTACAATGACTGATAACACCTCTATATACAGTAGATAACACAGGATCCACATTCACAATAGGTGATATCACAGCTCACCTCCTCCTCCTGTACAATGACTGATAGCACCTCTATATACAGTAGATAACACAGGATCCACCATTCACAATAGATGATATCACAGCTCACCTCCTCCTGTTCAATGACTGATAACACCTCTATATACAGTAGATAATGCAGGATCCACAATTCACAATAGTTGATATCACAGCTCACTCCTCCCCCTGTACAATGACTGATAACACCTCTATATACAGTAGATAACACAGGATCCACCATTCACAATAGGTGATATCACAGCTCACCTCCTCCTGTACAATGACTGATAACACCTCTATATACAGTAGATAACACAGGATCCACCATTCACAATAGGTGATATCACAGCTCACCTCCTCCTCCTGTACAATGACTGATAACACCTCTATATACAGTAGATAACACAGGGTCCACCATTCACAATAGGTAATATCACAGCTCACCTCCTCCTCCTGTACAATGACTGATAACACCTCTATATGCAGTAGATAACACAGGATCCACCATTCACAATAGGTGATATCACAGCTCACCTCCTCCTCCTGTACAATGACTGATAACACCTCTATATACAGTAGATAACACAGGATCCACCATTCACAATAGGTGATATCACAGCTCACCTCCTCCTCTGTACAATGACTGATAACACCTCTATATACAGTAGATAACACAAGATCCACCATTCACAATAGGTGATATCACAGCTCACCTCCTCCTCTTGTACAATGACTGATAACACCTCTATATACAGTAGATAACACAGGATCCACCATTCACAATAGGTGATATCACAGCTCACCTCCTCCTCCTGTACAATGACTGATAACACCTCTATATACAGTACATAACACAGGATCCACCATTCACAATAGGTGATATCACAGCTCACCTCCTCCTCCTGTACAATGACTGATAACACCTCTATATACAGTAGATAACACAGGATCCACCATTCACAATAGGTGATATCACAGCTCACCTCCTCCTCCTGTACAATGACTGAATACACCTCTATATACAGTAGATAACACAGGATCCACCATTCACAATAGGTGATATCACAGCTCACCTCCTCCTCCTGTACAATGACTGAATACACCTCTATATACAGTAGATAACACAGGATCCACCATTCACAATAGGTGATATCACAGCTCACCTCCTCCTGTACAATGACTGAATACACCTCTATATACAGTAGATAACACAGGATCCACCATTCACAATAGGTGATATCACAGCTCACCTCCTCCTCCTGTACAATGACTGAATACACCTCTATATACAGTAGATAACACAGGATCCACCATTCACAATAGGTGATATCACAGCTCACCTCTTCCTCAGTACCAGGCGAAGCCTATGGACAATAGTGGCACTGTTTCTGGAATAAATGCTTTTTTACTCTCAGAATCACCATTTATGATGCAATTTGTTTCGCACAGGTTCACAGAACATCACTTTTTCCATATTCAGCAAAGGAAAGTATGTTTATTTATTATACAGCATAATATGGTGGTGCTTTTTAATGGATGTTGTAGGACACAAAGGGCCTATTTGATTATTAAATTGTTATTAGATTAAATTAATAAAAACATATGTATTATTATTATTAATAATATTATTAATAAATTGATTACTGTCTTTGCTCTTTGTTATCTAATTTCTGGTATTTTTCACCTTTTTCTAATTTGTGCCTTATTTATGTTTTAATTCTTGCTTTTTTAAGTTTTTTTTAATCACTAGTTGTTATATTGATTTTTGTTCTTTTAATTTCTACATTTACCTTTTTTTACGTTTGTGGATTTGAACTTTTCAAAACTTTTTGAAAAGTTGCAAACTTTATGCATTCTCTAGCGCCCCCTAGAGTGATTTTATCCAGAACTGCAATTTTTGCACACATTTGATATCAATTTAGCGGAACATGTTTGTGCGCTGTTTCTGCAAAAAAAAAATGCCCACGCAAGTCACATGATCACTGCTGGTGATAGATCCAATACCTTTTTTTTTTTAATTGCCTTGTGACAACGGTAGGCATTAACCTTTGAATATTCACAGCAATAAACTGTTATGGAATCAAAGTGGAAAAAAAATAAAAATAAGAAAATCAGATCCGTCTACATGAGGCTAATGGTGACATCCGGTAACATTAACTTAATTAGGTAAAATATTTGTAAAAAATGCAGAAAATAAAGTAACAAAGGTTTGTTGTACAGAAGCTAAAGTCTACACACTTACTGCAAAAGTAATGAGAATAGGACCCAGTCCCAATGGAACAGTAGAAGACAACCCCATGAGGAGTTAATTTTGATTTCATTCAATTTAAAACATATCAAAGAACGTGCCATAACCATCTGAGTTACTGTCCCAACAACAAATAGAATACAGGTTGACGCGTTTTGAAGCAAACCTTCTTACGCATAACCATGAGAGTTACTGTCCCAATGACAAACAGAATACAGTAGACACGTGTCACAGGCTCCTTCTCCAGTATCCCATTATCAACAGAGTGAGAGATGCGCAAACAGCCCAAGAATCTTTATTGGTTGAAAAACATAAAAATCCATAAAATAATCCATCAGAAAATCCATAAAACAATCCATCAGAATACTTTATATCTAGGTAATCCAGGTGGCTTTCCCATGCCTCTGGAGAGCTCACCTCTGCTTCAGTATGCCACACAAAAGATTAAATCGTACTGCCTGTCTACAGAAAGACTCAAATCTTACTCCCCATCTCCCCCAACCACCTCCCAATATCCATAACCAGGTCTATTGACACATTCCTGGGGGGTAGCTCACACATTTACAGACAGAGGACTAGAATGACCAAGTAAGGACATATCCACAGTAATTCAATTATCAAACCCTCTGGAGTGTAATGAGTAAACAGAAAGTGGGGAAGGGCTGAGTGCACAGTATAGCAACCACACTTGTAAAATGCAGTAAAATATAACCTACCATATCACACCATCACACACTTTTCAAAGGGAACCTTTTTATTCATAACCATCGGAATTACTGTCCCAACAACAAACACAATATAGGTTGACGCGTTTTGAAGGGAACGTGTTTACTCATAGCCATAAGAATTACTGTCTGAATGCCCAATAGAATACAGGTTGACGTGTTTCGAAGGGAACATCTTTACTCTCATAGCCATCAGAATTACTGTCCGAATGATCAATAGAATACAGGTTGACACGTTTCGAAGGGAACATTTTTACTCCCATAGCCATCAGAATTACTGTCCGAATGATCAATAGAATACAGATTGACGCGTTTCAAAGGGAATCTTTTAATTCATAACCATCATAATTACTTTCCCAATAACAAATATAATACAGGTTGACACATTTCGAAGGGAATGTTTTTACTCTCATAGCCATCACAATTACTGTCCGAATGCCCAATAGAATGCAGGTTGACGCGTTTCGAAGGGATCCTTCTGGCTCACCATCAGAATTACTATCTGAATGACCATTAGAATACAGGTTGATGCATTTCAAAGGGAACCTTTTAATTCATAACCATCAGAATGACTGTCCCAATAACAAATACAATACAGGTTGTCGCGTTTCGAAGGGAAATGTTTACTCAACCATTAGAACTACTGTCCCAATGACAAATAGAATGCAGCTCGGTTCAGAGGGATCCTTCTTATTCATAACCATCGGAATGACTGTCCACCAACAAATTGAATACAGGTTGACTCATTTCGAAGGGAACTTTCTTACTCAACATCAGAATTACAGTCCCAATGACAAATACAATACAAGTTTTTTTTCTTTACACTAATGTTAGCCCATTTCTTTATTGTGCCTTATTTCTATGTGTGATCTATGTGCACAGGTCCATAGTGAAAAAAGACGCCTGGAAGATCAGTGCGAAACAAGAAGTCTTTCTATATCAAACATTTGCAGGTATTATTATTATTAATATTATTATTAGTATTATTATTATTATTTATTTATATAGCGCCATTGGTTCCATGGTGCTTTACATTAGAAGTGTGGGTAACAAGGACAAATACAGTACATATGAACGATCAAGGCTTGCTGATACACCATGGGAGAGGACCCTGTCCACAAGGGCTCACAGTCTACAGGGGTGGGAGAGGACACGATATTGGGGGGAAGCGCCAAGCGTTTGGTGGGGAGGTGCTGAAACTCATCATAGGTTGTAGGCTTGTTGGAATAGATGAGTTTTCAGGTTCTTTTTGAAGCTCCCAAGGGAAGATGAGTGTCCGATGTGCTGGGGAGAGAGTTCCAGAGTATGGTCGAGGCTTGGGAGAAGGCTTGTATGCGGTTGCGGGAGGATGACATAAAGGGGAAGTAGAGGAGGAGTACTTGTGAGGAGCGCAGGTTGCGTGTGGGTAGGTATCGGGAGACCATGTCGGAGATGTAAGGGGAGGACAGGTTGTGGATGGCTTTGTATGTCAGGGTTAGGACTTTAAATCGAGATCTCTAGGGGGTCGGGAGCCAGTGAAAGGCTTGGCGGAGGGGGGAGACAGGGGAATAGCGAGGAGGCAAGTGGATTAGACGGGCAACGGAGTTTAGGATAGAGCGGAGGGGTGCAAGGGAGGAAGCAGGGAGACCAGTGAGTAGTAGGTTGCAGTAGTCAAGGTGGGAGATCATGAGGGCGTGAACAAGAGTTTTGGCAGTGTCATGATTGAGGAAGGAGCGGATCCAGTAGATGTTCCTGAGTTGGAGTCAGCAGGAGGTGGCGAGGGCTTGGATGTGGAGTTTGAAGGAGAGGGAGGAGTCGAGGGTAACCTCAAGGCACTTGGCATGGGGGACTGGGGAGAGGGAGCAGTCATTGACTAGGATGGACAGGTCCGGTAGAGGGGGAGGGCGGCTGGCGGGGAAGACGATGAACTCTGTTTTGTCCATGTTCAGCTTGAGGAAGTGAACAGAGGAGAAAGATGAGATGGCGGACAGGCATTGGGGGATTTTAGACAGAAGGGAGGTGATGTCGGGGCCGGAGAGGTAGAACTGGCGTAAAGATGGTACTGGAGGCCATAGGACTCAATGAGTTACCCTAGGCCGAGGGTGTAGATGGAGAAGAGTAATGGCCCCAGAACCGATCCCTGGGGGACAGTAAGGGGGTAGGACGAGGAAGAGGTGTGGGAGTGGGTGACGCTAAAAGTGCGGTCTGTAAGGTATGAGGAGATCCAAGAGAGGGCGAGGTCAGTGATACCAAGGGATTCTAGGATGTGAAGTAGGAATAGTAGGTATAGTCTCACCTAGGCTTCATTATTCCTTGGTTTACACAAGACGACATGAAATCACTCTGAAGGAACCCCAAAATTCCAAAATAGAAGAGAAAGATGATTAGTGGTTGTCCTGCGCTGCCGGTCAATGATGATGCTGGGCATTATTATTCCAAAAAACATGGTTTATGAATTCATCGTGTTTCGAAGCTGCCGCACTTCTTCATCATTAAAAAGAAAACCACAAACTTTTTTCCTGATGAAGAAACCAGGCAGCTTGAAACGCGTTGAATAACGCACGGACTCATCATTGACCGGCAGCGCAGATGAACCACTCATTTTCCTTCTGTCCTACTAATGGCTCTTTGAGCCTGTGGATCTGCAGCAGTGGTCATTTTTATCCCTTATTTCATCCACCGTGGTGGCACATATAATTATTTGTTTTCTCTTTATCCTTGGACAAAAACCATTGTGCTGTTTCTCATTACTAGTAATTCAAAATTCCAAAATGGCAGGAATTGCTGTACTGAGATTGGATGTCGTGGCTGGTTAAGAGGTTGCAAACCAAAGCAGCTTGGAAAACCTTCTTCCTCTTGACTCAGGCAGTGGGTGAGCAGCTGAGCTGGCCTTAAAAGACCCAGGATGATAACATCAGTAGGGCCGCCAGGCTACAACAGTATCCTGGTGCGACCTGGCATAGAAGGAGCCAACGATAGTAGAAGGAAGCAAAAGTTGGTACTGGAGGCAGGATAATTGACTAACACTCTTCAAGAAGTAGACAACTGTTTTGTTTAGTGATGTGCCCCCAGGGCCGTGGGGTACTCGGAAACGGACTTCAATATTTCTGGGGAGTCACAGGGGTCGATACCCAGCTCCGTGACCCTGGGTCCAGTGTTAAAGCATTCTTGGGCAGTATGTAGGGAATAGTGTAGTTTAAAGGGAGAATGGTTTGTGACGCCACCCGTGGTTTGTGGCTATGGGTAGCCGCCGCTGATGCAGAACCTCTGGGGACGATGGACAGGAAGCTGGGATGTAGTGGCTCTCCATGGGTGGACCAGATTTCCAGGGCAGCAGATAGAGTGATGGCGGGTTTACACATTGCGATATCGGCGTCCAATTTCAATGAAAAGTCACGTGGTTCGATCGTTGGACCCGATATCGTTCCTGCGTTGTATGGTGTGAACGTCCAATACGATGCAGGAACGATCCCTGTGCCATGTTGAGGACTGGTCCCTTTTTCTAGACCACAACCCCTCCGTCTGGTATTACCAGTCCCGGATTTGGGTTCGTGGGCCAATTCAGCTCCACCGGTGCCCCTAGGGTTCCCTCTTCTCCGTTTCCCAGGACAAGTGCAGCACAGCTCAAGTCCCCCTTCTCTGCAGTTTTGCTATTCTCTCCTCCTCACTCAACTCGACTTCTCCACTCTGTGCTCTACAGTTCTCTGCACTGTTCTCTCTTCCACTTCACTTGGAAAACTGTTCTGTTCCTCAACTCCAACTCCTTCTCTGCTTCCCACCACACTTCTCTACCCCTGTTGTCCCATTCACTCTCCACGACTCCTGACCGGATGGCTGGTCAAGAGCCTGATGAGCCAGGTTAGACACCGTCACAGCCTCTATTTCCTCCTGCGTTGTAGCATCTCTGGGGGTCGGCTGCGGCTTTTCTGGCGCGGTCTCAGATGATTTCAACTTTTTCAGGGCAACAGCTCTCGCTCCCACCTGCATAAGCACATTCTTTTCCCATGTCTTAAACGCCCAACCTTGAGCCCGGTTGAGTTGTATAGCCAAGTGCTTTAATGCAGCATTCCAAAAGTCTGGGACCACTGGCATAGACTAATCGATCCAGGCTCTCCTCCTCATCCGCGGAGACGCTTGCTCCCTCCTCAGTCTTCCCGCCTGCCAGGTTCTCACGACCCGTTGCCGCCATTTTCTTCATCTTGTTCACAGCACAGCTAATTCGCATCTTCTCTCTTTGGCTACGTCTCTCGTCTGAACCCCACCCTTCCGACTATCAATCATTTCTTTGTGTGGAGTCGGCATGGTGCTAAGCAGGCCCCCTTGGTTTTCGTCTGGCACTTGGGGCGGACCAGCTCTTTCATGCCTTTTCCGGCCTATCCCACAACGGGGGGGCCGAGGCATGCCCCCGGGCCAGCACATGGCATTGGTCTTTCATGGTCGCCATTTTCAAAGTCTTTTTCATGCAACACTTCAGGAGTCTTTTAAGGCACACAAGACCCGGTTTTACCGGGCCGTTCACATCCTGTTTGTGATGCCAAAACAACTGATACGTCCCCAGAGCCATGGGGTACTCGTAACCAGGCTTCAATAGTTCTGGGGTGTCTCAGGGGTTGAGACCCGGCTTCGTTACCCTGGTTTCAGTGTTAAAGCATTCTTGGGAAGTATATAGGGAATAGGGTGGTTTAAAGGGAGGATTGTTTGTGAAGCCACCTGTAGTTTGTGGGTATGGGTAGCCGCCGCTGCTGCAGAACCTCTGGGGACGATGGATAGGCAGCTGGGATGTAGTGGCTCTCCACGGGTGGAGCAGTTCCCCAGGGCAGTGGATAGCGTAACTGGTAATCTCCAGAAGGCAGGGGTCAACGTTAGGCTGTGTTACCTTGCTCAGTGGCCTTCACAGCCGGTTGCCGTGCGAATAACACAGTCTCACACAGTTCTGCAATTCTGTACCCAGGTTTACTCACAGCACTTCTCAACAGGTCATACAATGTTACAAAGTCTCTCAGAGAAGCTACGGCCTGTGTAGTCTTTAAGAAATTGCAGTAGCAGGTATAAGATCCTCGGTGGTGTGCCTGTCCTGGCCTCTCTCTCTCCCTGGTCTCTGTTCCTCAGTAGCCTTGGGTGTTAGTGGGCGACTGGTACCTTGTCCCCAGTCCCTTGTCCAGCTGCTTTCTCTGGGAATACGCCAGGTGTGTGAGCCACACCTCCTATGAAGCTCATAGCCTCCGATTCATCGGTTCAGGTCTGGATCCCTGTGCCATGTTCAGGTCCGGTCCCTGTTCCTAGTCCACAACCCCTCCGTCTGGTATTACCAGTCCCGGATTCGGACGCACGGACAACTTTAGCTCCACCGGTGCCCCTAGGGTTCCTTCCTCTCGGTTTCCCAGGAGGAGCCCAGCACAGCTCAAGTCCCCCTTTTCTGCAGTTTCGCTCTCCTCTCCTCCTCACTCGACTCGACTTCTCCACTCTCTGTGCTCTACAGGTCTCTGCACTGTTCTCTCTTCCACTTCACTTGGAAAACTGTACTGTTGCTCATCTCCAACTCCTTCTCTGCTTCCCACCTACACTTCTCTACCCCTGTTGTCCCACTGGGCCCTCCCCACCGGTTTTGCCCATGGACTCCCCTGGGTCCTAAGTGTGTGTGTGTGTGTTGAGGATCTTTACACCTACCATCCCCCATCTATTGACTACTGGAGAACCACACCCTTGTTTGGGTGCAGTACCCCTCGTGGCGTCCAGACCGGTGAGGCACCACATTAGTTTCTTGGCATAGAGTATTGAGACATAATAATTTCTGACAATAATCATCATTTCATGGGGTTCAATGAAGATGGATTACAATCCACATCTACTCAATAGGCATTAAAGGGGTGGTTCGGTCACTTGATGTGACTGCAGACTTACCAATCTTCCCAGCGCCCGCACTGTGCTCTGCGAGGATATGAGGTTTCTAAGCTGGGAACATACCAAAATTATGCAGTATGCATGTTCCTGGCAACAACACAACTAGTGTATGAAGCAAGACCGCGCCCACTAGACATCCGCTCCAACTAGTCGGACATGCCTGCTTCCTATACTCGTAATGAGTGAGACCACACTCACTATTTGCATTGTTGCCGGGAACAAGCATATCACATAACTGCGGTCCATTCCTGGTTTGGAAACTGTGAATTCTCACAATGCACAGCACAGAGAGGATCGATAATTCTGCAGTCACATAGTGATTGCAGTATCATTCTAAACTGGACAACCCCTGTATGATTAATGAATACATTCTTACTGCTGCAGTCACCATTAGGTGGAGCTGCTGAGTTTACAGGATACTGTTTATTATGGAGTAACGTACACACAGTATAGCTCCCTCTAGTGGTGGCTGCTGGAAGCCAGAATTTTGTTAGTTTACACTTTGGGGTCCTTGGGGGAGTAGAAGGTGCCAATTTCATTTAAGATTCAGTAAAATAAAACACAGCACCTCTTCTGAGTGGTGTGCGTCTCTGGGCACCGCACCAGAAATGCTATTCCAGTCCAGAGTACAGAATATATCCCCTATTGATGCATTTGATGATTGCTTGTGGCCACTCCTCGTCCCGCTCTTCCTCGGTTCTGCCTATTTCGGTGGAGTTGATTCAAACTGGAATTGAAACACCCCAAACCTCCAATGTGTGGCACAGGTATCCGTTGTGCGACAATTTTGTAACTTTTTGAATCTTTTATGCTACTTCTTTGATGCATTGGACCTTTCATCTATAAAGGGATTTTGAGCTCTGTATTATTAGACCCCAGATCCCCTTAGACTAAGATCCCCTGTCCAGTAATCACCCATTAGATCGGGTCCAGCACAATCCGTTCTGTAAACACAACTTTTTTGTCCATTTTGAAAACATTGATCTATTTTTTTAACATTGGAGTCTATGGAGAACAGATCCGGTAACTGATCACTATTAATCTCTAATCTGTAACTGATCCAGAAAGAAAAAAAATGGATCCTTTACAAATGAAAGAAAAACGGAAGATAAATAGTGATCAGTTACCGGATCCGTACTTCATAGACTCCAATGTTAAAAAAACGGATCCTGCAGAAATACATTTTTGCAAAACAGACAAAAAAGTTGCGTTTGCAGAACGGATTGTGCTGGATCCGATCTAAGGGCAGAAACACACATATGCGAGCTGCATGTGTCTCGCATGCATCTCGCATGAGTCACCCGGCCCCACCGTCGGCTCTGTGTACAGGAGCCTGAAGCTCCTTAGAAACACAATCAGCTCCACGCTCCTGTTCATAGTCAGGGGCTGGGCCGGGTGACTCATGTGAGATACTCACATGCAGCTCGCATAAGTGTGTCTCTCCCTTAGGGTGGAAACACACTATCCTACGTACACGTGAGTCTCTTGGACGAGACTCGGATCAGTGGCCCTGAACGACCTCTCCCTCTCTGGACGGGAGCATCAGCTGCTTGTATTTTTGTGCAGCATCACACTCCCATCCAGAGAGGGAGAAGCCGTTCAGGGTCACTGATCTGAGTCTCGTATGACAGACTCGCATGTAAGTAGGATAGTGTGTTTCCAGCCTGAGACTGGAAACACACTGTCCGAATGACATGTGAGCTACTCGCATGAGCGTCGGATCATTCACCCAGGACAGCCTCCCCCTCTCTGGATGGGAGCAATAGAACTACATACAAAAACATACCACTGACAGTATCCCGTCCAAAGAGGTAGGGATCGTGCCGGGTGAATGATCCCAGACTCATGCCAGTAACTCGCATGTCAATCGGACAGTGTGTTTGCAGCCTAACAACGAATACTGGACATGGGAGCTCAGCCTTATAGATTTATCAAGAAGCATTTTAGTACTATTTACGGTAGATAGAAAAATAAAATTATGTTTAGGAGCAGATCTCGCCAGTCATAGTCCAACCCTTTCGAATGAATTAAAAAGTTTTTTAAAACTTTTTTTGGGGTGTAATGTTACCAAACTGATGTGTACCCGTGCTGTGAACTAGAAGAATAAGAAACAAATGGTGGAGGGGGGTAAAGAGTAATATCTGGAGCAGGGGCGTAACTTTAAGCTCACGGGCCCCGATGCAAAAGCTCCAGAGGGGTCCCCAATTATTGCAAATCTAGTCTTTTTGTATAGACCAAAGGGCCTTTTGGGGCACTCTAGGCTCCAGGGTCCGGATGCGATTGCAACCCCTGCACCTGTTGTAGTTACGACCCTGATTTGGAGTCATTTTATCTTTACGTTGGCAGTAATTCACTCCGTGTATCCGGACATCGGCAGCGTAGGAGGAGGAACGGAGATCACCATCAGGGGAGACTTCTTTATGGATCCTGTCAAGGTCACCATCGCAGGTGAGCAGATTCTCTTTTAATGGTGTTTTAGGAGCGGATCTTGCTGCATTTTTCTATACATCGTCTGCAAGTCAACAGGGAAATATTCTATAGATTATTGGAGCATTTTTCATCATTTGCTTCTTTCTTTGTCGGCTGTTTTTAAAATCAGCATAATATTTGCTTTGTTTTTATCCAATTTGTGGCATTTAAAAACGACTAATTAGAAAATGATGTAAAGTTTTATTTAGCCATAAAAGGATCAATAAAAACGCCTGTATAAAGGTGTACATAGCATTTACTGGATTTGCTAACCACACGACTGCAGTTACCTCTGTGGAGCATGGTGCCTCGTAAATGCTTCTCTGCTTCTCTTCACATAGTTACGGCAAATACCTGAAGCTGTTATAAGGAAAATGAGCCACCCCAGGGTATAGGATACTCAGAACCGGGCTATAATATGACTCACCGTGACCGGAGTGTTCACGTCGCAGGCGTCTGCTTCTCTTGTCACGGAACCGCGCCTGTGGCTGTGAGGCCCGGTGGTCCAGATCAATAGGGGAAATGGCGGAACAGTAGGGATGATTTGTCTTCGTGACGCCACCTGCGGGTGTTCTGGTAACTTTACCAGTGCTGCTAGGTCTCCGGGGGATGGTAGGCAGCAAGTTGGGACGCTCCCCACAGGATGAGCGGGAGTCCCCGGAGTCGGGAGCTGCGCAAGATGTTGTGAGGCAGCTGCGGTAATGTTGCTGTTAGGCCCAGGAGTCAGACACAGACACGCCAGAGTCTTTTGAGTACCTTTACTGGTGGTTTTCAGGTACGCCAGAACGGGTTCGTGAAGTTTAGCAATCCTGGAGATTCACAGCAAGCAGTTTGTGTAGGCTTCCTTCTCTCTATACTTCTGGTGCTAAGGTCGGGTGGATGTGGAATCCAGCCGGACCGGGCAGTGTGTTCAATGGAACTTGCTTCACCTGGTTATCAGCACTGAGGGCACTGTAAAAGGGTCTGAGCAGGATCAGTACTCTTCCCTGGGCTCTCGTGGGTGGGTGCATCAGGTGGAACAGGTGGCTAAACCTCCTGTTGATGGTGCTGGTTCTCTGTGATGGCTTGGTGGCTCTCACAGCTTCGGTTCCAGTAACCGGTTATTAAGGAAAGAGTCAGAATAACTCTGTGTTCCTTGAGAGGTGCTTCTCCTTTCCTATTACCCCAATTGTAAGGGTTTCTTCACTGGCAAGTGTGCTGGTTCTGGCCTGGTATGGCTCCAGAACTGGCAGATGCACACACACTCTTCACAGTTCTAAAGTGACTGCACACTCTGAAGTTTCTCCCTCCAAGACTCTTTTTCTAGGGGAAACTGGCTCAAAGTGACCAGTGGAGCTCCCCTAGAGGCTCGGGGTGAAACCAGGTGTTCTAAAGTGTTGTTGTGTTGTTTGGTGTTTTGGTGAGTGATGCTTTGCTGTTACTCCAGTCATGCCCTAAGGATTTCTGTGGTGCCCAACAGTTCCGGGGAGTCACAGGGGTCAAGACCCGGGTCTGTGGCCCTGTAAAGGGGGGGATTAGTTCTGGCTTGATAGGGAAAGGGGCAATAGATAAGGGAGTTATTTGTGACGCCACCTGTGGTATGTGGCCATAGGTGGCCACCGCTGCTGTAGAACATCCGGGCATGATGGACAGGCAGCTGGGATGGAGCAGCTCCCCATGGGCGGAGTGGATCCCCAAGGCAGTAGATGTAGTAGAAGTGTAGGGTGCAGGATGGCGGGTGCAAAGTAACAGACAGACTCACGGTTTTGCGGTTCCTCAGTCCTTTTACTGGTGCGACTGTAATTCTGGTTGATGTTAAACTGGGTCCTTGCACCTGAGAGCAACTCGGGATAATCCTCACCCGACCGGTTCTGAGGCTTCCTCGTGGCGCTTTGTGTGTAGGCTCCTGCTGCTGCTTTAGCTAAGCTGCTGGCCCTCTCTCTAGGTGCCGGTATGTCCTTTATTAGCCCCTCGGTTCGGGCAGCTGTCCCTGAGCTCTATACACTGCTGTGTGGCTGGGGAACTTGGAATCCCCCACCTTTCGGTATTGGCTGCCGGGACGTTAGGCCCTGCACAGCCTCGGACCCCGGTGTCCGTCCTTGGCTCTGTTCCTCTGGTGTGAGCACGGTACTACTCGCTCCCCAGGCTTTCCTCTCCTTCCTCAGACCCCTGTCTCAACTTCTCTCGCTGAGTTAGCTATCCTGGGACGAACTTAGTGTAGCTACCAGTCCACCAGGATGTCTTCCTCAGTCCTCCTAGGAACTGAACTGACTAGCTCCGCCCCAGACCAGCATTTATAGGGGAGCTCACCCTGAACCAGGTTTAGGTCTCCCCCTTCTAGCCTGGAGGCAAAAAGGTGTTGTGTGCAGTTACAGTCTGGTGTGGATACCCTTTTGTTGCTCTGAAGCGTGACACCATCACCCGGGGACAATAATGACACTGTGGCAATTGGACTCTGGGGTGCCACAAAAACATACAAAAAAGCTAATTTTATTAATATTTCCATTTGATATATCACAGGAAACGTCTGCAAGATCAAATCCCTGACACCACGAGTCATCACATGTACAACTGCCCCACCTGGCCGATATGTGACTGCTCCATATCCAGGTACTGTACATTTTTTTCCTATTTTTTTTTTTTAATTTTCCTTTTTTTCACCTTGTTTTTTTCCATCAATGTTTGTAATTTTCAACATTATACTTAAAAAAACCATTTAAAGGAAGCAGTCAGCAGAAAACCTCCTTTTGTTTAAATTAGGTTTTTGTGTTTAATGCATTTATTAAAATGTTTGGAAGATTTTTTTTAATTTTCATATGATTTTTATAAAAAAAAAAAAAAGAGTAATCTTCTAATTTTCACAATGGTTACTGAGGATTTTTTAGACTTCAGGGAGAGTTTACAGCAGTTTCCCAATCATCAGAGGCCGAATTACAATGACTGGTAATTTATTTATTGATTATGCATTTCTATATATATCGCCAACATATGCACATTTCTGGCACCCATGAGGTTTGGCTGCCACAGATGGTATTTTGTTAACATTCATTGTAATACAATGTCTGGATAGAATTGAAGCGCCATCTGCTGGAAGCCTGAAGCATCCAACACAACCCGAACTTCAATCAGGAAGCTGAGAACTGAAAAGACCCCAATGGGCAGTTCCCAGTCTCTGGTTGGCGTGAAAAGTTAGTATAGTAGGGAATAGGAGATGTTCAGTCAACAACAGGGTGGGAGGCTGCTCAGAGGAACCAGCTGCAGTACAGGGTTCAGGCCCTAAGTTGCTAGGTTTTCAGGACCTGGTGACAGAAGCTGGGGGCTGCTGGGTTTTATGCCCAGCAGTAGCTACACCTAAATGAGACTTCCTGAGGCACAGTGATATAGAGGGAAGATACAGCTGTTCACGGGGTCTGCATTGCTTGCCTGGCTGGAGGTACCCAAAGGAAGTACAGGAGAGCACACAAGCACCTTGAAACCTAAACTAGAAGAAGTCAGCGGGTAGGCCACTATATCTCACCCAGCAGAGGGAACTACAGTTCTCCCCAGACTGGCTGGACCACGAGCCTGGTGGTGCATGTAACTTGAACCTGTTGCAACATCTACAGTAAAAAGGTAAAGCAAAGAGAATGTATTATGTGCCTTTTTCCCTCCTGCACCATCACACCTACTACTACCCCTATCATCTTCACCCCTGGGAGCTGGCCCTGGTTGGGAAGGGTCTACCATCTACACTGCTACACCATCTATGTCCCAGGGAGCATTTGCAGGGCCGGCCACCAAAAGGATGGAAGTCCCAATTGGCATCACAAACTTATTATTTTCCTTATGTTTATTTTTCTCCATTTTTACTCTCCCCGTTTCAATGTGAGCTAGGGCCACAGCACTGGGTGCAGCTACCGTGATCCCGACCGCTGGCCCAGCTACTGGGTACCTTGGCCTTTGAGTTCCACACTTTACAGAGATTTTCATCACTGGAGCGTGGGAGAAAACCAGAAAGCAGGAGAAAACCCACACAAACATGGGGGAACATACAAACTCTTTGCAGATTTTGTCCTTGGTGGGATTTTAACCCAGAACAGGACCCTAGCGCTGCAAGACTGCAGCGCTAATACCTTCATACACAGCTGATAATGCAGGACCCACCACTCACAATTGGCGACTTCACAGCTCTCCTCTTTTCACGTGCCCATTAGAGGGTCCAATACAAAAGATAGGATCCTAGTGTCATGGCTCAGTTTGGGGATTCAATCTGGTGACTTGCTGTTGTATGGTTGGTTCCTCTGTCTGCTGGGCTCTTGTCTTTTCTTCCTTGTCCAAATGCTGATGGTTCCTTTTGTCTTTGGTCTGACTTCTTGCTTCTAATTTTCACATTTTGGCCTGCCCAATCACATTCTGGATTAGGATTTATATGTTCACCATTCACTGCACTTGCTTGCTGGCTATACCTCTAGGTGGACTTTTGTCTAGCAGTTCCAGTGCTTCTGCTTAGGAATTACCTTTTTTGAGTTGATTTGTTTTCCTTCCCAGTACCTGTTCCTTTAACCTTATATAAACATGTTCTAGTTCTCTCATCTCGTTTCTTGTATCTTCCTGCACACCTTCTCTCCTCTTGCAGTTAGTGTATTGCAGCTTTCCCTCTGTTGCTTCAGGTGTGAGAAACTCCTCAATAGCCTTTTAGGGAGTTAGGTCAGAGGTGGCGGTGTTGGGCAGCTAGATTCCTTCCAGTCTGGACAGGTCCAGTTGAGTGCGGGCGCACATCTTCTCCCTGTCAAAATAGCCTCAGTGGCCAATGTGGGACTCGCAAGATTTCTATTTTTATTTTGAATATGTTTTATAATATGAGGAAAAAAAACACTGAAAATGTTTTCTTTTACAAATACTTTTAACATACAAACCTGATTTAAACAATTTCTTTTTCTGATGATAGCTTCCCTTTATGTCTGCTTCTTGTGAAGAGCATTTAGGGGAGGGGGAGTAGCAATGAGGAGGGTGGAGGGCAGATTGAGGCCTTTTATCTGCACTGAGTGGGTTTCAGTTCAGGCAAATCATTGTACAATGGCAGATGTAATCCATGCTGGGAAGTGACACAAATGATGTTCCTGCACCTATAGTTCTGGCAGAATGCTGATGTGCATACACCCTTAAAAACTGCATTTTATGGCTGTGTGGAGTGACCAGCAGCTGATAGGGAGCAGTGCAATGTTTTTATGTATTTACACAGCTTTGAGAGCAGGCTGATAGGGAGCAGTGTGACAGCAGAGAAGGGGTTAACAGTGATTGTGACTGAGCTGTGTGGAGCCAAATGACAGATCAAAGAAGCTTGTGCCAAGAAAAGAGGAGTTTGCAGTTATCCTGACATTCTGACATTTCTTAGCAACTCTGCTGTAGGCTGAGCTAATCTGATACATTGTTTCCTCACCAGCTGCAGTCAGCAGTGCAGGCCACACCCCCTCCCTTATATGGTTACATGCCCGTATTCAGTGTGAAGACGGATCTGACTGATAATGAACATATGTCTGCTTCACACAAAGTGCAGTGGGGACACCTTGTGGAAGGTTTATGAATGGTTTTCAACCAGATTTGATTAATAAAGTATATTTGAAGGTTTATTAAAATCTCTTGCTCTACATTATTATCATATTATTATATAAAAATCAAAATGGCCGTTATGCTTTAAGCTTTATTCAGAATCTGAGGGGCCCAAGATTGGTTTCATCCAACTGCAGATTGCCATGATAAAATGAAGGTTGCAATCAAAACTAAAAAGTTTTTAAAAGTATTTTAAAAAAATCCAAAATAGAATTTTTGGTTTTGCAACATCTTTAAAACCTCAGTCTGTCTTAATATAACATTTCGTTTTCCTGTGCGAGGAAGAAAAAAAATCAAATGTGTTTTTTCCTCTGTACCAATAAAAAACACTGAAAATCTGTGTAAAAATTAAAAAACTACTGGTCTCTAATAGCGACACAAACCAATTTTTTATCATTTCTAAATATTTTTTCACCGAAGAAAAAACAATGCAAGTTTTCTACCGACCTGGAAAATGATGTTGTGAGTCATTTTTACTGAACATTAAACAATGTAAAAACTAAAAAACTATGAAAAATAGTTTTTCCATTTTTGAGAACATTGTATGATAAAATTGGTGACATTCAAAATTACAACTTGTCCCGCAAAAAGTAAGCCCTTGTATGGCAGGGTCAATTCTGCGATATTTACTCTCATGTTATTGGTGGATGTTAATTGCATTAGTTCAGATATTCCCTATCTTACTGCAGGTAACAGAGGACTTCTCTATGAGCTGTGGGTTGGACCACGCGCTTTGGATATGGAGGAGCATTCACTTCAACAACGTTCGGTGGTCCTCAGTGCAAGTTCCCCACCAGATGTCTTATTAGCTCCAGGCCAGCCTTTCAGGTATCTGAATATAAAATGAGCACAACCTGATAATATGACAGTGTCTCAAGTGTTTCCCTTCCTTGTGAGACCTTTGACTGGGATCTCAGCTTCACATTGTTTGAGAAACTCTGTGTCACATGGTGGTAAAGGCAGTCAGGTAGAAGGATAGTTCATTGGGCAAAAGGTGAACATAGGAACTAGTCTGACCCTTAGACTGGGGGTCCTTAGCTCTCAATTTTCCGGGAATTACCTCTGAAGGTGAGGATGT
Organism: Allobates femoralis; assembly: GCA_033576535.1. Taxonomy (NCBI): domain Eukaryota; kingdom Metazoa; phylum Chordata; class Amphibia; order Anura; family Aromobatidae; genus Allobates; species Allobates femoralis. The sequence goes on from JARQOC010000001.1 coordinate 9,742,889, forward strand.
CCAAGCCGCCACCTTGCCATTTGCTCCTCATCAGCCATAGGGTAAGTCCCCCTCATCTCCACCCACAAACCAGGAAGCACAGCAACTCACACAGGATAAGGAAAACTCCAAGCAGGAACAGAAGGAAGGCATCAACACAAACTGTACTATGTCCTTGCAGCACATGGTCTTGACAAAGACTAAAACTCTATCAGCGACACCTGTTGGCAGAAAATGGTACTACTTAAAGCCTGGGGGAGTGGACTGCTGCATTATCTGACACACTCAGCAGCAGCTCACCACCTGAAGAGCTGTGATAGACAATAGACAGCAGCAGCTTCTGACATTAACACTAAATGTGCCTATGGACATTTACTCCCATTTAAACTACATGGACTGCAAAGCAGCCAACACGTGACACTCTAGGTTTTAAATGTGTTTGCTTTCTTTTGGTGCAGCAAAGGTTAAGTATTCATTTCCTGCTGGTAGTTGTTTGTTACTCCAATCTCAGGTGTAACATGTTTGTGACCACTTCCCTTCACTTTAAATAACCACATATCCCATAACATAATGCCGGTTACATAATTAATTTCTGAAATGAGCACTGTGGAGGGAGGAAGTCTCTGGAAGCTGCTGGAGTCTTGTTGTTGACAACCCCGGTGCTTGGCTGCAACTTTGGAGTTGGTGTTTGTCCTTTTTTTGGCTATGTTGCCCTGTGTCATATTATTGAAGTGCACCCACCAGCCTTATTAAACTATCCAGGGTGAGTGGAGGGACAGTTAGGGAATAGGCACATGATGGCAACCAGGGGAAAGACCCATATAGGGATGTTAGGCAGCATTCAAATAAATATGGATGAGCCAAAATCCTTCAGAGCAGCAGTTCTCAATATTTTCTGAGTAAGCTTTATTTCCTGATACTTATATACTGCTTATTAAGAGTAGAGATTGGCGAACCCCGAACCCCAATTAGGTTTACGGGGACCCAAACTTAAGCTATAATATGGTGACTAGGGGAGCTGCCAAAGAAAGCAAAATGCTGCCATCAGTGAACTCCGTTGAACCGCTGCCGGATTACGGGATATGGTCATGTCTCACGGCTCATATCTACCTTATTGGGTCGTTTTTGTCCTCCTCCCAACCTGTGTTTCATCTGGTGCCTTCTTCCAAATGGAGAATCTACAAAGCCTACTGTATAATCATATCCAATGTATATTCTACCCATAGAGCAAGATTAAGTGGATTCTTTGTATCTCCCGAGACGAACAACTACACATTTTGGATACAATCAGACAATAAAGCTCAACTCTTTATAAGCCGATCACATGAGGATGAAGATCTGGTAAGGAAGGCGTAACTACAGGGCATAGCATTTTATGAACACTTATTACGTCACTGTGTCCATCATTATATTAATTAGGTTAAATGCCGCTGCAGTCACTGTGTACATACGGGACCGGCTCCAGGTTTTTGTGGGCCCTGGGCAAAAGAGTCTCAGGGGTCCCTTTAACACTGTCCCCGCACCTCTCCGCTGCTGCACGTCCACCTTAAGCCGCACCCCAGATTTAGACAGCTGAAAATAAGAAAAATATTCTTCCAGTTGATTAAAGCTTCCCTGGCGGTGTAAGAGGGAGGGGTCATTAGTGCTAATTGTAATTTGCAAGGGTAGAATACGAAGGAAATAAATCTTTTGTCAGTGTCTTTCTGCAAATTATATATGACACACACAGCTCTGCGATATGCCAATAGACATAGATGGTTCTGCTACATGCACATGTAGACACACACAGCTCTGCTACATGAACATATAGATGCACACAGCTCTACCACATGCACACTACACACACAGCTCTGCTACATCCACACAACTCATACAGCTCTGCTGCATCCACACTACACACACAGCTCTGCTACATGCACCCCACTGGTCGGTGCGCCATGGACGGGTACCACACCCACACCATAGTGTGTAGTATCCCTGAGACAAGGGGACTGGATGTCAATAGGGGACACTCACCACACGCATCCACACACCTTAGGTCAGGGGACCAATAGGTTAAACCATTGCTAGGAAACTGGTCCCAGTGGGAGGAGCTTAGGTGGGTAGTGGAGAGCGGGAAAGTCAGTCAGAGAGAGAGGTCATTTGGAGAGGATCCTGCAAGCATCGCAGTGGAGGGCACCTCAGGATAGGTGACCTAGGAACAGATAGGGATCCTAGGGTGTTGAGGTGCACCCAAATCCGTGCCAGTAAGAGGACCGGCTCCGAGGCGGTGCAGGCGGGCTTTTACCTCCAAGCCGCAGAACCGAAGGGCACAGACTTCTTCAGAAGTCGTGGCCAACACCTGCCATAATTCCCCTGAGGCCCTGTATAGGGTCCGGAGGTCTCAAGATAAGGATCCGTGGGGACCGGTGGAGTTCTCTGGGCACGGGAGCGCTAAGGAAGGAATAGAGGGAGAGCGCAGTAAGGGCAGATGAAAAGACCAGGAAGGAACATCAACAAGGGTCCCAGTGAGACGTCCTAGTTCTCTGGTGACTACCCAGGCCAGCAATACCTGTAGATTGTGCATAAAGACTGTTTGCTGCCTGAGTCACCAGTAAAGCCCGGTTCAGAGTCAAAGACAGTGTGTTGTATTTTATTGGCCTGCACCAGAGGAGCCGTACTCTTGCTCACTCATAACAGACTGTGAGCCTGCATCTCTACCTAATGAGCCGCCTCCCTGTGTGAGTTCTCTATTCTTCCATCACTGTCCCGGGGATCCTGCTTCACCTAGGGGGAGTGTTACCAACTAGCTGCCTCATCAACATCCCTGGAGGTCTGCAAGCTGCGCCGGTATCATTACCAGATACCATAGGTGACGTCACAAACTATTTTTATTATTTTTTATTGACACTTTTCAGCGACCACCAGGGCCACAGGACCGTGCACAGGCTATCTGTGACATTCCCCGTGAAACCAATGCTCGAAACCGGGTACCCCACAGCGATTGGGTGGGTCACATGCACTACACACACATCTCTGGTACATGCACACTACACACACACAACTCTGTACATGCACACTATATGCACATACAGATAAACGCAGTTCTGCTGCATACACACCACACACACAGCTCTGCTACATGCACACTACACACACACAGCTCTGTTACATGTCCAACACATGCAAACACACACAACTTGCTACATGCACACTACATACACAGCTCTGCTACATGCATACAACGTGCACACTACACACACAGCTCTGCTACATGCACAATACATGCACATACAGATATACACATCTCTGCTACATGCACAATACACACACATACAAACACACACAGTTCTGCTATGTGCACCATACATGCACATACAAACACACACAGCTCTGCTACATTCACAATACATGCACATACAAAAAACACACACAGCTCTGCTACATGCACAGATACACATACTCACACACTATACATTACCACATCTTGCAGTTCTTGATCGTTGCAGAGCAGGAAAGAGGAGCAACTGCGAGCTGCACAAAGGTTGGAGAAGCTGAGCAGCTGCAGGACCTACTAAGACCTTCAATTCAGTCATGTGATCAGTCACATGATGAAAGTCCTTCTGCTGCACAGCTTTTGCTTCCTCTTTTGCTCTGTACTGATCACACAGATCAATGCAGAACAGGAGAGAGAGATAGGGCAGCTGTTTTTCAGCAGTGTTCCCTCTTTGCTTCTGCTCACAGACGAGTGGGCCCCCTCACAAGTCCAGGGCCCCAGCATCTTCCCTTGCTGTGCCAGGTGCTGACGCCGGCCCTGTATACATACATCACATTACTTATCCTGTGTTACGCCCACAGGGCGTGATGATGTAAAGTGGACTCGCTGGACCACTGGTGCTGCAGTCGTAGCTGTATACTCGATACTCAAGAGACAGGAGAGTGACTTTCATAAATCAAGGATATTTATTGAGGATAGTTTAACAAAAATTGAAAAAGGTGCCAGAGGGTAGGACACTTTGGATGTGCAACACTGTACACTCTTAGTGGATCACCGGCAGAGGTAACTCCTGTACAGATATACACCCATTACAACACCAGGAGGCCTAAATGCCGCAAATTTTGGACCAGAGAGGCGACCTGTACAGACTAGAACGTAGAGGCAGAGAGACAGTGGAATGCTAGCTCTGTCTGTGGAGAGGATCCTGGGAGCTCCGTGTAAACTCGGATAGGCTGGTCCAGTCGGTGGAGGTATCTGGAAGGTTCTGTGAGGAGAGGCATGGCCAGCTCCGGGTGAGATTCACAATGTCCAGAGGGATCCAGAATAAGGAACTGCTAGTAGCGGATACTATGGAGACAGAGGTATTAGTAACATGCAAAACAACAGTCTTCCATTCACAGAGCACTACAGAGTGCGACATGGACAGAGGCAACTTCCAAGAGAAAGAACCAGTTGCCCAGGCACCTCCCTAATGGTACCTTTACACGCCGCGACGGCAGGCTGGATACATCCCGCTACAGGCTACAAATGTAGCTTGTAGCGCCAATGTAGCCCGTCGTAGCGGCGTCTGAAGACGTGACGCTACAGCCGGCAACAGATACATCTGTTTCCTAGCTCTGCTCGAAAACTGATGGCTACAACGCCGATGGTAGCGAGCTGTATCGGCGTGTAAAGAGGCAACGGAAGGGAACTCGGGACAGCCTGCGATGTAGCTGCAATGTAGCTAAGGCGTGACACAGGCTCCGTGTTACCGCGCCCCATGTGCGATCATTGGTGGAAGCTGCTGCATGACGATTGGTAGTCGCTGCATAGGGAGGCATATTTAAAGGAGCTGACGAGTCACACTACACAATTGCTCGAGCGTGCTGTATTACTCAGCCTCCTGCGTTGCCTGCCCAATCAGGATGTTATTGCTTCATCCTATCAGCGTACGGACGGCTCGTAATCCACAATTGTGGCACGCCTATGTGCTGGCCCTGCTGCACCAGGTCCGCCCATAGTAGCTGGTTATAGCGGTGTGTAAATGAGCTACAGATGGCTACTTGAGACACCCGGCGATGTAGCTAGCTATAGATGTAGCGTGGCGTAGCGAACCTTGTGGCGGCGTGTAAAGAGGGTGCGTTGACCGTTTGTAACCGTTTGAGCGTGCTCGTGCACGTGAAGTAGCGGGATGTATCCAGCCTGCCGTCGCGGCGTGTAAAGGTACCATCAGGGGGAGTGTGACTTTTATGCACAGAGCATCACAGCACAGTACGCCCTAATAGGGAACAGGTACACTGCTTCTTTAAGTGTGCGCAGGAAGCGGTGCACGCATCCTAAGAGCATTCCCAGGAGAACTGCCAAGGGAGCGCAGGTTCATAACACACAAAGAAGCAGACGGCAGCAGGGACCCAGGGACATGGTGAGTAGTATCAGTGAACCTGCGTGGTGGGCAACGATCTCTCTGCTTAGCAGAGACCGGCCCCGCAGCAGGAATAGGGCAAGCGAGGTGCATAGCGCCGAGTGATGAACACCAGTCTCCCTGTCTATGAGAAACTGGCCCCGCGGCTGAGGGCATGACATCCTGTGCTGATCCTGAGTAGAGATGGGCTAACCCGCAGTTGTTTGGTTCTGTGGATCCAGCTGGACATTTTTTAAAGTCCGGGATCGGGACCGGACTCAACACGAACTCGAACCCCGAACCCAGACTTTAAAATTATAAAATGGTGGCTGGGGATTTTAAAAATAAGCAAATGGTGATTTACACAGCAAAATTATACTTAGGCTAGCTTCACACAACAGGTCTTTTGGCTGTCAGGGTGGATCCTATTTTTTGCAGGATCCCCCTTACAGAACCTGACAGGACAGGATGTGTTGAAAGTGTGGCCAAATATGGTCCCGTATCCTGTTTTTTGCAGGATTCGGTTTCTGCCGCTGTCCATGGTGCTAAAGTCTGCCTTGCCACTTTCCTTGGTGCAGAATTCACAGCCTGAGCATGACGTAGTGCTGCACGACAGGATTTCTGAGCATACTCACTGCTTAAAATCGGATTCAGAAAATGATCAGATTTTTTCACGGATCCGGTGCCCACAGTCTCCCATGTTATCCACCACGGATCCGTTTCTATCCGATTTTGTCCAATTTTTTCACCGGAGCCCAAAAATGCTGCAGGCTCCATCATTGGGGATGGTGAAAAACCGGACAAAAAACTTATCCGGCACAGAAGACATAAAACCGGATGGACAAATATAACCAATCCAGCACTATAGGGATACATGGGAGGCAAAACTGAATCCGGTTCTGTCCGGTGTAAACCTGACATAACCTGATGCCAAAAACTGTGGTGTGAAACCAGCCTTCATTTTCAGCACAGATAAAGCAGCCAGCTATGGGATGCACCCCCACCTGACTGGCAATCAAAAATACAACGTCCATTATTTTTTTTTATTTATTTAAATAAATAATTTAAAAAAAAAATGCCTGGGTTTCACCTTATTTTTGATTGCCAGCCAAGGTAAAAATCAGGCAGCTGAGGGTTGATACACTCCCTTATTGGGCTCCCAGGCTAAAGAACAGCAGCCCACAGGCACCTAAGAAATTGGCGCATTCATTAGAAGTATGAATTCCTACAGAATATAGACAGAAAGGGAAAACACCGCGCTGCCGGAATTAAAGGAGGCTCTAGAGAATGAATTATTTATAAATTAAAGTGATTTATTGCTACGCGTTTCGTAAGTCCATGACTTCTTCCTCAGGCAAATTACCGATTAACATCAGTGATTTGCCTGAGGAGGAAGACATAGACTTCGAAACGCATTGCAATAAATCACTTTCATTTATGAATTCTTCATTCTCCTGAGCCTCCTTCTATCCTGGCAGCGCAATGTTTTGCCCTTTCTGTCTCTATCCTGTATGATCCTGTTACCAGGGAGTTGCAGCACCCATGGATCTATATTACAAGCATGTTTTGTGATTGTGGCTCAACACAACCATAAGAGGTTAGAACCTCTTATCCATCATGTATTTAAAACTGTCACACAGAAACTCTATGTGCGCCTTTTGTCTCTCTTAGTTTTCTTCTGAAGCACCAGTGGCATTGGGGTAATAGAAGGTGATAATGACAGCTATCATTAAGCCCTACATTGATGATAATCAGGTTTTTATAAGACCTGCCAATTATCAATCCTGAGTAAATAGTTAAAAACACACATGCAGAGAAAAATACTTTATTTAAAATAAAACACAGACAAGCCGCATTTTCCAATTTATTAACCCCAAACATACCCTCCGACTGTAAGCCACAGAGATATCCAGCAAAGCGCCAGTATCTGACTCTTATACATCCAGAGACTGCAGCGATGGAACAAGCATCGTATCACTGCAGTCTCTGGGACCAAACTGACTGCCACGGGGAGCTGTGACACCACTCGGCTAAGTCAATGAGGGCAGACCCGCGGCAATCAGTGAACTCAGGTGATTCTGCTGCCGGATTGTGGGACATGGCAGCACAGCAGTCTAGCAATCCAGCAGCAGGTTTAAGTGCATTCACAGTACTAGTTTCTCACTCCCTTAACTGAGTTGAATCTGCTGCCAGATTGCTGGATAGCTGTTCCGCCATGTACTGCAATCCGGCAGTGGGGTCAGCAGAGTTCATTAACAGCAGCGGGGAAGCCCTCAGCGACTCAGTGACATCACCACTCCTGCGGAAGTCATTTAGATACCAGAAACTGCAGCAGTAGTACTCTTGTTCCATCACGCAGACTCTGGATCCAGGATCGTCGAGGGACATTGTATGTTGGACTTCTTCGGACCTAGTTTTTTTTGGGGGGGGGGGGTTAATAAAGTGGATTTTTCAGTGTCTGTTTTTTTTTAACAATTTCCTTATAGGATTGGTAATAGGTGGGGCTCATAGAGGCCTGACATTACCAATTTGGGCTTAATGACAGCTGTCATTAATTTCTGCCACCCAGATGCCACCGCACCAGGGCATTCAGAAGAACAAGGTAAGGCGCCAGGAATTGGCGCTTCTAATGAATGCATCAATTTCTGGAGTGGCTGCAGGCTGCTATTCTGTAGCCTGGGGGGCCAATAACTATGGGACTCATGATGCTGAGAATACCAGCCCCCAGCTGCCTGGTTTTTATCTTGGCTGACATAGGCTATGACAAATATGTCATAGCCTATGCATTGCTTTTTACATTTTTTATTTAAATAATTTAAAAAAATAATGGACTCCTTTGTATTTTTAAATGTCAGCTAAGGTAAAAAACAGACAGCTGGGGGTGGCAGCCTGTAGCTGTCCGCTTTATCTGCAATGAGAATCAAAAATAGCCCTACACAAATTTTTTTTATTTTTTTTTTACACCCCTATGATGGCAGGTTCATTGCCAATGGCAACCACTCACATACGCCGGTACATTGGGTGGGGGCGCAATCACAGACACTGTCTCGGAGAGTGGGCATCTGTAATTGACTATTGCAGGCAGAGTGCAGTGAAAAATCAGGAAGTTAATGAATGACCCAAAAGTACAAGCGCACGGTCCTCGACAAGCATAATACTGATGTTTTCATCACCATTTTGCTTATTTTCACAGCCCTCTCCACTGAACCCAAACTCAAACAGAAACACTGACTTCTCAGGAAAGTGCATGTTTGGGGTTTGTGCTCGAACACTAGGTTTTCGCCATAATATTCTAGAGCTGCGATCACTATTCTGCTGATGTAGTCATTGTGTACATATATTATATTACTGATCCTGTACTGATCCTGAGTTACCTCCTGTATTATACTCCAGAGCTGCACTCACTATTCTGCTGGTGCAGTCACTCTGTACATACATTACATTACTGATCCTGAGTTACCTCCTGTATTATACTCCAGAGCTGCACTCACTATTCTGCTGGTGCAGTCACTGTGTACATACATTACATTACTAATCCTGAGTTACCTCCTGTATTATACTCAAGAGCTGCACTCACTATTCTGCTGGTGCAGTCACTGTGTACATACATTACATTACTGATCCTGAGTTACCTCTTGTATTATACTCCAGAGCTGCACTCACTATTCTGCTGGTGCACTGTGTTCATACATTACATTACTGATCCTGAGTTACCTCCTGTATTATACTCCAGAGCTGCACTCACTATTCTGCTGGTGCAGTCACTGTGTACATACATTACATTACTGATCCTGAGTTACCTGCTGTATTATACTCCAGAGCTGCACTCACTATTCTGCTGGTGCAGTCACTGTGTACATACATTACATTACTGATCCTGAGTTACCTCCTGTATTATACTCCAGAGCTGCACTCACTATTCTGCTGGTGCAGTCACTGTGTACATACATTACATTACTGATCCTATGTTACCTCCTGTATTATACTTCAGAGCTGCACTCACTATTCTGCTGGTGCAGTCACTGTGTACATACATTACATTACTGATCCTATGTTACCTCCTGTATTATACTCCAGAGCTGCACTCACTATTCTGCTGGTGCAGTCACTGTGTACATACATTACATTACTGATCCTGAGTTACCTCCTGTATTATCCTCCAGAGCTGCACTCACTATTCTGCTGGTGCAGTCACTGTGTACATACATGACATTACTGATCCTGAGTTACCTCCTGTATTATACTCCAGAGATGCACTCACTATTCTGCTGGTGCAGTCACTGTGTACATACATTACATTACTGATCCTGAGTTACCTCCTGTATTATACTCCAGAGCTGCACTCACTATTCTGCTGGTGCAGTCACTGTGTACATACATTACATTACTGATCCTGAGTTACCTCCTGTATTATACTCCAGAGCTGCACTCACTATTCTGCTGGTGCAGTCACAATGTACATGCATTACATTACTGATCCTGAGTTACCTCCTGTATTATGCTCCAGAACTGCACTCACTATTCTGCTGGTGCAGTCACTGTGTACATACATTACATTACTGATCCTGAGTTACCTCCTGTATTATACTCCAGAGCTGCACTCACTATTCTGCTGGTGCAGTCACTCTGTACATACATTACATTACTGATCCTGAGTTACCTCCTGTATTATACTCCAGAGCTGCACTCACTATTCTGCTGGTGCAGTCACTGTGTACATACATTACATTACTAATCCTGAGTTACCTCCTGTATTATACTCAAGAGCTGCACTCACTATTCTGCTGGTGCAGTCACTGTGTACATACATTACATTACTGATCCTGAGTTACCTCTTGTATTATACTCCAGAGCTGCACTCACTATTCTGCTGGTGCACTGTGTTCATACATTACATTACTGATCCTGAGTTACCTCCTGTATTATACTCCAGAGCTGCACTCACTATTCTGCTGGTGCAGTCACTGTGTACATACATTACATTACTGATCCTGAGTTACCTGCTGTATTATACTCCAGAGCTGCACTCACTATTCTGCTGGTGCAGTCACTGTGTACATACATTACATTACTGATCCTGAGTTACCTCCTGTATTATACTCCAGAGCTGTACTCACTATTCTGCTGGTGCAGTCACTGTGTACATACATTACATTACTGATCCTGAGTTACCTCCTGTATTATACTCCAGAGCTGCACTCACTATTCTGCTGGTGCAGTCACTGTGTACATACATTACATTACTGATCCTGAGTTACCTCCTGTATTATACTCCAGAGCTGCACTCACTATTCTGCTGGTGCAGTCACTGTGTACATACATTACATTACTGATCCTGAGTTACCTCCTGTATTATACTCCAGAGCTGCACTCACTATTCTGCTGGTGCAGTCACTGTGTACATACATTACATTACTGATCCTGAGTTACCTCTTGTATTATACTCCAGAGCTGCACTCACTATTCTGCTGGTGCACTGTGTACATACATTACATTACTGATCCTGAGTTACCTCCTGTATTATACTCCAGAGCTGCACTCACTATTCTGCTGGTGCAGTCACTGTGTACATACATTACATTACTGATCCTGAGTTACCTGCTGTATTATACTCCAGAGCTGCACTCACTATTCTGCTGGTGCAGTCACTGTGTACATACATTACATTACTGATCCTGAGTTACCTCCTGTATTATACTCCAGAGCTGCACTCACTATTCTGCTGGTGCAGTCACTGTGTACATACATTACTGATCCTGAGTTACCTCCTGTATTATACTGCAGAGCTGCACTCACTATTCTGCTGGTGCACTGTGTACATACATTACATTACTGATCCTGAGTTACCTCCTGTATTATACTCCAGAGCTGCACTCACTATTCTGCTGGTGCAGTCACTGTGTACATACATTACATTACTGATCCTGAGTTACCTCCTGTATTATACTCCAGAGCTGCACTCACTATTCTGCTGGTGCAGTCACTGTGTACATTACATTACATTACTGATCCTGAGTTACCTCCTGTATTATACTCCAGAGCTGCACTCACTATTCTGCTGGTGCAGTCACTGTGTACATACATTACTGATCCTGAGTTACCTCCTGTATTATACTGCAGAGCTGCACTCACTATTCTGCTGGTGCACTGTGTACATACATTACATTACTGATCCTGAGTTACCTCCTGTATTATACTCCAGAGCTGCACTCACTATTCTGCTGGTGCAGTCACTGTGTACATACATTACATTACTGATCCTGAGTTACCTCCTGTATTATACTCCAGAGCTGCACTCACTATTCTGCTGGTGCAGTCACTGTGTACATTACATTACATTACTGATCCTGAGTTACCTCCTGTATTATACTCCAGAGCTGCACTCACTATTCTGCTGGTGCAGTCACTGTGTACATACATTACTGATCCTGAGTTACCTCCTGTATTATACTGCAGAGCTGCACTCACTATTCTGCTGGTGCAGTCACTGTGTACATACATTACATTACTGATCCTGAGTTACCTCCTGTATTATACTCCAGAGCTGCACTCACTATTCTGCTGGTGCAGTCACTGTGTACATACATTACATTACTGATCCTGAGTTACCTCCTGTATTATACTCCAGAGCTGCACTCACTATTCTGCTGATGTAGTCAATGTGTATTTGACAGCATAGCAAATGAGCCTCATTGCTAAGTCTGTAGTTTACAAGATATTGAGACAAACTGCTGATCTTGTGTATTGGATGATAGGTTGAAGCTGCCTCCATACCAGAAGGCACCACCAGATGGACCGACCACTGGGAGCAGGACTGGATGTGAAATGGAAGCAAAAATCTCCCAAAATGGAACTTGTACAAGGCAAAAAATACTACATTGAAATGATACAGTATGGAGAAGGACCAAAAGTCAGTATGAAGATTGGGTCCAGATACACAACACATGGCTGAACCCCGAAGTGGTAAATACATACCGGAGAGAGACACATCAGATTGTGGCTCAGGCATCCATGAGTCCTGAAATTCAAGTAAGAGGCAAAATTCTCAGCTTCATATTATAGATATGCGAGAAATATTTCATTCATGAGTGACTTTCGTTGCTATTAATATAACAAAAAAAAAAACATACTGCTCCTATGTACAAGAATATAACTACTATAATACTGCCCCTGTGTACAAGAATATAACTACTATAATACTGCTCCTATGTACAAGAATATAACTACTATAATACTGCCCCTATATACAAGAATATAACTACTATAATACTGCCCCTATATACAAGAGTATAACTACTATAATACTGCTCCTATGTACAAGAATATATCTACTATAATACTGCCCCTATGTACAAGAATATAACTACTATAATACTGCTCCTATGTACAAGAATATAACTACAATAATACTGCTCCTATGTACAAGAATATATCTACTATAATACTGCTCCTATGTACAAGAATATAACTACAATAATACTGCTCCTATGTACAAGAATATATCTACTATAATACTGCTCCTATGTACAAGAATATCACAAGAATATAACTACTATAATACTGCTCCTATGTACAAGAATATAACTATTATAATACTGCCCCTATGTACAAGAATATAACTACTATAATACTGCTCCTATATACAAGAATATAACTACTATAATACTGCTCCTATGTACAAGAATAATAACTATTATAATACTGCCCCTATGTACAAGAATATAACTACTATAATACTGTTCCTATGTACAAGAATATAACTACTATAATACTGCCCCTATGTACAAGAATATAACTACTATAATACTGCCCCTATGTACAAGACTATAACTACTATAATACTGCCCCTGTATACAAGAATATAACTACTATAATACTGCCCCTGTATACAGAATATAACTACTATAATACTGCTCCTATGTACAAGAATATAACTACTATAATACTGCCCCTGTATACAAGAATATAACTACTATAATACTGCCCCTATATACAAGAATATAACTACTATAATACTGCTCCTATGTACAAGAATATAACTACTATAATACTGCTCCTATGTACAAGAATATAACTACTAAATACTGCCCCTATGTACAAGAATATAACTACTATAATACTGCCCCTATGTACAAGAATATAACTACTATAATACTGCCCCTATGTACAAGAATATAACTACTATAATACTGCCCCTATGTACAAGAATATAACTACTATAATACTGCCCCTATGTACAAGAATATAACTACTATAATACTGCCCCTATGTACAAGAATATAACTACTATAATACTGCTCCTATGTACAAGAATATAACTACTATAATACTGCTCCTATATACAGAATATATCTACTATAATACTGCTCCTATGTGCAAGAATATAACTACTATAATACTGCTCCTATATACAAGAATATAACTACTATAATACTGCCCACTATGTATAAGAATATAACTACTATAATACTGCTCCTATGTGTCACATCGCCATTGGACTCGTGGCTGGTGTTCCTGCCTCGGCCGCTGGGAGGAGCCGGATTCCTTCGGCCGATGGCGCCGGTGATAGGAGGGCCTTGTCCTCATATGGAACTGCTCCCGCGACGTCTGCCTCTGTCGCTGAGCGCCGCTGTGTTTCCCCTCTGGTGGTGTTGGTCGCAGAGGAAAGGGCCCTGCAGAGGTGTCCGTTAGGCGCAGCCTGCGTTCTTCTGTCAGAGGTGGCGTGGGTGGAGCCAGTCGTGCATCTCCATCTGGCCTGGATCTAGGGGCGGTCCGGATGAGGTCATCAGGTTGTGAGCTCCAGCCTATGGGAGGTTAGCCGTGCCCTTCAAGTACATTGGACCCTGGCTTGCAGGCCGCCAGATATAGTTTTGGTTCCCCAGTGATAGTGTGTTTAGTTTCGTAGTCTGACCTTGCCTGGATTTCTGACTCTGCCTCTGCCTATTCATTTTGTACCTCAGCTGCCCTTGTTTTTGCCCTTGACATTTGCCTGGATTTTTGACTCTGCTACTGCCTGACATTTTGTACCTTCGCTGCCCTCTCGTTTTGACTCGGACTTCTGACTTCGTTTTTCGGGTCTTGATTTTCCCCTGGCGACCTCCCGGCTCTGTTGCTCATATAGGCAGCTACCCCCTGGGCTCCGCGTAATTCCAGATCCCTGTATTGGGGTTAAGGGTCTGGGTTTCTCGGGTGCTGCCTACCAGCAGCTCGCTCCACGGTGGATGGTCGTCACACTATGTACAAGAATATATAACTACTATAATGCTGCCCCTATGTACAATAATATAACTACTATAATACTGCTCCTATGTACAAGAATATATCTACTATAATACTGCCCTATGTACAAGAATATAACTACTATAATACTGCTCCTATGTACAAGAATATAACTACTATAATACTGCTCCTATGTACAAGAATATAACTACTATAATACTGCTCCTATGTACAAGAATATAACTACTATAATACTGCCCCTATGTACAAGAATATAACTACTATAATACTGCCCCTATGTACAAGAATATAACTACTATAATACTGCCCCTATGTACAAGAATATAACTACTATAATACTGCCCTATATACAAGAATATAACTACTATAATACTGCCCCTATATACAAGAATATATCTACTATAATACTGCTCCTATGTGCAAGAATATAACTACTATAATACTGCTCCTATATACAAGAATATAACTACTATAATACTGCCCACTATGTATAAGAATATAACTACTATAATACTGCTCCTATGTGTCACATCGCCATTGGACTCGGTGGCTGGTGTTCCTGCCTCGGCCGCTGGGAGGAGCCGGATTCCTTCGGCCGATGGCGCCGGTGATAGGAGGCCTTGTCCTCATATGGAACTGCTCCCGCGACGTCTGCCTCTGTCGCTGAGCGCCGCTGTGTTTCCCCTCTGGTGGTGTTGGTCGCAGAGGAAAGGGCCCTGCAGAGGTGTCCGTTAGGCGCAGCCTGCGTTCTTCTGTCAGAGGTGGCGTGGGTGGAGCCAGTCGTGCATCTCCATCTGGCCTGGATCTAGGGGCGGTCCGGATGAGGTCATCAGGTTGTGAGCTCCAGCCTATGGAGTAGCCGTGCCCTTCAAGTACATTGGACCCTGGCTTGCAGGCCGCCAGATATAGTTTTGGTTCCCCAGTGATAGTGTGTTTAGTTTCGTGTCTGACCTTGCCTGGATTTCTGACTCTGCCTCTGCCTATTCATTTGTACCTCAGCTGCCCTCTTGGTTTTTGCCCTTGACATTTGCCTGGATTTTTGACTCTGCTACTGCCTGACGATTTTGTACCTTCGCTGCCCTCTTCGGTTTTGACTCGACTTCTGACTTCGTTTTTTCGGGTCTTGATTTTCCCCTGGCGACCTCCCCGGCTCTGTTGCTCATATAGGCAGCTACCCCTGGGCTCCGCTGTAATTCCAGATCCCTGTATATGGGTTAAGGTCTCGGGTTTCTCGGGGTGCTGCCTACCAGCAGCTCGGCCTCACGGTGGATGGTCGTCACACTATGTACAAGAATATATAACTACTATAATGCTGCCCCCTATGTACAATAATATAACTACTATAATACTGCTCCTATGTACAAGAATATAACTACTATAATACTGCCCCTATGTACAAGAATATAACTACTATAATACTGCTCCTATGTACAAGAATATAACTACTATAATACTGCTCCTATGTACAAGAATATAACTACTATAATACTGCTCCTATGTACAAGAATATAACTACTATAATACTGCCCCTATGTACAAGAATATAACTACTATAATACTGCCCCTATGTACAAGAATATAACTACTATAATACTGCCCCTATGTACAAGAATATAACTACTATAATACTGCCCTATATACAAGAATATAACTACTATAATACTGCCCCTATATACAAGAATATAACTACTATAATACTGCTCCTATGTACAAGAATATAACTACTATAATACTGCTCCTATGTACAAGAATATAACTACTATAATACTGCCCCTATATACAAGAATATAACTACTATAATACTGCTCCTATGTACAAGAATGTAACTACTATAATACTGCTCCTATGTACAAGAATGTAACTACTATAATACTGCCCCTATATACAAGATATAAACTACTATAATACTGCCCCTATGTACAAGAATATAACTACTATAATACTGCTTCTATGTACAAGAATATAACTACTATAATACTGCTCCTATGTACAAGAATGTAACTACTATAATACTGCTCCTATGTACAAGAATATAACTACTATAATACTGCTCCTATGTACAAGAATATAACTACTATAATACTGCCCCTATGTACAATAATATAACTACTATAATAATGCTCCTATGTACAAGAATATAACTACTATAATACTGCTCCTGTGTACAAGAATATATCTACTTCAATACTGCTCCTATGTACAAGAATATAACTACTATAATACTGCCCCCTATGTTCAAAAAATGTACAACCATATTAGTATTCTGATCCTGTCTATTATTTTGTAACATAGTAACATAGTTTTTAAGGTTGAAGGAAGACTTTAAGTCCATCTAGTTCAACCCATAGCCTAACATGTTGATCCAGAGGAAGGCAAAAAAAAACCCATGTGGCAACACTAAGCTCCACATCGGGGAAAAAATTCCTTCCTGACTCCAGATACGGCAATCAGACTAATTCCCTGGATCAACGCCCTATCAAAGAATCTAGTATGTATAACTGGTAATATTATAGTTTTCAAGAAAGGCATCCAGGCCCTTCATAAATGTTAGTAGTGACTCACTCATTACAACATCATGTGGCAGAGAGTTCCATAGTCTCACTGCTCTTACAGTAAAGAATCCGCGTCTGTGATTATGATTAAACCTTCTTTCCTCCAGACGTAGAGGATGCCCCCTTGTCCCAGTCTCAGGCCTAAGAGTAAAGAGATCATTAGAAAGGTCTCTGTACTGTCCCCTCATATATTTATACATTATTATAAGATCACCCCTAAGCCTTCGTTTTTCCAAGCTAAATAACCCCAAGTTTAATAACCTGTCTTGGTATTGCAGACCCCTTAGTCCTCTAATGACTTTTGTCGCTCTTCTCTGGACCCGCTCTAGTTCAGCTATGTCTTTCTTATACACCGGGGACCAGAATTGTACACAGTATTCTAAGTGTGGTCGCACTAGTGACTTGTATAGAGGTAAAATTATGTTCTCCTCATGAGCATCTATGCCTCTTTTAATGCATCCCATTATTTTATTTGCCTTTGCAGCAGCTGCCTGACACTGGCCACTAAATGTGAGTTTGTCATCAACCCATACACCCAGGTCTTTTTCAGTGACAGTTTTGCCCAGTGTTTTACAATTAAGCACATAATTATACTTTTTGTTTCCTCTACCCAAGTGCATAACTTTACATTTATAGCCATTAAAGCTCATTTGCCATTTATCAGCCCAAGCTTCTAGTTTACATAAATCCTCCTGTAATATAAAATTGTCCTCCTCTGTATTGATTACCCTGCAGAGTTTAGTGTCATCTGCAAATATTGAGATTCTACTCTGTATGCCCCCTACAAGGTCATTAATAAATATATTAAATAGATGCGGGCCCAACACTGACCCCTGTGGTACCCCACTGTTAACTGTGACCCATTCTGAGTGTGTTCCACTAATGACCACCCTTTGTTTCCTATCACTAAGCCAGTTCTTAACCCACTTACACATATTTTCCCCTATCCCCATTGCCCTCATTTTATGTATCAACCTTTTGTGTGGCACCGTATCAAAAGCTTTTGAGAAGTCCATATACACCACATCCACTGCATTTCCTTGGTCCAGTCCAGAACTTACTTCTTCATAGAAGCTTATCAGATTAGTTTGACAGGAACGGTCCCTCGTAAACCCATGTTGATATTGGGTCATGAGGTTATTTTTCTTCAGACACTCCAGTATAGCATCTCTTAGAAAACCCTCTAGGATTTTACCCACAGTAGAGGTTAAGCTTACTGGCTTATAATTTCCAAGTTCAGTTTTTGTCCCCTTTTTGAATATTGGCACCACATTTGCTATATACCAGTCCTGTGGTACAGACCCTGTTATTATGGAATGTTTAAATGTTAAAAACAATGGTCTATCTATGACCGTACTTAATTCCTGCAGCACTCTGGGTTGTATCCCATCCGGGCCTGGGGATTTGTCAATTTTAGTGATTTTTAGACGATGCCGTACTTCCTGCTGGGTTAAGCAGGTGACATTTAATTGAGAGTTTTTGTTATCACTGATCATATTGTCTGTCATGGGATTTTCCTGTGTAAATACTGTTGAAAAAAGTCATTTAGCATATTGGCTTTTTCCTCATCCTCATCCACCATTTCACCCGGACTATCAACACCATCATGTTTTAGTTTCTTACTATTTGTGTAGTTAAAAAATATTTTGGGATTATTTTTACTTTCTCTGGCAATGAGTCTCTCTGTCTCAATCTTTGCTGCCTTGATTTGCTTTTTACAGATGTTATTTAATTTTCTGTATTTATTTAATGCTTCATCACTACCTACTTGCTTTAATTCCATAAATGCTTTCTTTTTGTCACTTATTGCGCCCCTTACAGCCTTATTTAGCCATAGTGGTTTCCTCCTATTTCTAGCATGCTTATTCCCATAGGGTATATATTGTGCACAGGCCCTATTCAGGATGCTAATAAACATCTCCCATTTGCTTTGTGTACTTTTATGCATCAGGACATCGTCCCAGTTTATTGCACTAAGATCATCTCTCAACCGTTGGAAATTTGCCTTCCTTAAGTTTAGTGTCCTTGTAGCCCCTCTACTACACGTCTTATTAAAGGATACTTGAAAACTTATTATTTTGTTATCACTATTACCCAAGTGACCTCCAACCCGTATATTTGATATGCGGTCCGGCCTGTTAGTTAATATTAGGTCCAGCAGTGCCTCCCTTTTTGTTGGGTCCTGAACCAGTTGTGAAAGGTAATTGTCTCTCATAGTTGCCAAAATCCTATTACCTTTGCTAGAACTGCAGGTTTCTGATCCCCAATATATTTCAGGGTAGTTGAAGTCCCCCATAATAATGACTTCTCCCTGAGTCGCTGCTTCATCTATTTGCTTTATGAGGATATTCTCCTCCACTTCCATCATTGTTGGGGACTTATAACAAACCCCTATCAGTAATTTATTATTTTTTCCCCCTCCCCTTATCTCCACCCACAGGGACTCTACATTTCCATTAGATTCACCTATATTATCACGCAGGATGGGTTTTAAGGATAATTTTACGTATAAACATACACCTCCTCCTCGCCTATTTGTACGGTCATTTCTGAACAGACAATAGCCCTGTAAATTAACAGCCCAGTCATGGCTCTCGTCCAGCCAAGTCTCCGAAATCCCCACCATGTCATAATTATTTTCCAACAAAATCAATTCTAATTCCTCCATTTTGTTGGTGAGGCTTCTGGCATTAGTGAACATGCACTTCATGCATCTCTCTTTACCTCTATTCCTTCCTACTATATTGACTGTTCTAACCCCACCCCCCATGCCACCCCCAATTTTATTACTTGTGCCCAGGTTACTATTTACACTATCTTCCCCTCCAATACAATGAATACCCTCCCCCCCAATCCCTAGTTTAAACACTCCTCCAACCTTCTAGCCATTTTCTCCCCCAGCACAGCTGCACCCTCCCCATTGAGGTGCAGCCGGTCCTTAGCATAGAACCTGTAGCCAACAGAGAAGTCGGCCCAGTTCTCCAGGAACCCAAACCCCTCCTTCCTACACCAATTCCTGAGCCACTTATTTATCTCCCTAATCTCCCGTTGCCTCTCTGGTGTGGCACGTGGTACAGGCAGTATTTCAGAGAATACTACCTTGGAGGTCCTTGCCTTAAGCTTGCAGCCTAATTCCCTGAAATCATCTTTAAGGACCTTCCACCTACCTCTAACTTTGTCATTTGTGCCAATGTGCACCATGACCGCTGGGTCCTCACCAGCCCCTCCCAGTAATCTGTCAACCCGATCAGCGATGTGCCGGACTCGAGCGCCAGGTAGGCAGCACACTGTTCGACGATCCCTGTCTTTGTGACAGATTGCCCTATCTATTCCCCTAATAATTTATAAGAATATAATTAATATTATAGTGCAATCTCAAACTGGTTATTTGTTATTTCACTTTACAACTCTTGACAAATTCTCCTATTTTTCTATATGCAACCACTAAATTCTTCTTCAGACGTTGACATTTGGTGGATTTGGACAAGTCCAGTTCTGTTGGGGTAACACAACCAGCAAAGCTTTTCATACAAACAGTTCGGCCGTTCAGGTGAGAACACATATGAGTCAATCCGTGAATTATTCTGAAGACCGGTACCAATAAATGAATGTTCACCTATTGGTCTTGCTCCATTAGGTCCAGGCGGTCATAGAGGACATGCTCTCAGTGCACTGTATTTCGGATCTCTTATCGGAGGATGTATTCCTGCACAGCGGCTTTGAAGATGGTGAGATGTGGGTGGTGTCTCAGGTGGGAGAACTTCTGTGTCCACTTTTTTACCCTATTGACGTTTGTGGGATGGATCTTGAATAGTGATGAGTGGGCATTACTATCCTCAGGTGCTTGATACTCGAAACGAGCAGGTTGGATACTCGGACGGGCTCTGTTCGAGTACTGAATACAGTGGAAGTCAATGAGAAGCTTGAGCATTTTTCCCTAAGATGTTCTGCCCCTCCTTTCTATAATACATTCTTATTAGCGATGAGCGAACACTGCCTTGCTCAAATATCGAAATGAGCAGATCGGATACTCGAATGGGCTTGATTTGAGAACCGAGTATAAAGAAAGTCAATGGGAAACTCAAGCATTTTTCCAAAAGAAAGTCTTCAGAAAAATGCTTGAGTTTCCCATTGACTTCCATTGTACTCGGTTCTCGAATTAAGCCCATTCGAGAATTTGACCTGCTCATGTCGATTTTCACGTATTCGAGCATGGCAGTGTTTGGTCATCACTAATAATTCTATTATAGACGGAAGGGGCAGAAGATCTTAGGGAAAAATGCTCAAGTTTTTCATTGACTTCCATTATATTCAGCATTAGAGTCGAGCCCATCCAAGCATGGTAGCGCTTGCCCATCACTAATCCTGAGCTGTCATGGATACCTTGTGATATTAATACTTATCCCATCTCTTCTCTTGCTTTTTGCAGGACTGAGGCATAATAATGTACAACATTACTGTGAGTACACATGTGGTCAAAATTGTTGTTCCGCCTCGTTTAATGAAAGAAAAACCCACAATGGTCACAGAAATAACTGGAATCTGACAAAAGTAATAATAAATGAAAAATCTATGAAGATGAAGAGATGACGGTCAGACGTCACTTTTCTGCTGCCACAGAATTTTTTATACAATGAACCTCCTGAAATCGGCCTGGACAGACATAATAATAATAATAATTTATTCATTTATATAGCGTTATTAATTCCACAGCACTTTACATACATCAGTAATGCTGTCTCTCTTGGAGCTCACAATCTAAACATCCTATCAGTATGTCTTTACAATGTGGGAGGAAACCAGAGTGCCCGGAGGAAACCCACGCAAACACGGGGAGAACATACAAACTCCTTGCAGATGTTGTCCTTAGTGACGGTCTCTTCCCTTAATGTTTTGTTCCACGACCTTCTGAGGCTTCACTGCGATCACACTGTGATTCCTGGACCTGTCAATGAGGCTTCTGCTCCTCTGCACAGGGATTGTGGCGACTCCTCATTACACTCTGCTCCAGTGTCTGGGGTTTGTTGCCTTTTCCATGTTTCAGCTCTTTACAAAGATGCTCAATAGGTCCGGGCTCATAGAAGCCACTTCAGAATAGTCCAGTGTTTCCTCTTGGCCATTCTTGGGTGTTTTTAGCTGTGTGTTTTGGGTCATTATCCTGTTGTCCTGTGACTCAGACCAAGCTTCCTGACACTGGACAGCACATTTCTCTCTAGAATACCTTAATAGTCTTGAGACTTCATTGTACCCTGCACAGATTCAAGACACCCTGTGCCAGATGCAGCACAGCAGCCCCAGAACATAACAGAGCCTCCACCATGTTTCACAGTAGGGACAGTGTTCTTTTCTTGCTATGATCAATTTTTCCTTTTGTGAATATAGAGTTGATGTGCCTTACCAAAATGTCCCATTTTTGTCTCATCTGTCCTTAGGACATTCTCCCAGAAGCTTTGTGGCTTGTCGACATGTAGTTTGGCAAATTACAGTCTGTCTTTTTTATGATTTCTATTTCAACAATGGTGACCTCCTTGGTCATCTCCCATGAAGTCACTTTGGCTCAAAGAACAACAGGTGGTGCGATCTGACACTGATGTTCCTTGCGCTTGAAGTTCACCTTTAATTTTTTTAGAAGTTTTTCTGGCCTCTTTTTTACCATTTGTATTATCCGTCCATTTGATTTGTCATTTATTTTCCTCTTGCGGCCACGTCCAGAGAGATTGGCTACAATCCCATGGATGTTAAATTTCTAAATAATATGTTCAACTGTAGTCACAGGAACATCAAGCTGCTTGGAGATTGTCTTATAACCTTTACCTTTATCATGCTTGTCTATAATGTTCTTTCTAATCTCCTGAGACAACTCTTTCCTTCGCTTCCTCTGGTCCATGTTGAGTGTGGTACACACCATCACACCAAACAGCACAGTGAGTGTCTATAGCCCTATATACAGCACAGTGAGTATCTGTAGCCCTATATAGGGCACAGTGAGTATCTGTAGCCCTATATACAGCACAGTGAGCATTTGTAGCTCTATATACAGCACAGTGACTATCTGCAGCCCTATATACAGCACAGTGAGTATCTGTAGCCCTATATACAGCACAGTGAGTATCTGTAGCCCTATATACAGCACAGTGAGTGTCTATAGCCCTATATACAGCACAGTGAGTATCTGTAGCCCTATATAGGGCACAGTGAGTATCTGTAGCCCTATATACAGCACAGTGAGCATTTGTAGCTCTATATACAGCACAGTGACTATCTGCAGCCCTATATACAGCACAGTGACTATCTGCAGCCCTATATACAGCACAGTGAGTATCTGTAGCCCTATATACAGCACAGTGAGTATCTGTAGCCCTATATACAGCACAGTGAGTATCTGTAGCCCTATATACAGCACAGTGAGTATCTGTAGCTCTATATACAGCACAGTGAGTATCTGTAGCCCTATATACAGCACAGTGAGTATCTGTAGCCCTATATACAGCACAGTGAGTATCTGTAGTCCTATATACAGCACAGTGAGTATCTGTAGCCCTATATACAGCACAGTGAGTATCTGTAGCTCTATATACAGCACAGTGACTATCTGTAGCCCTATATACAGCACAGTGAGTATCTGTAGCCCTATATACAGCACAGTGACTATCTGTAGCTCTATATACAGCACAGTGAGTATATGTAGCCCTATATACAGCACAGTGAGTATCTGTAGCCCTATATACAGCACAGTGAGTATCTGTAGCCCTATATACAGCACAGTGAGTATCTGTAGCCCTATATACAGCACAGTGAGTATCTGTAGCCCTATATACAGCACAGTGAGCATTTGTAGCTCTATATACAGCACAGTGACTATCTGCAGCCCTATATACAGCACAGTGAGTATCTGTAGCCCTATATACAGCACAGTGACTATCTGTAGCCCTATATACAGCACAGTGAGTATCTGTAGCTCTATATACAGCACAGTGAGTATCTGTAGCCCTATATACAGCACAGTGAGTATCTGTAGCCCTATATACAGCACAGTGAGTATCTGTAGCCCTATATACAGCACAGTGACTATCTGTAGCCCTATATACAGCACAGTAAGTATCTGTAGCCCTATATACAGCACAGTGATGTATCTGTAGCCCTATATACAGCACAGTGAGTGTCTATAGCTCTTTATACAGAACAATGACTATCTGTAGCCCTATATACAGCACAGTGAGTGTCTGTAGCCCTATATACAGCACAGTGACTATCTGTAGCTCTATATACAGCACAGTGAGTGTCTGTAGCCCTATATACAGCACAGTGAGTATCAGTAGCCCTATATACAGCACAGTGAGTATCTGTAGCTCTATACAGGGGCGTAACTACCGGCATAGCAGACGTAGCAGTCGCTTTGGGGCCCGGCCCTTGTGGGGGGCCCGGACCCAGCGCCGCTACGCTGCTATCCGGTCAGCTACAGGCCCCCAGTGTGTATATACAGGTCCCCCACTCCTCCTCTGCTGCACACGTCACCTGTAAAGGAATACATCATACTTACTTATCTCTGCCGGCTGCCGCCGCTCTGCACCGCGCTCCGTCTTCATCCAGCTTCTTCCTGGTTGTGACGTCATTTCCTGCGCCTGGCGGTCACAACCAGGAAGAAGCTGGATGAAGACGGAGCGCGGTGCAGAGCGGCGGCAGCCGGCAGAGATAAGTAAGTATGATGTATTCCTTTACAGGTGACGTGTGCAGCAGAGGAGGAGTGGGGGGCCTGTATATACCCACCAGGGGCCTGTATACTACCACCAGGGGCTCTGTATACTACCACCACCAGGGGCCTGTATACTACCACCAGGGGCTCTGTATATACCACCAGGGGCTCTGTATACTACCACCACCAGGGGCTCTGTATACTACCACCACCAGGGGCTCTGTATACTACCACCACCAGGGGCCTGTATACTACCACCAGGGGCCTGTATACTACCACCAGGGGCTCTGTATACTACCACCACCAGGGGCTCTGTATACTACCACCACCAGGGGCTCTATATACTACCACCACCAGGGGCCTGTATACTACCACCAGGGGCCTGTATACTACCACCAGGGGCTCTGTATACTACCACCACCAGGGGCTCTGTATACTACCACCACCAGGGGCTCTGTATACTACCACCACCAGGGGCCTGTATACTACCACCAGGGGCTCTGTATACTACCACCAGGGGCCTGTATATACCACCACCAGGGGCTCTGTATACTACCACCAGGGGCCTGTATATACCACCACCAGGGGCTCTGTATACTACCACCACCAGGGGCCTGTATACTACCACCAGGGACTCTGTATACTACCACCAGGGGCCTGTATATACCACCACCAGGGGCTCTGTATACTACCACCAGGGGCCTGTATATACCACCACCAGGGGCTCTGTATACATACCACCAGGGGCCTGTATACTACCACCAGGGGCCTGTATACTACCACCAGGGGCTCTGTATATACCACCACCAGGGGCCTGTATACTACCACCAGGGGCTCTGTATATACCACCACCAGGGGCCTGTATACTACCACCAGGGGCCTGTATATACCACCACCAGGGGCTCTGTATACTACCACCAGGGGCCTGTATATACCACCACCAGGGCTCTGTATACTACCATCAGGGGCTCTGTATATACCACCACCAGGAGCCCTGTATACTACCACCAGGGGCCTGTATAAACCACCACCAGGGGCTCTGTATACTACCACCAGGGGCCTGTATATACCACCACCAGGGGCTCTGTATAATACCACCAGGGGCCTGTATATACCACCACCAGGGGCTCTGTATACTACCACCAGGGGCCAGTATACTACCACCAGGGGCCTGTATACTACCACCAGGGGCTCTGTATATACCACCACCAGGGGCCTGTATACTACCACCAGGGGCTCTGTATATACCACCACCAGGGGCCTGTATACTACCACCAGGGGCCTGTATATACCACCACCAGGGGCTCTGTATACTACCACCAGGGGCCTGTATATACCACCACCAGGGGCTTTGTATACTACCACCAGGGGCTCTGTATATACCACCACCAGGAGCCCTGTATACTACCACCAGGGCCTGTATAAACCACCACCAGGGCTCTGTATACTACCACCAGGGGCCTGTATATACCACCACCAGGGGCTCTGTATAATACCACCAGGGGCCTGTATATACCACCAGGGGCTCTGTATACTACCACCAGGGGCTCTGTATACTACCACCAGGGGCTCTGTATATACCACCACCAGGGGCCTGTATATACCACCACCAGGGGCCTGTATATACCACCACCAGGGGCCCTGTATACCACCACCAGGGGCCTGTATATACCACCACCAGGGGCCCTGTATACCACCACTGGGGCCTGTATATACCACCACTGCGGAGGCTGCTGTAATACTGCTGGGGCCTGTATATACCACTGGAGAGGCTGCGGTATACCACTGGGGCTGCTGTATATACTGCTGGGGCTGTAAGGGGGTGTGTCTTGGAAGGGGCGTGTCATTTGGGGGGGGCGTGTCTTGGAGGGGCGTGTCATTGGGGGCGTGTCTTGGAGGGGCCCCGTTTACAAAGTTGTATGGGGCCCTGCCAGTTCTAGTTACGCACTCGGCTCTATATACAGCACAGTGAGTATCTGTAGCCCTATATACAGCACAGTGATATCTGTAGCCCTATATACAGCACAGTGAGTATCTGTAGCCCTATATACAGCACAGTGAGTATCTGTAGCTCTATATACAGCACAGTGAGTGTCTGTAGTCCTATATACAGCACAGTGACTATCTGTAGCTCTATATACAGCACAGTGAGTATCAGTAGCCCTATATACAGCACAGTGACTATCTGTAGCCCTATATACAGCACAGTGACTATCTGTAGCTCTATATACAGCACAGTGAGTATCTGTAGCTCTATATACAGCACAGTGAGTATCTGTAGCCCTATATACAGCACAGTGAGTACCTGTAGCCCTATATACAGCACAGTGAGTATCTGTAGCTCTATATACAGCACAGTGAGTATCTGTAGCTCTATATACAGCACAGTGAGTATCTGTAGCCCTATATACAGCACAGTGAGTATCTGTAGCCCTATATACAGCACAGTGAGTATCTGTAGCCCTATATACAGCACAGTGAGTGTCTGTAGCTCTATATACAGCACAGTGAGTATCTGTAGCCCTATATACAGCACAGTGAATATCTGTAGCCCTATATACAGCACAGTGAGTATCTGTAGCCCTATATACAGCACAGTGACTATCTGTAGTCCTATATACAGCACAGTGACTATCTGTAGCCCTATATACAGCACAGTGAGTATCTGTAGCCTTATATACAGCACAGTGAGTATCTGTAGCTCTATATACAGCACAGTGAGTATCTGTAGCCCTATATACAGCACAGTGACTATCTGTAGCCCTATATACAGCACAGTGAGTATCTGTAGCCCTATATACAGCACAATGAGTGTCTGTAGTCTATATACAGCACAATGAGTGTCTATAGCTCTATATACAGCACAGTGACTAATTTCAAGATTGTAGACACCTCTACTGCTAATTAGTGGACACACCTTGATGTAACATGTCCCTTTTGTCACATTATTTTCAGGGGAACCATCATTTCTGTCCAGGCCAATTTCATGAGTTTAATTTTTTTAATTCTGTAGCAGCAGGGCACACTCATTTGTTCATTTTCATAGATTTTCTATTTATTTTTACTTTTGTCAGATTCAAATTACTTCTATGACCATTGTGGGTTTTTCTTTCATTAAACGAGGGGGAAACGAGGGGGACAACAATTTTGACCACATGTGTATATAGATATGAGCTAAAAGTAGGTTAACATACTGAATGTTTCTCCTATTCTTCAGGAAGGAATATTAGTAATACAGAAGGAGAGCGTTCCTCATGGGCGGAGCCATTTTGTGGGAGATGCAGTGTCTTCAACCCTAAGTATATTCTGAAAGGTTCCCGTGCCACGCAGACCAGATATGAGTTAATCAGGTACCGCTATGTAAGTAGTCCCACGTCTTGGGGTTATGACCTGATGTTGACCTGGTCCCAAGTGTCCCTTTTGGTGAAGCCCACACATTATAGTTCTTTTAAAGTTTCAAGTGTTTCCAAACTGATGGTCCAAAAACTTCCAATGTCCCTATTCTATTCTTCCTATGTCTTATTCTACTGATACTCAACAATTAAACTTTTTGAATTTCATTTTTGACCTAATTTTCCTTTATTATGCAGAAAACAACATTCAAATCCTTTACATTAAATTTATAGTTTAATGTATGGATCACCGACATTCAGAGCTTTAGCCAATCTCCTAATCACTTTCAGGAACAAGCTTCTTGTACTGAATGTAGGGGGAAAAAACATTTCCCACAATGAAATGTGAAGGTTAATGGGATTTTAAAGGGGAAACTATCAGCAGGGTTTTGCTATGTAAGCTGAAGACAGCTTGAAAAAAGAAAAATAAACTATGTCTCTGTTATCAGGCTGTGTGTTAGTTTACTTAAACTAAAGGCTTTATCACCTGGTGATTACCATCACAGGACTACAATGTCATGTGCATGGAAGTCTGACACACCACTTGCTGTGATTGCCCCTCACTGTCAGTGCATAAGGGCAGCTATATCAGCTTCATCCCTGGGTCAGTTGGGCTTCATTGGCCTTTCCAAGCCTCTAAGAGCCCGACTCATTGTAGAGCCACCATGGATCATTTAAGCACGACCATTGTTTTAATTTTTATTTAAAAAGTCAATAGTTGACATAAAAAGAAGAAACTTTGTAATTTATCTTATTAGACAAATCTGCTTCTTTCTCCTCCTGGACTCAATCATTCATTCTCAAAATTCTCAGTTCCCGGGTAAAATCTATATTCAGTGAAGACAGATTTTTATATTATCTATGGCAGAAAGGAGGAAAGAGAGAAAAGGAGGAGCTCTGCCTATAGCCCCTCCCTCTTTAGCTCCTCCCTCTTCATCTAGCTCCTCCCTGCCCCTCCCTTTTACAATAGAATCTCATTGGTGATGAGTAAGCACTACAATGCTCAGCTACTCGGCACTCGAAACGAGCAGGTCAGATGCTGGGATGGGCTCAACTCAAGTACTGAGTATAATGGAAGTCAATGGGAAACTCAAGTATTTGTCTGTAAGAGTCTGCGTACTGAAGCCCGTCCAAGCGATCGATCTGCTCGTTTCGACCACCGAGCATTGCAGTGCTTGCTCATCACTAATAAGATTCTTGTGACGCCAGTCACTACAATAATAACTAATCTCTGAGGTGCAGAAAACAGACTGTAATAACGGAAAGTAAATATAATAATATTACTACTTACTGGTAGTAAAGGGAGGTCAAAACTATCCGAGGTCAGGTCCAGGAAATACTACAGTAACAGCAAGGGGTAGTCAGAAGCGAAGTCCAATTCAAGCTGAAGTCAGGAAACCAGAGGGACAAGACAGAATACAGGGAGCAGGCAGAAAGAGGAATCAGGTCACAAGCACAGGGTCAAGTCCAGGTAAGGTAACAAAGTCAGGCATAGTCTGGTTCAGAGCACAGGGAGATCAGATCTAAACAGTCAAAGACAAGTGTACAATTGACACTAAATAGAGCAGCAAGCTTTCTTAAATAGAGGCCTAATCAAGTGAGCTCAATGCAGATGATTGCAGCACAGAACCAGCCCAGACTGACAGTCTCCACAACAACCTAGTAACAGACAGAGGCAGTGTGCAGACCATGACAATTCTATTGTAGAAAGGAAGGGCAGGGAGGAGGGGTGAGGTTTAAGGAGGAGTTTGACCTCTAGCCCCTCCCTCTACCTATAGCTCTGCCCTTTTTCCTGACCCTCCCTTCTACAATAGAATCTAATTAGTAATGAGCACTACAATGCACGAGTGCTCAGTGCTTGAAACAAGCAGGTTGGATGTTTGGAGAGGCTCGAGTACACAGACTCTGACAGACAAATACTCAAGTTTACCATTGACTTCTATTATGCTCAGTACCCAGGGGCGTTAATTACAATAGGTGCAGAGGTTGCAATCGCACCCGGGTCCTGGAGCCTAGGGGGCCCCAAAAGTCTCTTTGGCCTACAGAAAAAGACTAATGCTATTAAAGATTTGCAATAATTGGAGGCCTGATTGGAGTTTTTTGCATCGGGGCCCTTGAGCTTCAAATTACACCACTGTCATTACATCAGTTGAGCCCGTCCAAGTGTCTGACCTGCTAGTTTTGAGTTCTGCACACTTGAGCATTGTAGTGCTTGCTTATAATCTAAATCTTATCAATAGCAACTGTCATCTTTTAGTGAGATAATATAAAAATTAGTCTTCACTAAATACAGATTGTACCCAGGAATTGAGAATTTTGAGAATGAATGAGGAGTCAAGGAGGAGTAAGAAGCAAATATCACTGATAAAATATATTACAAAGTTTCTTATTTTCATGTGTATTATTAATTTATGAAATAAGAATTTAAACAATGGTTACGCTTTAAGCGTTAATACATATATGGTCACTCTGGATCTGCTTTTTCCAGAGGTGAAACTACGGAGAGGTTGTCAGGATAGGCAATCGGTGTGCCAGGTAAAACAATAGGGTGCATCCATAGGGTTAGGGTAAGGGTTAAGGTTAGGGTAAGGCTTAGAGTAGGGGTAAGGGTTAGGGTAAAGGTTAATGTTAGGGTAATTCTTAGGGTACCGTCACACCTGGACATATCGCCGGCGATTTCTATGGCGACGCTAAGGCGTGGCCTGTCGCCGGCGACATCGCCAATGCATCGCCTAATGTAAATGGGCGAGGGCGACACGTCTGAGCGGTCGCCTGGTTTCACATCAGAGCACTGAAACCAGGCGACCATTCTTGGGCGATGTGTGCTGATCGCCCTGTGTAACGTCTTATGAGCGATGTCAAGAGCGACAGCACCCATCGCCTAAACCATTCCTGTAGGCGTTTCAGGGCGTATTTACTACCTCTGCCGGTCTGCGTGGATTTGTGGCAGCTCTAGCGTTCCGATTGGTTGTCTTGTTCCTCGGCGCCATATTTGATGATATGTGTGTCTAAAGCTGTATTACCCAGGAGTGTACATACTGTACAGTAGTGCACTGATGTGGCCTCTGTGTTTTCGGCTGTGTTCAAAAGTGCAGCGATGTGCGACAGGCACAAATGTGTTTTAACATCAACACAATTGTCATTACATGTCAACTAATGTCTGCATGAGCGCTGTAGTGGCAGCCTTTCTGTGTAAAGTATATGACGCAAAAGCATACAGTGTATCCTGTGGCTTTTGCGCCTCTGGGCCCCCGTCAACATGTGACATCTCTCCCGTGCGTTCATTCGCCATAACGTTGTCAATCTTTTGGCGCCGCCTTCCTGGTGCTTTCCCTTCCCTTGCAGAATAGTAAAATGGCGGCACCCAGGCGAGCTGCAGTGTGGGGGGAGCCTGAGCTCCTTATCCTTGTGTATGTGACACCAGGGATTACTAGTGTCAGGAGCAGCACACCCATCCACGCCTCCACAAGCAGGCTGTCCTGCTGAGGGTGAAGAGGCGGCTGGAGAGGAGGTTGGGTGTTGTGCGCAGCCCAAAGCAGATCTGCAAGAAAATCACAGATCTGAAATATAAAACGCCTGGACGCATCACCCAACTGTGTGCCAGGATTGCCTGGATAAGTGGTGAGTAGCCTGACAATATACACATACCCTTCTGTGTAAAGAAAGACATATGAAGGCCAGCACATGCCACTGTACACCCCAAAATATATAGGGGCAATGTATGTGAAAGCTTCTTCATGACTCTGCAGTTGCAGGATCATCTACCTGCCACATCCACATACACAATACACTTCTGTGGGTCATGTGTCACAACACACTTGTATGCACACACAATAACCACAGGCCTACAGTATGTGTGTAAATATGTATAGAGCAGCCTCAGCATGTCGGCCATTATCTCACACCACTCATGTCACACACTGTAACCCTGTGTATTTCAGTTTACCTTTTGGATTTGTGCCATGTAAATTATATGTCTACTTTACCTAGCCACATATTGTCATATGTTTACCCTACCCACATATGACATTATGTTGCCCTATCCTGGTCCACAGATATCTGGCCATGTTGTTATTGTGATTAAGTATGTTGTTGCCTCAACAGGTAGGGACAGAAGGCGGGACCATCCCCCATCACCTGAAGTTGGAGCACCACCAAGCCAACCAGGCTCGCCGGGCCAACCGCCAGCAGGAACACCAGCTGCTTCACCCCCAGAAGCATTGCCACCATCTCCAGAAATTCATGGGCAAACACCACCGACACCACCACATGTACAAGGGCCCACATCACTCCACAGTCCTCGACCATCAGGCTCAGAAGGGACACCAAGGGCTGCACCCACCCCACCCTTGGAAGGAGAGATCTCGAGTGGTGGGAGTACAGCACAGTGGCCCCTGAGGACCCCACAAACGGGCAAGAAGGTGTGTGTAATGTCAATAGTACTCATATATACTGTGCACTATATCTGTCTTTCTGTTTTTTTTTGCCTTAATTTGTATGTCGGGACCTTTGTTATGGGCAAAACAAAAACACATATAATGATCTCATTACAGATGACACAAGCCAAGCGGTGGACTAGGAAATAAGCCCCTCACCATCCCCACCCCCCCAAATAGTGGGTCCACAGCCCCCTGGTTGGTGCAAACACTTCTAAGAAAATACACCTGCTATGTGTTCAAAACATGTTGCTGATGTTGATGTTAGGTATACTCTGTAGGTGGCCCATCCCTGCAGGACCTGGAGGCGGCCCATGAGGAAGCGGCTTTGAAACTCGCCCAAGTAGCCCATATGATTGAGCAATACAAGCGTGCCCATCCCAGCTCGGCCCCTCAAGAAGGCCATCCTCTTAATACTCACGTTTGATGTGTGTTTTTAACATTTTACCCAAGTTTATGGGATTTTTCTAATGACTTTTTGATTTTATTGACCCTGTTGGTCCAGTGTTTTAATAAAGAATACTGTGTTTTATACCATGGACCCTTGTTAAGTGTTTTTGTGAATGTATGTATGTATATCTGTATTTCATTACACATATTCTGTACACACACATGGACAAGGAAATGTTAGGTGAACAATACATATGTCCCACATAACTGCCAACACACAAATATCTGTGCACACACATACTGGTCAAAGCTCCAATATTCTCCTGACCAAGAACGCAAGAGTGAGTTTATTAGCCAACGTAGTAGCACAACACACATTACATCAAAGCGCCATACGGCTTCACTATACAATTAATCGACACACGAGCGCTGTGTTTTGCCGTGTTGCCCACGCCAATGCGTCTAGCAATAATTCGCGACACATCACACGAGAGTTGAATGAGCACCGAGCCAATATGCAAATGCATGCTTTACATTTTAGGATGTGGCGCTGCGAAGAAGGACACAGTAATTGGTGTTTGTTTGCAACCAATCACACGTCTTCGAGGCGTCACAAAACATAATGTGAACGCCTACCTCCGAGACGCGGGACAAAACAACGCCCACGTCGCTAATGTGGTTGCTCTGTGTGACGCGGAAGCGGCGACCAGCGACTTGATCCCCCGTGGGGCTTGGGCGACGCACAGGCAACTTCCGGGCAGGCTCATCGCCTAAGTGTCGCCTGAGTTGTCACCACATGTAAATAGGCGACGGCGACGTTGGGCGACACGCAAAAACGCGCGCGCGCACGTGCATCGCCATAGAAATCGCAGGCGATATGTCCTGGTGTGACGGTACCCTTAGGGTCAGGGTAAGGGATAAAGTAAGGGTTAATGTTAGGGTAAGGCTTAGGGTCAGGGAAAGGGTTAGTGTTAGGGTAAGGGTTAACCAAGTCAACCAAGTAAATCTTTGTCTCATCTTTAACAGGTGTGTTTTGCATATAAGGGATATTTAGACGACTACTTGATGGTCTCGGTGACCTACAATAACAGTTTTATAAATACGGAGACCAAAAATTTTACCTGTCAATGGAAAATGAATAAAACCGACATAGAAAGGTAAGGCATCTCCAGAACAAGTTTCCATTAAAAAAAAAATAGTAATCTCTGTGTCTCCAAAACATTTTTTTCAAATTTTTGCAATGTGTATATCTATATATTGATTTATTCTGCTTAATCCCTTCACCACATCCGCTGTATGTGTATGGCGCAAGTCAGAATTCGGTTATGGAGTGGGCTCATCCCATGCTCCTCAGGTAATAGCTGTGTATTACAGCCAGGATTTGCCTCTAACAATCGGAGGTGCGATAGTGATAGTAAACCTGTTAAATCTTGCTGTCAAACTCTGACAGCGGGATTTAACATGAGTTATTCTAATCTCCCATCGGCGCACCCAAGAGACTTGATTGCAGGTCGCCAAAGGAATGTTATGACAGCAGGAAGTCTGATGAAGACCTGCATGCTTGTTATTTGCAGGCTTCTCTGTAATTTACCAGTGGCGGGCTTCAAAGGAGACTGTGATTTCTGCTATATACAGCAATGCTATGGCATTGCTGTATATAGCAGAAGTGATCAGATAATTGCAGCTTCAAGTTCCCTAGAGGAACTATTAAGACTGGTAAAAAGTGAGAAAAAAGTTTTCAAAAATATGAAAAGAATTAAGCATAAAAGTTCAAATCGCCCAACTTTTATCCCATTAAAATAAAAGAAATGTTGCGGGTCTTGGAAAATAGCAGCGCACACCCCTGCACCCAAAAAAAAATTCTTATAAATTTCAGATTTTTTTTTACCACTAAAATAGCTGAAAAAACGGACACATTTGGTATCGCCTTAATCGTACGGTGAGCAGAATCATATTGCGAGGTTATTCGAGTCAACAGTAATACAAAGTGAAGTTCATGATCTAAGGTTACTAGTTAGAAAATAAAGATCAATAGGGCAAATACAGTGTAATACCGAAATGCAGAAGAGAGTCCCGTCATGTCTAGTTTTAGGATGTGTTTGGCCCCTTTTTTAGTGCAGTCGTTCCACCCTTAATAAGACTAATTCTTCTTCACAGATGGAATTATGGGTGTACTAATCTCTGGATGTGTCTTCAAGACTCATTGGAAGAAGTACAAAGAAAATCATCCATTTATGTGGATCAGATTACACTGATGCAGACAGAAAATGAAGACCAGCGGGGATATTTTATTGATGAAATCATTATCACAAATAAAAACATCACTGGTACCAGTTTCATCCACTTATCCTTAGGGAGCTTAGAAATATTCATCCTCCTATTCTTAGGATAATTCATTTAAAAAGAAATGTACTGTATATCATTTTTATGCACATATGTACATATGTATTACAGCATGGTTAAAGGGGGAATAACCCTATCACAATACAGCTGCACCCACTAGTGATGGGCGAATCCTAAATTACTCGGAATCGCTTGACTCTAGCGAGTCCGAGCCCAGGACTCGCTACTCGTTGCGAGTCTAGCGAGTCCAATGTTAATGAATGGGGAAGCGAGTAATAGCGAGTAGTGTGAGATTTACAAATCGCAGATGTGTCTCGGAAGCTTCAGCCTGAAGCAATCCTAGTTTTGTCATTTATTTGCATTGCTCGTTTACTTTGTAAGTAATCGCTGACTCGCACAGATAAGATCCTGTCTGCTCTGTACAGGCTGCCAGCTCCAGGGTCCTAGAGCCCGCCTGCTGCCTGATGTAGCAGTGCTGAGATTGTTCTCAGTCTGCTCATTCCCTGTGTACAGACATGAATGTCTGTGCACAGAGATGATGTAGCAGAGCTGAGATTGTTCTCAGTCTGCTCATTCCCTGTGCATAGAGATCTATATATATGCACAGGGGATGTAGCAGAGAGGACATCGCGTTTTGGACTGCGTCGGACGGAAGAGGATTTTTTTAATTAAAGATGGAGTCCCTAATGGCTTTTTTTTTTATTTCTAATAAAAATTTTTCTTTGTGTTGTGTTTTTTTAAAACAATTTAATAGAAATTCATGGCGGTCATGTCTAATATTGGCGTGACCGCCATAAATTTCGGGCTTAGGGCCAGCTGATAATACAAAGCTGGCCCTAACCCCTTTATTACCCAGCGTGCCACCGCCACCAGGGCCGCTGGAAGAGCGGGGTTCAGCGCCAGAGGATGGCGCTTCAATGAACGCGCCATCGTCTGGGGCGGCTGCGGGCTGCAATTTGCAGCGGGGGGTGCCCAGAAAGCTTGGGCATCCCTGCGCTGCGGATTCCAGCCCCCAGCTGCTTAGCTGTACCTGGCTAGACATAGAAATTGCGCGGAGCCCCACGCATTTTTTTTAAATTATTTCATGAAATTCTGAGATTCTTACTCTGACTCTGAGACTCTGACTCTGAAATTCATGAAATAATTTTAAAAAAATGCGTGGGGCTCCGCGCAATTTCTATGTCTAGCCAGGTACAGCTAAGCAGCTGGGGGCTGGAATCCGCAGCGCAGGGATGCCCAAGCTTTCTGGGCACCCCCCGCTGCAAATTGCAGCCCGCAGCCGCCCCAGAAGATGGCGCGTTCATTGAAGCGCCATCCTCTGGCGCTGAACCCCGCTCTTCCAGCGGCCCTGGTGGCGGTGGCACGCTGGGTAATAAAGGGGTTAATACCAGCTTTGTTATACAAGCTGGTATTAAGCCCGAGATTTTTAAGGTCAGGCCACATTTGACCCAGCCACTAAGAATCTCCAATAAAGGGTTAAAAAAACACAGAGAAAAATTTTTATTTGAAATAAAAAAAAGCCATTAGGGACTCCATCTTTAATTAAAAAAATCCTCTTCTGTCCGACGTAGTCCAAAACGCGATGTCCTCTCTGCTCATCCCTGTGAATAGATAGATGTCTATGCACAGGGAATGAGCAGACTGAGAACAATCTCAGCACTGCTACATCATGTCTGTGAGCAGGTGGGCTCTAGGACCCTGGAGCTGCACAGAGAAGACAGCTGGACTCGGCTCGCAAAGAAACAGCAGTTACTTTGCGAGTTTCCCTGCTATCACTGGCACAGTAGCCGAGTCTAATGCAAACAATGGCAATCCTAGTTTTGTCAGCGTTTCTGACAAAACTAGGATTGATATTGATTTGCATTGGACTCGTGCGAGTAATCACTGGGAAACTCGCAGAGTACCGAGTCCTGCGAGTCCCTTACTACTCACCGAGTAACGAGTCCTAGCGAGTAGATTCGCCCATCCCTAGCACCCACCCCTACTGGTTCCTCTACAGACTAGTGTCCCAAGCTTTGCAAAACTGTAATGTTTCTTGCATAAGCAGGACTATCCCTAGCCACACAGCTAAAATACCATGACTTGACTCCCTAAAAGGATGTTGAGTTGTTTCTTGTACCCCCACAGGAACCAAAGGAGAGGTTGCTATTTACAACAAAACAAGATAGGGCAAGTGTGCAGAGATAGTTGGGAATTCCAGGTGAGAAAACATAAAGCACATACTCAAGAGGACAAAGGCAAAATCTCTAGATGCAGGACAGGAACTCCTTAGTAAAAACACAGAAATATAACCAGCGGAGAAGGCTAGTTTCAATAGAGTATAAACAGTTCCACCCGAGATGTGATAGGACAGAGACAAAATAAGCACATGAGAACACCTGGCTAACCACAGCAGATAAGAAAACTGACCACACAGCACAAGGTCGCAGGTTTGAGCCCCAAACCTGATGCAGGGTAATATTATCAAAATATAAGTAGATACAATTGTTTTATTTTGTGCAGATAACTGGTTTTCTTTTGTCATCAAGTTGGTTTACATGTATGTAGAATATATTCAATTGCGTGTTCATCTATGCAAATATATTTTTGTTTAGTTCAACGTGTGGGTCCTAAGCAAGCGCTGCCTGGAGGTCATCACGTTATTAGCACAACTATCACTGGCAGTTACCCATCCTTTAACCTCACAGCCACGTTGGCCAATTGTGGCATTAATCTTCCACTTATAGAGTTATGGTAAATTAAATTATTATTTACTTTTAGTTATTATTTATATTTTAGACTATAGTAGTAAAATAGATCTTCTGTTAATTCAGTGGGGCTTCAACTCAGTCCATTGGAGATAACCACCATGTACAGAAGCTAAGAGCGGGAGGAGAAGACATAAGCCTAGTAGTTACAAGGTCACAAGCAGCAAGTCCACCAATTGGCGGCACATTTTCTGTCGATTTATCTGGCACTATCATATCAGGTAGGAATGTACACAACCAAAGAATCAGAGTGTGAACAGGTCACAATGTGACTACCCAATGAAACCATGCGTTGAATACTTACCTAAATTTCCACTCGGTAGAGGCTATTAGCACATTTTCATCAGAATAGATTCATAGTTGGGTATTAATTTTTTTCTTTATTTTGTACCTCATTGGGAATGTCAACTTTCAGTGATTGGGTCTTCTACAAACAAAGTAAATGGTGTAATAACTAGAAACAAGAACCTTCGGGTTACACAGTAGTTGAGCAGCATAATCATGCCACAGTGTTAGGTTTGACCGGAGTAGGTTTATGCTTACCAATTGGAATAGGGGACCATAAGGGCAATAAGAGATGTCGGCTTCACCAGGAAAGGGTTTGGAATGGCAGGTGTTCGACAATTGGTTATTAAAAGATAAGCTGGGGTGGAACAAGGAACAAGGTATAAGTAGCAATTGGACACAAGAGAAGAGGGAGGATTGAAAGGTTTTTTGTTAGGAGCAGAATGGAGGAAAGTCATGATTTCCAAAAGCGGTCCAGATCTCGATGGAGCCTTGGTAGTGTTAGTGTTTTTTCCAACGACCGTTATGTCACCTTAAGGAGAAGAGGGACTGCCTGTCTTTGGGGGTCCCCTGGTAGTCAGGGCTGCCTGTGCCTGACTGAGAGGCCCCCCCAGCTTCCCAGGGCCCTGGCACTTGCCCGGGTGCGCCAGGTGCTGACGCCGGCCCTGAAGAGGGTTTTGCATGACAATTATTGAAATTGTTGGAAGCCACTACAGGTCCATTTGGGAGAATGGATGAGACGAGGTAGTGGCAAGCTCAAGAAACTGATGGAAACCAACAAGGCATCTGGCCGACTGACTGGATTGTCCCAACTTGTGTTCTCTAAACGATGTTGATGGCTCAGTGTTAGGCAGTAGAGCAGTTTTGTAATCCACCAGCTTGAACCATGGTCCCTACACTGAGGTCTTGTAGAAATCACACCAATGACAGGAGCAGCCCACTTTTTATATCTCTCAGCTTCTATTTCAGGTCATTGTGCCCCACAGTATTGATGGGAGATGGCTATTCTCTCGTTGATTGCTAGCTCAATCTGAAC
The DNA here is from genome assembly GCA_033576535.1 of Allobates femoralis. NCBI lineage: Eukaryota > Metazoa > Chordata > Amphibia > Anura > Aromobatidae > Allobates > Allobates femoralis. The sequence continues at coordinate 9,782,339 of JARQOC010000001.1, forward strand.
ACATAATTGTCCTCAGAATGATGCAGTCTAGTACACCGCAGGGGGCTTATGCAATCTACAATCAGCAAGTATTTGAAAATTAGCAGATAAAAAGGGGGAATTGGATAGTTTTACATGAAAGAATGGCTCATGTCTCTTGACTTGTAGAACAAAGGAAATTACATCTGGCATAATTAAGAATAGTTCATCCCTGCCCAAGTGACCAGATGCTGAGTCATCACAGGCTCTGCTCAGGCTCTCAAAGAATCTTAGAACTAATTATGACCACCATGATGAAAAGCTTGTATGTTAATATACCACTTTGATCACATTGAATTTTCAGTTGATGTCCTACACATTATAAATTATGGTTTCACAGGGATTCCAGTACACGTCTCTCCCACCAATCTCAGACAATTACTCATCCGTCATACTGATGACATCACTCGTCCTTACTTCGACGTCAGCGACTTCATTGTTACCAAAGACATCGACACTTGTCACAAAATCGTTTCGACTTTAACATGGAAAAATACCACTGGAGATCTTCCGAATTTCCTTCAAGTATGTTTTCATAAGTGTATACTAAATATTTTTTCATGACTTGATTGATTGTATATTGTTTCAGAAGGAGGTATATATGTGCTGAGCATGACTGGGGCAATTGGTGGATAACTGGTGGGGTGCTGAATTTATAAGTGTGTAGTTTTCTGGCTATTTATTGGGGCTTATGTGGAGACATCATTTGTCTTGCCTCAGGTTTGAAACCGGCGAGCCTGAGTTTTGTGATTACCTTCTTTCTCCTCTGAGCCACAGTAGGTTCTGTTTCCTTCCGTGTTCTTATTATCTGTTCTTCTTTTTTATTCCTTTTTAGACAACAGGTGTTTTCAATGGTTAATTTACTCAACCCTATCATCGTTTGGGTGCAGCTATTTGAACCTTCCCTTGTTGATCTTTCCTGCTGGTGATATTCTTTGTGGATTCTATTCTCATTTACAGCCATACTGCTTTGGGATTTCTGCCAGTCAGATAGAGATCAGCTAGGTTATTTAGCGACATAGGAACAAAGGAAGCGGCAGCACTCACCGGACTTCAGATTACGTCTTTATTCGTTTAAAACATATCAGCGGCTCACAGGTTACTCCACTGGGTGCGGGGGTAGGATGGGTGGTCCTCACAATGTCGGACCTTTTTGTGCCTCCTAATGGAGCTTCAACAGGTTATAGGTTGGTGCTATAACCTGTTCAAGCGCCATTAGGAGGCGCAAAATGGTCCATCGTTGTGAGGACCACCCATCCTCCCCCCGCACCCAGTGGAGTAACCTGTGAGCCGCTGATATGTTTTAAACAAATAAAGACGCAATCCAAAGACAGGTGAGTGCTGCCGCTTCCTTTGTTACTATGAAGACTGTATACACACCCCGTTACCGGAAGTGCACCAGAGAGTCTCGGAGGTATCGGCGTGAGGAGCCGACGGGTGGTGGAGACAAGATCCCCTGAAGTTTGTTTGACCCCAAAGAAGAGAGGGATCATGGCGGTACCCGGCCTCTCTGTATAAGTAAGCTAGGATATTTATCTCTGCTCTTACTTGTACCTGTTCTACTACTTTCTACTTCCTTCAGCTAGGAGGTAAGAGGCAATACTTTCTACCAGTTGTACTTCACCATTTCACTTTGTTTTCATGGTTTTATGTTTTGCTTTCTATCTCTGTATGCCTTCCTGATTCAGGATTTTAGTGCTCTCCCCCTTCCCACTGGTTCTTAAGGAGGTACGAGAAACACTCAATGGCTGATTAGGAAACCAGGTCCAGATTGTCTTCTCCTTGTTTTTTGGTTATGGTTATTCAAGCCTGCACGGGGGCCACTAGAGACTGCACAGCTGGAACTTTAGTCTGTACAGGAACCGATTTGGTCAGGTGTGTTTATTCTGAGATAGGCTGTGAGTTACCACTGTTGCTCCATCGGCACTAATATGTCTGAAGAGAATTTAGGTGTTCTATGATGGACTCCCCATATATGCACACACTTCCCAAACCCTGATCAATGGACTGCTAGACACCGATTGAGGGGTCTGATTTAGCTAGAATGAGGTGTAGGAAGGAGGGGTGGTATTAGGAGTGAGAACTCAGAAGCTAGTGAAACAGAGTTAAGCAGTGGATGAGAGTGTGAGGCTGTCAGGACTTCTTGCCTGGCAGCAGTCTGGAGACTGTTGAGTTGCAAGTTCAGTAGTCACATTGTGGGACTACCAGGGGAACAGTGACCATCATAGGGCTAGAAGAATCAAGTGAATCCGGGGTCTAGAAAGTCCATGGTTGCCTGCCTGCTGGTAGCCATGAGGAAGGAAGAGGCACATGTGGAGGGGGATAGTACCCAGAACCTCAACCAAAGGAGAAAGACAGCTGGAAAGGCCATATACCCATCCATCATAACAATACTTAGTTCTTCTCATACTGACCAGATCGCCAAGCCCAGTGAATCAGTACTCTGGATCTGCTGATGATTGCAATACCGAGTAAAAAAGTAAACAGAGGCTGTCTCCTTGCCTCCTTCCTGCGACTACCCTACACCTCTACTCACCAATACAACCTCCATCATCTATTTCCATCCCCCTACCACTACACCCCAAGGGCTCGCTCCTGCTGAGGGAAGTGCTCCAACTAGCTGCTCTATTATCTACCCTCTGAGAACAACTCCATGCAGCTCTGGTCACCCAGGTCTCCCCTGTAAATACCCCCTTTTATATTTACGGTCTGGGCCACAGGGCTGGGCAATAGCCACCATGATATCCTGACAGACTGCCTGCCTGGCTACTGAGTACCCCGATCCACACGACCAGGACACCACAAGAGCATAACACACTGTTAAGGGGCTGAGACTTTCCTCGTAGGGGTTTGGGACATTTTCTAATGTTAGAAGTGCAAAATAACCTGATGTGCACACTGGTAAAGAGAAAGTACAATATATACATACATATATTATATTATAATATATATTGTTTATGTATTTTTACCCTAAAAACAACAGTTTTTGGGGGGAAGGTGTTTCATGCCCATCTATGATAAAGGTTATTCCTTATTTCTCTAGTTGAGGTCTTGTCTTTTGTGGAATGAATGGCATCATTAACATCTTTATTTGCACTTTTTATAGCATTTATTGATCATTTTAATAAATATTATGAATGTATTACATACATATGAAAGCAGGGGATAACTAATATGTATATTTTTAATTGTTGTGCTTTACTTAATATAATTGAGGTTATTGCATAGGTTTTGCATTGCAATATTTGTTTTTAATTATCTTTTAACTTTATTTGCTCACATTTTTCACTTCATAATTGTTTGGTTACTTTTTAATTCACTTATTTTTCTGTGTACAGTGGTATATAATATTATCATACCATGTCAGTAATTAACCATCAGCCCTGGAGATGATGCCGGGGGCCTAATAACAAAAAGTCCACAATGTTCTAAGTATTAACCTTGTACATGTGGGCTATGAAAAATGTTACAAATCGAGGTTTATATTATAAAGTTCTGACATTTTTTCCATTCTTGGTATTAGTACTAACATTTTTCTCATTCCTCCTACACAGGTCTTTGCTGAGAATCTAACCGGCCTGGACCCCTCTATTGTATTGAGAGTTGTCTATGACGGGGGTGTTCTTATATGGCCAATATTCGGGGACATGCTCGCTACATCCAACCCCTGGCCTCAGGTCCATAGCACCATTCAATAATGTTATGTTGAGTAATGTTGCTTTAATATAAATAAATAGTGATCCCATTCTACAATATCTTCTCTTCACAGGTCATTGTTGATGTGAACGATATCCCAGCCCAATGTTCAGGTTCCTGTTCTTTCCAGCATCTGCTGAATGTAACTCCTATAGTCAGTGACATTCAATATACTGCAGGTATATCTAATACAGGTGTTACCTTCTCTTCCTATTTCAGCATGAATACAACTACTATAATACTGCCTGTTATGTACAAGAATATAACTACTATAATACTGCTCCTATATACAAGAATGTAACTACTATAATACTGCACCTATATACAAGAATGTAACTACTATAATACTGCTCCTATGTACAAGAATATAATTACTATAATACTGCTCCTATGTACAAGAATATAACTACTATAATACTGATCCTATGTACCAGAATATAACTACTATAATACTGCCCCTATATACAAGAATATAACTACTATAATACTGCCCCTATATACAAGAATATAACTACTATAATACTGCTCCTATGTACAAGAATATAACTACTATAATACTGCCCCTATATACAAGAATATAACTACTATAATACTGCTCCTATATACAAGAATATAACTACTATAATACTGCCCCTATATACAAGAATATAACTACTATAATACTGTCCCTATGTACAAGAATATAACTACTATAATACTGCTCCTATGTACAAGAATATAACTACTATAATACTGTCCTATGTACAAGAATATAACTACTATAATACTGCCCCTATGTACAAGAATATAACTCCTATAATACTGCCCCTATGTACAAGAATATAACTACTATAATACTGCCCTATATACAAGAATATAACTACTATAATACTGCCCCTATGTACAAGAATATAACTACTATAATACTGCTCCTATATACAAGAATATAACTACTATAATACTGCTCCTATGTACAAGAATATAACTACTATAATACTGCTCCTATATACAAGAATATAACTACTATAATACTGCTCCTATGTACAAGAATATAACTACTATAATACTGCTCCTATGTACAAGAACATAACTACTATAATACTGCCCTATGTACAAGAATATAGCTACTATAATACTGCCCTTATGTACAAGAATATAACTACTATAATACTGCTCCTATGTACAAGAATATAACTACTATAATACTGCCCTATATACAAGAATATAACTACTATAATACTGCTCCTATATACAAGAATATAACTACTATAATACTGCCCCTATATACAAGAATATAACTACTATAATACTGTCCCTATGTACAAGAATATAACTACTATAATACTGCTCCTATGTACAAGAATATAACTACTATAATACTGCTCCTATGTACAAGAATATAACTACTATAATACTGCCCCTATGTACAAGAATATAACTCCTATAATACTGCCCCTATGTACAAGAATATAACTACTATAATACTGCTCCTATGTACAAGAATATAACTACTATAATACTGCTCCTATATACAAGAATATAACTACTATAATACTGCTCCTATGTACAAGAATATAACTACTATAATACTGCTCCTATATACAAAATATAACTACTATAATACTGCTCCTATGTACAAGAATATAACTACTATAATACTGCTCCTATGTACAAGAACATAACTACTATAATACTGCTCCTATGTACAAGAATATAACTACTATAATACTGCCCCTATATACAAGAACATAACTACTATAATACTGCTCCTATGTACAAGAATATAACTACTATAATACTGCCCCTATATACAAGAATATAACTACTATAATACTGCTCCTATGTACAAGAATATAACTACTATAATACTGCCCCTATGTACAAGAATATAACTACTATAATACTGCCCCTATATACAAGAATATAACTACTATGATACTGCCCCTATGTACAAGAATATAGCTACTATAATACTGCCCTTATGTACAAGAATATAACTACTATAATACTGCTCCCTATATACAAGAATATAACTACTATAATACTGCTCCTATGTACAAGAATATAACTACTATAATACTGCTCCTATGTACAAGAATATAACTACTATAATACTGCTCCTATGTACAAGAATATAACTACTATAATACTGCTCCTATGTACAAGAATATAACTACTATAATACTGCTCCTATATACAAGAATATAACTACTATAATACTGCTCCTATGTACAAGAATATAACTACTATAATACTGCTCCTATATACAAGAATATACCTACTATAATACTGCCCCTATGTACAAGAATATAACTACTATAATTCTGCTCCTATATACAAGAATATAACTACTATAATACTGCTCCTATGTACAAGAATATAACTACTATAATACTGCTCCTACAGTGCCTACAAGTAGTATTCAACCCCCTGCAGATTTAGCTGGTTGACACATGCGGAATTAACTTGGCCTTGTGACATTTGGACTGTAGATCAGCCTGGAAGTGGGAAATGCTCTGCAGCCAAAAAGATTTTTCAATTTTTTTTCTTTTTTTTTTTAAAGCGTTAAAAGTTAATTCAGAGGGTCATTTATTATTCAACCCCTCAAACCACCAGCATTCTGTTTGGTCCCCCTAAAGTATTAAGAAGTAGTTCAGGCACAAAGAACAATGAGCTTCACATGTGTGGATTAATTATCTCTTTTGCCAGCCTTTTCTGACTATTTAAGACCCTCCCCAAACTTGTGAACAGCACTCATACATGGTCAACATGGGAAAGACAAATGAGCATTCCAAGGCCATCAGAGACAAGATCGTGGAGGGTCACAAGGCTGGCAAGGGGTACAAAACCCTTTCCAAGGAGTTGGGCCTACCTGTCTCCACTGTTGGGAGCATCATCTGGAAGTGGAAGGCTTATGGAACTACTGTTAGCCTTCCACGGCCTGGACAGCCTTTGAAAGTTTCCTCCCGTGCCGAGGCCAGGCTTGTCCGAAGAGTCAAGGCTAACCCAAGGACAACAAGGAAGGAGCTCCGGGAAGATCTCATGGCAGTGGGGACATTGGTTTCAGTCAATACCATAAGTAACGTACTCCACCGCAATGGTCTCCGTTCCAGACGAGCCCGTAAGGTTCCTTTACTTTCAAAGCGTCATGTCAAGGCTCGTCTACAGTTTGCTCATGATCACTTGGAGGACTCTGAGACAGACTGGTTCAAGGTTCTATGGTCTGATGAGACCAAGATCGAGATCTTTGGTGCCAACCACACACGTGACGTTTGGAGACTGGATGGCACTGCATACGACCCCAAGAATACCATCCCTACAGTCAAGCATGGTGGTGGCAGCATCATGCTGTGGGGCTGTTTCTCAGCCAAGGGGCCTGGTCATCTGGTCCGCATCCATGGGAAGATGGATAGCACGGCCTACCTGGAGATTTTGGCCAAGAACCTCCGCTCCTCCATCAAGGATCTTAAGATGGGTCGTAATTTCATCTTCCAACAAGACAACGACCCAAAGCACACAGCCAAGAAAACCAAGGCCTGGTTCAAGAGGGAAAAAATCAAGGTGATGGAGTGGCCTAGTCAGTCTCCTGACCTTAACCCAATTGAAAACTTGTGGAAGGAGCTCAAGATGAAAGTCCACATGAGACACCCAAAGAACCTAGATAACTTGGAGAAGATCTGCATGGAGGAGTGGGCCAAGATAACTCCAGAGACCTGTGCCGGCCTGATCAGGTCTTATAAAAGACGATTATTAGCTGGAATTGCAAACAAGGGTTATTCCACAAAATATTAAACCTAGGGGTTGAAAATAATTGACCCACACTGTTATGTTTAAAATTTATTAAAATTCAACTGAGCAACATAACTTTTTGGTTTGTAAGATGTATGCTTCTGTTAATAAATCCTACTCTCGTTTGCAGTTTGAAGACTCTAACTTATTGGCATCTTATCAAACCACCTAAATCTGCAGGGGGTTGAATACTACTTGTAGGCACTGTATGTACAAGAATATAACTACTATAATACTTCTCCTATATACAAGAATATAACTACTATAATACTGCCCCTATGTACAAGAATATAACTACTATAATACTGCCCCTATATACAAGAATATAACTACTATAATACTGCTCCTGTGTACAAGAATATAACTACTATAATACTGCTCCTGTGTACAAGAATATAACTACTATAATACTGCTCCTATGTACAAGAATATAACTACTATAATACTGCTCCTATATACAAGAATATAACTACTATAATACTGTCCCTATGTACAAGAATATAACTACTATAATACTGTCCCTATGTACAAGAATATAACTACTATAATACTGCCCCTATGTACAAGAATATAACTACTATAATACTGCCCCTATGTACAAGAATATAACTACTATAATACTGCCCCTATGTACAAGAATATAACTACTATAATACTGCTCCTATGTACAAGAATATAACTACTATAATACTGCCCCTATGTACAAGAATATAACTACTATAATACTGCTCCTATGTACAAGAATATAACTACTATAATACTGCCCCTATGTACAAGAATATAACTACTATAATACTGCTCCTATGTACAAGAATATAACTACTATAATACTGCTCCTATATACAAGAATATAACTACTATAATACTGCTCCTATGTACAAGAATATAACTACTATAATACTGCTCCTATGTACAAGAATATAACAACTATAATACTGCTCCTATATACAAGAATATAACTACTATAATACTGCTCCTATATACAAGAATATAACTACTATAATACTGCTCCTATATACAAGAATATAACTACTATAATACTGCTCCTATATACAAGAATATAACTACTATAATACTACTTTATGTATAAAAACATAGCTACTACAGTAATATAGTGAAATTGTGGCTTATGTGTGCTATTTTTCATACAGGGGATGGCTGTGATTTTATTGTTAATATTTTGGGATCTGGCTTTCATGAAAGTTCTGTGGATTTGGATATAAAGATAAATCTGACTCCTTGTCGTGTTACTGAGGTTAATACATCCAGTGTAACCTGCTGCAGTGAGGCTCCTCTGCCACTAGGGGAGCACCAAGTCTTTGTTCTTGTGAAACCTGAAGGTTTTGCTATTTTTGGAAACGGGAGTAATGTTGTTCTCCATGTTGCCCCTAAAGTTTCTGCTCTGAATCCATCGATCATTCCACAAACTGGTGAGCTAAAAAATCGCACTAACTTTACTATTTATCAAAACAGAAAATGTAGATTTTGGGGGGTGAATTTGTATTTTATCCTGTGTTCTGATATCTTTTGACTACTTTATAGTATTAGATTGCTGTGTAAATGATTGCACCAAATATTTACACCACTGTGTGGTGCTGTAGAGTGTTTAACAATACATGTTTCCCATTGACAGCACTCCGTGTGGTCAGGAGTGGTATTGCAGTGAGAATTTTATTATTTTTTTTGTTATTTTAGCTTATTCACTGCTTTCATTTCAATGTTTAGGAGGTCAACTGGTGACTTTGACTGGTGTCCGGTTTGATGGTGCCAACAGCTGTAGCTTTTGGGTCTCATCTGTGTCTAGTTCTTGCAAGTAATTCAACTTCAATCAGTTGTGTAGCACCGCCGCTGGTATGTACATGAAGATTAAGACTAGCTATTAATAAATTGTTATAATAATAATAATAATAATAATAATTTATTATTAAATATGTTTAATATAAATAATATAAATAAAAATAATAATATAATACATTAACAATTATATTATTATTTTATAATATTATTATATTAAAGTATAATACCAATTAATTTTATATAGCATTTTATATATTATTAATAATAATAATAATAATAATAATAAAATTTTTTAAATATTTAAAATAATAATAATAATATATTAACAATTCATATTTATTGTTATATATAGTATACAATAAAAATTTGTAATATATTATTATTATATGATAATAAATTATAATTGTTAATTATAGTTATTATCTATTTTTATTATTATTATTATTATTATTTATTATTACCTGCAATATAAAAAGGCAACAATTTAAATTATTAATGAGGTTAGTTTTTTTTTCAGCGTGACAATGTATCCAAGAAAATCATCCGGATCAATATTGAACAGCGATGGATCTCTTTTACAGACTGGATCTTGTACAATTCTTCCTTAAATCCAGTCATTCTATCCATTAGTCCAAACACGAGCAGCACAGCAGGTAATAGAAATAATTATTAAGTACTGTCTCATTAATATGCATGATCTCATTAGTATTCATAAGTCAATTTGCATCGGTTCTTAAATGAAGAAAGAGTTTGGCATTGAATAATTTGCTAAAAAAAAAAATCATACTGAGAACTGTATGTGGATGTAATTGCTGAGCTTCACTTCCATGCTTGTGTATAATAATAATTATTAGTTGTTTTCTAATGTTACAGATTAACAAATAGGGTTTGCCTTTTTCTCTCTAAAACAGGCCACTCTAGCCCATAGGCCATGTTTGGTATTGGACATGATTGCAATTCAGCTGCAATACCAGACACATCCTTTAGGCAAAAGTGGCGCCATTTTTGAAGAATAAACTACAACAAAGAGACAGCTGCACTTTGAGATATTAAGGGATACAAACAATGAATACAGGAAAATGAACATGCATTACTGCTAGGGAAATCATGAAATAATTGAGATGCTTGGCATATAAAAAGGGCCTGTTTTATTTGAGCTCAGGTAGCCAAATGTCAAAGCGAATCTCTTTACTGGGTCCCTACTTAAGTCAATATCTCTCTATGAGTTAATAAACCGCCTTTAGGCCCCTTTCACACTGGCGTTGTTGAAAAAATGCGGCAGATCCGGCAGATTTACTGGATCCCTTTAAATCATGAGATCTCTTGAAGATTCAGGTCCAGAGCCTGGAGCTTCACCGTTGCATTCCTGCAAACCTCTTGATGTTGGCTTTGGAGGAGGTTGAGTCCAGAGCTCAGTGGACATGTTTGGCTCAGACTGTGCCCCTCTTACAGCCCAATCCTCCCTACGCCGTTCTCCTTCTACGTCACACCCAATTTCAATGTGTCCCTACCTAACAGAAGAAACATTCCAGAATTGCTGATTTTTCCAGACTTGTTGACTCGCTGTATAAAATAGTTGGCCTCCATCTATAGCATATGTTTAGGGATGGGTATAAACTCCCCTTTAAGGGATGGCTGATTGTGTTACATAATAAGAGCACCTTCCTAATAACCTGTTCTCTGCTTCTGTTTCAGGCAGTCAGGTCATTTTCATCAAGATGTCAAATTTTAACAAGGTTTTCCATGCAAAGATGGAGGTGACACTTGACATGGCACCAATCAGAATAGGAAACATAACAGCTGATGGGTTAGAAGTGACTCTGCCGCCAACTGCCTCCTGGAATTTATAATGTGTCTGTTACAATGAATGGGATCCCACTGACAGCCAATGGGTAAATAGATCATTATGTTGTGTATTAGTCAAGAATATTCCAACCAGGTTATTTTCCATGGGCAAATGGATCTGATCATTGTGCTTAGTAGTGCGAGGCACTGCATTTGATTGAGTGTTGAGTTAAATTTACAGGACATCTCCATGGACTTTTGGGGTTTGAATATGGTCGTAAGTGATGGGATTGTTGACTTAAAATTAAACCAGGTTATCTTCATGATCATGTATGATCTGTATTGTCTTATGATAGACATGCTAGTTAGTGGTAGAGTTTATGCATGAGTTAATTTGGGTTCTTTGGAAAGGCATGTTGAAGTTTTGAGTTTATTCATTTGGCAGGAATCTTCATGGACATTAAGGGTTTGATATGGTCGTTAAGTGATGGGCATTGTTGATTTAAAACAAACAAGGTCATCAAAGTCATGGCCTTATAGCGTTTGAACATTGTGCTTAGTAGTATGAGGCATTAGCTTTAGGCATTGAGTGTTGAGGTTACAGCTGAGCAGGACATCTTCATGGAATGACGGGTTTGAATATGGTGGCTCAGTGGTAAAGGCTTGATTTAAAATTCAACTGGTCATCTTCATGGGGACATAGTGACTTAGTGGTTAGTGGGTTTGTTATGAAGTGCTGAAGGCCTAGGTTCAAATCTATGCAGGACAACTCCATAAATTTGTAGCATCTTGGCTCAGTGGTTAGTTTGCATCCTCCCCAGCACAGGAGATGTATTATGATCAGACCATGTCCCTGTATGGATACACATCCATTACACAGTAATCAGGGACGCATATGTAAGATTATCTCAGCACAGGAGATGTGATATGATTCAGACCATGTCCCTGTATGGAATAACACATCCATTACACAGTAAATCAGGGACACATATTATATGATTAACTTAGCACAGGAGATGTGGTATGATCAGACCATGTCCTGTAGGTCAGACTATATCATTACACAGTAATAGCAGGGACATATATTATAAGATGATATCTCAGCACAGGAGATTTGGTATGATCAGACCATGTCCTGTACGAGTCAGACACATCCATTATACAGTACATAGCAGGGACACATATATAAGATTATTCAGCACAGGAGATGTGGTATGATCAGACCATGTCCCTGTACTGTCAGACACATCCATTACACAGTAACATAGCAGGGACAATATATAGACAAATAGAAATTATATAGTGTTTATACAACTTCTATGGGCATGTATGCCTTGTGTGCTTTCCTAATTTACTTCGAAGTCTCCTGCCTGATTGTGCTACGTCTGTCCGAGCCCTGGGCACTCCTTCACGTTGCATCTAGCGAGTCCAATGTTAATGAATGGGGAAGCGAGTAATAGCGAGTAGTGTGCGATTTACAAATCACAGATGTGTCTCGGAAGCTTCAGCCTGAAGCAATCCTAGTTTTGTCATTTATTTGCATTGGACTCGTTTACTGTGCAAGTAATCGCTGGGAAACTCGCACAGTAAGGAGTCAGGCTGTCTGCTCTGTACGGGCTGCCGCAGCTCCAGGGTCCTAGAGCCCGCCTGCTGCCTGATGTAGCAGAGCTGAGATTGTTCTCAGTCTGCTCACTCCCTGTGCATAGACATCTATATCTATGCACAGGGGATGTAGCAGAGAGGACATCGCGTTTTGGACTGCGTTGGACAGAAGAGGATTTTTTTAATTAAAGATGGAGTCCCTAATGGCTTTTTTTTTTATTTCTAATAAAAAAATTTCTCTGTGTTGTGTTTTTTTTAAAACAATTTAATAGAAATTCATGGCGTGACCGCCATAAATTTCGGGCTTAGGGCCAGCTGATAATACAAAGCTGGCCCTAACCTCTTTATTACCCAGCGTGCCACCGCCACCAGGGCCGCTGGAAGAGCGGGGTTCAGCGCCAGAGGATGGCGCTTCAATGAACGCGCCATCTTCTGGGGCGGCTGCGGGCTGCAATTTGCAGCGGGGAGTGCCCAGAAAGCTTGGGCATCCCTGCACTGCGGATTCCAGCCCCCAGCTGCTTAGCTGTACCTGGCTAGACATAGAAATTGCGCGGAGCCCCACGCATTTTTTTTTAATTATTTCGTGAAATTCATGAATTAATAGAAAAAAAAGGGCTCCCCTATATTCTTGTGTCCGGCCAGGTACAAATAGGCACCTGGGGGTTGGGGGCAGCCCGTCGCTGCCTGCTGGATCCGGCTGGTTCCAGAAATACGGCGAAGCCCATGTAATTTTTTTTCTGAAAAATCAATAAAACAATCCTAAAAAGGGACTGCATCTTTATTAACCCCTCGCCCATGGTCCAGGGGTTAATAAAGATGCAGTCCCTTTTATTTACATTGTTTTATGGATTTGTCAGAAAAAAATTTCACGTGGGCTTCGCCGTATTTCTGGAACCAGCCGGATCCAGCAGGCAGCGACGGGCTGCCCCCAACCCCCAGGTGCCTATTTGTACCTGGCCGGACACAAGAATATAGGGGAGCCCTTTTTTTTAATTATTTCATGAATTTCATGAAATAATAAAAAAAAAACGCGTGGGGCTCTGCGCAATTTCTATGTCTAGCCAGGTACAGCTAAGCAGCTGGGGGCTGGAATCCGCAGCGCAGGGAGGCCCAAGCTTTCTGGGCACCACCCGCTGCAAATTGCAGCCCGCAGCCACCCCAGAAGATGGTGCATTCATTGAAGCGCCATCCTCTGGCGCTGAACCCCACTCTTCCAGCGGCCCTGGTGGCGGTGGCACGCTGGGTAATAAAGGGGTTAATACCAGCTTTGTTATACAAGCTGGTATTAAGCCCGAGATTCTTAATGTCAGGCCACGTTTAAACCTCGGTCATAAAGTCTGCCAATATAGGCGAATTGTGTAGTATATAGGCATTAGCTTAGGGATTGTGTTTAGTTAAGCTAGCAGAATTTCAGACATGAGGTTGAATATGCTCAGTGGTAAAACTTGATTTAAAATAACTTGGTCTCTTCAGTGGACTAGTCACTCTATGGTCTGGTCTGTTACAGTGCTGCCTGGTTCATAATCATGAGGACAACTCCATAAATTGTAGCACTTGGATCAGTGTAGTCTTGCACCTCCCCTCAGTGAGATGTTGATAGACCATGGTCCTGTATGGCAGATACACACATTAGCACAGTAAAGCTGGGACCACATATTAAGATTACTTTGCAGCCAGGATATTGTGATATGATCAGACCATGTCCGTAAGTCAGGCACATGCAGTTATCACGAGTTAAATAAGGGACATATATTTGATTATCTCGCGGAGAAATGTGGTAATGTCAGCATGTTCGTTGAGGTCACTATACTCGATTACACAGTACATAGCAGGACACCATATATAAGATTATCTCAGCACAGAGATGTGGTATGATCAGACCATGTCCCTGTACGGTCAGACACATCCATTAACAGTACATAGCCGGGACACATATATAAGATTATCTCAGCACAGGAGATGTGGTATGATCAGACCATGTCCCTGTACGTCAGACACTCCATTACACAGTACATAGCAGGGACACATATATAAGACAAGATGGGAGCCCAAAGCTGTCATATCCAGTGGGTGTGGACATGACAACCTCCTCCCTATGGGCACTGTACTGCCCCTTGTGTGCTTTCTCCGCCTCCATGTGTGCTCTTTCTGCCCCATGTGCTCTCTCTGCCCTGTTTGTGCTCTCTCTGTCCTCCGTGTACGCTCTCTCTGCCCCCATGTGCACTCTCTTCCACCCGTGTGCACTCTCTGCCCTGCTTGTGTGTGCGCTATGCCCACTCTGTGCATGCTCTCTGGCCTTTCCTGAGTGGTGCTCTGTGCCCCCACCTGTACATGCTCTGTGCCCCCCTTCCCCGTGCTCACTCTCTGGCCTCCCTTGTGTGCTGTCTCTGGCCCCCTGTGTGTGCTCTGGGCCCCCCTGTGCTTGCTCTGTGGTACCACCCTGTTTGATCTACCCATCACCCCATGCCCAGTTGCTGCCCCCCTGTGCACAGTCTTGTGCATGTTCTCTGGCTTCCCACCTGTGCTGTCTCTCTGCCTCCCTTAGTCACTCTCTGGCCCCCCCTGTGTTGTCTCTCTGTCTTTCCCCCTTTGGTCCCTCTCTGCTCCTCTGTGTTGCTTTCTGGCCCCCCTGTGGTATCTCTCTGCCCTCCCTAGTGATGTCTTTTCTCCCTGTGGTCACTCTCTGGCCCCCATTGTGGTTGCTCTCTGCCTCCCTTGGGTCACTCTCTGCCCACCATGTGGTCGCTCTGTGGCCCCCTCTGTGGTCTCTCCGCTCTCCCACTGTGGTCGCTGTGCCCCCAACTTGTGGTGTATCTGTTCCCCCCATGTTTATTCTGATCTGCGGGTAAGAGTGAGTGGGGGTAAGCAGACAGAGCGGGGATGGCCGGGGGTGAAGGACAGAAGATGGGTAAGCAGGGCAGAGGGGAGAGCACAGTGGGGAGCGGGCAGGAGCAGGGGTGAGTGGGTGAGATCGGGGTTGAGTGGGCAGAACAGGGGTGTGTGGAGGCACAGTGACGCATAGTGGGGGCAACTGGGGTTTGGGCAGGGTCTCTCTGCTTTCTCCTCCGTGGCTGTTTCTCCATCTGTGGCAGTCTCTTCCTTCTGTGGCGTCTCTTCGTGGCTGTCCTTCTCCATGTGTGGCTGTCTGTCTCTTCTGGCTGTCTGTCTGTCCCTCAGTGCCATTCCCCTCTGGCTGGCTGTCTGTCTCCTCAATGCCTGTCCCTCAGGCTGTCTGTCTGTCTCCTTGGTGCCTGTCCCCTCGGGTTAGTACCTCTGCTGTTGCCCTCAGGTCTGTCCCTCTGGCTGTTGTCTGTCTCGTCGGTGTTGTCCCTTCTACTCTCTGTCCCTCGATGTATATCTCTCTGGTTGCTGTCTGTCCCCTCAGTGTCTGTCCCTCTGGCTGTCTGTCTGTCCCTCGGTGCTTTCCCTCTGTCTGTCGTTTGTCCTCAGTGTCGTCCCTCGGGCTGTCTTCTGTCCCCTTGGACATCTGTCTGTCCTTGTCTGTCTGTCCTCTCAGTGTCTGTCCTTTGCTGTCCCGGGCCTGTCCCTCTGGCTGTTGTCTGTCCTCGTGCCTTCCTCTCGTTGTTCTCCTGTCTGTCCCCTCTGGCTGCTTTCTGTCCCCTCAGTGCCTTTCCCCTCTGGCTCTCTGTTGTCCCCTCTGACTGTCTGTCTGTCCCGTCGTGTCTGTCCTCTATTCTGTCCCCTCGATGTATTCCCCTCTGGCTGGCTGCTGTCCCTCGTGTCTCCCTCTGGCTTCTGGCTGTCCTCTCATGTCTATCCTTCTGGTGTCTTCTGTCCCCTCGGTGCCTTTCCCCTCTGTCTTTCTGTTTGTTCTCGTGTCTGTCTCTTGGCAGTCTGTTGACCCCTCAGTGCTGTCCTCTTCTGTCCTTGGTGTCTTTGTCTGTCCCTCGGATGTCCCTGCTCTCTGTCTGTCCCTCTGGATGTTGCTGTCCCTGTCTTCTGTCCTTCAGTGCTTGTCCCTTCTGGCTTCTGTCTGTCCTCGGTGCTGTCCTCTTCTGTTCCTCATGTCTGTCCCCTCGGGCTCTCTGTCTGTCCCCTTGACTGTCTGTCTCTCCATCAGTGTCTGTGCTTCTAACTCTCTGTCCCCTCATGTATACCCTGGCTGGCTGGCCTCATGTATTCCCCTCTGGCTGTTGCTGTTCTCTCAGTGTCTGTCCCTTCTGGCTGTCTGTCTGTCCCTCGTCCTTCCCTCTGTGTTGTTTCCTCAGTGTCTGTCCTCTGGCAGTCTGTGACCCTCAGTGCTGTCCCCTGCTGTGCGTTCGATGTCTGTCCCTCGCTGTCTTCTGTCCCCTGAGTCTGCCCCTCTGGCTCTCTGTCTGTCCCCTCTGGAGTCTGTCTGTCCCCTCTGTCTGCTGTCTTAGTGTCTGTCCCGTCTGGTTCTGTCTGTCCCCTCGTGCCTGTCCTCTTGTCTGTCTCCTCACTGTCTGTCCCTCGTTGCTTCTGTCCCTCAGTGCTTGTCCCCTCTGGCTCTCTGTCTGTCCCCTCTGACTGTATGTCTGTCTCCTCAGTTCTGTCCCCTCTGACTGTCTGTACCGTCTAGCGTGTTGGCACATATTTTGAATACACAATTTTTCAACATGGGTCTAATTAATGCACATATAGTCACAACACACTTTTGTATATAGTTCACTTTATTCATATGTATTATTTTTTATTTTCATATTTTTATTATTATAAAAAATATATATTTTTATGGGGTTCATGTTGATATTAAATTAAATAAAATATACAATTTAAAAAAACAACTTTTTTTGCATTTCTGCACAGACAAATGACTGCAGAAATTCCAAACATATAGGGTGGCACCACACCAATGTAACATGATGATCAATGATGAATGAATGTTGATCAATACAGGTTCTCGTCCATCTCACACCTGAAACAGTCAAACACATGCTACATTAATTACAATTGTATGGAAACTAGATCCATCCTTTCACTTAATTTAAAAGGGATCTTTTTTCTTTTCATATGAGCACGATGATATATATGCAACTGTTGGGTCCCACGAATGGGAACATGTTGTATATATTTCTCTACATTGTGTATTTCCTCCAATCAGGAAATTCCCTGTTGTCGCTAGGTAGATTTAGACTGTATGAAGTTTGTCCCTATCTCTCTCTCTTAGTTTGCCTATGTACAGGACGCCCCTCACTTCTTCACCAGTTTAGTCTAGAGAAGCCATTAATGAAGATGCATGAGTGCAAACTGTACAGTATATTCCTTTTCACCTATCGTTCCATTGCAACTAATACACGATTTGGAAGAAAATTACAGTGGTTCTCCTGGTCTTTCTACAGCTGCAGTGACAATTGAGTTGACATTGTTTATCATTTGGTGTCTTTCTGAGTGTCCTGGCTTCCTCCTTTCCTCTCTCCTGCACTGGAACTCGACTCCGGTGGGTTATCCTGGTGTGACTAATTTCCTTGAGACAGGGTGTCGGGGCCAGTAAACGGACCAACGACAACTGGTGTTATGACTCAGGGGCTGAACTCCCTGTGCCGCGTCTTCGGAACCGGCACTCCGGTTTATGCACCAGGGTTCCCTCCCGAGTATGGTCGCTCCGATTCAGGGGGTCCCCTCCTTCAGTCTGGACTGCTTGTTCTCCTTCTCTCCAGGCCCCCTCTCTCGGAGTCCCCTTCTGTCTCTCAGGGCTCCCGTTCTCCTTGGTCCCTCGAGGCAAACTGGAAACCCTCGTTTTTCTACCTCCCTCCTCTAACTATCCCCCTTGGGTATACACCCTTACCATATGCCTAGGTGGGTGTGTGGGAGTGCTGGGATGGGATCCTCCTACAAACCCTACATTCCACTGTGACAGGGATAACCGCACACTCATTTCTGGGTGCAGTACCCCAAATGTGACGCCTGATCAGTGGGGAGCCACATACCTGGGGTGGGGTATGGGACGTGAAGACCCGCACCCAGCCAGTTACTTTGCAATTAGGGGCTTGAAGCTTCCTTAGCCACATCAACAGGGCGGGCCCCCTTGTGTCGACCCGGTCCCTTAGTGTACCTGTCCTCCCAGATCCACCTTAGACCCCTTCTGCTTCTGTCTCTGGTCGGTAGCCTGGACCCGGGCTGGCCATACTGTGGCACAGGCCGCCGGGTCCTTGTTCTTCCTGTCCTGTGTATCAAAGCCTTGGCTCCATGGGTGTCTCTGCTTGGGTACTGTTCCTACTCCACCCTCGATAAGCCTTCCCCAACCTAATGTTCCTGGGGATTATTCTAGTTCCTCCACCCCTTTCCCGAGTTTCCTACACTAAACTCCACCCACCACTCAGCTTCCCCTCATTATCTCCTATTTCTAGGTCTAGGTATTGGGGATGTGTTGGGTGTTGGTGTGGGCTGCATAGCTTACCTGTCCCAGCTGCAGTACCATACTGTGGCCACCAGTCCCCAGGGGCACCTCATATACATGTTTTAGAATTTAGAATTTTGGAAGGATAATGTTCTTTTAAGCCATCATCACATGACCTCCGCCACGCGTCTTCGATTAGGAAAAAAGTTTTCCTATCTGTCATGTTTTCCTTCTCAAAGCAACGTAAACACCGATAGAATCGGAGTGGTTGCCTGTGTTGACCGTGTTATGTACCTCCAAGTTCATATGGACTTAGTGCGGATGGAAGACTTTGATGACTTCAATTATCCTCTCCATCTTTATATGAATAATTAGTGGAATTAATCAGCTTTGAAAAGCCGTTTGAGTCTGTGATGAAAGGAGTATCCCGTGGAACGCTGGTAGCATCGTTGCTGTCGGCAAGGGCGCTGTATCTATAAGGTGCAATGTGACCTGCAAAAAAAAGTGACATCACGTAGATGACAATTATCATTCATAGGGAGCGGGGAAAGTTTACAGCACTCAGAAGTTTCCATCAGCTCTATCTGTGTCTTTTAGGTCTCAGACAATCGTCCGCTACGTCCTGGAAATGTTCAGCTTGGAACCGAGCTGCGGATCCTTCCTGGGTAATGATGAGTTCTGTCATTTATTAATCTGTGCAAAATATCTGGTTATTATCAATGTAACTGTGTAGTGAGGATTCAAGTGAGTGGGGTGAGCAGGCAGATTAGATCTCTTCCAGAAGGAAGAAAAGTAATAATATATGGCCAAAACCAATGAAGGTGTAATATGGATACATACATTGGGTACGAAAGTATTCAGACCTTTTTTTTTCACTCTTTGTTTCATGCAGCCATTTGGTAATTCTAAAGTTCATTTTTTCCTCATTAATGTACACTGCACCTCTACATAAAAAAAACTATTAGATATTTTGAAATTTATAGAAAAAAAAACTGAGATAAACATGGTATAAGTTTCAGCCCTTTGTCGGGATTGATGATAGTATTCGGCCCTTTGCTCAGTATTGATGATAGTATTCAGCCTTGCTCAGTATGATGTAAGTATTCAGTCCTTTGCTCAGGATTGATGATAAGTATTCGGCCCTTTGTCAGTATTGATGATAAGTATTCAGCTCCTTGCTCAGGATGATGATAAGTATTCGGCCTTTGCTCAGTATTGATGATAAGTATTCAGCCCTTTGCTCAGTATTGATGATAAGTATTCAGCTCCTTGCTCAGGATTGATGTAAGTATTCGGCCCTTTGCTCAGTATTGATGATAAGTATTCAGCTCCTTTGCTCAGGATTGATGATAAGTATTCGGCCTTTGCTCAGTATTGATGATAAGTATTCAGCCCTTTGCTCAGTATTGATGATAAGTATTCAGCTCTTTGTCAGATTGATGATAAGTATCGGCCCTTGTCAGTATTGATGATAATATTCAGCTCCTTGCTCAGATGATGATAAGTATTCGGCCTTTGCTCAGTATTGATGATAAGTATCAGCCTTTGCTCAGTATTGTGATAGTATCAGCTCCTTTGTCAGTATTGATGATAAGTATTCGGCCCTTTGCTCAGTATTGATGATAAGTATTCGGCCCCTTTGCTCAGTATTGATGATAAGTATTCAGCTCTTTGTAGGATTGATGATAAGTTTACAGCTCCTTTGCTCAGTATGATGATAAGTATTCAGCCTTTGCTCAGTATTGATGATAAGTATTCAGTCCTTTGCTCAGTTTGATGATAAGTATTCGGCCCTTTGCTCAGTATTGATGATAAGTATTCAGCCTTTGCTCAGTATTGATGATAAGTATTCAGCTCCTTGTCGGGATTGATGATATATCGGCCCCTTTGCTCAGTATTGATGATAGTATTCAGCCCTTTGCTCAGTATTAAGTATTTGCACCCTTTGAGCTCATACAGCCATGAGTCTTCTTGGGAATGATGCAGTTTCCCCCCTGGATTTGGGGATCCTCTCATTCTTCCTTGCAGATCCTCTCCAGTTCCATCAGGTTGGATGGTGAACGTTGGTGGAGCCATTTTCAGGTCTCTCCAGAGCTGCTCCATTGGGTTTAGGTCCGGGCTCTGGCTGGGCCGGTCAGGAATGGTCACAGAGTTGTTGTGAAGCTGCTCCTTTGTTACTTCAGCTGTGTGCTTAGGGTCATTGTCTTGTTGGAAGGTGAACCTTCGGCCAAGTCTGAGGTCCAGAGCTCTGGAAGAGGTTTTCATCCAGGATATCTCTGTACTTGGCCGCATTCATGTTTCCTTCAATTGCAACCAGTCGTTCCTGTTCCTGCAGCTGAAAAACATCCCCATACCATGATGCTGCCACCACCATGTCCACTGTTGGGATTGTATTGGGCAGGTGATGAGCAGGGCCTGGTTTTCTCCTTACATGCCACATAGAATTATCACCAAAAAGTTCTATCTTTGTCTCATCAGACCAGAGAATCTTATTTCTTATAGTCTGGAGGCCTTCATGTGTTTTTTTGCAAACTCTATGTGGGCTTTCATATGTCGCACTGAGGAGAGTCTTCCCGTCAGGCCACTCTACCATAAATGCCCGACTGGTGGAGGCTCAGTGATAGGTGACTTTGTGGAACTTTCTCCCATCTCCCTACTGCATCTCTGGAGCTCAGCCACAGTGATCTTGGGTTTCTTTTTTTACCTCTCTCACCAAGGCTCTTCTCCCACGATTGCTCAATTTGGCTGGACGACCAGGTCTGGGAGAACTTGTGGTGCTTCAGAAATTATTTTGTAACCTTGACCATATCTGTATCTTACCACAATTCTGTCTCTAAAGGCCATATCACACGCTAGGATCGTTAACGATATTGTTGAAACGTCACAGATTTATGATCGTTCAAACGATATCATTAGTGCGTCATTGCGTGTGAATGAACGATATAGCAAGGAAAAATCGTTGGTTGATCCAAAATTTGAGATCCTGACCTCAAATCTACCGTTCATCATCCAATTAACGTTCTGGGAAGCAACATCGTTCAGTGTGATACCTTTTTGATCAATGTCATTCATATTTCTCCTATTCCGGCCGCTTTGTAAAATCGGTCAACTTCTCAAAATAGCTGGAGCGTTGCCAATTTTAAGATCGTTAACAAGATCCTTGCGTGTGACAACGCACTAACGATGTCTGAAGGATCGCGGTCACGTGACATAGCTAATGATCTCGTTCACCTATATCCTAGCGTGTGAAGTGGCCTTTAGCTCCTTGGGCAAATCCTTTGACCTCATGATTCTCATTTGGTCTCACCTGCACTGTGAGCTGTGAGGTCTTATATAGAAAGGTGTGTGCCTTTCCAAATCAAGTCCTATCAGTTTAATTAAACACAGCTGGACTCCAATGAAGGAATAGAACCATCTCAAGGAAGATCACAAGGAAATGGACAGCATGTGACCTAAATATGAATATCTGAGCAAAGGGTCTGAATACTTATGATCTGATCATGTGATATTTTAGTTTTTCTTTTTAATAAATTTGCAAAAAATGTTACATTTCTGAGTTTTTTTCAGTCTAGAGTGTACATTAATGAGAAAAAAATAACTTTTTTGAATTTACCAAATGGCTGCAATGAAACAAAGAGTGAAAAATTTATAGGGGTCTGAATACTCTCCTCCAAAAGGAAGAAAAGTAATATATGGCCAATACATATGAAGGTGTATATTATTGATACACATGGTTGACA
The DNA here is from genome assembly GCA_033576535.1 of Allobates femoralis. Lineage (NCBI taxonomy): Eukaryota > Metazoa > Chordata > Amphibia > Anura > Aromobatidae > Allobates > Allobates femoralis. The sequence continues at coordinate 9,805,064 of JARQOC010000001.1, forward strand.
TGAACATCCCATCCTACTGTATCCCAACCCGCCCCTCGTAGACTGTGAGCCCTCGTGGACAGGGTCCCTGCCCCTCCTGTACCTGTACGTCCTGATCGCCTAGATTTAGTGTACTTGTTCTTGACTCCCTTATCCTCATGTAAAGCGCCATGGAACCTAATGGCGCTATATAATAAATAATAATAAATAATAATAATATAATAATGAACAGCCAAATTAGCTCTCCTCCAGAAGGAGAGGTAAAATGCAGGCAGTACCAATCTATCTGTATAATATCGATTCAAGTGAATGGGGTAACCAGGCACATTAGCTCTTCTCTGTAAGGAGGAAAACTATTATATGGCCAATACCTATAAAGGTTTGTCATATGGATACATATGATTGGTGTGAACAGTCAAATGAGTTCTCTTCCAGAAGGAGGACAGGTAATAAGAAGCCAATACCTACAGGTGCGTCTCAATAAGTTAGAATATCAGCAAAAAGATCATTTATTTTAGTAATTCAATACAGAGTTAAACACATATATAGGGCCATTACTAACAGAGGGATCTATTTGAAGTGTTTCTTTCATAGGACTCAGACAAAACTCCCCTTTATAAGGGATATAAGTAGACAGACCAAGTAACTGGGTGGTATAAGGCTATGTAAACCAGGGATTAACAGAGCAGGGTCCCCCCTTAGTTTAGGGTTTGTCACCCCCAACACTGATCTATGGGAAGAGTGATTGACTGTTAAGCCACATAATAGTGCCCAGATTATCACAGGATCAATTACACTCAAAGTAGGTGACTGTTTCCCAGCAGATCATTCAGTGTTAGGGATATAGTTAATACATACCACTTCTAACATATGGAGCCCAATGATGCCGGTTCTCACAACTCACCCCTGTCTGTCTGATAATGTGCTCCGGTCAGGGTCTCCCCAGACGCATTTTGCTGGTGCTTACCTCGGTGGGGTATATACGTATTGTATTAACTATATCCCTAACGCTGAATGATCTGCAGGGAAACAGTGACCTGCTTTGAGTGTAATTGACCCTGTGATAAGACACGTGGGTGATAATCTGGGCACTATTATCATGGTTTCTCCATGGTAGTGCCCAATATCAACCGTGATCTGCTTTTATAGTGGTTGTGATTCTCACAACCACACAAGGTGAAGCCTCTGATACCTATTTAGGTCATATTTTATCTCTCAGACCCTTCATCCTCCCTACTTTAATTTTCTGACATAATAATGACCTTTGGGTTTTCATTGGCTGTAAGCCATAATCATCAACATTAACAGAAATAAACACATGAAATAGATCACTCTGTGTGTAATGATTCTATATAATATATGCGTTTGACCTTATGTACTGAATTACTGAAATAAACTATCTTTTTGATGATATTCTAATTTAGGTTGACTTTGCAAATTAGCTCTCCTCCAGAAGGAAGGAAGATGTGAGTGATACCAATGTAACAATGTTCTCCATCAGAATGAAAAAAGGAAGCAATGGACTAGTAGCAATGTAACTGTGTAATACAAAAATAAATAGGGGGACAGGCAAACTCCATAAGGAAAAAATACAATTTACTTCACTTTTTTCCTGCAATACTTCCAAAACCAACTAGATCTTCACAAGGAGAACCAATGTTTTCCAAGAGATGGGTTGATGTTCTCTTTCCTGCCTTAACTGGTATCAGATGGAATAGATGCTCTACTCCCAGCCAATCTAAAAAAAAATCAGTAAAAAGAGTTGGGTAAATATCTTTATTGTCGTTTTAGCATTGATCTTCTGGTTTGGAGACTGGATTTAGACCAACTGAGCAGGATACATCACTGGTGGGGGCTGAGAGGAGAATGAAGACTGATCTGGGCATGTGTGGACAGATTGCTGTCACTCACAGAGAGGCAGCCCCACCCCCACCAGTGATGTGCCATGCTCAGTTGGTCCTAATCCAGTCTGAAGAATAAAAGCTACAAGAACAATAAAAGTAGATACAAACCTCTTAAAGACTAGGAGCAGGGTGGGTATTCGAAGCATATTGGGAAAGTGTTATTTCGGGAGAGTTGGCACAAAATAAAGACAATCATATTAAATATTGGGCCAGGGCTGCACCCTCAGTTTCAGTGGCCACAGTGCCAACCATTGTTATATTTCTAGTGATAATGTAATGTAACTTCCTCTTCTTGTGCTAAAGAGGGATACTTATCTTAGTAAGTGATGGCATGAGATATGTCCTTTCTAAATGATCTCTGGTGGTCAGACATCTAAAGCTCACCCTGATATTGGGAATAGGTAACACAACGCCTCTGTATGGGTCTTCCTACCCATGCTACGCAGCACAGATGTTTTTGAAGTTGATGGAGCCAGCTCCGGTTGCTTGCTCAATCATGAAACAGGTATCATGGGAAGAGCTGAAGAGAGGCGAGTATTGTAATTTATTACTTGTTTTTAAAAAGGACCTGTCACCAACCATACATGGTGATCTAATTGCAGCACTGAATGCAGCATGTCTGCAGCATCCAGGCAAGGGGTCCCCCAGCCCTTGAGCCCCACTGTACCCCGAGATGATACACTTTGAAAACTTACATTGTGCAGCCATAAAGCAGGTGGCTTGTGGCTGGAGCCAAAGGGCAGTTTCACGCCCCCTGCATGTTTAATCCGCCCACCGCCGCCTCCTTGATGCCAATCATTGTCTCACTCGCATGCAGCATAACACAGAGCTTATTGCAGTAATGGCCGCTTAGCCCCGCCCCATGCAATAACTTAACCGCTTATACCTGCCCTACTCCGTGGTTAACATGGAGGGGAAAGGCGGTGATGTCAGAGCAGGAGGCCGCTGCCACGCCTCCTGCTGTTACATCACCGCTTATACCCGCCCTGCTCCATGTTAACCATAGAGCAGGGCGGGTATAAGTGGTGACATCACCGCAGGGGGCGAGACAAAGCGGCCACCACTGCAATAAGCTCTGTTTTATGCTACAGATGAGGGAGAAAATGATTGGCATCAGGAAGGCGGCGGTGGGCAGATTAAACATGCAGGGGGTGTGAGACTGCCCTGTGGCTCCAGCCACAAGCCACCTCCTATTTGGCTCCACAATATAAGTTTTCAAAGTGAATTATCTCGGGGTACAGGGGGGCTCAAGGGCTGGGGGACCCCTTGCCTGGATGCAGCAGACATGCTGCATTTAGTGCTGTAATTAGATCACCATGTATGGTTGGTGACAGGTCCTCTTTAAGTAACTCAGAATCTAGAGAAATGGCCATTTTTCTGGACTCACCCAGTGATAGTCATCCAAAATTCAAACTTGTTTGAATTCATGAATTTGGTAAAATTCTATATGAATTTGATGAATTTATTCGATTCATTAATCTCTAGAAAGCAGTTATGTTTTTGTACTCTCAAAATATCAAAGTAAATGCAGTCCTGAGTAATACTATCGTTCTCTGTTTTAGGGGGGACTGTTATTAACATCTCTGGAATAGGATTTGGTAGCAACGCATCTATTATTTTAGTCAACGTTGGGCAAGAACCATGTACCCTGCTGAAGGTCACCGATGACATTATAACCTGCCAGACACCACCTTACCCTTTCATTGACCGAAATGAGGAGAACATAACCATTCCTGTTAATGTTTTAATTTCAAATATGACTAGCAAGAAAGTATTTTCTGATCCCCCTATCACCGGTGATGGGAACCTTACCTTCACTTATCACAGAGACTTCACACCAACCATCTCTAACTTATCCTGGTTTATAGAAAATGGAAGCCTCTGGTTGAACGTGTCAGGAGCCAACGTGATGGACTCAGTAATACTTTTCGAGAACGCCGAGTCTAAAGTAGAATATGAGACAACCTACAAGAGCTTGCAGAGCTTGGAATTTGTCATTTCTCTCAATCACTTCACTGCTGGTAAATACTGTATAAAGGTGTACCAGGACAATCTTGGATTTGCTAACATCACATCGCAGAAGACGTTTAAGCTCGAACCTCAAGTCTCCTCCTTATCTCCTCGAGAAGGTCCATCGTGTGGTGGGATCATTCTTACTCTTTCTGGGTTCTTCTATAGAACCAGTAATACTTCAATTCATGTGAACATCTCAGGAGATTATCAATGCATTCTTCAGAGCGTTAGTAATGATACAATCCAATGTGTCCTCCACATCAACGGCAAAGTCAACCTAACGAGTCCAGTGTATGTTCACGTATCAGTGATTGTCAATGAAATCACTGGACTCTGTGGACCAAATTGCACCTTGACTTTGGTTCCTGAACTGACTCCTATAATTGGTAGTATTCTTCCAAGACTACAAATAACAACCTTTTTTCTTTATATTTATATTTCTGGTGAAAGTTTAATCAAGAATCTCTATGTTGTGGTGGACGGTACTCAAAAGTGTCATGGTATATTTTGGAATGAAACATTGGTCATATGTCAACTAGACGATACCATTTCTCCAGGGACTCATACAGTTACTTTCCCATTTGGAAGCGATGGACATTCATGCCTGTCACTAACACCTTACAATTTTTCCATAAAGACGCAAGTAACGGAATTTTATCCTCAATTTTTTGGCATCAATGGTGGTGGCTCATTGACAATAAAAGGTTCAGGACTTCAAGGATGGAACATCACTCTAGTTTTCTTAGGAAACATTCATCCTTGTAAGATAACCACAGCTAATAACACTTTAGTAAAATGTATGGTCCCGCCAGAAAATGGAACGTTGAGCATTACAATACAAGTGGATAATGACAGCTATACCGGTGGAAGTGTCCATCTCGGAGAACCGTATACCCCCCTTGTCCATTCTCTCTTACAGAATGGTTCAATGCTGAGTTTTGAAGTATCGAGGATCTCATCTCCCATTAATGTTGACTTCACAGTTGGTAATTACAAGTGCAACAATGTTTCTGGAAACTCCTCGTGGTTGCAGTGCGCTATCCCTCAACTTCCAGCTGGGACTTATGGGGTCCAGTGTCTTGACAGCCAAAGAGGTTGGGCAACATCAAATATTACTGTGGCATTTCCCCTTCAGCTCTTCTCACTGAGGAATAAAATCGGTGGAGTAAATATCTTCAGTTTTTTGAGTTGTATACAATACTCCAAGATGCAAAATTAGTACTTTGAAATATTGATTGATTCTTGTCTATTCCTACTCCATTGGTCTGCTCGATCCTTAGCCTACTGTTAAAAAAAACATGATGGCTCATCATCCCTATCAGTGTTATACATCAATAGGGGCCATTTGACCAATGACTAGTGATCAGCGGACCCTACCATGCTTGGGTGCTCAGTCCTCCTAACAAGCAGGTGGATACTCAGATGGGTTCAACTCGTTGACCAAGTGTAATGGAAGTCAATGGGAAAGTTGAGCATTTTCCTGGAAGATCTGGTAAAATGCTTGGATTCTACATTGACTTCCATTATAGTTGGTACATGAGTCAATCCCGTCCGAGTGTCTGACCACTTGCTTTGAGTACCGAGTATGGTAGTGCCCGCTCTTCACTACCAATGAACATAGGAGCATAGAAACTGGAAAAGCAAGACACCCCAGATGTCTAAATACTGTATTGCAAACTTAACTTCTCCAACATCCAACATCTGGTGGGAGATGTCAAGCGATATCTGCACAAATCAGTGACCATTGCAGCCTTCACATTCTGTTTGAACCAGCTTATGCTCAATCGAAAGTGAAGCCTGCAGCTGATCAGTGGCCACTGAGTGGCTTTAGTGGTTACATGGCACCCCCACCTCGTGGACACAGTACCAAGTGCGGAAGAGCAGCACCCTTAAGATGGGTGGGTATCTATCTTTGTTTTCCTTACCCTAGGCACATAACTTAAATGATGTCAGTTTTGGATAACTCTTTTGCAACAATTGAATGTGATTGTAAGTTGTTACTTTTTGCATTTTGGCACCAAAGTTCTAAAGGAGCTTTGGCAAATACAAATTCTATAAAAATTAGCAAGATTTTATTTAGAAATTGTGATGTTCGTCTTATAGAGGTTGTCCAGGATTTGGAGAAAATTGACTAAGAGCATGAATTACATCTCCCACCCCCTCAGAGCCACCACTCAGGTTCTACTTACCAATCCATCACCAATGATATCACATACATCATTTTTGTAGTCTTGTGGTGCCCGTGCATGCCTCACTGTTGAAGCGAGTGATTGGCTTTAGCATTTACATATATGAGCTATCTTAAGTCAACCAGTCAGAACTGATGAAGACTAGTGAAGAGTGAGCATTAAGACGCTCAAGTGCTCAGTAAGACACTCAGATGAGCTCAAGTACCGAGTATAATGGAAGCCAATGGGAACTCGAGCATTTTCCCAGGAACACTTCCCAAAAAGTGTTTTCCATTGACTTGAATTATACTCGGTACTTGAGTCGCCCCCATCCAAGCATAAGGATGCATGTTTCGAGGACCAAGTACTCAAGCATCTTGGGGCTCAGTTATCACTAGCCCCCATCAGTTGTGATAGGATGACATAAGATATCATTTATGTGGGGACCATTAGTGCTGGAGAAGTGGTGGATTTAAGCTTCCTCCTGGACCTTTGGGACCCATTATTGTGTCTGAGCCTGAGTCCAGAGGTGCTTATGTAACCATTGTTCCAAGAGGACCTCCATTATTGCATGAGTAAAAGCTAGAAACTCCATGCAGTTGTTGTCCTGTCATTATAATGTTCTTCGAATACTAAAAACAAGAACTGTTGTCAGAAAGTGTCAAGATCTTTACGTCAGTACCTTCATTTCTTGCAGACTGTATAGAGGATAGGATTTTTCATATTTCTGGGACCGGCTTTTCTCCTGGAAACACTTTGGTGACCATCTGTGGATCTCCATGTGAAGTATCTGACAACCTCACAACGACTGATCTCTACTGTTCCAACTGGAAACTGAACAGTAAGTGCAAAACATACTTGTCTATTTCAATGGGCCACAACATGGGAAGTGTATTTTCATCCTTCATGCAAGAGCGTATGGACTAAGACTAAGGTGGCTGCTTCCCTAATTTTAAAGCAGCATCAAGGGATGACTTATCGCTAAGACATCATATGAGTCTGCGATTGCTTTGGTTGGTGAGAATCGAATGGTATGATTTGGTCCATCACATATGTCAGTGATCTGTGTCCTCTGGAATGGAGTTATAAGAACCGTCTCTTACTGTGACTCTTCTTTTGATTAGCACACAACATAATAATTGAGGCATGACTCCATGCGACATCTAATCAAAAGAAGAGAATCGATGCTGTCTGGAAAAAGTTGGCTCTCACAACTCCCGTCCAGCGGCCATAGATTACTGACGTGGCTGATAGACTGGGTTGGTCATGCTAATCATAGAATGATAGAATCACAGAATGGTAGAATGATATAATGGCAGAATCATAGAATGTTAGAATGATAGAATAGTAGAATGGTAAAATGATAGAATGGAAAAATCATAGAATGATAGAATGGTAGAATGATAGAATGGTAGAATGATAGCATCATAGAATAATGGAATGATAGAATGGTAGAATGATAGAATGGTATAATGATAGCATCATAGAAAAATGGAATGATAGAATGGTGGAGTGGTAGAATGGTAGAATGATAGAATCGTGGAATGACAGAATCATAGAATGGTAGAATCATTGAATGGTAGAATCATTGAATGGTAGAATTATAGAATGGTAGAATGATAGAATGGTGAAATGATAGAATGGTGGAATGATAGAATGGTGGAATGATAGAATGGCAGAATGATAGAATGGTCGAGTGGTAGAATGGTAGAATGATAGAATGGTAGAATGATAGAATGGTCGAGTGGTAGAATGGTAGAATGATAGAATGGTTAATGATAGAATCATAGAATGTTACAGTTGGACGAGGCCTCCTGGGTCATCGTGTGAAGGGACCTCTGTGTCATCATGTGATGTAAAGGGACCTCCTGGATTATCTGATCCAGCCCCTGCTCATAGCAGGATTCACTAAATCCTCCCAGACAGACGTCTGTCCAGCTTCTGTATGAAGACTTCCATTGAAGGAGAACTCACCACCTCTCATGGCCGCCTGTTTTACTCATTGATGACCCTCACTGTCAAATTTATTCATACAAAGGAAAATCCCCAAATTCTCAAACTCTCACCAGTCTTAAACATGAAGGCACTACACTGCTCATTCTGTGTTCCACTCCTTTACTTTCCCTTGACGTCTTTCCATCGCAGTAGCATTCTTGGTCACCCGGCAAACTTTAGCCAACTCCATTTTCTTACACGGGTCCTCAGTTCCTCTGCACAATGTTTGGTTGGGTTATACAGACACTGGATTACTTAATGGTAATTTTGTTTAAGAAAACACTCAAACAAGTAGAAATATTCTGTAACGTGGGCAGATGGCACCGATATTTGCTTATGGGAGGTCGAAATTGATCTCACGTCTTCTTGGCTGGTTCAAGTCTGAGAAAAAGATGGGCCTGTGGGTCGTGATAGTCTGCACATGATGGGAAATGCTCCGAGAGTGATTCTCTCCCATGGGAAAACATAACATCAGATTTTACTGTGTTTGAACAATGAATTACGTGTTTGGGGTGAAGAGCAGGAAATAAACGTCGGCGGCTGCCAAGTACAACACACGTGATTCCAGGTTAATTAAAACCGGGTAAGTATGGAGCCTGATCAGAGGTCGTAAATATACTGTGTCTATACAGACATTATATTATTTCACTGTATTCCCACAGGACCCACAATGAATCCACATAACATGACATAATTAGAAAGATTATTAAAGGAACAGCTCCAAAATACTTAACCGCACGTCATGAATCTATTAAATGTGTTATTTTGGGTCTCCATAGGGCTGTAAATAAGTGGACTCTAATAATTACATCTGATTATATATAAAATGATATATCTTATTACTCTTTAGGAAAAAATTGTCTTTTATATGTGTCAATCAGAGAAGATATTTTTTAATTGGTAAGAGGTGATGATAACATGCAAGGGTCCTGTATCTCCCCCTGGTTTCCCTTATGTCTATATAGGAAGAGATGACAGTAATAACCTGTAAAGGTACCTTTACACGCCGCTACAGGATGGTGGAAACAACCGGGTGCTTCACGTGCACGAGCACGCACCAACGGTTGAAAACGGTACCCGCCGCCTTTACACGCCGCTACAAGGTGCGCTACAGTAGGTTACATCTATCTCTGGATACACCGCCGGGTGCCTAAAGTTACCTTCTGTAGAGCACCGTACCTCATTTACACGCCACTACAGAGGGTAATATGGGAGGACCTGGTGCAGCAGGGACAACACATAGGCGTGCCAGAGTTGTGGATTACGAGACGCTCGTACAGTGATTGGACAGATGCAATAGCATCATGATTGGCCAGCCAGCGCAGGAAGGATGGCTAATACATGACGCATTGCAATTGTGCTAGTGTGACTGGTCAGCTCCTTAAATATGCCGCCCTATGCAGCGAAAACCAATCGTAACGCAGGAGCTTCCTCCAATGATCGCAGAAGGGGGTTGGTTTCACAGAGGCTGTGTCACGGCCCCAGGGAGTTAAATAGGTGACGAAAAAACCTTACCCTACCTTATTTAGACGCCGCTACACGCCGTTACCACCGGGTTGAAATCAACCTGTTTTAGAGCGCTGCTCGGAAATAGGTGCATGAAGTGACCGGTGGAAACAACCGTCTTTACACGCCGCTACCTCGGGTTGATTTGGCGGTGCAAGATACATTTTCTACTACCCGGTTGTTTCCACCATCCTGTAGCGGCGTGTAAAGGTACCTTTAGAGGGGTGATGACATGAAGAAAGGTTCCTGTATCATCCCACTGGTTTCACTGGGGTCTCTAAAGGGTAAGAGATGACAGAAATGGCCTGTAATAGATACGAAGGGTGGTAACATGAAGAGATTTTCCGGTACAGGGGAAGAGATAATGTGGCGCCCCACTGGTCAGTTCGCTACAGTGGGGGTATTGCACCCAAGACAGGGCCTGTGGTATCCCAGTCATTGGAAGGGGTAATGTTGAACTGAGGCTCTCATCCCAGCATCCCTACACCTAGGCTAGGTGGCCAATCGGCATGCCCGTCACAAGGGTAACCGGTCCCAGTGGGAGGAGTGTTAGGTAGAAGGAGTGGGAATCACACAGACAGATCTAGTCTAGTCTGAGGGACAAAGCAAGGAGCAGGTCCTAGAGGGACGTTGCAGGGAGGGCGCCCGAAAAGGAGTGGCAACCCAGACGGAAGGGGAGACCCAGTGCCAGACTGTCAGAGCAAATGGTCTGGGGGAATCCCGGTCCACAACGAGGTAATGGCTCCGAGTCGCGGTACAGGGAGTCCATCCCTGAGCCACCAACACCGGTGGGTCGCAGGTCTGCCAAGCAGCCCCCAACCTCGTCCACAACGTGCAGTCCCACCAGGTTTCCTCAAACTGGGTTGAGCCCCTTAGAGAAGAGAAGGGTAACCTCATCACTCCCGACGGGCCTGGTAGGAAGTAGGTTTGTGCAGGGCAGTGCACGGATAGAAAGGAGGCGCAAGAAAGACACAGTGGACAGTGAACGTACTAGTAGGAACACTTGGAAAGCCTCAGAGAGACTTTGTACCCTCCGGTGACTACCCGGCCAGCTACCCGCAAAGACTGTGTAACTGTATATCTGAAAACTGCCGTGAACTTGTTACCAGTAAAGTACCCGTACAGAGCCAATAAGCCTCCGATATTTCACTCTGCTTAAGTTAAGAAGTAGCTGCTGCCACACCAACCAGCTCAGCAGCAGCAACACTGCCCCGGAGACCCTGCTCGCTTGCAGGGAGTGTTATCATCTGCCTGCAATACCACCGTCCCCGGCGGTCTGATAGCGGCGCTGGTGAGATTACCAGAAACTGCAGGTGGCGTCATAAGACTTTATTGTTTATTATTTCACCTGTTTGTCCAGTGACCCCCAGGGCTACGGGCCCGGGCACCAACCACCGAGACATCACCCCAGTACTAACGCCTGGGAGCCGAGTTCCCAAAGACCCCTGGGCGGGTCAATGACAGTAATGGTTTTCAATAAGTAAGATGGGCGATAGCATGACGAAAGATTCCTGTATCATCCCACTGGTTTCACTGGTGTCTCTAAATGGTAAGAGATGACAGTAATGGCCTGGAATAGATACGAAGTGTGGTGACATGAAGAGATTTACCTGTACAGGGGAATACATGACAGTAATAGTTTTCAATAAGTAAGAGGGGTGATAACATGAAGATGTTATCATCAGATGTTCACTGATGTCTGGACATGGGAAGTGATGTCATATAATAATAGGTACGAGGGGTGACACTATAAAGAGAAATTCCTATACCATCCCTCTGGTTTCAATGGTGTTTGTATAGGAGAAATGATGAAGGCAATCGCTTTTAATAAATTTAAAGGATGATAACATGAAGAAAAGTTCATATATCATCCTTCTAATTTCAGTGATATCTATATAGGAAAAAAGATACAGTAATGGCCTGTAATAGGTAAGAGGGGTGATGACGTGAAGAAAGGTTCCTGTATCATCCCACTGGTTTCAATGGTGTCTGTGCAGAGGAAGAGGTGATGGAAACAGCTCTTTATAAGAGGGCTGATAACATGAAGAAAGGCTTCTATATCATCCTCTTAGTTTCACTGATGTCTGTATAATCAAAAATATTACAGTAATGGTCTGTAATAAGTAAGAGGGGTGATGACTGGAAGAAAGGTTCCTGTATCATCCCACTGGTTTCACTGGTGTCTCTACAGGGCAAGAGATGACAGTAATGGCCTGTAATAGAAATGAGGGGTGATGACATGAAGAAAGGTTCCTACATCATCCTTTTGATTTTCCTGGTGTCTGTACCTGGAATTGATGTCACTAATGACCTATAATATGTACAAAGTGTGATGATGTAAAGAAAAGTTCCTTTATCATTCCCCTGGTTTCAATGGGGTCTGTGTAGGGAAGAGATTACAGAAATGACTTTTAATAATTAAGAAGCGTGATAACATGAGGAAAGGTCAGTATATCATCCCCCTAGTTTCACTGATGTCTGTAAAAAGAAAAAAATACATTAATGACCTGTAGTAGGTGAAAGGTGCGACAACACGAAGAAAAAGGTTCCTGTATCACCCACTTGTTTCACTAGTGTCTCTACAGGGCAGGAGATCACAGTATTGGCCTGTAATAGATATGAGGGTCAATGTGAAGAAAGGTTCCTGTATCACCCAGTTGTTTCACTAGTGTCTCTACAGGGCAAGAGATCACAGTAATGGCCTGTAATAGATACGAGGGTCAAATGTGAAGAAAGGTTCCTGTATCACCCAGTTGTTTCACTAGTGTCTCTACAGGGCAAGAGATCACAGTAATGGCCTGTAACAGATATGAGAGTGATAACATGAAGAAAGGTTCCTGTATCATCCCACTGGTTTCACCAGTATCTGGACATGGGATGTAAAATATTAATTGCATATAATAGGTGCAAGGGGTGATACCATGAAGAGGGATTTCTTTATCAGCCCTCTGGTTTTAATGGTGTCTGTAAAGGGAAGAGATGACAGTAATGGCTTTTAATAAGTACACTGTGTGCACAATTATTAGGCACATGAGTATTTTGATCACATGATCCTTTTTATCCATGTTGTCCTACTCCGAGCTGTATAGGCTGAGAGCCAACTACCAATTAAGTAAATCAGGTGATGTGCATCTCTGTAATGAGGAGGGGTGTGGTGTAAAGACATCAACACCCTATATAAGGTGTGCTTAATTATTAGGCAAATGCCTTTCCTTAGGCAAAATGGATCAGAAGAGAGATGTGACGGCTCTGAAAAGTCCACAATTGTGAGATGTCTTGCAGAGGGAGGCAGCAGGATTGAAATTGCCAAACTTTTGAAGCGTGATCACCGAACAATCAAACATTTCATGGCAAATAGCGAACAGGGTCGCCAGAAGCGTGAGGGCAAAAAAGGCACAAAATAACTGCCCATGAAATGAGGAAAATCAAGCGTGAAGCTGCCAAGATGCCATTTGCCACCAGTTTTGCAATATTTCAGAGCTGCAACGTTACTGGAGTATCAAAAAGCACAAGGTGTGCCATACTCAGGGACATGGCCAAGGTAAGGAAGGCTGAAAAACCACCACCTCTGAACAAGAAACATAAGATAAAACGTCAAGACTGGGCCAAGAAATATCTGAAGACTGATTTATCAAAGGTTTTATGGACTGATGAAATGAGAGTGACTCTTGATGGCCAGATGGATGGGCCAGAGGCTGGATCAGTAAAGGGCAGAGAGCTCCACTCCGACTCAGACGCCAGCAAGGTGGAGGTGGGGGACTGGTATGAGCTGGTATTGTGGCACCCTGTACCAGGAACCACAGACTTCCCTGGGAAACTGAAGGATTTCCCACAGCGAGTAACCACTAACACCCAACACCTTCCACTCCAGGCCTGTAGGGGGAGCTCAACTGGCTGCCCTTAAACCAGATCCCCTATAAATACAGGTGCTGGAGGGAAATTAGCCAGAGTGTGCAGTCACTACAGAACTGTGAAGGAGCTCAGAGACTAGTGAGCTGAGCTGGTACTGGAGCCTTGCTAGGCCCAGACCAGTACACACCAGAGGCACAGAGGAGCCATACCGGCTCATCCCACCAGAGTTCCAGTCACTGGAGTGCAGGGATGGAAAGGATAGACCCAGCAGAGAATCCAGCATCACGAGGAGGCTTAGCTTCCCGGACACCCACAGCACCAACAGTTGAGAGCCAGGGACCGTGGAGAGAGACGGCGGTAACCCAAGAGAGAGTCCTCAGTGCAGCAACCCGGGTATGGAGGAGAGAAAAAGTAAGTTAGGTTCTATACCTGCCCGACTCAGAACAGGAAAGCTGAACAAGGAGGCCTATAACATCAGTAAAGGTACCAAAAGACATTTATGTGTGCATGTCCCTCCTTCCACCTGCATCACACCGACTGCGCTCCCCTACTCCAACCTTGTGCAGAAACGACTGTGCTGCCCTATTCCACCATCACAGTCATTAGCCCCGGGGATCCCGCTCCTCCTGTAAGGAGCCACTCCATTTTGCTGCCGCCCATCACCCCGGAGGTTCCAGCTTCGCCAGTGTCATCACCGGAACCTACAGGTGGCGTCACGAATAGACATTTTTATTATTTTCTTTTTCCACATTTTTCATTGACCACTAGGCCCACAGCCTCAGGCACCGCTACCCGTGACACTCCCAAACCGCGTCTGAGATCTGAGTCCCCCGGGCCTGGGTAGGACAGTATCATCAAAGATGAACTTGCGGGACCTTTTCGGGTTGAGGATGGAGTGAAGCTCAACTCCCGGACCTACTGCCAGTTTCTGGAAGACAACTTCTTCAAGCAGTGGTACAAGAAGAAGTCGGTATCGTTCAAGAAAAACATGATTTTCATGGAGGACAATGCTCCATCACATGATCCAACTACTCCACAGCGTGGCTGGCCAGTAAAGGTCTAAAAGAAGAAAAAATAATGACATGGCCCCCTTGTTCACCAGATCTGAACCCCATAGAGAACCTGTGGTCCCCCTAAAATGTGAGATCTACAGGGTGGGAAAACAGTACACCTCTGGGAACAGTGTCTGGGAGGGAAAACAGTACACCTCTGGGAACAGTGTCTGGGAGGGAAAACAGTACACCTCTGGGGACAGTGTCTGGAGGCTGTGGTGGCTGCTGCACGCAATGTGGATCGTAAACCGATCAAGCAACTTCCACAATCTATGGATGGAGGCTGCTGAGTGTCATCATATAGAAAGGAGGCTATATTGGGCACTAATTGTTTTGGGTTTTGTTTTTGCATGTCACAAAAGTTCCTGTATCATTCCATTGGTTTCAATGGTGCCTGTACATGGGAAGTGATGTCAATAATGACCTATATTAGGTAGCAGTAATGATAATGGCCTGTAAAAGGTAAGAGGGGTGATATTATAAAGAAAAGGTCCTGTATCATCTCCCTGGTTCCACTGGTGTCTATATAAAGAAACTAATGACAGTAATGATTGTAGTAGGTATAATGGGTGATAACACGAAGAAAGGTTCCTGCGTCATCTTCTCAGTTTTATTGGCGTCTGCACAGGGGATTAGATAACAGTAATGACCCATAATAGGTAGAAGGAGTGATGACATGAAGAAAGGTTCTCATATCATTCCCCTGGATTACAAGGGAAAAGATTATAGTAACAAACAAGTCATTAGCAACATGGGTGATGACCTGAAGAAAGGCTCCTGCATCCCTCTTTCATATGCATGTAACATTAAAATTAGATCTGAAACAAAATAACTTTGTTCATATATGAACTTGCCGGCAGTATAGTCCAGTATGTGAGCTCTCAGATAGTTTGTCAGGCAGACACTGGGGTGGATATATCAAACCTTTCTAGAAGAAGCCTCTCTGTTACCCATAAATACCTGACACCCGACTATAAACATTCAATACACAAATGATTTATAGTGATCACATTCTACTCTATTGGACAAGAGGAGATCAGACCTGTGTGTGCCTGGATATAGGACACAATATTCTGAGAAATCCACTTGGAATCACCAGAGTTGTAAATTGGGAAGGTTCAATAATAGAAGTCTCCACCAGGTGGCAGCATAGGAACGTATTTATTGTCACTGGAGTTCTTCTGTACATTGTAACTTTAAGAAGCAAAACAAAAAATAGTAATAATAATTTACTCCTCTGGAATTTTTGCCAAATTTTTGCAAAGAAATTATTATTTATTTTTGACATGACTATCACACGGATCAGCTGATGATACAGGAACTGACACTTTGTCCATCCGGTTGCAATATATATATGCACGGTATACTGTATATATATATATATATATATATATATATATATATATATATATATATATATAGGTCTGGGAACTTGCTCTCAACCTTATGGAGAGAGCGAAGTAGGTGAGGAGATTGTAAGCCACTTCCCTCCTCTCAGATGTATGCATATATGCAAATTTGCACTTCACTAAGGAAGTTGAGAAACTCCCGTGCCACATTTAAGCAGCTTCCTCAAAGTCATAATCGCTTTCCTACAAGCTTTTAATATAACTAAGGGATTTGTGCCAGATCAGAACCCCAAACTACAGATGCTGCGTTTCGGGGTACCTGCTCCTCATCAGTGTAGTGTGTGGGATATTCTGATCTGGCAGAGTGAGTGGGCTAAGACAAGGTCTGGGAACTTGCTCTCAACCTTATGGAGAGAGCGAAGTAGGTGAGGAGATTGTAAGCCACTTCCCTCCTCTCAGATATATGCATATATGCAAATTTGCACTTCACTAAGGAAGTTGAGAAACTCCCGTGCCACATTTAAGCAGCTTCCTCAAAGTCATAATCGCTTTCCTACAAGCTTTTAATATATATATATAATATATATATATATATATATTATATATATATATATATCTGGCAAAAACTAAGAGACCACTGTAAAATGTTCAATTTCTCAGTTTTTTCTCTTTATAGGTATATTTTTGAGTAAAATGTACATTGTTATTTTATTCTATAAACTACTGACAACTTCTCTCCGAAATTCAAAACTAAAAATTGTGTATTTATTTACAGCAAATTAGAAATCGTCAAAATAATAAAAAACAAACATCAGACCTCAGATAATGCAAAGAAAACAACAATACTAATATCTTAACTCAGAAAGAGTTAAGAAATCAATATTTGGTGGAATATCCATGATTTTTAATGACAGCTTTCATGTGTGACCTTAGGCCACTCCTGGCACACAACGTTAAGCAGCTCTTCATTGTTTGATGGCTTGTGATTATCCATCTTCCTCTTGATTAAATCCCACAGGTTTTCAATGGGGTTCAGGTCTGGAGATTGGGCTGGCCATGACAGGGTCTTGATGTGGTGCTCCTTCATCCACACATTGATTGACCTAGCTGTGTGGCATTGTCACATTGTCCTGCTGGAAAAACCAGTCCTCAGAGTTGGGGGACATTGCCTGAGCAGAAGGAAGCAAGTGTTTTTCAAGCATAACCTTGTATGTGGCTTGATTCATACGTCCTTCGCAAAGATGAACCTGCCCAATTCCAGCCTTGCTGAAGCATCCCCAGATCATCACCGATCCTCCACCAAATCTCACAGTGGGTGCAAGACACTATGGCATGTACGCCTCTCCAGGTCTCCATCTAACCATTAGATGACCAGGTGTTGGGCAAAGCGGAAAATTAGACTCATCAGAGAAGACTACCTTACTCCAGTCCTGTATGGTCCAATCCTTATGGTCTTTGGCAAACTTCAGCCTGGCTCTCCTTTGATTCTCATTGATGGAAGGCATTTTCTAGCTTTACATGCCTTGAGCCCTGCCTCTAGGGGCCTATTATGAACTGTTCTTGCTGTGCACTTCACCCCAGCTGCCATTTGCCATTCCTTTTGTAGGTCACTTGATATCATCCTGCTGTTGCTGAGTGATATTCGAATAAGATGACAGTCATCCCGGTCAGTGGAGAGTCACTTTCGCCCTCTGCCGGTCTGTAGCTTTGTTGTCCCCAATGTCTGCTGCTTGACCTTGTTGTTATGTACCGCCATCTTCAAAATTGTAAGGATGGAGGCAACATGACGCTCACTGTATCCCCCTGCTAGTAAATCCAGAATTGAGCCCTTCTGTTCCTCATTCAAGACTTTTCATTTCAACTCCTTTAGCATGGTTACAAGTTATTTTTCATTCAAATTACTTTTGGGCTATTCCTAGCACTTGTTTTGCCATCCAGCTTGTCCTATTGCAAGAGGATTGTGAAGACCACAGCAGTGTTTTTTATATCTTCCCTCGTTAAATAAGATTTGGTTCAGGTGATCACCTAATCAGAAGCACAGTAATAGAATGCGGTGGACTGTGGTTGGAATTCAACTGACACTGGAATGGAACGGCTGTCACACATGTAGAGATGGGGATTGTTAGAAAACTGTGCAGTGGTCTCTTAATTTTTGCCAGAGCTGTACAGTCATATGAAAAAGTTTGGGCACCCCTCTTAATCTTACTCATTTTTTTTGTTTAAAATAGTTTTTTTGAAACCGCTATTTCAGTGTGATATATGTAATAACTGATGGACACAGTCACTTGGTGACTGAAACGTCACGTAGTCGCCCTGTGGGCCTGATTAAAGGCATCTAAAGACCTTGGACTGGAGTGCTGCTGTCGTTTTTTGTTATATATTAAGCAAGGATTGGATTGCTGGACAGATTTGCACCCAAAATCTTGGTGCTGCTCAAAGGTTTTTTGTATATATATATATATATATATATAAAATCAAAAAATCAGGCAGCACTCCTTCAGGTAGTGAAATGGACTCTTTATTCCATGTGATGCGACGTTTCGGAGCTACAACTCCTTCCTCAAGCATCGGAGTTGTAGCTCCGAAACGTCGCATCACATGGAATAAAGAGTCCATTTCACTACCTGAAGGAGTGCTGCCTGATTTTTTGATTTTACATGGCTGACGGCTGAGCACCGTTTACAGGACATTGCACCGGCTAAGTATATTAAGTTTGTGCTGATTCTATTTTTTCACTTTTTATATATATATATATATATATATATATATATATATATATATACATATACAGTTAGGGCCAGAAAGATTTGGACAGTGACACAAGTTTTGTTATTTTAGCTGTTTACAAAAACATGTTCAGAAATACAATTATATATATAATATGGGCTGAAAGTGCACACTCCCAGTTGCAATATGAGAGTTTTCACATCCAAATCGGAGAAAGGGTTTAGGAATCATAGCTCTGTAATGCATAGCCTCCTCTTTTTCAAGGGACCAAAAGTAATTGGACAATGGACTCTAAGGGCTGCAATTAACTCTGAAGGCGTCTCCCTCGTTAACCTGTAATCAATGAAGTAGTTAAAAGGTCAGGGGTGGATTCCAGGTGTGTGGTTTTGCATTTGGAAGCTGTTGCTGTGACTAGACAACATGCGGTCAAAGGAACTCTCAATTGAGGTGAAGCAGAACATCCTGAGGCTGAAAAAAAAGAAAAAATCCATCAGAGCGATAGCAGACATGCTTGGAGTAGCAAAATCAACAGTTGGGTACATTCTGAGAAAAAAGGAATTGACTGGTGAGCTTGGGAACTCAAAAAGGCCTGAGCGTCCACGGATGACAACAGTGGTGGATGATCGGCGCATACTTTATTTGGTGAAGAAGAACCCGTTCACAACATCAACTGAAGTCCAGAACACTCTCAGTGAAGTAGGTGTATCTGTCTCTAAGTCAACAGTAAAGAGAAGACTCCATGACAGTAAATACAAAGGGTTCACATCTAGATGCAAACCATTCATCAATTCCAAAAATAGACAGGCCAGAGTTAAATTTGCTGAAAAACACCTCAAGAAGCCAGCTCAGTTCTGGAAAAGTATTCTATGGACAGATGAGACAAAGATCAACCTGTACCAGAATGATGGGAAGAAAAAAGTTTGGAGAAGAAAGGGAACGGCACATGATCCAAGGCACACCACATCCTCTGTAAAACATGGTGGAGGCAACGTGATGGCATGGGCATGCATCGCTTTCAATGGCACTGGGTCACTTGTGTTTATTGATGACATAACAGCAGACAAGAGTAGCCGGATGAATTCTGAAGTGTACCGGGATATACTTTAAGCCCAGATTCAGCCAAATGCTGCAAAGTTGATTGGACGGCGCTTCATAGTACAGATGGACAATGACCCCAAGCATACAGCCAAAGCTACCCAGGAGTTCATGAGTGCAAAAAAGTGGAACATTCTGCAATGGCCAAGTCAATCACCAGATCTTAACCCAATTGAGCATGCATTTCACTTGCTGAAATCCAGACTTAAGACGGAAAGACCCACAAACAAGCAAGACCTGAAGGCTGCGGCTGTAAAGGCCTGGCAAAGCATTAAGAAGGAGGAAACCCAGCGTTTGGTGATGTCCATGGGTTCCAGACTTAAGGCAGTGATTGCTTCCAAAGGATTCGCAACAAAATATTGAAAATAAAAATATTTTGTTTGGGTTATGTTTATTTGTCCAATTACTTTTGACCTCCTAAAATGTGGAGTGTTTGTAAAGAAATGTGTACAATTCCTACATTTTCTATCAGATATTTTTGTTCAACCCTTCAAATTAAACGTTACAATCTGCACTTGAATTCTATTGTACAGGTTTCATTTCAAATCCAATGTGGTGGCATGCACAGCCCAACTCGCGAAAATTGTGTCACTGTCCAAATATTTCTGGCCCTAACTGTATATATATACTAGATGGCGGCCCGATTCTAAAGAATCGGGTAGTCTAGAATCCATATATAGTTTACTTAATAGTTAGGGGAGTGCGGTGAAATTGATTGTGTGTATACAGGTGGCTCAGTAGTTAGCACTGTATATGGTGGCTCAGTGGTTAGCACTGTATATGGTGGCTCAGTGGTTAGCACTGTATACGGTGGCTCAGTGGTTAGCACTGTATATGGTGGCTCAGTGGTTAGCACTGTATATGGTGGCTCAGTGGTTAGCACTGTATACGGTGGCTCAGTGGTTAGCACTGTACGGTGGCTTAGTGGTTAGCACTGTATATGGTGGCTCAGTGGTTAGCACTGTATGGAGGCTCAGTGGTTGGCACTGTATATGGTGGCTCAGTGGTTATCACTGTACGGTGGCTCAGTGGTTAGCACTGTATATGGTGGCTCAGTGGTTAGCACTGTATATGGTGGCTCAGTGGTTAGCACTGTATATGGTGGCTCAGTGGTTAGCACTGTATATGGTGGCTCAGTGGTTAGCACTGTATATGGTGGCTCAGTGGTTAGCACTGTATACGGTGGCTCAGTGGTTAGCACTGTATGGTGGCTCAGTGGTTAGCACTGTATATGGTGGCTCAGTGGTTGACACTGTATATGGTGGCTCAGTGGTTAGCACTGTATATGGTGGCTCAGTAGTTAGCACTATATATGGTGGCTCAGTGGTTAGCACTATATATGGTGGCTCAGTGGTTAGCACTGTATATGGTGGCTCAGTGGTTAGCACTGTATATGGTGGCTCAGTGGTTAGCACTGTATACACTGGCTCAGTGGTTAGCACTGTATACACTGGCTCAGTGGTTAGCACTGTATACACTGGCTCAGTGGTTAGCACTGTATATAGTGGCTCAGTGGTTAGCACTGTATGGTGCCTCAGTGGTTAGCACTGTATATGGTGGCTCAGTGGTTAGCACTGTATATGGTGGCTCAGTGGTTAGCACTGTATATGGTGGGTCAGTGGTTAGCACTGCGCGGTAGCTTAGTGGTTAGCACAGTATGATGGCTGAGTGGTTAGCACAGTATGGTGGCTCAGTGGTTAGCACAGTATACGCTGGCTCAGTGGTTAGCACAGTATGATGGCTCAGTGGTTTTCAGTGTATATGGTGGCTCAGTGGTTAGCACAGTATGATGGCTCAGTGGTTTTCAGTGTATATGGTGGCTCAGTGGTTAGCAGTGTATTTGATGGCTCAGTGGTTTTCACGGTGTGAAGGCTTAGTGGTTTGCACAGTGCGGTGGCTCAGTGGTAAGCCGAAACGCGTAGTGAGAGAGACCAGTAATACTCATTAAAAGAAGTTTTATAATTGAATTGGACAAACTTCCCGGAGTTTATTCAGAATGCGCCTGCTTAAACCGCTTGTTTAACTTTTACTGATCTATAAAACAGTCACAATCTTTAAACCCTTTAGTGAAAATTTAAATAAAAAATGAAGCCAAAACGTTTTTTTTCAGGATTCTGCCAAAAAACTGGAAAAAACACTAATAAAGTGTTGCATGCAAATAAAAATAGTATCGTCAAAACTGTCATCTTGTCCCACAAAAAACTAGCCACCATACAGCTACATCAGTGGAAAAATAAAACTATAGCTCTCAGAATACAGCAATGCAAAAACAATTCTTTTTTTCTATAAAATATTTTTCATTGTGTAAAAGCAGCAAAACATTAAAAAATATATAAAAATGTGATATTGCTGTAACTGTACTGACCTGAAAAATAAACCTGTCTTATCACTTATCACCTGTCATACCATATATTGAACAGTATAAGAAGAAAAAAAAAACAAAATAACAATTCCTAAATTGCTGTTTCACGTTCATTCTGCCTCCCAAAAACTGGAATAAAATGAACCAAAATTGTTGATTGCCCGAAAATGGTAGCAATTAAAAACATCAACTCATCTTGAAAAAAAACAACCCTCACATGACTGGCAGCAGAAGCCTATAAAGATAACAGCTCCTAAAATATGGTGAAACAAATATTATTTTTGAAAAAAGAAATATATTTTGTTGTGATAGTAGCTAAACTAAAAAAAAACTACGGTATATAAATCTTGTATTGCTGTAATCTCACCAACTAGAAGCATAACGCCGTCTAGTCACTTATATTGCACTGTGAACAACATAATAAATAAATAAAAGCAATTCTTCACCTGCTGTTGATTTATTCATTCTGCCCCTCATTGAAGCAAGGCTCAGCTCACATTTATCCCGAGCCCTTTGCTGAGCGCTTACACTAGGGTTTACATGTAAATCTCTTAAAAACGTAATACAGACAGCTGGAGTCTGATATTGACAAGGTGGAAAGGGCCATGGTTATTGGACCTCCCCATCCTAAAAATAACAGGCCACAGCTGTGCCAGGATTGGCATCTCCATTAGATGCCCAATCCTTGGCACATTGCCCCTACTTCCCTCCTACCCTGGTGCTTTGGCAAACGTGCTAATGGTATTTGGACTTAATGGCAGCTGGGTAATGTCAGCTGACATCAAACACAGATGTTAGTAATGTTGAGGCTTCAATCAGATACCCTATACTAGTAACCAAGTAAGTAAGGACACAAATTACAACTACACCAATTAATATTTGATTTGAAAGCTGACCCCAATACATTCTTCTTTCACCATTTTTTTAAATTAAAATCCATTCTCCATTCTTGAAAAGTCTACCATTCCACCCAACCAAAAAAGTATGTTAACGCGGGTATCACGCAGCAGGGAATCCTGCTGTGTGACATGAGATAACCTCAGTGACATCAGTGCTCTTCACACTGGCTCTCTGCCAAGAGCTGCGTTATCACACAAGATCTAGCAGATATATCTCACCAGTATCGTGAGACAGCATGTATGAGGAGTAGTGATGTCAGGTGTCAGGGAGTACAGTGCTTTTTCAATCTCGCGGAATAGCCCCATGTGACCGCTCAAGTCTGAGCTGCTGTAATCTTGGTAATGGCACCACTTGTCACACTGTCACCAGTGAATGCGTGCCTGATCTCACAGCATATGGGTATGCTCTCTGTGAACATGACCCTCCATATGCTTGTAAGATGTTCAAAGAAGAACCAAAAAACTCAAGGATTTCTCTTGCTCCCTGGATACCTCCACAGAGACTTCTAGAGCAGGGGTGATCAACTCCAGTCCTCAAGGGCTGCAAGCAGTCATGTTTTCAGGATTTCCATAACATTGCAAAGGTAGCAATTGAATCACCTGCACAGATTCAAACACCTTGTGCAATGCTAAGGAAATCCTGAAAACATACACTGTTTGTAGCCCTTGACGACTGGAGATGCTGAACCCTGCTCTACACGAGTGTGTGTAGTGTCTTGCATTTCCAAACCTGACACCTTGAGGCCAGAAGCCTCTAGCTTCTTCTCCAGCATCTGAAGGGGAGTATACATTTTTACATTTATTTTACACTGGGGAACACAATTTTTTAGGAGTTAGGTCAGACAACTGTTCTTAATTAATTTTTGGATGCTGAATCCAGAAATGATCTCAGTTTTTCTGTATCACGACAAGTTTTTGAACTATAGGATTTTTTTCTTCTCAAAAATATGTAAACTACTGTACCTAAAAAGTGTTTTGTTTTTTTTAAATAGTACAAATATGAACAAAAAATGAAATATATGAGAAATAGGCATGACAAATATGTTTTTTAACACTATCAGTTTTTTACAGCTCTATATGTGTCGAATTGTAATCAGATAACAAGTCTTATTACAGATATCAGTGCAATTGTGCTTCTCTGGCAGGTAAGTTGTGGAGGAAAAACTTGACGTGCTAGAAAAAAACTGACTACCTTTTTGGAATCAGCATGCCAATTTTACTATAAATCAGCTCAAAAACCGAACTCAACAGAAATTTTTTTTCAAATTGTTCCCCAGTGTAAGCTGAGATAATGACCTTTGGGTTTTCATTGACTTGTAAGCCATCATCATCAACATTTACAGAAATTAACACTTGAAATAGAACACTCTGTAATGACTCTATATGATATATGCATTTCACTTTTTGTGTTGAACTACTGAAATATATTAACTGGATGATATTCTAATTCATCGAGATGAACCTGTGTGTGTGTGTATATATATATATATACATATCAGTGTGTGTTCTTGGTTAATTTACTTCTGTTACATACTTATACGCCGTCTACATGAATAATATATTTGCCATATTAATATATGATGATTGTTCATTGCAGGTTGTGTTTTTGGTTGGTTAGCTCTTTTAATATATTTAGTTTAGTGAAGAACATTTCAATTAATCTTGTGTAGATTTCTTACTAATGATGGTGGGGGCCATCTCTCCCCCCTGTGCTGTGCTGTTTCTCCATATTTTTTCCACCTCACTCTCTGCACCCTCCTTGTGGTCACTCTCTACACCCCTGTGGTCGCTCTCTGCCCACCCCTGTGCTGCCTCTCTGCCCCCACTGAGGTCACTGCCAGCCCCCTTGTGCAGTCTCTCTGCCCCCCTGTGGTCGTTCTCTGCCCCCCGTGCATGCTTTCTGCCCCCCTGTACTGCCTATCTGCCCCAAATGAGGTTGCTCTCAGTTCCCCCCGGTGGTCGCTCTCATGAGGAACTGGCGCAGTTCTTCATTCGGTGGACGGCGGGGTGAGCGGGACGGTTGAGGAGGACAGAGCGATCGGGGTGTGAGAGCGAGCATAGTGAGCTGGGGGATGTGAGAGCGAAAAAACTCCCAAAATATTGCCTGGTAAATATCATTGCACTTAGCAGCAGGCTGATAGCTCCTCCGAGAGGCAGCACGGTGTCCGTATACCGGTGCTCAGTCACCTACAACCCACAGATGGGGGCGGTTGTGCACCAGCGTCCGGCCATGCTGTCAGGGAGGCGACCATGGCATTTATAGACACAAGGTTACCACAGGGCTCTGCCACTTAGATATATGTGAAGCATGTGTCAGAGCAGCCTATTGGTCACACCCGCTATTAGATCAGGCGGGCTGCTCTGCATTGATTACATGCCTCAGAAGTGACAGACGCCCCCCAGAGGGCCCAGCTCAAACTGCAGATACAAAAAATGCAACAAAACTCTAAAGATGAAAATGTGAGGAGTTAGTGATATTTTGGGCCAAAATACGTAAGCTCGTAACCCACCATCAAGGGCCCTCATGCTTACGAGTCCTAACCATATGTCTGCTGCCATATGTTTGTTTAAACTTTCAGAATCACCGAGTAGGACATAAAATCACAAAAAACTCACCAAACTATTGCCCGGTAAATATGATTTCACTTAGCAGCAGGCTGATAGCTCCTCCACAAGGTAACCGTTGTGTCTATAAATGCCACCAGTCACTTCCCTGACAGCTTGGCCGGACGTTGGTGATACAACCGCCCCCACTGTGGGTTGTAGGTGACTGAGCACCGGTATACGGACACCTGTGTTGCCTCATGGAGGAGCTATCAACCTGCTGCTAAGTGCAATGATATTTACTGGGCAATATTTTGGTGAGTTTTTTTGTGATTTTATGTCCTACTCGGTGATTTGGGATGTGAGATCGAGGGACGAGAGTGCAGAGCACAATGGAGGAGTGCAGAACCCAATCAGCGAAATTTGCTTTTACGTTGTCATGGCCTCATCACTTTCTCAAAGGAGAAGAGCCACATGTGAATGGTGCAGCAGAGGGAATAATCACCCACGTTTCATTTACATGGTGATCTTCAAAGCTATATTTCCCGGATTGTGGGGTCCCAGAGAGGGGGTCAAATCCAGAGAGTATGCAGGACACGAGACGTGGTACTGTGCATTGTATATATACAGAATAATACAGATACTGAGGATTACACCCAGTATACAGGCAGGAGAAGTGGTACTGTGCAGTGTATATATACAGAATAATACAGATACTGAGGATTACACCCAGTATACAGGACAGGAGAAGTGGTGCTGTGCAGTGTGTATATACAGAATAATACAGATACTGAGGATTACACCCAGTATACAGGACAGGAGAAGTGGTGCTGTGCATGTTATATACAGAATAATACAGATACTGAGGATTACACCCAGTATACAGGACAGGAGAAGTGGTACTGTGCAGTGTATATATACAGAATAATACAGATACTGAGGATTACACCCAGTATACAGGACAGGAGAAGTGGTACTGTGCAGTGTATATATACAGAATAATACAGATACTGAGGATTACACCAGTATACAGGACAGGAGAAGTGGTACTGTGCAGTGTATATATATACAGAATAATACAGATACTGAGGATTACACCTAGTATACAGGCACAGGAGAAGTGGTACTGTGCAGTGTATATATACAGAATAATACAGATACTGAGAATTACACCCAGTATACAGGACAGGAGAAGTGGTACTGTGCAGTGTATATATACAGAATAATACAGATACTGAGGATTACACCCAGTATACAGGACAGGAGAAGTGGTACTGTGCAGTGTATATATACAGAATAATACAGATACTGAGGATTACACCCAGTATACAGGACAGGAGAAGTGGTACTGTGCATTGTATATATAAAGAATAATATGATATTTAGGATTACACAGGAACAGAGAATTATACCCAGCATACCCAGGAGGATGTGCTATATAGATAGGAGGCTGTGGTATATACATAACCAAGACTCAGCCAGATCCTAAAGATGGGGAAAGATGAAAGGTGGAAGCAGAAAGTCCAGTGTGGGCGCAGAGAGAAACAGAATCCATGGAGGCACCGGGAAGAACAGAGAGCAAAGTCTGCCCGCAAGAAAACTTTCTGATGCTGCAATTACAGACTGACGGTGGTATACACAACACAGACTGTGGGCTGTACACCATTAGAGACTGCATGCTGTATACACATTAGAGACTGAAGCTGTATACATATTAAAGATTGCGGGCTGTATGCACATTACAGACTGCGGGCTGTATACACATCACAGACTGTGGGCTGTATGCACATTACAGATGCGGCTGTATAACATCACAGCTGGTGTATGACATACAGACTGCGTGTATACATCACAGACTGCGGGCTGTATGCACATTACAGACTGCCCGATGTATACACATTTCAGACTGTGGGCTGTATGCACATTCCATTAGAAAGTGATCCGCTGCACACTAAACACAATATATGACATAATGGAATGTTTGACTGACATATAGGAAACTAATGCAAATTTTGAAGATGAAAATTGACATTGCAGAAACTGCTTCAGGAAACAACATAAAAAATGATAATCTTAGTTGATGCATTGGCCATTGCATGTTAAGCCCGATAACCTGCGCCAAGGTGTTCTCATGTATACCAGGTCCTCTATTTCCCTTACCTTATGGCTCTGTCTGTAGTGCAAATGCTTATGAGGGTATAAGCCTCTGAGTGCAATTTAAAACCACATGTATGGGTGTGGTTGGAAGTTGGACTACAAGATGGTGGAAAAACATGGCTAATCTTGACTAGGCTATCGGGGAAGGGTGCTCAGTCAAAATGACTACGGGCTGTATGCACATTACAGACTGCGGGCTGTCTACTTCTTTTCTCGGTGGTGGCCCACTAAAAGCTTGGTGCTGCTGGATTGAAGGAAGAGGCACTGAAAGTCCCAAAGGCATGAATATTCTAATCCCTGGTGAGCCAGTGGAAGGGTGAGACTCTTGCTTATTACATTGTGTGTTGTGCTTGGTTGTGTTATATGCTTTTGACTGTTGGGGATCCAATAAAGTGTTATCATTGTGGTTCCCTCACCATGTGTTGTTTGAATAGTGTTTTGTTCATGGGTAAGGAGTTTGGGCGTACAGTGGGATGAGCCCTTGTCCATGCGGTCCTTCTAAAGGCAGCCGGACGGGTGCACCCACTGACGCCGTGTATGTACAATTTACTAAGGTGCCAACCTGTGCTCTCTTCATACATTGACCATGAGGATGACCATGATACCAATTTGTGGTTGATACTCTCTTTGCTTTGCAGCAATAGTCCTGTCCAACTTCATGCTGGTCTTGGCACTAATCATGGTAGCACCCTTTACCAGATGCCACAAGTCTGCAATCTTTCATGTCCTCCTCCCCTTCCTCTGACCTCCATATCGTGATTCTCCAAAAATCGACTGGTGATGACATAAAGCAAGGAATCACACAAAGGAAGCAATGTTTCAAAGTGTTTCCTACAAGCTTCCCTCCTTCTTCATACACCATTATTATAAGAGGGCAAAATATTTTCCAAGGAAAGCATCTCCATACAATATTAATAATCCAAACCTGTGAGCGTCATCGGCAGCTGGGCTCACGACAAAAGAATTATCAGTCAAGGAAATCTCCTGTCATCTTTGCAGCATGTGATGATATGAGAAAGACCGGGCTGCCAACGAACACGGAGCGGAGCGCCGCAGCAGTTATGCAAAATATCTCTAATCCCATTGTTTTCCAGCTGTCTGCATCCCGACCACAAGAGGTCGGATCGTTCCCACTCCATCTGGACAGAAACGTCTCTGCAGGAGCTGAGGAAACTGTCAGGCGAGCGAAGAGGGACATTGTATCTACCAAAATAATCAACGAATCACTACAGTGAAAATTCATTTTATTGTGTTTTTTTTAATGCAAACTCCTTTTACGTAATACCTAAAAAATATCACATGGTAGAGTGATAACAGGTGTCTAAGGAGACCTACACTACTCAGGAGACAGGACCCTGCACATAAGAGCTGACACTCTACAGAAGATAGGACCCTGCACATAATAGCTGACACTGTACAGGAGAGAGTGCCCTGCCCATAAGAGCTGACACTCTACAGGAGAGAGAGAGGACCCTGCACATAGTAGCTGACACGCTACAGAAGAGAGGACCCTGTACATAAGAGCTGACACTCTACAGGAGAGAGAGAGAGGACCCTGCACATAAGAGCTGACACTGTACAGGAGAGAAGACCCTGCCCATAAGAGCTGACACTGTACAGGAGAGAGGACCCTGCACACAAGAGCTGACACTGTACAGGAGAGAGGACCCTGCACACAAGAGCTGACACTCTGCAGGATACAGGACCCTGTACATAAGAGCTGACACTCTACAGGAGAGAGAGAGAGGACCCTGCCCATAAGAGCTGACACTGTACAGGAGAGAAGACCCTGCCCATAAGAGCTGACACTGTACAGGAGAGAGGACCCTGCACACAAGAGCTGACACTGTACAGGAGAGAGGACCCTGCACATAAGAGCTGACACTCTGCAGGATACAGGACCATGCACATAAGAGCTGACACTCTACAGGAGAGAGGACCTGCACATAAGAGCTGACACTCTGCAGGATAGAGGACCATGCACATGACCCGCCCATGGGTCTATGGAGACTCAGTATCTGGGCGTTTGCTGTAAGGGGGATGTCACTGGTGGCCTGTCCGGACCCTCAGCTCTGGGGGTCAGCTGAATAATTGTTAAAAATAATAAAGTCTCGTGACGCCACCTGTGGATTCTGGTGAAGGCACCAGTGCTGCTCCAGGCCTCTGGGGATGATGTACGGACAACTTGGGTGGTCTAGCTCCCTACAGGTGGAGCAGGGTCCCCACGGCAGTGATGAGGAGACGGCTATTTGTACAGGGAGTTTGTTAGGCAGCCGGGCTGCTGCGACAGTCTCTAAGCCGAACGGGTTCAGGGATGGAAAAACTGACACACACACTGTGGATCGTTTGAGTACCTTTACTGGTGGTATTGCAGGCACAATCCAGGATGCACTCCAGGTGGTTGGGATGGCACTTCTGGATTTCCACAGTGAGTGACTGATAAGGCCTCATTTTCTCTTTTCCCTTGTTGAAGTCTCTGACCCATGTGAAACTAAGCCTGACTTCCTCTGTGTCTTTCTCTCACCCGTTCTGTATTGTCGAGAACCTCTGTGTGGGCTACCGCTATGGCTTCTCCTGTGGTCCCTGGCGCCCCTATTGCTTACATGGCGGGTGTCCGGGAAACTGGAGTCTCCTCGATGAACCAGTGTTTCTGCTGGGCTTGATGCTCTTCTGCAGACTCGGACTCGGACGTGCCCGGGTTGCTTCCAGGGGTGAACTGGTATGGCTCCTCTGCCCCCAGTCTGCTCCTCTACTCCTTAAGCCTTGCCTTCAACCTCACTTTCAGGCCCTCACACTGGCTAGGCTAGTCAACTGGCTCGGGCCTAGCACGGCTCCGACACACCAGGACATCTTCACAGTTCTCCTAGTGACTGCACACTCTAGCTAACTCTGCCCACAGCACCAGTATTTATAGGTGATCTTGCTTAACGGCAGCAAGTGGAGCTCTCCCTACTGTTCTGGGGTGGAAGGTGTTGTGTGTATGTGGGTTACCTGTTGTGGAAATTCATCCATGCCGTAGGTGGTCCTGTGGCTACCTGTAATGGCAGGGTGCCACACACATAAGAGCTGACACTCTACAGGAGAGAGAACCCTGCACATAAGAGCTGACACTCTACAGAATAGAGGACCCTGTACATAAGAGCTGACACTCTGCAGGAGAAAGAACCCTATACATAAGAGCTGACACTCTACAGCAGAGAGGACCCTGCACATAAGAGCTGACACTCTACAGGAGAGAGGACCCTGACCATAAGAGCTGACACTCTACAAGAGAGAGGACCCTGCACATAAGAGCTGACACTCTACAGGAGAGAGGACCCTGCACATAAGAGCTGACACTCTACAAGAGAGAGGACCCTGCACATAAGATCTAACACTCTACAGGAGAGAGGACCCTGCACATAAGAGCTGACACTCTACAGAAGAGAGAGGACCCTGCTAAAAGTGCTTGTATTTATAAACCAAAGTGGAAAAACTAAATATATTGGAAAAGGTCAGTTTGTGGCTTTTGGTCTATTGTTATATGAAAATATGACACAGTCCATCTTAAAAGTGAGTGTGGAGAGACGGGGATCAGTGGGTGCTCTTGTCCGCTGGTCCAGCCGCTTTAGAAAGACAGCATGGACCAGGGCTCATCCCAAACTGAACACCCAAGCTCCTTACCCATGGGCGGAACACTACTCAAGACAACACAGGGTGAGGGAACCACAATATTAAGGCTTTATTGGATCCCCAAGCAGTTAACAGCATATAACACAATCTGCAAAACACAAAATGTAACAGGTAACAGAGTCTCACCCTTCCGCTGGGTCACCAGGGATTAGAATATAGCACAGCAAAGTCTGTAGCCAAGTGACTGGATTGTCCCAACCTGTGTTGCTTCCTTATGCAGTCTTTGATATCCCAGCCGAATCCGAACATTCGATGCTGAAGTCTTTGTAGTATTATAATCTAGGTTCTGATCCCCTTCGTCAGCACCAAAGTACCTAGGCATGGGTATGACTTATGACTTGCCAATCGGGTCCATAGATCCTAAATTAGCTTCATGTAACAAGTCCCATGCACGTCTAGTCGGGGGCCGAAGTCCCTAGACTGAGGTCACTAAACAAAAAATCTCCTTGGTTAATGAACATGTCAGCTTATATATCCTTGATCACTCATTGCAGGATATTGGAGACGTCACAATTGGTGGAATAAGACTGTGTTCTGGCTGGATTTCAAGCTGTATATAAAATACCTCTAGTTGCATGGTATTGCTGGCAAGAGAAACTCACAGACTGATAGTTTAAATAGCATCTACGGTAGCAGTACACATAGTAATACAAAGGAATGTTAGTAGGATTAAGTTCTCTGAGCCTCTGACCTTCTATACACGCGTTATCACAAGGCATCTACAAGACTTGTAGGAACAATGAGTTGCTTTTCACAAGGTAGAGAACAAAATACAAAGAATTGTCTGGCTACATAAGAAATCATCCTATGGCGGCCGTCACACGCTAGAATATCGTGAGCGATATCATTAGCGATCACGTGCACGCGCGATCGCTAACGATATCGCTCACATCGCTGGTGAGCTGTCACACAGACAGACTCACCAGCGATGTGGAGCAGCGAGATCGCTGGTAACTATGGTACACATCGGGTTACTAGGTGCCGCGCGGCGCTTAGTAACCCGACGTTTACCATAGATACCATCTCCCAGCATAGGCTCTGCCGCTGGGAGATCGTTCATCGTGGTGTCACACACCACGATGAAGCAGATTGAACAAGCGATGATCGCTAGATATGAGCTCGGGCTCTCATATCTGCGATGTCACGATCATTGTACATTGTACATTGTAAAATCGCTTGATCGCACGTAACGATGCACAAACGATATCGCTTAAGCGATCAAAAAGCAGATCACTTAAATGATATCGTTCAAGATATTGCACCGTGTGACGGCCGCCAATGTTATATATTAAAGGAATCCATTTATCACAGTGAGTCTCTTAAAAGCGACATTTTCTGTAGTAAAGCCTTTTTTTTAGGGATATAACTGATTTTAGCCCATGATATTAAATACCAAAACCCAGAGTGTGCCATGGAAAGGAAAGCTGCAATCTACTAAAGCATAAAAGATCTTTCAAAAACCAGAAAGTGAGCCGGTGGACTAACCAGAAACTTGTAGGTACGGAATTTTTTACTTTGAAGAATGCAAAAAGGGAAAGTCATCCTCTGCAGTATGCCTTCAGTGAGAGAGAACTTCCATCTAAATTGAAAAGTTCTAAAACTACATATCAAATAGCAACAACTTAATTTGGGTGCATAATTACAGTGCTGTGCAAAGTAATTGGGACAAAGCAAGTCTTTACTTGTTTTTCTTGCATTAGTTTTACTATTTCTGATAAGTGTTTTATCAGTTCTTGGTGTCGTTTTCCTTTTTCTTCCATATTTCCCTTTTCGTTTTGGAGAAAACGATCCAGTTTCATTGTGTGTGCTAATATTCTTGCATTGGTAGATTTTCCAATACCAACGGTGGAAGCGATTTCTCTAAGGGGCCCGTCACACGGTGCCACCTTGTTGGAGATGTCGGTGGTGACTGGCGGGAGCGCGCATGCTTTTGGCGCCCCGCCAGCGTCACCGCCCCCCCGTTTACACGGGGAGACACCTCCGGGGATGCACCGGCGAACTGACAGGCAGCATCGCCGCTGGGGTGTCTCAAAACCCCAGCGGCGATGCAGTACAATGTGAGCCTATGGCTCCCATCGTCTGTCAGGTCGCCAGCGGACGTTTACATTGGGCGATGTGCACACATCGCCCCAGATCGGCCGCCTGGTTTCAGAGCACTGCTCTGAAACCAGGCGACCAGTAAAAGGCATCGTCATCGCCCAATTACATTAGGCGATGCAGGGGCGATATCGGTGCTGATAGGCCACGCCCCTGCATCGCCTAAAAAATCGGCGGTACCGTCACCACTTGTATGTTCATTAAGAGTAATAATTCTAGACCTCTTCCGTGGAGTAACATCCATTTTTACATGCACGAATCACACTGAGAGAAAAAGTACACTAAACCACTCCTCACAGAAACAAGCTGTCACCTGAAGCTGAGGGGGCAGCTAGCTGTTATTTTCTGACTAAAACCAGTCAAACCACATTTTGTTACTCAAGGTTGTACACTCACACCTGTTGAAAGCAGTTAAAACTGATTTGAATCACTGACTGGTAACCCCAACTTACGATTTTACTTAAAAAATGCTTTGTCCCAATTAATTTGCACAGCACTGTACATGTTGGTCCCCAGGGAGATTGGAAGAGGGGATAAATGATTTGCCCTTCAACCCTGAAGACACATATCTATAACTATAAGCGTGAAGAGAGGCAGCTGAATTATATTGGGTATAGTGAGCACATGAAAAAAAGCACTAGACAAGACTAAGATCAACATCACCATCATTCAGCCCATACATATTGATTCTGCAGACCATATAAGAAATTACTGCACCAATATAGAAAAATATATTAGAATCTAAGAGTCCTCTGTCGTTGATGCCTTTTGATGGTGAACTGAAAAGATGGTGAATAATAGCAAGCTTTCAAGACAACTCAGGCCTCTTCTTCAGGCGTAATAATGACCAAAGAAGAGACCTGAGTTGTCTTGAAAGCTTGCTATTGTGGCGCCCCTGCGGCTCTAGTCACCATAGAAGTACTGCCCCCCACTTAGAGGTGTAGTACCCCACTCTCAGGTAAGGAAGGGGGCACTGACATGTATCCAAGCACCCAGACACCATACACAACCCCAGGTTGGGGTCGGGGCGAGATTGCTCCTACGGGAGAGCACAGACTCTGTTCCTGTCTGGAGAAGAGGAACCAGGGTAGTGAGGTTGGGTGGAGAGTAGCATTTAGGGGAGCACCCGGGAAAGAGTGAAGTTAAGAAGGACACACGTAGATGATGTGGGACACATGACGGATCATATTAAAGGGATGACAGAAACATCTAGAACCAGTTGGTAGTTGGTGGAGAGTAGCTGGTAGGACTCTATGAGGGCCAGATTGTCTGTCAAGTAGAGGGGTAACATTTGGAAGGAGACGTCCAGAGGACTGGAACCAGTGGGAGCCCACCCTAAGACCTGAGAGACAGAACGAGGGTGCTCCAAAAGAGAAAAGGGGTCCCAGAGGACTGGATAGTGAGCAATCCACTTGGGGATGCCCGCATCCACAGCGACTGCAATTGTGTAGAGGGACCTGGCCACAGAGAAGGGGTACCGGGCCCCAGACTAGTGGAGAAGAAACAGCTAGCAACTCGAAGGCTGCGGTATCTCTAAGTGCCGCAGCAAAAACCGCGCACATCCGCTTAAAAAACGGCCACATAGGGTTCAGAGACAGACGACGTAGTAACCCCAAGAAGGACCTGCGGTCACCGGCTGGCGGCACTGTGTGAGTGAGGCACAGGGCAGGAGGGCAAAGCAAGCGCAGAATAAGAGTCGACCGTGAAAGTACAGTAGCATGGGGTAACGGTTTGTGCCACTACCTTACTCTGGTGTTAGCTGGATCCAGTACTTCATCTCCAAGGATTCAGCAGTCCGCGGGTTGTTACAACGATGATGACTGCTGTGACTGGGAATGACAAAGTAAACATCTTGAGACTGCATCCCACTATGTCTGTGACTTTCTTGCTTCTTGCTATGCCCCTGCGCTGAGACACCAGTACCAACACATTGATTACATATGCTGCCCTGGGGTGGTCGACCCTACCCATGGAGGGCTCACTATCAAGTTGCCGCAGCAGCGGCCATTATTAACCACAACCTACGGGTGGCATCACGTAAATGGGAATCCCCAAGTCTGGTAACGCGATCCGAACAAGAACCTTTCCTTAATAACTAATCTCTGAGGTGCAGAAAATGGACTGTAATAACAGAAAGTAAATATAATATTACTACTTAATGGTAGTAAAGAGAGGTCAAGACAATCCGGGGTCAGGTCCAGGAAATGGCTCAGTAAGTTTTAAACTATATCAAATTGTGGGGTCTTGGTTTGTCTTTTGGTCCAAAACACGTAAGCTTGTGAGCCCCTACACGGCTCCCCACGGATCACAAGTCCTATCCACTAAATTTTTATCTCAAGTGAGCAAAGGACAAAATAGAAAATAAATTCTCTTACCATAGCAGATTCTGGTCAGACGACCATTACACTCAGTGCTGTATGCAGCTCTGCCCAGGTTTTAACTAAAGGCGTTGTGAATGCAAGACACCAGCCCCAATCACTAACAACCTCCATTCACACAGAGGGAGTGACCACTGGTTGTCCTGCACACGCTGTGTGCAGCTGGGACGTATGGGTGCGTTTGTTCTGGCGCAGGTAGCGGTGTTGAATGCCGTAACAGCCCGCCTACTGAGATGGGGGTTAATGTAAGAGGCTGGGCATACACTGTGCAGGCCTGTGTGAACTGCGCCCTATATGGAGCCCATTGTGTGTGCAGGACAACCAGTGGTCACTCCCTCTGAGTGAATGGAGGTTGTTAGTGATTGGGGCTGGTGTCTTGCATTCACAACGCCTTTAGTTAAAACCTGGGCAGAGCTGCATACAGCACTGAGTGTAATGGTCGTCTGACCAGAATCTGCTATGGTAAGAGAATTTATTTTCTATTTTGTCCTTTGCTCACTTGAGATAAAAATTTAGTGGATAGGACTTGTGATCCGTGGGGAGCCGTGTAGGGGCTCACAAGCTTACGTGTTTTGGACCAAAAGACAAACCAAGACCCCACAATTTGATATAGTTTAAAACTAACTAAATTTCCATAATGTCAGTTTTCTGTCATTTTGGTTTTTTCTTGCACTCTTTTGTTGCTGTGTGCAGCTGGGCCGTATGGGTGCGTTTGTTCTGGCGCAGGTAGCGGTGTTGAATGCCGTAACAGCCCGCCTACTGAGATGGGGGTTAATGTAAGAGGCTGGGCATACACTGTGCAGGCCTGTGTGAACTGCGCCCTATATGGAGCCAATTGTGTGTGCAGGACAACCAGTGGTCACTCCCTCTGTGTGAATGGAGGTTGTTAGTGATTGGGGCTGGTGTCTTGCATTCACAACGCCTTTAGTTAAAACCTGGGCCGAGCTGCATACAGCACTGAGTGTAATGGTCGTCTGACCAGAATCTGCTATGGTAAGAGAATTTATTTTCTATTTTGTCCTTTGCTCACTTGAGATAAAAATTTAGTGGATAGGACTTGTGATCCGTGGGAGCCGTGTAGGGGCTCACAAGCTTACGTGTTTTGGACCAAAAGACAAACCAAGACCCCACAATTTGATATAGTTTAAAACTAACTAAATTTCCATAATGTCAGTTTTCTGTCATTTTGGTTTTTTCTTGCACTCTTTTGTTGCTGTGTGCAGCTGGGCCGTATGGGTGCGTTTGTTCTGGCGCAGGTAGCGGTGTTGAATGCCGTAACAGCCCGCCTACTGAGATGGGGGTTAATGTAAGAGGCTGGGCATACACTGTGCAGGCCTGTGTGAACTGCGCCCTATATGGAGCCCATTGTGTGTGCAGGACAACCAGTGGTCACTCCCTCTGTGTGAATGGAGGTTGTTAGTGATTGGGGCTGGTGTCTTGCATTCACAACGCCTTTAGTTAAAACCTGGGCAGAGCTGCATACAGCACTGAGTGTAATGGTCGTCTGACCAGAATCTGCTATGGTAAGAAAATGGCGCAGTAAGGCCACGTGCACACGCTGAATATTTGCTGAGTTTTTTACCTCAGGATTTGCAGCCAAAACCAGGAGTGGATAGAAGTGGTGATGTGTTTCTATTAGACTTTTCCTGTGATTGCTCCACTCCTGGTTTTGTCCACAAATCCTGAGGTAAAAACTCAGCAAATACTGAACGTGTGCACATGGCCTTACAGCTAGGGATATTCAGAAATGAAGTCCAACTCAAGCCGAAGTCAGGAAACCAGAGGGACAAAACAGAATACAGAGGAGCAGGCAGAAAGAGGAATCAAGTCACAAGCAGAGAGTCAAGTCCAGGTAAGGTGACAAAGTCAGGCATGGTCTAGCTCAGAGCACAGAGAAACCAGTCCTACAAAGCCAAAGGCAAGTGTACAATGGACACAGAATAGGGCAGCAAGCTTGCTTAAAGGGAACCAACCACCTCAGATCACCCTAATACACAGTTAGTACATGTCCCTGCACCCTAAGGATACCTTTCCAGCACTGTTTTTGTGTAAAATCTTGCATTAGTATAACTCATATAAAGAGTTTATAAACTTACTAGCCTGGAGACATCTGGGCGTATCCCTCCTTCTGTTATACTTCAGGGCTGTGCATTGCATGGCTGTGCTCCCCTCCCTCTGTGCAGAGGAGATAACGATCACACCCATCAGGGCAGGGCAGCAGGCACGGAGGGAGGGGGAGCACAGACATGCAATGCACAGCCCTGAAGTATAACAGAAGGAGGGATACGCCCAGATGTCTCCAGGCTAGTAACTTTATAAACTCTTTATATCAGTTATACTAATGCAAGATTTTACACAAAAACAGTGCTGGAAAGGTATCCTTAGGGTGCAGGGACATGTACTAACTGTGTATTAGGGTGATCTGAGGTGGTTGGTTCCCTTTAAGTAGAGTTCTAATCACGTAAACTGAAAGTCAGGTGATGTGCAGCACAGAGCCAGCCTAGACTGACAATTTCCACAACAACCTAGTAAAGGACAAAGGCAGTGTGGAGATTATGACAGGTACAACATTTTTTTACCTTACACCATTACATACAATATTCTCATCTTTTCCATTTAGCCCAGACCTCCATGACCACTGCTTCCAGCTATAAACTCATCCTGTTTCTTCTCCTTGTGGTGATTTGCACACTGAACGTATTGGCGGACACTCAAACAGTAGCAGGACTGAGGCAAACAGACATAGTTTAATGTTAAATAATGTCCAACAGCTTATTAACACATTGTTAACCACTTACAGTGCACAGTCCATTCACATTACATCAACAGAACATTAGTGACATACCAGTCTGTTCCAAGCCGGATACGCCCACCTGGCATTTACTCTCATACTTTGTCACAGTGTGTCAGGTGTCAGATAACTCCCTTATAGTGTATGTATTTTTTCTGCTTGCACCTACACTTAGCGGTTGATGCCAGTCATTCATATTATTTAGTTACAATTGTATTTTTTATGACTGAGCGCCCTCCTTATCCCCCTTCCCCCGCCCTGTGACCAGCTGAGGTCTCCATTTTGTCTGAGTCCAACACATACTTTTCTTGTTTTTAATCAGAATAGAGGCATATAAAGCCAGCATCTCACATATCACTATTAGTCATAGCGTTAGGACCCGGAAAAACGGAAGCACCATGTCGCTGGTTTCCGGGCACTCCGCAGTAGCTACTGTTGAAGCTAAGTCTTCCACTTTGCATTGAATCTAGAGCAGTGATTGCTATACCCCTATTCACATTGTCTGTATTAGCTGTGCAGTTTAGCCACTGCTGGCACTCATTTAAGTGCACATAGTGTTTAGTGTCGCAGCAGATAACTCCCTTATAGTGTGTCAGGGCAGGCATCACAACCCACACACAGACCTCACAGTCCACCGCCCAGTAAACTGCCTCACTGTGATCATAGTCTCCTGTCTGTTCCAGACTCCCAGCAGAACTGAAGCTTCCTGAACCCTGAGACAGCCCAGGCTCCCCCATGGTCTCCTCACTGCATGTTTTCAAGGACGCTGGCCATTTCCAAGCATAAAATACTCACTAGGGATGGGTGAATCCTAAATTACTCAGAATCGCAAGACTCTGAGTCTGGGACTTGCTACTCGTTGCTAGTCTAGCGAGTCCAATGTAAATGAATGGGGAAGCGAGTAATTGCGAGTTATTCCGACAGCCACTGTCGCTGTAAACCAGATTCTCCCAGATTGTACCGATCAGGGTGCAATCCGGGGCCCCATAACATGGGGCTCTATGGTCCCTGATTGCAACCTGACCAGGTGCAATCCGGTTTAATTAGGTTTTCTATTTTTGACCTTCCCGCCTGGATTTTCAAATGAACAGCTGACTCAGGTCAGCGGTTCATTTGATGTAGCAGTGCTGGCAAGGTTCATGTGAGTTCATGCTTGCCTGCATGAACTCACATGAACTTTCCCAGGGTGCACAGCTCTGCTACATCTCTGGTGGAGGTTCTCTACCAGAGATGTAGCAGAGCTAAAGAAAAACCCTGGATTGGACTACGGCGGATGGAAGAGGATTTTTTTAAAATAAAGTTGGAGTCCCTAAGTGTCTTTTTTTCAAATAAAAATATTTTTTCTGTGTTGTGTTTTTTTTTTTCAAATTCACTAGAAATTCATGGCGGTAATGTCTACTATTGGCATTGACCGCCATGAATTTCGGGCTTAGGGCCAGCTGATAATACACAGCTGGCCCTAACCCCTTTATTACCCAGTGAGCCACCGCACCAGGGCCCTGGAAGAGTTGGGTTCAGCACCAGAAAATGGCGCTTCAATGAAGGCACCATTTTCTGGGGCGGCTGCGGGCTGCCGACCGCAGCGGGGGGTGCCCAGAAGGCTTGGGCCTCCCTGCGCTGCGGATTCCAACCCCCAGCTGCCTAGCTGGACCTGGCTGGACATAGAAATTGCGCAGAGCCCCATGCATTTTTTTTTCTATTATTTCATGAAATTCATGAAATAATAAAAAATAAGAGCTTCCCGATATTTCTGTGTCCAGGCAGGTCCAAATAGTCAGCTGGGGGTTGGGGGCAGCCCGTTGCCGCCTGCTGTATCCGGCTGGCATACAAAAATACGGCGAAGCCTACGTCAAAATTTTTTGAAAAATCCATTTAACAATCCTCTAAAAAGGGACTGCATCTTTATTAACCTTCGACTATAGTTGAGGGGTTAATAAAGGTGCATTCCCTTACATTCTTATTGTTTTTTGGATTTTTCAGAAAAAAAAATTGACGTGGGCTTCGCCGTATTTTTTCTATCCAGCCGGATACAGCAGGCAGCGACGGGCTGCCAACAACCCCCAGGTGCCTATCTGTACCTGGCCGGACCCAACAATATAGGGGAACCCCTTTTTTTTATTATTTCATGAAGTTCATTAAATAATTAAAAAAAATGCGAGGGGCTCCGCGCTATTTCTATGTCCAGCCAGGTACAGCTAGGCAGCTGGGGGCTGGAATCTGCAGCGCAGGGAGGCCCAAGCCTTCTGGGCACCCCCCGCTGCGAATGGCAGCCCGCAGCCACCCCAGAAAATGGCGCGTTCATTGAAGCGCCATTTTCTGGCACTGAACCCAGCTCTTCCAGGGCCCTGGTGCAGTGGCTCACTGGGTAATAAAGGGGTTAGGGCCAGCTTTGTATTATCAGCTGGCCCTAAGCCCGAAATTCATGGCAGTCACGCCAATACTTGACATTATCGCCATGAATTTCTAGTGAATTAAAAAAAAAAATACAACACATAGAAAAAATATTTTTATTTGAAAAAAAAACAAAAAGACACTTAGGGACTCCAACTTTATTTTAAAAAAATCCTCTTCCATCCGCCGTAGTCCAATCCAGGGTTCTTCTTTAGCTCTGCTACATCTCTGGTAGAGAACCTCCACCAGAGATGTAGCAGAGCTGTGCACCCTGGGAAAGTTCATGTGAGTTCATGCAGGCAAGCATGAACTCACATGAACCCTGCCAGCACTGCTACTTCAAATGAACAGCTGACCTGAGTCAGCTGTTCATTTGAAAATCCAGGCGGAAGGTTAAAAATAGAAAACCTGATTAAAACCGGATTGCACCTGGTCAGGTTGCAATCAGGGACCATAGAACCCCATGTTATGGGGCACCGGATTGCACCCTGATCGGTACAATCCGGGAGAATCCTGTTTTCAGTGACATTTCCCTAATTTACATTGGACTCGTTACTGTGCGAGTAATCTCCTGGAAACTCACAGAGTACTGAGTCCTGCGAGTCCACTACTACTCGCAGAGTAACGAGTCCTAACAAGTAGATTCGCCCATCCCTAATACTCGCCAAAATTTTGCCACTTTTCATACTCATTGCACCTAGCAGGAGGCTGCTTGCTCCTCTGAGAGATAACACATGTGTCTGGACACCGGTGCTCAGTCTCCTGCAACCCAGGCATGGGGGCGATTGTAGCACCTGCCACCAGCCATGCTGTCAGGGAGGAGACTGGTGGAGTTTAAAGACACAAGGCTGCCATAGGGCATCAGCCACATAGGTCTATGTGATACACAGTGTCAGAGCAGCTTATTGGTCACGCCCAAGCTATTAGACAAGACGGTGCTCCACACCAAATACATGCATCACAAGTGACTGACGCCCCCAAGAGTGCCCAGCCTCAACTGCAAGTAGATAAAAAGATGCAACAAAACACTATAGATAAAAATGTGAGATGTTTGTAGGTATTTTGGGCCAAAATAACATAAGCTTGTAACCCACCGTCAAGGGCCCTGATGCTTACGAGTCCTAACCATATGTTTGTCAATATGTTTGTTTGGTGAGTAAACCATCAAATATTTAAAGATTCACCAAAAATAGGACATAAAATTTATAAAAGCTCACCAAGATTTCGCCACTTTTCATACCATTTCCAAGCATACCATCCCAGGTTCCTTCTGGGAAAATGGTGGCTCCAAAGACTGAGAGGGAGCTCTCACAGGTTCTGACAGTCTTTCCAGACATCCATGGTCTCTGTGTCAGCTCATGTGCTCACACAAATGTGGCACCCCAGGGGTTAATGTGCCACAGTAACATCAACACGGGTTCACTCCCCACACAACACTGGACACTGCACTAGCATCTCTAGGCCAGAAGGGGGAGCTAAAGCAGCTCTCTTATATACTCTGGGTCAAGAGGAAGTAGTTAGTTCAGTTCCTGGGAGAACTGAGGAAGAGAGACTGTAGTGTAAAGGGGCTGTGTTAGGCTTCTCTACAGTCTGCTCCTCGATTCCAGGCCTAGCCAGGGTCTGAGGGAAGGAGCACAAGAAACAGAGGCACACATCTGGGAGACTGAGTGACTTCACAACTCGCCCCGGAGGAGTGCACAGACCGGATACCGGATACGAAACTGTGAATGACACATGCAGCACAGTAAACACCTGGAT
This sequence comes from Allobates femoralis, assembly GCA_033576535.1. NCBI lineage: Eukaryota > Metazoa > Chordata > Amphibia > Anura > Aromobatidae > Allobates > Allobates femoralis. The sequence goes on from JARQOC010000001.1 coordinate 9,847,753, forward strand.
AGTGGAGGTTGTAGATCTACACTGTACCTAAGCAAAGCAACACAGCAGGTCAGAAGCACACGGAAAGACTCAAGTTGCCTAGCGAAGGGGGTACCTGTGAGGAGAGACAAGGCCAGCAGCTCAGCTAAAGCAGCAGCAGGGCTACACACACAGCATAGCAGAGGGAAGCTGAGGACCCGAACAGGGTGGGAGCAACCCGGCCCCGGGACAGACTCCGTGGACAGTGCTCTGCTACAGAATACCTGCAGTAAAGTCTTGGAAAACTTCAAAACTGTGAGTATGTGTGATCCTTGTACTCAAGCGCCACTTTCCCTCACAAGCAGTCACCGTCTCCACTATCATCCCTAACCTGCAACATCTATAGCATCCATCATAGACTTTAACTATCACTGCCCCGGGGAATCAGGCTCTACCTGCGGAAATCCGTTACATCTCCAGCTGCCAAACATCATCCCCAGAGGTTCTGCAGCAGCGGTGGTCACCCTGACCACAACCCGTGGGTGGCGTCACGACAAACTCCCCTTTAAATATTCCCCCCATTTACTTGCGGAACCCGGTACACGGTCCGGACCAAGATCACCGTGATATCCCCAGCAGTACCCCGATCCGGTGCCGAGTACCCCGTCCCAGTGGATTCCACACAAACACTTGTTATAAGGTACTAGCTGTGAGCCCGATGCAAATGCATCGGGATTCTAGAACGTGCATTAATTTGATTATAGTAGTTATAGCTACTTTTTGGGGGGGTCCAATACTTTTTTTGGGGGGTCCAATACTTTTTTGGGGGGTCCAATACTTTTTGGGCTGGTCCAATACTTTTTTGGGGGGTCCAATACTTTTTGGGGGGGTCCAAAACTTTTTTGGGGGGTCCAATACTTTTTTTGGGGGGTCCAATACTTTTTTGGGGGGGGTCCAATCTTTTAGGGGGGTCCAATACTTTTTTTGGGGGGTCCAATACTTTTTTTGGGGGGTCAAATACTTTTTGGGGGGGGTCCAATACTTTTGGGGGGGGGGTCCAATACTTTTTTTGGGGGGTACAATACTTTTTTGGGGGGGTCCAATACTTTTTGGGGGGTCCAATAATTTTTTTGGGGGGTCCAATACTTTTTTGGGGGGGTCCAATACTTTTTTTGGGGGGTCCAATACTTTTTCTGAGGGGTCCAATACTTTTTGGGGGGGTTCCAATAATTTTTTTGGGGGGTCCAATACTTTTTGGGGGGGTCCAATACTTTTTTTGGGGGGTGCAATACTTTTTTGGGGGGGGTCCAAAACTTTTTTGGGGGGGTCCAATACTTTTTTTGGGGGGTCCAATACTTTTTGGGGGGGGTCCAATCTTTTAGGGGGGGTCCAATACTTTTTTTGAGGGGTCCAATACTTTTTGGGGGGGTCCAATACTTTTTTTGGGGGGTCCAATACTTTTTGGGGGGGGTCCAATCTTTTAGGGGGGTCCAATACTTTTTTTGGGGGGTCCAATACTTTTTTTGGGGGTCCAATACTTTTTGGGGGGGGGTCCAATACTTTTTTTGGGGGGTCCAATACTTTTTTGGGGGGTCCAATACTTTTTTTGGGGGTCCAATACTTTTTTTGGGGGGGTCCAATACTTTTTTTGGGGGGGTACAATACTTTTTTTGTGGGGTCCAATACTTTTTGGGGGGGTCCAATAATTTTTTTGGGGGGTCCAATACTTTTTGGGGGGGGGGTCCAATACTTTTAGGGGTGTCCAATAATTTTTTTGGGGGGTCAAATACTTTTTTGGGGGGGTCCAATACTTTTTTGGGGGGTCCAATACTTTTTTTGGGGGGTCCAATACTTTTTTTGGGGGGTCCAATACTTTTTGGGCTGGTCCAATACTTTTTTGGGGGGTCCAATACTTTTTGGGGGGGGTCCAAAACTTTTTGGGGGGGGTCCAATACTTTTTGGGCTGGTCCAATACTTTTTTGGGGGGTCCAATACTTTTTGGGGGGGGTCCAAAACTTTTGGGGGGGGGTCCAATACTTTTTTTGGGGGGGTCCAATACTTTTTGGGGGGGGGTCCAATCTTTTAGGGGGGGTCCAATACTTTTTTTGGGGGGTCCAATACTTTTTTTGGGGGGTCAAATACTTTTTGGGGGGTCCAATACTTTTTGGGGGGGTCCAATACTTTTTTTGGGGGGTACAATACTTTTTTGGGGGGGTCCAATACTTTTTGGGGGGGGTCCAATAATTTTTTTGGGGGGTCCAATACTTTTTTTGGGGGTCCAATACTTTTTTGGGGGGGTCCAATACTTTTTGGGGGGTCCAATACTTTTTGGGGGGTCCAATACTTTTTTTGGGGGGTCCAATACTTTTTGGGGGGGTCCAATACTTTTTGGGGGGTCCAATACTTTTTTTGGGGGGGTCCAATACTTTTTTTGGGGGGTCCAATACTTTTTGGGGGGGTCCAATACTTTTTTTTGGGGGGTCCAATACTTTTTTAGGGGGGTCCAATACTTTTTTGGGGGGGTCCAATACTTTTTTTGGGGGGTCCAATACTTTTTTTGAGGGGTCCAATACTTTTTGGGGGGTTCCAATAATTTTTTTGGGGGGTCCAATACTTTTTGGGGGTCCAATACTTTTTTTGGGGGGTCCAATACTTTTTGGGGGGGGGGTCCAAAACTTTTTTGGGGGGGTCCAATACTTTTTTTGGGGGGTCCAATACTTTTTGGGGGGGGTCCAATCTTTTAGGGGGGTCCAATACTTTTTTTGGGGGGTCCAATACTTTTTTTGGGGGGTCAAATACTTTTTGGGGGGGGTCCAATACTTTTTTTGGGGAGTCCAATACTTTTTTTGGGGGGTCCAATACTTTTTTTGGGGGGTGCAATACTTTTTGGGGGGGTCCAATACTTTTTTTGGGGGGTCCAATACTTTTTTTGGGGGGGTCCAATACTTTTTGGGGGGGGTCCAATACTTTTTAGGGGGGTTCCAATACTTTTTTTGGGGGGTCCAATACTTTTTTTGGGGGTACAATACTTTTTTTGTGGGGTCCAATACTTTTTGGGGGGGTCCAATAATTTTTTTGGGGGGTCCAATACTTTTTGGGGGGGTCCAATACTTTTAGGGGTGTCCAATAATTTTTTTGGGGGGTCAAATACTTTTTTGGGGGGGTCCAATACTTTTTTTGGGGGTCCAATACTTTTTTTGGGGGGGTCCAATACTTTTGGGGGGGGGTCCAATACTTATATTTTAATTAGTTAATGTAATTAATATCTTAATTTAATATATTATTATTTTTTTTTGTTATTATTATTTTTCATTTTATTATTTATTTATTTATTTTTTTTTACTATTTTTATTATTAAATTTATTTGTTATTTTAATAGAATTTATTTGTATTAAAATTATTTTATTTTATTAAAAAAACGCATCTGCGGCGCGGTTGCGGTAATCCCCATACAAAGTATAGGTGGATTGCGGCAGGTGCGGCAAAACCGCACTTGCCGCACCTGCCGCAAGTCCCCCTATACTTTCTATGGGGATTACCGCAACCGCGCCGCAAGTGCTCGCACTCAGCCAGCGACTCGCAATGCGGCGCGGTTGCGGTAATCCTTATGGGGATTACCGCAACCGCGCCGCAAGTGCTCGCACTCAGCCAGCGAGTCGCAATGCGGCGCGGTTGCGGTAATCCTTATGGAAGCGGGCATTGCGAGTCGCTGGCCGAAAATAGAACCAGAGGCTCGGCCACAAAGCTAGCGATTTCCCGCTGAGGCTAGCGACTCGCTACCTGAGCGGGAAATCGCTAGCTTTGTGGCCGAGCCTCTGGTTCTATTTTCGGCCAGCGACTCGCAATGGCCGCTTCGCGGCCATTGCTCGCACTAAAGCTAGCGACTCGCAATGGCCTCGCGGCCATTGCTCGCGCAGCTGACGCCTCGCATTGGCCGCTACGCGGCCAATGCTTCGCCGTGGTGACGTCACAGTGTGACATATCCACGGCACGTTTTCGGGGTCCGACACGAAAATGCCTACGGCAATTATATAGTAGATGAGCCACACCCATGTCTCTTAGCTCACCTGCAGTCTAGCACTTGTAATGCATTACCTGAACCTGTGGAACATCAAATCCCAGCATAATGCATGACTGAAACTTGCTGAACCACAAGTACCAGCATACATATTTGCAATGCAGCATAATGCCCCCAAATACAGTTGTCTACAAATAATGCTCTCATTGCCTTAATTACTCACGATATATCATGCTAAACTGACAACATCGTGAAAGCAATCATTCCAGAAAGATGGCACCAAACAAGGACAAGTCGTGGGGTAAGGAGGAAAGGGACAAAAAATGGTACAATAGCGAGGTCAAGAAGCAGAGTCAAAACCGAGAGGGCAACAAAGTACAAAATTGTGAGGTAGAGGAAGAGTCCAAAAAACAAGGGAGAGTCAAACCGACAAAGATAGCTAGAGAAGCCAAAGACTATTTCTGATAGCTTGCAAGACAGGCCAAAAGGCATATGAAAGGTGTGGTACTTTCCCATAGGACGGAACTCAGGGACTGATGACCTTAATTGGGCTGCCCCTATAACATGGTCAGACTGTGAGGCACCAAAGATCTCAGCCTCTCCAATTCTAGTGAATGAACAAAGTTTGCACCTTCCAGAAACCTCCCATATTGTCAGCATCACCAACTGGGTCAATATGGTGGTTACTATTGGCTGTGGCATGAATCGCAGGTTCAGACGAGGACATATCCCCTTTATCAATAGAACAATTTATAGATGGGGTACGACAGCACCTAGAGGCTGGGACAGGAATCACAGGAGCAGGTCCAGACGAGGAAGTGTCCCTTTTATCACTAGCACCCCTTATAGATGGGATACGGTGGTGCCTAGTGGCTAAAGCAGGAATCACAGGAGCAGGTTCAGACAAGGAAATATCCCCTTTATAACTAGCACCACCTATAGATGGGACACGGTGGTGCCTAGTTGCTGGGGCAGGAATAGCAGGCGCTTGTTCACACGGGGATGTGACAAGTAGTAGAAGAAGCAGATGATGCCTCGAGTCTGTATTATTTAAAGAAAGTCATTGGCATGGACCATGTAGCTGACCGACATATGTGGCCCATATAGACATAATCTCTTTCTGCCCTGGCTCTTGATACTGCTCTAGTTGAGTGAGCAGAAGTAAACTGGGGTGATGTGTGGCGCCCCGCAATGAGTGCATCACAGGAGAGTATTGCATCCCTTACTGAAGATGCAATATTCTCTGACTAAGCAATGTCATGGTTAAAACTCAGAGCTCCATACCCTACATGCATCACCAGCATAGAGGGCCAATGAGGTCCTGGTGGGCGGAGTGTAGGAGTAGAGTGTAGGAGAATGTAGGAGAAGGAGGAAGGACGTGGTCGGGAGGAACGTAGGAGAGGGGCTCTGCACAGTGCCGTGCAGCCCTGCAGACCACCTACCGGTTGGCGCCATTACCCGGTGCCTCAACAACCGGACCCTGGGCGAGCAACCACGGGTTAAAATACACCCGCGCCCATCTACAACCGGATCACTGATTCCGAAGCTAGCAAGTCGTTTATCACTGCTGTGCAAGCCAGGAGTGGAGGGACCGCTCTACAGGAGTACCCCACCGCCACCGCAAACAGAGTCGTCTTGCCAGCGGAGTACCCACCAAAAGGAATATGGCTCCCCTCACACCGGAACGTATACACCGGCAGGGAAATTGAAGTAGCCCCCTTGTACCCGATCTGGCACTCCAAGGCGACATCGACAACCCAGCTTAGAACAAGCTTAGAACGGAGGAACACCGCGGAGCTCTGAAACAACACCGGTCATTTCTAAGTCCACCCGGTCGGTTACCCGTTACCTGTATACCATGTATCATCTGATGGATACAGTAAAATACCCGTTACAGAGACTGTCAGTGTCCGTGCCTTTTTCAGAACTGTCTAACTCCGTGTACTAAAGGTAACTGAGCTGCCTCACAACATCTTGTGCAGCTCCTGGTCTCCAGGGGCTCCCGCTTGCCCTGCGGGGAGCGTCCCATCTAGCGGCATTCCATCCCCCGGAGACCCAAGCAGCGTCGGTGAAATCACCGGAATTCCCGCAGGTGGCGTCACGACAAGAATTAACCCCTTATCTGTTCGGCCAACTTTATTGATCTGGACCACCGGGCCCACACAGCTTCGGGCGCGGTACCGTGACAGGGAGCAGCGACAACCTGAGACGTGCACACCCCGGCTACGGTGAGTCAGATGGAGTGCTGGCGTTCGGGTAGTATAGCTTAATGCAGTCATAAATTCATTTTGATAAAGAAGGCTTTGAGGCTTTCCTTCAATGGAATTTCCCCACATGAAGTTCTAGGAGGTTTTTCTGAAGTTCCAAGTTCTCTCAAGATAAATTCTTAGACATCTGACAATGTGGATAGTGGAGAGATCCTCTTCCTCAGACAATGCTACTTGAGGGATGTAAGCTGGAAGAGAGATCATGAGATTCTCTAATGACAGGTACAGTATTTTTTTAGTCTGAAGAAGGATAAAGGTCTCAAATTAACCCTATTCTACGTGAATACGATGTAGGGTTCTCTGGAGAACATAGGATGTAACTCGCTCACCCTTTTCGCCGAGGTGACTGCTAGCAAGAGTACCGGCTTCAGGGTTAAGAGAGATGATGGGAGTGATGGTGTGCCAAGGTCCGCGCTGCTCTGGGTTAAAAAACTCACCAAGGAGCCAGACAACTTTTCATCCTGATTTATTCCTCCTACGCGTTTCAACGCCACACCCTGAGGAAGGCGCCGGGTGTGGCGTTGAAACGCGTAGGAGGAATAAATCAGGATGAAAAGTTGTCTGGCTCCTTGGTGAGGTTTTTAACCCAGAGCAGCGCGGACCTTGGCACACCATCACTCCCATCATCTCTCTTGGAACATACCACTGTTCAGTGGTAGGTGGAGGTCCTGCAGCAGCTTGGAACATTGTTTCCCAAACGCCTTCAAACCAGTTGTGGGGATCACAACTGCACCAGGTGAGTGGCTCCACAGCACCACCACATTACACTAGTGTCACTTGTGATAGGGCACTATTGCGCCTCTTGTCCCCCTACTCTTTATATTTTGCAGGCTTCAGGGTTAGGAATTTCAATTCCACAGACTTCAGGGGTTCAAAATGCAACCTAGTTAGCTGTTTGAGTTCTAAAGCAAGATCCCTCTGAGTTACTGGTCTAGAGATTCGAGGTCTCAACCTAGAAATGGCTTTTAGATAGTCCTTAATTTCTTTCGACACTGTAAGGCGTCTTTTAAGGCAAGCAGAGATAGCTTTAACCTGAATTCTGACCAGGCTTAAGTCCTCTATTTCATCCATCCTGTAAGAACTCTAAGATCTGCGGGATAGAGGGATCTTCAGGGTTGGTAGATCTCAAACTGCACCAGGGAATAATGATCTTCTTTAGAATTGCGTAGGATCTATTGGTTGCTTCACTCCAAGAGTGAGCTACTGTGCCTTACACCTTTTTCAAAAAACCCTTAGTTTTCAGCAACATCCAGGCTTTCTAACTGAGAGTTCTCAGGCTCTGACATAGAACCGGTCCCTGGAATATCAGGTTCTGCTGGAGGGGAAGTTTCCAGAAGTGACCCTAACTCATTGCCATGAGGAGGGTGAAGCACAATCTCTTGGTCCAGAATGGAAGAATGGCTATGACAGATACCTGATCCTGCCTGATCTTCAACTCCCTTGGTATCATCATGGAAGTCAGCACATAAATATATGCTAGATTGAAATTCCAAGAGACGGACATGGTGTCTATCGCCATAGGGTTGTCCTGTGGATATTGAAAGAGGAAGTTCTATGTCTTGGTATTTTGTCTGGTCGAATGACCTAATTACCACCAAAGCTAACAGACACTTCTCCATCCTCCTCCTTCTTGACCTGTCCTCTGCATTCGACACAGTCGACCACTGCCTCCTATTAAGGTACCTTTACACGCATCAACTTTTCTAGGAATTTCACTGGCAACTTACTGGCTGCAGTGAAATCATGGACACATTGTTACATTTGTACACAGCAACAAGATAGAACAATGTGTCCATGATTTCACAGCAACCAGTAAGTTGCCAGTGAAATTCCTCTTACATTGGTATCACTGACCTTGCCCTCTCCTGGATCTCCTCCTACCTTTCCAGCCACACATTTAGTGTCTCCCACTCTCACACAGCCTCCTCACCCCATCCCATCTCTGTTGGGGTCGCCCAAGGCTCTGTCCTGGGGCTCCTTCTTTTTTTTCATTGATACGCTTGGCCTAGGACAACTCATAAGGTCCCATGGATTCCAGTACCATCTGTATGATGACGACACTCAGATATCTACCTCTCTGGCCCAAACGTCACCGCTCTGCTGTTGAGATTCCCAGAGTGTCTATCAGCCATATCCTCTTTCTTCTCCTTTCGCTTCCTTAAACTAAATGTAGACAAAACTGAACGCATCATCTTTCCCCCATCTTGCGCACCTCCCTTACCTGATCTATCTATCACAATAAATGATATCATACTTTGCCCTGTACCTGAAGTCCGCTGCCTCGGAGTAACCGTTGACTCTGCCTTATCCTTTAGACCACTTGAGAAAGACGCAACTGTGCGTTGAAACGCGTTGTGGCATACTGGACCCCTGCTGTTCGTGTAATAAAGTATTGGTAATATAATTAACAATCCGTGGTTTCTTTAGCGCTCCAAACTTCTGACACCGCTTGTTTTCTATCTGCTTATCCTTCAGACCACACATTCAAGCCCTCGCCACCTCCTGCTGCCTCCAACTCAAAAATATTTCCAGAGTCAGTCCCTTCCTCAAACCTCAGTCTACTAAACTACTAGTGTATGCCCCCATCATCTCCCGTCTTGACTACTGCAACCTCCTCCTCTGCGGCCTCCCTGCTAACACTCTTGCACCTCTCCAATCTGTCCTTAACTCTGCTGCCCGACTAATTCACCTCTCTCCTCACTGCTCCTCCACTTCTCCCCTCTGCAAATCCCTCCACTGGCTCCCAATTCCCCAGCGTATCCAATTCAAACTACTAATATTGACTTACAAAGCCGTCCACAATCTGTCCCCCCCATATATGTCTAAACAAATCTCCCAATATCATCCAACTCCTAATCTTCGATCCTCCCAAGACCTCCTCCTTTCCTCCACACTTGTATGTTCTTCATCTAATCGCCTGCAAGACTTCGCCCGAGCATCCCCCATCCTCTGGATCTCTGCACCCGAAAATGCCTGACTGTCCCCCACACTCAAAACCTTCAAGCAGAACCTCAAAACACGTCTCTTCAGAACAGCCTACAGCCTGCAATGACCACAGTGCCACCTCACCACTGGACCCGGAGTTCCACCACCACTGGACCTTGCACTCCACCACCACTGGATCCAGCACTCCACCACCCCTGGGCCCGGCGCTCCACCACTACTGGACCCAGCGCTCCATCACCACTGAATCCAGCGCTTCATCACCACTGGACCTTGCGCTCCACCACCACTGCACCCAGCGCTCCACCACTAGTGGACTCAGCACTCCACCTCCACCAGAGCAGACCCAACCTACTGTCTCTCTCTCCACTGCCCTGTAGAATGTAAGCCCGCAAGCGCAGGGTCCTCTCTCCCCTCTGTATCGGTCTGTCACTGTTAGTTTGTTCATTCTGTTTTTAACTTGTTTTTATGTAACCCTTTATTATGTAAAGCACCATGGAATCAATGGTGCTCTATAAATAATAATAATAATAATAATAATAAATAATAATAGTAATAAAGCAGCATGTTCCGAAGCACATTAGATAATGAAGAAATATGATATTATAACCCCAAAATGGTGGATTAAATCAAGCATAGATACATATTTAGAATAGATTTGCATAATCCAATCACCTTGCAGTGACCAATGATTAGTTATGTTTAATATTTTGTAACCAATCAATGAATGATCTTATTCTGGGGTAACCACCTGTCACGCTTGGGAGGCAAGGGAATCAGGTAACAGGTAGGTGAATTGGGCAAAAGGGGGTCAGGAGAGCCTAATCTGACCCTGATGCTGGGGTCCCTGGCTCGCCCTGATCTCTGAGGTACCTCTGGTGGTGAGAGTTCCGAGCCGCCACCCTGTACCCTAAAACTCCTGATTAGCCCTAGGCTGAGGGCCCCTACCTCCACCCACGGGTCAGGAATCACAGCTTCTCCCAAGGAAAGATTTTAGCCCGGCAGCTAAGCATCAGCACAGCACCAAGACCTAGAGCAAACAGCTATCAGCAGCACCTGACAGAGGAGAGGGAAGGCTATTTAAAGCCAGGGGGAGGGGATTCCAGGTGAGTCAAACATTAACTCCTGAACCAGCAATTGACATAATAGTGACTGCAGTTCTGTAGCACAACACAGTAGGCCCAGGACCTTCACAACCATCAACGATGCAGCTCTTAAAGACAAACAACATACACAGCAGCCTCCAGCAATGTCAGCACCATCTAAGCGCATGACACCGTCCCCAGAGTTATCTGTATAATTTAATTTGTTTCCCTAAGTAAACTCAGAATTTCTTAGCATCTTGAATCTGTGTCTGGTGTCTGTTATTCTCACTGCATGCGTTTTGGCTGCAGACACACCAAGGTTGATACTCCTGATTGAGGAGTCCACAACACAATGAAGACTGAAGACAGATCCTTGGAAAGTGATTTATTCAACACGTTTCGGAGTGAAAAACTCCTTCTTCAACACAATCACTTTGAATGAAGACTGAAGACAGATCCTGGAAAGTGATTTGACGCGTTTCGGAGTTCTCACTTTGAAACGGTGTTGGATAAAACACTTTCCAGGAAGTCTTCAGTCTTCTTTCAAAGTCATTGTCTTGAAGAAGGAGTCTTTCACACCGAAACGTGTTGAATCACTTTCCGGAATCTTTCTATCGTCTTCTTTCAATGTGATTGCCCTGGAGGAGTTTAAACTCTGAAACGTGTCGAATAGATCACTTTTTCAGGATCTGTCTTCAGACTTCATTCAACGTGATTGTATTGAAGGAGAAATATTCAGTCCGAAATGCGTCGAATTGATCACTTTCAAGGATCTGCCTTCAGTCTTCATTCAACGCGATTGTCCTGAAGAAGGAGTTTGCACTCCAAAATGCGTCAATAACTCACTTAACATCACTTCTCTTCAGTCTTCTGTCTTAGCGATTGTCCTGTTACAGCAGTTATAATTCTGAAACGCGTCAATGTATCACTTTCCAGGATCCGTCTGCGGTTTTTAACCCTTAATCTCCACTGCCAGAACTATTTTTTCTTGCACATCAACAGAATTCCTTGCCTCCCCTGCCACATAGTTGATTTCCCTCTGAACGGTTTCATTTTTGGTTCACAGATGACAGTAGGGTTGTGTTTTCGATGAGGGTGAGGTTCAGCGGGGGAGGGCTCCTGCTCCATCCAGAATGAGGGAGCTGGGGCAAAAGAGATTTGTTGAAATTCCGAGACACAAATAGATGAATACTTATATATTGTTTTAGATTTTTTTACCTATTTCATGTCTATGCCTTAGTATTTCTATTGAAAAGTGTTTCAGGGCACCGGGAGCAGCTGCAGCACAGATTCCCGGTGAATATTTCATTAATCTGAATTATTTACTTTCACCTTGGCAGGTTCCTGGACTTTCCTGTGTGACTTGATGTTGGAGGCCGGGGCACGGTGCCATGAGAAACGCAGCACGTTCCTTCACTGTGATGTCACGGTGCGGGTGGGGGCCCTGCTGGTGACAAGCTCTTTGGCTTACCTCCATGTTTGTCATTGTAACTGGGAGAACGATGCCCGTCCTGTGCCAGCTGACAACGGCACGGCGCCGATAACGCATATCACCGGGCTATTTATCAGGTACGCCAAAGGATACTCAACATTGGGCATCTCATTCTTTCCCTTCCCATCTTCCACCCATTTGTAAGAGATTGGATGCCAGCCGGGTTAGTGACTATTGGAGCAAAAATGTTCAAACTTAGCATCAATCTGTAATTGCATGTAATCATGTGATTTTAGATCATATTTCATCCACCCCCAAAAATACTGTGAAATTTAAAAATGAAAATTACTTACTATTTTTTTACTATATTTTAATATTTTATTTATTTTAATTATATTTTAATTTTTATTTTATTATTTTATTTGTTTTATTTATAATATTTTCATTTTTTCATTGTTAGATACATTTGGAGGGAATATGTCACCAGAAAGTGACTTAATTTAAATCATATATATTTTTTACATTTTGGAAATATTATTTAATAGTGGTGTGAAAAAGTGTTTGCTCCCTTCCTGATTTCTTATTCTTTTGCATTTAAATGTTTCAGATCACCAAATAAATCTAAATATTAGACAAAGAGAACACAAGTAACACAAGATGCAGTTTATAAAGTAAGGTCGTTATTATAAGGGAAAAAGAGATCAAAACCTGCAGGGCCCTGTGTGAAAAAGTGATTGCCTCTAAACCTAATAACTGGTTGGGCCCTTAACAGCAACAATTGCAATGAACTGTCTGTGATACCCGGCAATGAGTGTTTACAATGCTCTGGAGGAATTTTGGTCGCTCATCTTGGCAGAATTGTTGTAATCTGGCCACATTGGAGGTTTCCAAACATGATCCGCTTTAGCATCTCCATCAGAATAAGGTAAAGACTGTGACTTGGCTGCTCCAAAGTCTTCATTTTGTATTTCTTCAGCCACTCAGAGGTGACTTGCTGTTTTGGATCATTGTCCTGCTGCATAACCCAAGTGCTCTTCATCTTGAGGTCCTGGATAGACAGCCCGACATTCTCGTTCTGGATTATTTGGTGACAGCAGAATTCATGGTTCCATTTACCACAGCGTCTTCCAGGTCTTGAAGCAGCAAAACAGCCCCAGACCATCACACTGCCTCCAACATACTTTACTGTTGGTATGATGTTCCTTTTCTGAAATGCTATGTTATTCTACACCGGATGTAAAGGGACAAACACCTTCCAAAAAGATCAACTTTTATCTCATCAATCCACAGAGTATTCTACCAAAAATCTTTGGGATCATTAAGCTGTTTTCTGGCAAAGCTGAGCTGAGCCTTTATGGGTTTTTTTTGCTCAGCAGTGGTTTTCTTCTTTCATCTCTATCGTGTGGCCATTTTTACCCAGTCCCTTTCTTATGATGGAGTCATGAACACTTACCTTAAAGTGATCCTAAACCCAGAAATTGACCCCCCCTTATCTTTAGACCTGTCCCTGCACCCAGGGTGTGAACCTAGCCTCTGTGCTGCCTGAGGTGAACTGCAAAATGGCGCCCCCTCCCCCCAGAAAGTCTTTTTTCAATTGGTAGAAATAAATCTAGTTTGCACAGATTTATATCTACCCTGTAAAATGAAATGAGGACAATAGTGGATATTTTAATTTAGAGAAATAGAAAAAAAGTTGTTCAAACACATGTATGTCAGCGCCATCACACACATACAAGGACCACACGGACGAATCCAGAACAAGGGTCATTAATGGTAATGGCAGGATTGGCTCAACCATACAGACACACAATGGCTGGCAGAGCGATGGTCCTGTAGGCAGACACAGTCCTGCAACCTGAAGCGTGCTGAGCATGTGAGCCGGTATCAAAGGTGAGGATACAAGCTTTGACATATATGTACTTCAAAAGGTAGTGAAGGGGTTAAATTACACGATATATACATGTATACAGCACAGATATACTGGACAACACATGCTCATTACATACACATCATATACTCACACAGACACACACATCATACATGTCTTAGGGCCACGTCACACACACAGATATCTGTGCAGATATTGGTCACAGATCTCTGGTTTCAGTGAAATCATGGACACATTGCTCCATTTTGTGGCCGTGTACAAATAGAAAAATGTGTCCATGATTTCACTACAACCAGAGATCTGCGAACAATATCTGCACAGATATCTGTGTGTGTGACGTGGCCCTAAGTTATATAACAGATGCTCAGCAGGTACACATCATATACACAGCATATGGATGCTGCAGAAGTGTATATACACACACTTCACTCAAAAGATATCTAAACACACACACACAAAGCAACTCATACACAGCTCCCACACAAAACTCACACACAGACACGCAGCTCACACACACAACTCCCACACACAGACACGCAACTCACACACAGACACAACACACAGTTCACACACACAACTCACACAAAGCTCACACACAGCACGCAACTCAGACACAGCTCACACTCAGACACAGCTCACACTCAGACACAGCTCACACTCAGACACAGCTCACACACAGCTCACACACAGACACACAGCTCACACACACACAACTCGCACACACAGACACGCAACTCACAGACACAACACACACAGTTGACACAACTCACACACAGAACTCACACACAGCTCACACACATACACGCAACTCACATAGACACGCACCTCACACACAGCTCACACTCAGACACAGCTCACACACACAACTCACACACAGCTCACACACAGACACGCAACTCACACAGACACGCAAATCACATACAGCTCACACTCAGACACAGCTCACACTCAGACACAGCTCACACACACATGCAACTCACACACACATGCAACTCACACACAATGCAACTCACATGCAACTCACACACAGCTCACACAACACACACACAGCTCACACAGCACACACAACTCACAACACACACACACAGCTCACACAACACACACACTCAGCTCACACAACACACAGCTCACACAACACACACAGCTCACACAACACACACAGCTCACACACAGCTCACACAACACACACATACACACACAGCTCACACAACACACAGCTCACACAACACACACAGCTCACACAGCTCACACAACACACACAGCTCACACAACACACACAACTCACAACACACACACAGCTCACACAACACACACAGCTCACACAACACACACAGCACACAAACACACACAGCACACACAACACACACACAGCTCACACAACACACACAGCTCACACAACACACACAGCTCACACAACACACACACACAGCTCACACAACACACACAGCTCACACAACACACACAGCTCACACAACACACACAGCTCACACAACACACACATACACACACAGCTCACACAACACACACAGCTCACACAACACACACAGCTCACACAACACACACACTCAGCTCACACAACACACACACTCAGCTCACACAAATCTCACACACAGCTCACTCACAGATTATACAGATCCCTCACACAGTCCTCTGTGCTGTTTGTACATGTGCAGCTTCACATGCTCACAGCCCCTGGGCCCCACCCCCCAGGTCCCAGCCCCCTCACTCCCTGGCCAGCAGTAGATCTGTCACCTTGTGACCTGGAGCTTCTTATCATCGGTATCTCAGCACAGGAGGCTGCTCTCTGATCTTTGTCGGCTCTCACTTCTTCCCACGCCGTGCAGGAGAACATGAGCACCCCCTGCAGATGCCGCCCCTTCCTTCACCAGCAGGTGGCGCCGCCTGAATCAGGCCACTCACATTGCCTCATCATTGATTCGGCCCTGCCTGCACCCCCTCTTATCATTTCTAGCCATCCCTTTTGCATAAAAAATCGCTTTTGTAAAGTAAGAGAAAAGGATGTAATACATTGACCTGTGTGAGTTCTCCGTTTCTGTGGAAGCCGAAATAGGAGGCGCCTGTCTGCTGCTGCCTGGTAATTATGCACGCCCTTCTCTGCTTGCTGCCTTTGTGAGTGTGTGGCCGCGTCATGAAAGGGGGCGGGGCTCCTGCATGACGCTATTTAGCCCCGCCCCCTTTCATGACGCGGCCACACACCCACAAAGGCAGCAAGCAGAGAAGGGCGTGAATAATTACCAGGCACCAGCAGACAGGCGGGGCATTTGCGGCTTCCACAGAAACGGAGAACTCACACAGGTCAAAGTATTATATCCTTTTCTCTTACTTTACAAAAGCGATTTTTTATGCAAAAGGTATGGCTAGAAATGATAAGAGGGGGTGCAGGGACAGGTCTAAAGATAAGGGGGGGGTCAGTTTCTGGGTTTAGGATCACTTTAACTGAGGCCTGCAGTTCTTTGGATGTTGTTGCATCTTTTGTGACCTGTTAGATGAGTCATCACAGCGCTCTTGGGTAATTTTGGTCAGCTGGACAGTCTTTGGAAGGTTCACCACTGTTTCTTGTTTTCACCGTTTGTGGATAATGGCTCTCACTGTGGTTCGTTGGAGTCCCAAAGCTTTAGAAATGGCCTTACACCCTTTTCCAGACTGATAGATCTCAATTACTTTGTTTCTGATTTGCTCCTAAATTTCTTTGGATCGTGGCTTGATGTCTAGCTTTTGAGGATCTTTTGGTCTACTTCCCTTTTGTCAGGCAGGTCTTATTTAAGAGATTTCTTCATTGAGAACAGGTGTGGCAATAATCAGGCCTGGGTGTGGCTGGGGAAATCACTTTTTCACACAGGGCCCTGTAGGTTTGTGAACCACTTTAGAAAGAGCCGGCACCAGACAACTCCGATTTTCAAATTTTATTGGTCAAGGAGTTCAAACATTAAAATCGGCGACCCAAGGGAACGAATCCCGCTGGACGCGTTTCGTACACGCAGGTACTTCATCAGCAGCATAAAAACAAATGGTCACAGAATGCTTTTTAAAACTTATAACTCCTCCCTAAACCTAATTAGATACTAATCATCCTATAGGCTGGAGGGGCCTATCCATCAATTATGCCCAATCCGTAAACCTTAGTACATAAGAATTAAACTGAACATATAATCAAATCCTTACTACCATACAGTCCTTTGCACATAAATTCATCAATACATATTGTCATGGTAATTTTACCCATCATATATACATGATACTACTTAATAAAAGTATGTACAATCTGTACGATAGTTGAGTCCTTCTGGATACCTAGTGTTAAGGATTATTATCCAGAAAAATTCCCTCTCAAGTACCTTGCAACCTGTAGGTTTGTATTTTTCTCTTAATAATAAAAATCTTCATTTATAAACTGCATTTTGTCTTTATGTTATCTTAGTCTAATATTTACATTTGTTTGGTGATCTGAAACGTTTAAGTGCAAAAGAATAAGAAATCAGGAAGGGGAAAAACCCTTTTTTCACACAATTGTGTATCAGAATATTTACACAAAAAAAAAAAAACAAGATTAGTAATCCTGCAAATTTCATGCTGGCCACAAGGGATATTTTATGGTGGGTTTACACACCGCGATATCGGCGTCCAACTCCGACCCAACTCCGACAAAAAGTCACGTGGGTCGCGAGTTGGACCCGATACCGTGTGCGCGTTGTACGGTTTGAGCCTACAACGCGATCCTGGAACGATGCCAAAACGATATCGGAGTTGAATAGCCGAGCTATTCAACTTCCCGATATCGCAAGGCCGTTGTAGCAGGATCGCAGCGTGTGACAGCCCAACTCCGATGCGTACTCGCACCTCACCCATTAACTCCCATGTTAAATGGTCGTTACTGGGTTGGTGGGCGTACACATCGGAGGGACGTTGTTTCCCGATATCGCAGCGTGTAAACCGGCGATGCGATATCGGGAAAAGCGCTCAAAAAATGCGCGCTCCCGCGGCGTTGTATGCGATATCGGGATGATATCGCTACGTGTAACCCCACCATCAGACTCATACTTTTTGTCTATTCACAAAGGGGATTCCAGAAATGTCTTTATTAGCAGAGGCAGGATTACATTGACAGGTAACTTCTGTATGCACAGCTGAATATACAGGATCCACCATTCACAATAGGTGATGTCACAGCTCACCTCCTCCTCCTGTACAATGACTGATAACACCTCTATATACAGTAGATAACACTGGATCCACCACTCACAATAGGTGATATCACAGCTCACCTCCTCCTCCTGTACAATGACTAATAGCACCTCTATATACAGTAGAAAACACAGGATCCACCATTCACAATAGGTGATATCACAGCTCACCTCCTCCTCCTGTACAATGACTGATAACACCACTATATACAGTAGATAACACAGGATCCACCATTCACAATAGGTGATATCACAGCTCACCTCCTCCTCCTGTACAGTGACTGATAACACCTCTATATACAGTAGATAACACAGGATCCACCATACACAATAGGTGATGTCACAGCTCACCTCCTCCTCCTGTACAATGACTAATAGCACCTCTATATACAGTAGATAACACAGGATCCACCATTCACAATAGATGATATCACAGCTCACCTCCTCCTGTACAATGACTGATAACACCTCTATATACAGTAGATAACACAGGATCCACCATTCACAATAGGTGATATCACAGCTCACCTCCTCCTCCTGTACAATGACTAATAGCACCTCTATATACAGTAGATAACACAGGATCCACCATTCACAATAGATGATATCACAGCTCACCTCCTCCTGTACAATGACTGATAACACCTCTATATACAGTAGATAACACTGGATCCACCACTCACAATAGGTGATATCACAGCTCACCTCCTCCTCCTGTACAATGACTAATAGCACCTCTATATACAGTAGAAAACACAGGATCCACCATTCACAATAGGTGATATCACAGCTCACCTCCTCCTCCTGTACAATGACTGATAACACCACTATATACAGTAGATAACACAGGATCCACCATTCACAATAGGTGATATCACAGCTCACCTCCTCCTCCTGTACAATGACTAATAGCACCTCTATATACAGTAGAAAACACAGGATCCACCATTCACAATAGGTGATATCACAGCTCACCTCCTCCTGTACAATGACTGATAACACCTTTATATACAGTAGATAACACAGGATCCACCATTCACAATAGGTGATATCACAGCTCACCTCCTCCTGTACAATGACTGATAACACCTCTATATACAGTACATAACACAGGATTCACCATTCACAATAGGTGATATCACAGCTCACCTCCTGCTGTACAATGACTGATATCACCTCTATATACAGTAGATAACACAGGATCCACCATTCACAATAGATGATATCACAGCTCACCTCCTGCTGTACAATGACTGATAATACCTCTATATACAGTAGATAACACAGGATCCACCATTCACAATAGGTGATATAACAGCTCACCTCCTCCTCCTGTACAATGACTGATAACACCTCTATATACAGTAGAGAACACAGGATCCACCATTCACAATAGGTGATATCACAGCTCACCTCCTCCTACTGTACAATGACTGATAACACCTCAATATACAGTAGATAACACAGGATCCACCATTCCCAATAGGTGATATCACAGCTCACCTCCTCCCCCTGTACAATGACTGATAACACCTCTATATACAGTAGATAACACAGGATCCACCATTCACAATAGGTGATATCACAGCTCACCTCCTCCTGTACAATGACTGATAACACCTCTATATACAGTAGATAACACAGGATCCACCATTCACAATAGGTGATGTCATAGATCACTGCACAGATCATAAGAACCAAGTGAATGGGAGTATGGCAGAGGGTGAAAGTGATCTCTTGGTTCCCTCTTAGGAAAGATGATGTGTTCTGCAAGGCCCCTTTTTTAATCAGAAATTGTTGTATTGTTTAACTATAGTTAGGTTCTATGTATTTGTGGGTTTAGGGTGAAATCTTGATATGAATATCATCAAGATCCACTGCTGGCAGATCCTGCACTATCACTGACCAATGATGTCCCTGGTATGCTCAGTGGAAGACAAGTCCGGAGATGCTGCAGCAATAGGAGCACGTTTATGCCATGCAGGTTGGGCATACTAGCATGAGAAACATGCAACCAGGCACTGTTGTGTTGAAAAATGGTTCCTGGGACACTTTCATGGTCTTTTATAAAAGTCTGAAATTTTCCGCATGTTCTCCAGATAAATCTCCGACTATCTTTGGGTCCAAGATCAAACATCTTTCCAAAGTATCCCAGGAGACATTTTCATCATGACACATGTCGCTGGTGCTACTTTGGGTAAGCCTGCATGTACTAAACATGTTCCAGTGTCTCCCATGGTTGCATCATCTCTGGACGTGTCTCCATTGAGCATATCTGGGACATCATTTGTTGATGATTACACAGTAGCTGCCAGCATCAGATCTTGATGATTTGTCCAAGCGCATTCAGTTGTACAGCCTTCCTCAGACAACTATTAATGATCTCAGTGATAGCAGCCAAAGCTGTGAGTGCCAGGATTTCTGCACATACAGTACAGACCAAAAGTTTGGACACACCTTCTCATTCAAAGAGTTTTCTGCATTTTCATGACTATGAACATTGTAGATTCACACTGAAGGCATCAAAACTATGAATTAACATGTGGAATTATATACTTAACAAAAAAGTGTGAAACAACTGAAAATATGTCTTATATTCTAGGTTCTTCAAAGTAGCCACCTTTTGCTGTGATTACTGCTTTGCACACTCTTGGCATTCTCTGGATGAGCTTCAAGAGGTAGTCACCGGAAATGGTTTTCACTTCACAGGTGTGCCCTGTCAGGTTTAATAAGTGGGATTTCTTGCCTTATAAATGGGGTTGGGACCATCAGTTGTGTTGTGCAGAAGTCTGGTGGATACACAGCTGATCGTCCTACTGAATAGACTGTTAGAATTTGTATTATGGCAAGAAAAAAGCAGCTGAGTAAAGAAGAACGAGTGGCCATCATTACTATAAGAAATGAAGGTCAGTCAGTCCGAAATATTGGGAAAACTTTGAAAGTGTCTCCAAGTGCAGTTGCAAAAACCATCAAGTGCTACAAAGAAACTGGCTCACATGAGGACCGCCCCAGGAAAGGAAGACCAAGAGTCACATCTGCTGCGGAGGATAAGTTCATCCGAGTCACCAGCCTCAGAAATCGCAGGTTAACAGCTTCTCAGATTAGAGACCAGGTCAATGCCACACAGAGTTCTAGCAGCAGACACATCTCTACAACAACTGTTAAGAGGAGACTTTGTGCAGCAGGCCTTCATGTAAAATAGCTGCTAGGAAACCACTGCTAAGGACAGGCAACAAGCAGAAGAGACTTGTTTGGGCTAAAGAACACAAGGAATGGACATTAGACCAGTGGAAATCTGTGCTTTGGTCTGATGAGTCCAAATGTGAGATCTTTGGTTCCAACCATCGTGTCTTTGTGCGATGCAGAAAATGTGAACGGATGGACTCTACATGCCTGGTTCCCACTGTGAAGCATGAAGGAGGAGGAGGTGTGATGGTGATGGGGTGCTACGCCAGATGACCTGGTCTCCACAGTCACCAGACCTGAACCCAATCGAGATGGTTTGGTGTGAGCTGGACCGCAGAGTGCAGGCAAAAGTGCCAACAAGTGCTAAGCATCTCTGGGAACTTCTTCAAGACTGCTGGAAGACCATTTCCAATGACTACCTCTTGAAGCTCATCAAGAGAATGCCAAGAGTGTGCAAAGCAGTAATCAAAGCAAAAGGTGGCTACTGTGAAGAACCTAGAATATAAGACATATTTTCAGATGTTTCACACTTTTTTGTTAAGTATATAATTCCACATGTGATAATTCATAGTTTTGATGCCTTCAGTGTGAATCTACAATTGTCATAGTCCTGAAAATACAGAAAACTCTTTGAATGAGAAGGTGTGTCCAAACGTTTGGTCACTGCATCTCTGAGATTTGTCTGGAACTGAGCTAAAATGGCTGCTCCATCTCCCAGAGAAGTGGTGGGCGGTCCCATAAAGTACTATGTGCTTAAGGGAGAGGAGACCTAGATATGCAGGAATTGTGCTAAACATATTAAACATCATAACAAGATAACATGTCACATCTCACCGGTTATAACAAGTGTCAAACCTAGAATTGCTTTCTCTTACTGAGCCTAAATGGGCAGAAAAAACAGCTGAGGCCTTTAGCATCTGAGCTTTAGCTCTTTAGGTTTTTGCAGTATCCCTGAGCATTGCACGGTCTGAGTTTGGGGGAGAACTTGCTGGGACCTCCACTCTTGGGAAGATTATCAACTGTTTTGAATGTATTTCACCTGTAAAAAAATTTTGTTTCAATGTAGAATATTGGACTACAAACTGTTCGGAAAGGGCATTTTAACCTATCCCAGTAAAATGTGTTAACAAATGCCTAAATACTCCAGACCAGCAACCTGACAAAACTTCTGCTCTTATATAGACATTTAATTAAAGGGCACTGGATTAGCTGCAGGGTGGCTGCTACTCACCCTCCTAATTTAATGGAAACAGTAAGGGTGTACTTACTTTTTCGCACACTTTGTTTGCATATTGGCCCTTATTTACTTACCGACCCACCAGAACAAGGTGAGGCAAGAAGTTGGACGGACGCCATTACCCAGCCGCAGACAGTGCCTCCACTCCACCTCACGGTCCACTCACCCAGTGCTTCTGTGAGTGACCGGTGGCAGTTCTAGGCTGGGGGGGGGGGGGGGGGTCTTCCAGGGCAGGGTGAAGCTGGCGTGGCGGGTGTATGGGGCCCTGCTGTCCCCGGGCCAGGGGGGGCTGCCGGAGTCAGGGAGAGGGTGAAGCTGGTGGGTGTGGGGCCCTACTGTCCCCGGGGGAGAGGGGAAGGCTTCTGGAGCCAGGGCAGGGTGAAGCTGGCAGGTGTATGGGGCCCCGCCATGCCAGGGGAAGTCTGCCAGGCCCGGGTGATGCTGGCGGGTGTATTGGGCCCTGTCGGGCCATGGGGGGGCTGCCAGAGCCCCAGGGCATGGTGAAGCTGGTGGTTGTATGGGGCCCCACTGTCCCCGGGCTGGGATGGGTGGGGGCATGGCATGGGTAGGGGGGGGGGCTTGTGTGAGGGCAGAGCTTGTGTGAGGGTGGAGCCTAAGGGGGCCCCGAAATTTTGCCAGTCAGGTGCCCTGAAATTCCTAGTGGCAGCCCTGCGCTCTTGGTACTAAATGCAATGCAGAGCAGACTGAGCCATAACACCCCGGAAAATATTGCAGTTCTCTGTTACCACCACAAGAGGGCGCATTATATGCTGACTTTGCCTGGCTCCTTACAGTGAATGGCAGCCTTATTTTATTTAAGGATTTCTACTCCTATGTGAGCAGAACCTGGACATAGTAGATCAGGATATCCCCCATCAATAATAACAGCAAGTGGACTGCCTATAAATGTTAAGAAGTAATAGAGACACTGTCACTTTAAGAGAAATGCACACTGTTGTATCATTTTTTTAATCTGAAAATCATTATGTTAAGCTTTGTTTTTTGCATTGTTTGGCTCTTTGTTTCCTAGCACATTGTTGTTGGCAGAATGAGGTAGCTGATAATCTATCAGTGAGCTCCACATAGGGACTCACCTCTTTTTCTGAACTTTTCTCTGTTGATGCAAGAGCATCTTAATGAATTAGAATATCAACAAAAAGTGACTTTATTTCATTAATTCAATACATAAAGTGACACACATCTATTATATAGAGTCATTACACACACAGGGATCTATTTCATGTGTTTATCTCTGTTAATGTTGATGATTAATGAAAACCCAAAGGTCATTATCTCAGAAAATTAAAGTAGGAGGATGAAGGGTCTGAGAGATAAAATATGACCAAAATAGGTATCAGAGGCTTCACCTTGTGTGGTTGTGAGAGTCACAACCACTATAAAAGCATATCACGGCTGCTGGAGTCCCCAGCGTGGTGCATATAGAGTAGGGAGTATGAAGGGTTAAACACCGCGCTGCCGTATTCCACCAGACATAAATTCGCTATTTGATGATATTCTAATTCATTGAGATGCTCCTGTATGTGATCACATGGAAATGGAGCTGAAGTTTGTGCCTATAGATCAGCTGAGAAGCAAGATAACAGTTACTGAGTGCGCTCACTGACAGACGCTCAGTTAACTCACTCTGCAGTCAGCAAAGTGCCTGGAAATAATCTGCCTGTAAAAAGCAAAAAGGTGATAAAACCCAATTGCAAAAATGATCTTTAGCGTCTCTGCTGGTGAATTTCAGATGCCGGGGCCATATAATGATTGCAGGACGTATACACGTCTATGGTGAGGATACACAGCGCTCGTCAGTTCCCTCCGCTGATTACAGTCACAATTACCATCTGATGCTGGAAACTATTAATTAAAGGCTGTAAGTGAGGGAACACAGGGCAGGATAATGATCCCGCGAAGGCTGCCGGGCAGTGAAAGGGTTATGTGGCACTCATTAAATACTGCATTTCTAATTAAAAGCCCGCTAAGTCTAATTAGCATCTTCCGAGAGTTAATTAAAAGGTGGGCAAGAAAGAAAATACGTATAGTGAGGAGGGAGGCGCACAGGATAATAAGTGCTGATCTGGCAATGGTGAGAAAACCCAAAAAGAGGCATTATATTTTTTTAATATGTAAGATGCTTCATTGTGTCACCAAGGGTAAAAACAACATTTTCTTATATATTTATGGCAGAATAGACTGCCATATATAAGCTGATGTTTCCCCATATTGTTCCACATCCCCTGCTTCCCATTATACAATACATGCAATAATATATGAAATGCATAATAAATAAAACAAATGCTAAAATGATTCATTCCTGCAGTCACCACTAGGGGGAGCTCAGTGTATGTGACGTATACAGTGACTGGGAGTCGTTTCCCTTGTTGTGTGCTCCCCCTAGTGGCTCTACTATTATTGTCCGTGTCATTCAAATGAATGAAGTAGCAGGCACATGCTCGACCTCTACTTCCTCGTGCCAAATCCTCTTACCAATCTGGCAAATGGTGCAGGTCCTAGCAGTCAGACCACCATTATTTTACCCATATTGCCCCACATCCCTGCTTCCCTTTATACAATACATACTAAAGATATTCATGCATGCGGCCACCACTAGGGGGAGCTCTGTGCATATGGATTATGCAGATTATACAGCCACTACTGGGAAATTTTTACCCTTGTTGTGAGCACCCCTAGTGGACTGTGACTATTATGTCAAATCATTGATTTGAATGAAGCAACAGGCACATGCTCGACCTCTTCTCCATTCAAATTTCTCAAAGTCAACTCTACTTAATAATCAGGAAAATGGTGCAAGTGCTAGTAGTCAGACCACCATTATTTTCCCACATGCCTTGCTTCCCTTTAAACAATACATGGTAAAACTATGCATATATGTGGCCACCAGTAGGGGGAGCTCAGTGCACGTAGAGTATACAGATTACACACTCACTACTGGGAGTTTTTTCTCGTGTTGTGAGCTCCCCCTAATGGTGTTTGATTATTATTGGCAGCGCCATTGAACTGAATGGAGAACAGGAACATGTTCAAATTCTGCACCATTCAGATTCATTGTAGCCAAATCTTTTAACTAATCTGGCAAATGGTGCGGATGTTAGCATTCAGACCACTATTATTTTGCCCATATTGCCCCACATCTCATGCTTCCCTTTACACAATACATGATAAAGCTATGCATGCATGTGGTCACCACTAGGGGGAGCTCAGTGCATGTGGAGTATACAGATTACACAGCCACTACTGGGAGTTGTTTCCACATTGTGAGCTCCCCCTAGTGGAGCTTGTCCATTATTGTCAGTGCCATTGAATGGAGCAAAAGCACATGCTCGATCTCTAACCCATTCAGATTCCTCATAGCTAAATCTTTTACCGATCTGGCAAATGGTGCAGTTCGTAGCAGTCAGACCACCACTATTCCAGCATTTTGTCACCTCTTCAAGGCGTACGTGATAAATGGAGATGAAAAAAATTCAATTTGGGCAGATTGCACTAAATTTTGTCCGAATTTAACCTGCCCTATTGCCATGAAGGGTGATAAGGGGTTTAAAAAATCCACCGAATTTGGCCGCTTTCAAATATCATTGCATTTAGCAGGATACTATCAGCCACCTCAGAGGCAACCCATGTCTCCCAACACACGATGCTCCTTCTCCTACAACCTTGACACAGGGGCGATTGTGGCATCTGCGACCAGCCGTGTCACAAGGAGGAGACAGGTGGTATCACTGGACATGAGATCACCACAGGGCGGCAGCCACTCCAAGAGTGAGGCATAAAGTCAGAAAGCAGCCTATTAATGACGCCCAGCTGTTAGACAAGGCGGGCTGCTCTGCACCAAAACATGCAACACAAGTGACTGACGCCCCCTAGAGGACACAACTGTAGACTGCGGATGGATAAAAAAAATGCAATTTAACACTATAGATGAAAGTGAGGTGTTAGTTTGATATTTTGGACCAAAATAACTCGTAGCCCCCTTCACATGTCCAGTGATACCACCTGTCTCCTCCTTGTGGCACGGCTGGTCGCAGATGCCACAATCGCCCCTGTGTCAGGATTGTAGGAGATGGAGCATCGGTGTTGGGTGACATGGGTTGCCTCTGAGGTGGCTGACAGTATCCTGCTAAATGCAATGATATTTGCAAGTGACTCACCGTAAGCCGGGTTCTCAGGCCGCAGGCGCTGGCTGTGGTCACGGTTCGGTGCCCGAGGCTGTGGAGGCCCGGTGGTCAATGAAAGGTTAAATAAAGTTAATAGGAATAAAGTTTGTTTTTCGTGCAGCCACCTGTAGGGCTCCGGTGATGGCACCGGCGCTGCTTTGGACCTCCGGGGGATGGGCTGCAGCAAGATGGATCCGCTCCCTACAGGATGAGCGGGAGTCCCCGGGGTCAGGAGCTGCAGTGATGGAATACGACAGCTCAGTTGATTCTGTGGGTGAATTGGTTAGTAGCAGTTCTGAAATAAGGCTCGGACACGATGCTCCTCGGGTCTTTACTTAGTTCACACACGGTACACTGGAATAACGGTTTCACTTTCAGGTAACGGACCGGGTGGTCCCTGTGATGAACAGTGTCCCTCCAAGGCTCCACAGTGTCTCTCTTAATCTGACTGTCCCTCTTACTCTTCGCTGCCTTCCACGTACCAGGTCAGGATACAGAGGAACTTCTAGTGGGCACCCCAGCCGTTGGCCTGGCGGCTCCCAATGGGTCCCTGGACCTCAATGGTGGGTACCCCTCCCGGTACAGCTGCGGTGATGGTGGTGCGTGTATTGCGCTCCTATGAAGCCGACAATCACTCTGGTTCTATAGCGCAGAGGTGGACGTCTGCACTGCCTCGGAGCCGGTACTCCGGGTTGGACTGGGCTCGGGTCGTCTTTTCAACCGTTAGTTGTTTACTTGGCCCCCTTCGCTTCTGGGTCACCGCTTCTCGATGCCCTCTCTGTTAGCTGTCCTGTCACGACATCTATTCTTGCTCTTGTCTCTCCCACTTTCTAACGCTCTCTCTCTTTCCCCACTGCTATACATCTTACACTCCTCCCACGGGTATCTGATTGGTCCTCTACCTCTAGATGTTGCATGTGGTATATGGTGCCTTGGGATTAACCTGTTCACCACTGAGACAGAGAATACAGCACCTTCAGTCAGGAGTGCAGTACCCTCCTGTGACGCACTCGTTGCGGGGCGCCACATAAGCGGCCAAATTCAGTGAGTTTTTTCTTCTTAGTAGTATATGTACCAATTCGGTGATTTTTCTAAACTAAATTATACATGTGTTAAACATGTAGCTAGGTACTCGTAGGCATGATAATAGTAACCAAGCCCAAATCTCAATTTTCAGAAATGGTGTTTCGAAGTGTTTGCAGATCATCAGTGCAAAGTATGAGATCTGGTTTGGTTAGGTCCAATAGGTGACACTAAAGTTCAAATCCCCTCCCTCTTTGAAAAATCAATTTGCATATTTTATTTCCCAGAGGATCATTGTGGCTTTTATGTCTCCTCATTACTAGCATGTCCCTCTCCGCAAGGAGAATCCTTACCCCTTAGATCCCCGTTAACCTAGCCAAACCAGATCTCATCCTTTGTACTGATGAAGAGCAAAAATCTTAAAACACCTTGTCTGCAAATTGAGATTCGGGTTTGGTTATTATTAGTCTAAGTCATGTGACAAGGCTCATTAAAGAATTCAGAAGGGACGGTAAGTAGTTGGTCCGCGCTTCTACAGAAGACACGAAGCCCAAATCTTCTACTCAAGGTTCATTGGATTCACCAACGCGTTTCAGAGCCTGCTATGCTCCTTCATCAGGAGTGCATCAGGTCATTAAAGGGTTGCTTTTCACTTTGAGGATTGCCACTTCCA
This sequence comes from Allobates femoralis, assembly GCA_033576535.1. NCBI lineage: Eukaryota > Metazoa > Chordata > Amphibia > Anura > Aromobatidae > Allobates > Allobates femoralis. The sequence continues at coordinate 9,875,846 of JARQOC010000001.1, forward strand.
ATAGGTGGTGCTAGAGTTCAAGTCCTCTTCCTCTCTGAAGAGGTAATTTGTATACCTGAACAAAGAGCGCTAGGAAACCTCTGAATTATTTCCTAGTTCTATCTGTTTCTGGAAAAGCTAGCTTGCAGGCAATATTCAGCTCTCCCTATTGCCCAGCTTTCCAAGAGTCCTGAAAGGAGACTTCAGTATCAGATCAATGATGATTTGAGCCCTAGAAACACGAATGGTTACCAGGTCTTATGGCCACTAGGCAGGTACGCACATATCACGTTATCCCAAACTAAGAGTTCTTCTAATTTGGCCTACCCCTCCAGCAGAGTAGGCAGGGTCTTATCTCCCAACTGTTATAAACAGTTGTGTTGTGGCATGTACACAGTAACTATTGAAGCCCCTCATGTTGTCATGCACAATTCTGCTTTCATGGCCATTATAGAGTGTGATGCCCCAAAAATGCCCCAACCTACAAATACACAGAGTATGACATCCCCATAGTGTATGTGAGATACATTATAATGCTATGATGTATCCATGTTATCATAACATAAAATTATGATCAGTGTAGGTTTAGTTTCTTGGTCGAGGATGACCATGGTTAAAGAGAGGAGGAGTTGTAGGGGGTCTAGGGCTTTGCCACCCAAACCCTAGAAGGTACTGTCTCTTCACGTGCCTATGAATGATATATATTTGTTTGTAAACTCTTTATGTGGAATTATATGTATGTGGCCACATAAGGCCTTAGGTAAGGACTGCTCCCCAGTCTCCTTTAGTTAGGGAAATAGTTAAAGGGAAATAGTGCTCCTCTTGTGGATGGGTCCTAGTTAATAAAATAGGCCTGAAGTGTAGTTTTATCAGGAGAGCCCCAAAGAGAAAAAGTAGAACGGAGATTGGTGCGTTGCTGGACGCAGTGGTGAGAAGCCCATAGCAATTACTTCGGCCTGACCCTCTGGGTCACCCTGGAACTTGAGTATGAGAGTTGGCATATGGGCCCGAGCATTGATGGTCAACGCCTGCCTTAGACGGGCTCCTGGGAAGTGACTGACTCCACTGATGCCAGCTGTGGTGGACTTCAACATAGACTCAGGCAAACGGGTCGTCATGATGCTAGCTGTAAAGGAACTTTGTCTATCGGTTACCCTAATTGCTCCTCTGGATGGATCCCTGTGTGTGAGCTAGGGATTGAGTCAACACAGATTACATGAGTTTACTGGCAGTTACCTTGGTATTGGATGGAGAGGGTTAGAACCTAGAGGTATCGAGACGATGGAAGCAGTTTGCTATAAAGTGTATTGAGATAAATAACCCGAGAAGGTAATATTCAAGGATTGTTCCCATGTTACATGAGACTGTTCAAGTAATAGTATATTGGAATGTCTTATTGATTCCATGTCTTCATAGTCTTTGGAATAGGTAGACTGTGTAAAGGACTTTTGCACTGTGCAGTCAGCCAGGGAGCATTGCTAATCCAGGGCTGATCTGCAGCCAAGGCGTGGCATCGTCCACGATTACTAGAGCTGTGCAACACCACACAACATTTGGCATAGTCGGCAGGATCACTTTGCGTGTCCTGGGAGGCAGGGCCCGTGTTCGCAGGGTGAATCAGAGATGGAGTGCCACTGCCTGTGTGTGGCTGAAAAGAGTTAAAGAGGCTGCCGCCACATAGAGAAAGTCTGCCTGTCTTGGGCGTTCCAACCACACGGTGGCGTAAAGGTGTAAAGGATATAGAGGAGGATCCCTGAGTACTGCTCAACCTAGGTGGGTGCAGTCCAAGAGAGAACCTCATCCATTGTTATGGAACGTAATAGGACGAGCGGGGGTTCAGAGGGATTGGGTGGGGCAGCCACTAGAAGCCCCAACCTGCAGGGTGTGGTCCAAAAGATGGCTACTGTGGAAGACAGGCTCGGCTATGGTTGTTTTGGGAATGGAGAGAGATGGGGTCTGCATGTTGAGAGATAAGCCAGGTGGAACTGCTGGAGGTTTGTGGAACTCGACAGGGTGAAGAGGTGAGCGGACATGCTACGATGGTACAGGAGGCTGAACGATGGTGGCAGATAGAACAGCTCGCACTAAAATTAAACGGGCAGCACATAGGAGTGGCTGAACAGGACAGGGAGTGGGCTCCTCTGGGGCTGGACCAGACCAGTTCCCCCTGTCCAGATTCTGGGAGTCACCCACTGAGGGAGTAATTAGGTGTTAAGATGCCTTCTGGAGTCATGGTTATATTGAAGAGAATGGGACTGAGCACTGCAAATTTCTATAGAATGAAGTCATGACACCATGGCCTAATACTGCGCCAAGATGTACCTAGAGTGTTTTCAGGGTGGTGGTCTTCCTTAAGATGGGCAACCTTTATGGTTGGATGCAGCGAATGTGGTCCAGAAAACCTTCACGTTCACCAAAGATGAGAATCACTATCATGGATCGGACATTGGGTGGTGGGAATACTACACTCGCTCATATTATGTATCCTGCTCGGCCACTGATGCTGACTCTTGGCCCCCTGTGGGGTCAAGCCTTAAGTTGCCTAGGAAGTTCTCCTTTGTAAGAGACACTCGTTGAGCTTGATTCGCTTGTGGCAGGGGATAGTTCTGGGTCCGCAGTGGGTGATAAGCAAGACAGCTTATGAGTTATCGGAAACAGCTGTGAAGAAAACGGTTGGATGGAGTTGTTATATAATGTCCCACCCTTCCTTTTCTGTTGCGCTTTCCCCTTTTGGATAATGGAGGGACACGGAAAAGATTACCACTTCTAAAGGAATATTATTGATGTTGACTGTTATGGCTCTTTTCTACCCCCATGAACTTCTCCACCTGCTTGATGAACTGTGCCCCTGCTCTGAGGACTGCCCTTCCACTTTGGACTATCCCCTTTGTCCTTGTATCCCGACACCTGGACATAATGGGTCTGTGGAGTGCAGTTTGCAAAGAGGAGAGGCGACAAGCACAGGGGTTTGTCAGATCCCTGAACTGTTTGAAATGTTCTAAGGAATTGGACGTACCCAGGAAATTGACTCAAGTGGGACTTGAGCTTCTTGTGCTTGTTTGTAACATTTAAGGAAAGTGTCCTGGAGGAAATACTTACACTTAACCTGAGCTTCCTCTGTGCTCTCTTTGCTTGTCTTTTATTTGGGATGTGGACTTTTAATGTACTAAATGATGTACTGTATGTACAGTTGTGGCCAAAATTATTGACACCCCTGCAATTCTGTCAGATAATACTCAGTTTCTTCCTGAAAATGATTGCAATCACAAATTCTTTGGCATTATTATCTTCATTCAATTTGTCTTAAATGAAAAAACACAAAAGAGAATGAAGCAAAAAGCAAAACATTGATCATTTCACACAAAACTCCAACAATGGGCCGGACAAAAGTATTGGCACCCTCAGCCTAATACTTGGTTGCACAACCTTTAGCCAAAATAACTGCGATCAACCGCTTCCGGTAACCATCAATGAGTTTCTTACAATGCTCTGCTGGAATTTTAGACCATTCTTCTTTGGTAAACTGCTCCAGGTCCCCGATATTTGAAGGGTGCCTTCTCCAAACTGCCATTGTTAGATCTCTCCACATGTGTTCTATGGGATTCAGGTCTGGACTCATTGCTGGCCACCTTAGAAGTCTCCAGTGCTTTCTCTCAAACCATTTTCTAGTGCTTTTTGAAGTGTGTTTTGGGTCATTGTCCTGCTGGAAGACCCATGACCTCTGAGGGAGACCCAGCTTTCTCACTCTGGGCCCTACATTAAGCTGCACAATTTGTTGGTAGTCTTCAGACTTCATGATGCCATGCACACGGTCAAGCAGTCCAGTGCCAGAGGCAGCAAAGCAACCCCAAAACATCAGGGAACCTCCGCCATGTTTGACTGTAGGGACCGTGTTCTTTTCTTTGAATGCCTCTTTTTTTCTCCTGTAAACTCTATGTTGAAGCCTTTGCCCAAAAAGAGAGAACATTCTTCCAAAACGTTTTAGGCTTTCTCAGGTAAGTTTTGGCAAACTCCAGCCTGGCTTTTTTATGTCTCGGGGTAAGAAGTGGGGTCTTCCTGTGTCTCCTACCATACAGTCCCTTTTCATTCAGACGCCAACGGATAGTACGGGTTGACACTGTTGCACCCTCAGACTGCAGGGCAGCTTGAACTTGTTTGGATGTTAGTCGAGGTTCTTTTTCCACCATCACCACAATCTTGCATTGAAATCTCACGTCAATTTTTCTTTTCTGTCCACATCTAGGGAGGTTAGCCACAGTGCCATGGGCTTTACACTTCTTGATGACACTGCGCACGGTAGACACAGGAACATTCAGATCTTTGGAGATGGACTTGTAGCCTTGAGATTGCTCATGCTTCCTCACAATTTGGTTTCTCAAGTCCTCAGACAGTTCTTTGGTCTTCTTTCTTTTCTCCGTGCTCAATGTGGTACACACAAGGACACAGGACAGAGGTTGAGTCAACTTTAATCCATGTCAACTGACTGCAAGTGTGATTTAGTTATTGCCAACACCTGTTAGGTGCCACAGGTAAGTTACAGGTGCTGTTAATTACACAAATTAGAGAAGCATCACATGATTTTTCTAACAGTGCCAATATCCTTTTTTATGTTTGGTGTGGAATTAGATCCAATTTGGCTTTAGGACAATTCTTTTTGTGGTTTTTTTCATTGAAGACAAATGAAATGAAGATAATAATACCAAAGAATTTGTGATTGCAATCATTTTCAGGAAAGAATTGAGTATTGTCTGACAGAATTGCAGGGGTGTCAATACTTTTGGCCAACACTGTATATTAGAATGTGGGATGTTTTATAATTCTATAATGTATCCAGGTTTTCGTAATTTATAAATATGATGTTGATCAGTGTATCATTGGCTGTGCATGTAGATTGCTTGGTCGAGGATGACCAAGGTTAAAGAGAGGAGGAGTTGTAGGGGGTCGAGGGCTTTGCCACCCCTCCCTGAAGTGTACGGTGTCTGTGCGTGCCTATGTTGAAGTGTGTATGTATGTATAAAAACTCTGTATGTGTAAATATATGTATGTGGCCACTTAGTGGCTAAGGTAAGGACTGCTTCCCGGTTCCCTTGAGTTAGGGAAATAGTTAAAGGGAAGTAGTGCACCTCTTTTGGGTGAGGTCTAGTTAATAAAATGGACCTGCAGTATATGAATGTTGGAAAGACTTATGGATTCTGTGTCTAGTATAATATTTATTCTACATTGTTTTTGGAAGAGGTAGACTTTGTAAAGGACTGTTGTACTGGGAGGATGGCCGGGGTGTGCATTGCTAATCCTGGGCTTCTCTACAGCTGAGCCTTGGCCTCGCCCATGGTTGCTAGAGCCCCATGCCGGCTCCCCAACACGTACAATATGATGATTTCAGAGTGTCCACATATAGTATCATGACTTGGCACTATGTTGCCGTCACAGTCTATACTCAGTATTGGGTGTGTTGACTGGTCGGCCGCTATGGACACTGTTCCCATTCAGTTCATAGTTGGAAAATGAAGAAGCAGAATCAAGGACACATGCAGTCTTACTCACATCTTCCCTGCAGTTCTCCTTGGCCCCATGTCCAGAGGTGACATCTGCAAAGTTCTAGTAATAGGAGGCAGAAGAATTAGAGACAGCGGATGCAGAGTGTCTGAGAACGTGTTTGAGGGGAAGTTTTGAAGCAGTTCTGGAAACAAGATGATCCCCACTGGGCGACCTCATCGGATGATCAGTTAATAACCAGAGCTTGTAGTCATCTCCACGGAAGTCGCAAAAGTACTGATGCATCAGAACGTGGCAAAACTAAAAAAAATGCTCCTCAACATGTAGTGGACAGATCTGAAGACTACCTTCACTGTCCGGAAATGAATCCGACTACCCAGAACTGATGATCCATTCACAGAGGTTATAGCTTCCGTGGCACCTTCAAAGAAACTAAGGACATTTTCACACTACTGTTTTTCGGAATCCTTGTGAATTCAGCTGAAAATGGATGCACCTGCATCGGTTTTCGGCCCCATTGACTTCCAATGGGACTGCCGGAATTTGCGGGTGAATCCGGTTGTTTACGGTTTACAATGGTGCTGGAACCAGAGTAATCCGCATCCCGCCAGATCCAGGTTTTTGGACTGAGCATGCCCAGAACCCAGATTTAAATGTCATACCTACAAGAGGGCGGGTAATTTTCCACAGGATCAAGCAAAAAAAAAAAACGAACCAAACCTGTTGCAACGGGATACTCGCTAATACCGGTGCGGGTGCATCCAGTTGTATCACGTTTCACAATTGCAGGAGAATCCAGGGGGGATGGATGCAGGTTTTACCCGCAGTCCCCCGGATTCCAAAAACCGGCAGTGTGAATCCATCCTAACCGACACTACCAAGGACAGATTTGGGGTCTGGGTATTTTCATATTATAAACCCAACTTTCCCAGGATCGGCCATTAATATGAATCAGCAGAGTAAACTTTCTCCGACATGTTAATGCCGGTTAGATGAAAGTCTGAGTCTCTGCTCCTGTAATGTACAAATCATCAGAATCTCGGTGTAATAAACAGCTGGCTGCGTGCTGCCCGCCGCACCGGGATATTTATCTCTCATTTCGTACACAACATCTGGTGACTGCCAATGGGGAAAATCAGAGGAGATGAAAAGAGAGAAAGCGCTTTAATGACAATTATTTATAAGGGAGGCGGCTGGATACTCTCATCATCCGCATGTTCACACCGTCACGTGTCCGAGCCATCAATCACCGCTTCTACTTTCAGGAGGAGATTTCTGTTGGACTGAGAGGGAATTTGTTGTTGCTGCCAGCGACTATTCCACAGCGGATCCAGGATGTGTATTAATTACCGGAGATGCATACACAGCCATCGCCGCCATGAGGAGAGGTGAGCACCTCGCCCAAGGCAAAGGAGAGCGGTGGACAGCAGGCAGGGGAACACCGCCATACCCCTCCATGTACGCAGCCAGACTAATGAGTGCAACATCTCCTATCTGTACACTTCCATATCCAACAAGAGTGGACAGTATTATAGTAATTATATTCTTGTACATAGGAGCAGTATTATAGTAGTTATATTCTTGTATATAGGAGCAGTATTATAGTAGTTATATTCTTGTATATAGGAGCAGTATTATAGTAATTATATTCTTGTACATAGGAGCACTATTATAGTAGTTATATTCTTGTACACAGGAGCAGTATTATAGTAGTTATATTCTTGTATATAGGAGCAGTATTATAGTAGTTATATCCTTGTATATAGAAGGAGTATTATAGTAGTTATATTCTTGTACATGGTAGCAGTATTATAGTAGTTATATTCTTGTACATAGGAGCAGTATTATAGTAGTTATATTCTTGTACATAGGAGCAGTATTATAGTAGTTATATTCTTGTACATAGGGGCAGTATTATAGTAGTTATATTCTTGTACATAGGAGCAGTATTATAGTAGTTATATTCTTGTACATAGGGCAGTATTATAGTGGTTGTATTCCTGTACATAGGGCAGTATTATAGTAGTTATATTCTTGTACATAGGGGCAGTATTATAGTAGTTATATTCCTGTACATAGGGCAGTATTATAGTAGTTATATTCCTGTACATAGGAGCAATATTATAGTAGTTATATTCTTGTACACAGGAGCAGTATTATAGTAGTTACATTCTTGTACATAGGAGCAGTATTATAGTACTTATATTCTTGTACATAGGAGCAGTATTATAGTAGTTATATTCTTGTACATGGAGCAGTATTATAGTAGTTATATTCTTGTACATAGGATCAGTATTATAGTAATTATATTCTTGTACATAGGAGCAGTATTATAGTAGTTATATTCTTGTACATAGGGGCAGTATTATATAGTATTATATTCTTGTACATAGGAGCAGTATTATAGTAGTTATATTCTTGTACATTGGGTCAGTATTATAGTAGTTATATTCTTGTACATAGGAGCAGTATTATAGTAGTTATATTCTTGTACATAGGGCAGTATTATAGTAGTTATATTCTTGTACATAGGAGCAGTATTATAGTAGTTATATTCTTGTACATAGGGGCAGTATTATAGTAGTTATATTCCTGTACATAGGGGCAGTATTATAGTAGTTATATTCTTGTACATAGGGCAGTATTATAGTAGTTATATTCCTGTACATAGGGCAGTATTATAGTAGTTATATTCCTGTACATAGGGGCAGTATTATAGTAGTTATATTCTTGTACATAGGGGCAGTATTATAGTAGTTTATATTCCTGTACATAGGGGCAGTATTATAGTAGTTATATTCCTGTACATAGGAGCAATATTATAGTAGTTATATTCTTGTACACAGGAGCAGTATTATAGTAGTTACATTCTTGTACATAGGAGCAGTATTATAGTACTTATATTCTTGTACATAGGAGCAGTATTATAGTATTTATATTCTTGTACATAGGAGCAGTATTATAGTAGTTATTTTCCTGTACATAGGAGCAATATTATAATAGTTATATTCTTGTATATAGGGGCAGTATTATAGTAGTTATATTCTTATACATAGGAGCAGTATTATAGTAGTTATATTCTTGTACATAGGAGCAGTATTATAGTAGTTATTTTCCTGTACATAGGAGCAATATTATAATAGTTATATTCTTGTATATAGGGGCAGTATTATAGTAGTTATATTCTTATACATAGGAGCAGTATTATAGTATTTATATTCTTGTACATAGGAGCAGTATTATAGTAGTTATTTTCCTGTACATAGGAGCAATATTATAATAGTTATATTCTTGTATATAGGGAGCAGTATTATAGTAGTTATATTCTTGTACATAGGGGCAGTATTATAGTAGTTATATTCCTGTACATAGGAGCAATATTATAGTAGTTATATTCTTGTACATAGGAGCAGTATTATAGTAGTTATATTCTTGTATATAGGAGCAGTATTATAGTAGTTATATTCTTGTACATAGGAGCAGTATAATAGTAGTTATATCCTTGTATATAGAAGGAGTATTATAGTAGTTATATTCTTGTACATGGTAGCAGTATTATAGTAGTTATATTCTTGTACATAGGAGCAGTATTATAGTAGTTATATTCTTGTACATAGGAGCAGTATTATAGTAGTTATATTCTTGTACATAGGGGCAGTATTATAGTAGTTATATTCTTGTACATAGGAGTAGTATTATATTAGTTATATTCTTGTATATAGGAGCAGTATTATAGTAGTTATATTCTTGTACATAGGAGCAGTATTATAGTAGTTATATTCCTGTACATAGGAGCAATATTATAGTAGTTATATTCTTGTACATAGGAGCAGTATTATAGTAGTTATATTCATGTACATAGGAGCAGTATTACAGTAGTTATATTCTTGTATATAGGAGCAGTATTATAGTAGTTATATTCTTGTACATAGGAGCAGTATTATAGTAGTTATTTTCCTGTACATAGGAGCAATATTATAATAGTTATATTCTTGTACATAGGGGCAGTATTATAGTAGTTATATTCCTGTACATAGGAGCAATATTATAGTAGTTATATTCTTGTACATAGGAGCAATATTATAGTAGTTATATTCATGTACATAGGAGCAGTATTATAGTAGTTACATTCTTGTACATAGGAGCAGTATTATAGTAGTTATATTCTTGTACATAGGATCAGTATTATAGTAGTTATATTCTTATACATAGGAGCAGTATTATAGTATTTATATTCTTGTACATAGGAGCAGTATTATAGTAGTTATTTTCCTGTACATAGGAGCAATATTATAGTAGTTATATTCTTGTACATAGGAGCAGTATTATAGTAGTTACATTCTTGTATATAGGAGCAGTATTATAGTAGTTATATTCTTGTACATAGGAGCAGTATAATAGTAGTTATATTCTTGTATATAGGGGCAGTATTATGATAGTTATATTCTTGTACATAGGAGCAGTAGTATAGTAGTTATATTCTTGTACATAGGAGCAGTATTATAGTAGCTATATTCTTGTACATAGGAGCAGTATTATAGTAGTTATATTCTTGTACATAGGGGAAAGTGACTCACCGTTGCCGGGTACTCAGCTCTCAGGCGCTGGCTACGGTCACGGTTCGGTGCCCGGGCTGTGTGGGCCCGGTGGTCAATTGCACGGTTAGGTTGAGGAGTAAAGTCTTGTTTCGTGACGCCACCTGTGGGTGTCCGGTAATGGCACCGGCGCTGCTTGGACATCTGTGGGATGTGCGGCAGCTAATATGGATTCGCTCCCCACAGGATGATCTGTAATCCCCGGGGTCAGTGGCTACCTTGGTGGAATACGGCAGCTCGGTGGGAGTGTAAATAATGATATAGCAACAGTTCAAAAGGAACACACGGACACAGTGCTCCTCTGCATGAGCCTTTACTGTTGTTCTTGCAGGCAGGGCCGGGACGACAGCTAGGCGACCCTAGGCGATCGCCTAGGGCGCCATCTTGTGCAGGGCGCATTCCCGCCTGACCGGAGTCTGGACCCGTGACCCCGAGAGCAGTCATCAGGTCAGGAGGACGTGCGGCGTGGGTGGTGGGCTCACTGTCCCTGCGGCTGCGCCCTTCCGTCTCACCTGTTGGAGCTGTGCTGCGCTTTTGCCGTCTGCCTAAGTCTTCCGTCGGGACCCGTTGACCGACTTCAATCCGGGCGGGGACAGAAGAAGAATCCAGTGGCGTGCGCTGGCTGCCTGCCGGCCCAGAGGTGCTGCGCGGCAGACAGCGCCTCCGAGGAGCCAAGCAGCAGGACTCCGTCGGGACCCGTGGACCGGCTTCAATCCAGGCGGGGACGGAGAAGAATAATCCAGCGACGTGAGCTGGCTGCCTGCCGGCCCTGAAATTGCTTTCAATTTTACAAAGAATTTGATTTACATTTCGTTTTTAGCATATGTTGCAGTCCGATATAAAATCTGCACTTTTCATCAGGAAAAAGGTACTTATACCATATGGCTGCTAAGCATTTCAAGAGTTGGTCGTGTGCATTACTATTTATGTACAATTTATATCCATAATGTTCATTTATATGTACTTTAATTTGTTTTAAATTAAATTTACTTTCAAAGTATGTTGACGTTTTTATTCCTAGACATATTTCGGGGGGGGGGGCGCCGTTTGCCTTACCTGCCTAGGGCACCAAAATGCCTTGTCCCGGCACTGCTTGCAGGTCAACGGGTACACACTTTAAACGGTATATACCTTCACGTAACGGACCGGATGGTTCCAGTGATGGATGGTGTCTCTCCAAAGCTCCACTGTGTCTTTCTATAGCTTACTGTCCCTGGTTACTCTTCGCTTGCTCTCATGTGTCGGACCAGGATACTGGGGAGCCTTTAGTGAGGACCCGAGCCGGTGGCTTTCCAACTACTATTGGGTCCCCTGAACCCCAATGGTGGGTACCCCTCCGGCACAGCCGCGGTGATGGTGTTAGGTGTGATGTGCTCCTATGAAGCCTCCTATCACTCTGGTTTACAGTACAGAGATGGACTTCTATACTGTCTCGGAACCGGTCTACTGTTGGACTGGGCGCAGGCGTTTTGGACCCGTTGCTTGGTTACTGGTACTTGGCCCCTTTCACGTCCGGGTCGCCGCTTCTCGGTGCCCTCCCTGTTAGACCTTTGAAGGTGCTTTTGACGTCTGCCTTGCACTTGTCTCTCCCACGTTCTAACTTTCTGTTCTACCCTTACCCTACACTCAACATCTCACACTCCTTCCACAAGGACCCTATTGGTCCTCTGTCTCTGGATGTTGTATGTGGTGTATGGAGCTCTGGAGTTAACTCATTCATCACTGAGACGGAGAATACTGCACCTGCGGTCAGGGGTGCAGTACCCTCCTGTGACGTACTCGTTGCGGGGCGCCACAAAAGTATTATAGTAGTTATATTCTTGTACATAGGGGCAGTATTATAGTAGTTATATTCTTGTACATAGGAGCAGTATTATAGTAGTTATATTCTTGTACATAGGAGCAGTACTATGGTAGTTATATTCTTGTATATAGGAGCAGTATTATAGTAGTTATATTCTTGTACATAGGAGCAGTATTATAGTAGTTATATTCTTGTACATAGGGGCAGTATTATAGTAGTTATATTCTTGTACACAGGGGCAGTATTATAGTAGTTATATTTTTGTACATAGGAGCAGTATTATAGTAGTTATATTCTTGTACATAGTAGCAGTATTATACCGTAGTAGTTATATTCTTGTATATAGGGGCAGTATTATAGTAGTTATATTCTTGTATATAGGGGGCAGTATTATAGTAGATATATTCTTGTACATAGGGGCAGTATTATAGTAGTTATATTCTTGTATATAGGGGCAGTATTATAGTAGTTATATTCTTGTACATAGGAGCAGTATTGTAGTAGTTATATTCTTGTATATAGGGGCAGTATTATAGTAGTTATATTCTTGTACATAGGGGCAGTATTATAGTAGTTATATTCTTGTACATAGGGGCAGTATTATAGTAGTTATATTCTTGTACATAGGGGGCAGTATTATAGTAGTTATATTCCTGTACATAGGAGCAGTATTATAGTAGTTATATTCTTGTATATAGGGGCAGTATTATAGTAGTTATATTCTTGTATATAGGGGGCAGTATTATAGTAGATATATTCTTGTACATAGGGGCAGTATTATAGTAGTTATATTCTTGTATATAGGGGCAGTATTATAGTAGTTATATTCTTGTACATAGGAGCAGTATTGTAGTAGTTATATTCTTGTATATAGGGGCAGTATTATAGTAGTTATATTCTTGTACATAGGAGCAGTATTATAGTAGTTATATTCTTGTATATAGGGCAGTATTATAGTAATTATATTCCTGTACATAGGTGCAGTATTATAGTAGTTATATTCTTGTACATAGGAGCAGTATTATAGTAGTTATATTCTTGTATATAGGAGCAGTATTATAGTAGTTATATTCTTGTACATAGGAGCAGTATTATAGTAGATATATTCTTGTACATAGGAGCAGTATTATAGTAGTTATATTCTTGTATATAGGAGCAGTATTATAGTAGTTATATTCTAGTACATAGGAGCAGTATTATAGTAGTTATATTCTTGTACATAGGAGCAGTATTATAGTAGTTATATTCTTGTACATAGAGGTAGTATTATAGCAGTTATATTCTTGTACATAGGTGCAGTATTATAGCAGTTATATTCTTGTACATAGCAGCAGTATTATAGTAGTTATATTCCTGTACATAGGAGCAGTATTATAGTAGTTATATTCTTGTACATAGGGGCAGTATTATAGTAGTTATACTCTTGTACATAGGGGCAGTATTATAGTAGTTATATTCTTGTACCTAGGGGCAGTATTATAGTAGTTATATTCTTGTACCTAGGGGCAGTATTATAGTAGTTATATTCTTGTACATAGGAGCAGTATTATAGTAGTTATATTCTTGTATATAGGGGCAGTATTATAGTAATTATATTCCTGTACATAGGGGCAGTATTATAGTAGTTATATTCTTGTACATAGGGGCAGTATTATAGTAGTTATATTCTTGTACATAGGGGCAGTATTATAGTAGTTATATTCTTGTACATAGGGGCAGTATTATAGTAGTTATATTCTTGTACATAGGGACAGTATTATAGTAGTTACCGTATATTCTTGTATATAGGGGCAGTATTACAGTAGTTATATTCTTGTACATAGCAGTATTATAGTAGTTATATTCTTGTATATAGGGGGCAGTATTATAGTAGTTATATTCTTGTACATAGGAGCAGTATTATAGTAGTTATATTCTTGTATATAGGGGCAGTATTATAGTAGTTATATTCTTGTACATAGGGTCAGTATTATAGTAGTTATATTCTTGTATATAGGGAGCAGTATTATAGTAGTTATATTCTTGTACATAGGAGCAGTATTATAGTAGTTATATTCTTGTACATAGGGGCAGTATTATAGTAGTTATATTCTTGTACATAGGAGCAGTATTATAGTAGTTATATTCTTGTATATAGGGGCAGTATTATAGTAGTTATATTCTTGTACATAGGAGCAGTATTATAGTAGTTATATTCTTGTATATAGGGGCAGTATTATAGTAGTTATATTCTTGTACATAGGTCAGTATTATAGTAGTTATATTCTTGTATATAGGGTCAGTATTATAGTAGTTATATTCTTGTATATAGGGGAAGCTTTTCTAAAATCAAATATAAATATAATATAATAAACAAAAATCATCCAGTATTACAAAACATAAGTCACTTCAGTTATATGTACACAAGCACTAAATAATCACATCATGTACATAAATATATTAAAGGGAACCAACCACCTCAGATGACGTCTATAAGCTGTTAATACATGTCCCTGGACCCTACCTACACCATTGCAGCTATCTTTTTGCTAAGAATATTGATAACAGCAAACCGAAATAAACAGTTTATAAGCTTACATGACTTCACTACGAGAGGGCGTCTCCCTTGGGCTCCAGTACGAGAGGGCTGTGTCTCCAGCAGCTTGAGTGACTTTCCTCCCCCTCCCTCTCTGTTTGCAGGACGTCACTGAAGGACGTGATATTATCTTATTGTGGGCGGGCACGCAAGCCAGCTCCCGTCCGTGCCCGCCCACAGAAAGATAATATCACGTCCTTCAGTGACGTCCTGCAAACAGAGAGGGAGGGGGAGGAAAGTCATCCAAGCTGCTGGAGACACAGCCCTCTCGTACTGGAGCCCAAGGGAGACGCCCTCTCGTAGTGAAGTCATGTAAGCTTATAAACTGTTTTATTTCGGTTTGCTGTTATCAATATTCTTAGCAAAAAGATAGCTGCAATGGTGTAGGTAGGGTCCAGGGACATGGATTATCCGCTTATAGACGTCATCTGAGGTGGTTGGTTCCCTCCACACCTGAGGGGGAAAAAAGATGAAAATATAAAAAAAAAAAAAATTCATCATATTCCTAACTGAATTTTACGTTCCTCCATAATTTTGCGTTCCTCTGACACCTTCCGATTTCTATTAATTTTATCCACCGGAGCTCTGACATCACCTGATTGGCCGCAGTGGTGAGATCGAACGGCTCACTGTGAAGTGATACCTGGGTTCTCATGTGCCAGTGATAGTATTTGATGACACTAATTATAATGTACAAGGTCTCCCCGTCGATGTTACTGACAGTGGGGGACACACCATAGAATATGTCGGGATACTTTAGGGTCCGCAGTCTGGGGATTTGTGGAAGAGCTGACACTTCCTCCCAGATCTTCTTCCCTCCCCAGCAATCACATATAAAGTGATCCATAGTCTCCTCCTGCTGACAACCGAAGGGACTATTCTGATCAGAGACACTTAGATGTTTCAGGTTCCCCCTGACAAAGAGCCGACTATATAGTGAAAGTCAAGAGATGTCAAACAGTTTGGGACGAAGTCGTCTGCTGTTTAGGAACCTGAGACTTTCCTGTAAGGTGGAGGTGACACCATCTCTCAGGGCCAGTGGAGAACAGAAGAAAGTCCTACATACGCGAGCATATAGGTCTAGGGATGGGCGAATCTACTCGCTAGGACTCGTTACTCATTGAGTAGTAAGGGACTCGCAGGACTCAGTACTCTGCGAGTTTCCCAGCGATTACTCGCACAGCAACGAGTCCAATGCAAATCAATGGCAATCCTAGTTTTGTCAGAGACTCTGACAAAACTAGGATTGCCTTTGACTTGCATTGGTCTCATTACTGTGCAAGTAATCGCAGGGAAACTCGCAAAGTAACTGCTGTTACTTTGCGAGCTGAGTCCAGCTGTCTGCTCTGTACAGGCTGCCGCAGCTCCAGGGTCCTAGAGCCCGCCTGCTCACAGAGATGATGTAGCAGAGCTGCGATTGTTCTCAGTCTGCTCATCCCTGTGCATAGACATCTATATCTATGCACAGGGGATGTAGCAGAGAGGACATCGCGTTTTGGACTACGTCGGACGGAAGAGGATTTTTTTCATTAAAGATGGAGTCCCTAATGGCTTTTTTTTTTTATTTCTAATAAAAAAATTTCTCTGTGTTGTGTTTTTTTAACCCTTTATTGGAGATTCTTAGTGACCGGGTGAAACGTGGCCTGACATTAAGAATCTCGGGCTTAATACCAGCATGTATAACAAAGCTGGTATTAACCCCTTTATTACCCAGCGTGCCACCGCCACCAGGGCCGCTGGAAGAGCGGGGTTCAGCCCCAGAGGATGGTGCTTCAATGAACACGCCATCTTCTGGGGTGGCTTGGGCTGCAATTTGCAGCGGGGGGTGCCCAGAAAGCTTGGGCCTCCCTGCGCTGCGGATTCCAGCCCCCAGCTGCTTAGCTGTACCTGGCTAGACATAGAAATTGCGCGGAGCCCCACGCATTTTTTTAAAATTATTTCATGAAATTCATGAAATAATTAAAAAAAAGGGCTGCCCTATATTCTTGTGTCCGGCCAGGTACAAATAGGCACCTGGGGGTTGGGGGCAGCCCGTCGCTGCCTGCTGGATCCGGCTGGTTCCAGAAATACGGCGAAGCCCACGCGAAATTTTTTTCTCACAAATCCATAAAACAATGTAAATAAAAGGGATTGCATCTTTATTAACCCCTGGACCATGGGCGAGGGGTTAATAAAGATGCAGTCCCTTTTTTAGGATTGTTTTATTGATTTTTCAGAAAAAAAATTACATGGGCTTCGCCGTATTTCTGGAACCAGCCGGATCCAGCAGGCAGCGACGGGCTGCCCCCAACCCCCAGGTGCCTATTTGTACCTGGCCAGACACAAGAATATAGGGGAGCCCTTTTTTTTTATTATTTCATGAATTTCATGAAATAATTTTAAAAAAATGCGTGGGGCTCCGCGCAATTTCTATGTCTAGCCAGGTACAGCTAAGCAGCTGGGGGCTGGAATCCGCAGCGCAGGGATGCCCAAGCTTTCTGGGCACCCCCCGCTGCAAATTGCAGCCCGCAGCCGCCCCAGAAGATGACGCGTTCATTGAAGTGCCATCCTCTGGCGCTGAACCCCGCTCTTCCAGCGGCCCTGGTGGCGGTGGCACGCTGGGTAATAAAGAGGTTAGGGCCAGCTTTGTATTATCAGCTGGCCCTAAGCCCGAAATTTATGGCGGTAACGCCAATATTAGACATGACCGCCATGAATTTCTATTAAATTGTTTTAAAAAAAACACAACACAGAGAAATTTTTTTATTAGAAATAAAAAAAAAAAAGCCATTAGGGACTCCATCTTTAATTAAAAAAATCCTCTTCCGTCCGACGCAGTCCAAAACGCGATGTCCTCTCTGCTACATCCCTTTGCATAGATATAGATGTCTATGCACAGGGAATGAGCAGACTGAGAACAATCTCAGCTCTGCTACATCAGGCAGCAGGCGGGCTCTAGGACCCTGGAGCTGCGGCAGCCTGCACACAGAGCAGACAGCCGGACTCTTATCTGTGCGAGTTTCCCAGCGATTACTTGCACAGTAAACGAGTCCAATGCAAATCAATGGGAATCCTAGTTTTGTCAGAGTCTTTGACAAAACTAGGATTGCTTCAGGCTGAAGCTTCCGAGACACATCTGTGATTTGTAAATCGCACAGGGAATGAGCAGACTGAGAACAATCGCATCTCTGCTACATCATCTCTGTGACAGGCGGGCTCTAGGACCCTGGAGCTGCGGCAGCCTGCACAGAGCAGACAGCTGGACTCGGCTCGCAAAGTAACAGCAGTTACTTTGCGAGTTTCCCTGTGATTACTTGCACAGTAATGAGACCAATGCAAGTCAATGGCAATCCTAGTTTTGTCAGAGTCTCTGACAAAACTAGGATTGATATTGATTTGCATTGGACTCGTTGCTGTGCGAGTAATCGCTGGGAAACTCGCAGAGTACCGAATCCTGCGAGTCCCTTACTACTCGCCAAGTAACGAGTCCTAGCGAGTAGACTCGCCCATCCCTACTCATCACCCCCAGGATACCCTCCCGAGAATCCTGCAATACAACCTGGGAGTCAGTGAGACCCGTGACCATTTATTTGGCCACCCTTTCCCTGCAATTCTCAAAGGGATCAGGGGCCCCTAAGGACCCATAATTCCATTCAAGAACCAGGGAGATGTACCTATTGTACTGATACTGCCTTATCTCAGATTTCAGCCGGTCGATCTTCACTTTGTCATCCCCACCCACCGAACACAGTGACTTCAATTCTTTACGCAGCCTTAGGTACTGGCTGTACTTATTCCTCCCTTTACTCACTGACAGTCTCTTTAAGATGGATCTGATATCCTCCTTGACGTCCTCCCACCAGTCGGTCATGTTGTCGCTGAAGTCAGCCCTGTCTAGATGAACCTAGATAAGGGAGTGGACACGACTCTGGACATAGGCGTCATCCAGGAGACTGAAATTAAGCCTCCACAATCCTCTACCAATGTCCGGATGGTTAGAGGTCCCCAGACAGAAGTACAAGGCCAGGTGATCAGAGTAAGGGACGACCTTCTCACTCAGGCCGCTGACAGCCTCAGTAGGACTCACAAACACAAAGTCTATTCTACTGCTCCTGTTGGAACATCAATACGGAATTTTTGGCTTCCGACCTCCCTGTGTAATAGCGCCAGTCAGCCCTGCCTATATTATGATGTTATGTAGGACCTTGTCATCCCTGGTCACTGTCCTGCCTGAGGAACTGTCACTTGATGTCATTATGGGAATAAAGTTCCCCCCCTCACCTTCCCATGACCACCTCCGTCATCCTATGTACAGTCACATCATGGGTATTAAATAGGACAGCGACCTCGGCGTAAGGCTCCACAGCCAGTGGCCAGAATGATGGACCGGACCGCCATTCCCTCTCAGCCTCTCTCATAAGCCCCAGAGATGTCAGATGTGTCTCCTGCAGGAAGATGACATCTGTGTCCAGATACCTGAGATGTTCATACACCGCGTGTCTCGTCCTCCTCACCTTAATGCTATTCACATTACTCGAGGTTAGCGTTAATGAGAACCCGGCCATCACAACACAGTATAGAAGGAGCAGAGTAACAGCCATCATCATGAGTCAGAGATTCACCACCGCTGTCCATGTGAGACTCTACCTAAAGGTCTACAGATAAGGGCTTACGCTTTGGCGGGGATGGTCCTCTATGTCCCCCCTGTCACACTCAGCCTCAATTTTCCTCAACTCTTTCTCATAGTCGTCATCATTGAACTCAGACAAAACCCCATATTAGTTGGACACGACCATCACTCCTGCAGAACTCTGGACCTTACTAGCACTCTGACCAGTGTCATATTCTGCCTTAGGTTTACGGCAGGACATGCTCTTTTTCTTCCTCTTATTCTGATTAATAGTCCAGTCATCATTTACAGACATTGATGCTGAAGGGGGAGCTAGATGAGGCTTCTCGACCAGAGGAACGACCTCCATGTTTCCCTCTTCATCCTCTGTACCCTGCTGCTCTGGTGTTACATGAGTGGACTCCTGGTGGTCATCTGAGCTGGTCAGTAACTCTCCTGACATTAAATCCTTTTCCTGAGTCTCTGCCACCACATCCTCCTCCTCATGAGTCTCTGTCCCTGCCACCACATCCTCCTCCTCATGAGTCTCTGTCTCTGCCATCACATCCTCATAAGGGAAGGCTCTGCAGATGTTGTGCAGGCGTCTGGACAGTCCCTGTGAGGGTGGCCCATCTTACCACATAGGTTGCACCTGATATCCCGGCAGTCTGCAGCGACATGGCCGATTTCCCCACACAGGCTGCACTTCATGACAGTACAGGTATTAGCCAGATGTCCACCACATTTGAACCACTTTCTGGGCTGCCCGGGATAGTATCATCTTCCTTTCTCCCTCACAATGAAGAAGGAGTTGGGTAAATGGGCAGTCATGTTATTAGGCCACGTGCACACGTTCAGTATTTGATGAGTTTTTTACCTCAGGATTTGTAGATAAAACCAGGAGTGGAGCAATCAGAGGAAAAGTCTAATAGAAACATGTCACCACTTCTGTATTTAACTATCCACTCCTGGTTTTGGCTACAAATTCTGAGGTAAAAAACTCATCAAATACTCAGCGTGTGCACGTGGCCTTACTCTGCCGCAGCTTCACCGAGACCTTCCACCCCATTGTCCAGATACCGTCCTCATCTCTGACCTTGGTGAGTCCAGAGACGAGGTCACAATGTCTCCGGAGCCACACCTCGATGTCCTGTGGGGGAACGGCCTCGTTCCAGAAGGTGATATTGACAGTCACAGTATCTGGCCTGGAAATGGGAACCAACAGAAACTTATTCCAGCCCTCGGTGTCCCTGAACTTGGGATAATTGGCCCAGAACCTGTCCAGGTTAGACATGAGCTTG
Organism: Allobates femoralis; assembly: GCA_033576535.1. NCBI lineage: Eukaryota > Metazoa > Chordata > Amphibia > Anura > Aromobatidae > Allobates > Allobates femoralis. The sequence goes on from JARQOC010000001.1 coordinate 9,896,184, forward strand.
AAGCTGACCTCATAGCTCTGCCAGTCCACCAGTATTTCATTCAACACAAACCCCATCTGGCGGCACAGAAGCTCCCTCACCACATACCGTCGCTGCGGCAAATCCCCCTTGGCACCTATGTACTTAAACTGCACAACATTTATTTGCTTTTATGTCTGGCCAGTATACCTCATGTCGGAGGTGAAGGACTGAGTGCTGCGGCTCCATATCATGTACATTATTGACCTGCCTCAGGGCCGTGAGGTACTCGGTTCTGGGCGTTGATTCACGGCGGATGTCACGGGGGCCTGTGCCCGTTCCCGTGGCCCTGGTGGTCTCAGAAAGTCAGTACAAATAATAAAAATGAAAGTAGTTCATGACGCTACCTACAGTTTCATTATCCCCAATCTGTGTTTCAGCCTCATCAGGGCAAACAGTCGCACACATAAGGTCCTTCTGTGAGGGGCACTCTGGGACTAGTGGTGCCTTTGCTGCAGTCTGAGCTGTTCGCCTGCTGTTCCTGCTGCTGCAGTTGTTTTCCCTCCTGGAAGTTTAGCGCCCTGCTAGTTAGCATGCTACAAAAGGGTACTGCACTCCTAACAGAAGGTGCAGTATGCTTTGTTTTGGTAAGGAGTAGTAGAAGCCTGAAGCTCCAGCACCACACACCTAGTGATAGGAGACCAATCAGACGCCCGTTACTAGGGCAACCGGTCCCGGTGGGTGGAGAAGCTAGGTTATATAGTGAGTAGGGAGAGAGGAACAGTGGTTACTTGCAGAAGTAAGAGAAAGAAAGAGCAGAAGAACAGAACAGCACAGTGAAGAATAACAGCAGAGAACAGCAAAAGAGGAGAGGTAACAGGAGGGCACCTCAACCTGGTGATCCAGAAGAGAAAGGGGCTGAGATACAGGGTAACCAAATACCCATGCCCAGTCCGGCTCCGACGTGGATCAGAGGTCCATCCCTGAACCGCAAATTACCGGCGTGGTCGATGTCTTCTTAGGAGCACGATCCAACCGTCCTACACCAAGCACAGTCTCCACCAGAAGCACTAAACAGAGTTGGGTTCCCTTTGGAGAGATAAAGGGTTCCCATAACACCCGATGGACCTGGTTCAAGAAGTGGGATTGTGCAGGACACCACAGAGAAAGGACAGTGAATTTGATAGAGAAGGAACACCAGTGGAGCTTCTGAGGGACACTGCTCACTACCAGAACCACCCAGTCCACTACTCTGACTGAAAGAACTGCATTACTCTGTAAACCTGCAGAATACTGGAGTAAAGTACCCGTTCAGAGTGAGAAACGTGTCTGTGTTCCTTTCTGATGAACTGTGGTTTACCTGCCTTACATCTCACAGCGGAGGCCGCGCTGCCCTATTCCACCATTGCTACTTCAAACACCCCGGGGACTCTGCTCTTCCTGTAGGGAGCTATGACACCTTGCTGCCGCCCATTCCCCGGAGGTTCAAGCAGCGCCGGTGCCATCACTGGACCTACAGGCGGCTTCATGATTGACTTTATTTTATTTTTTTTTTCCCCGTTTTTATTGTCTGCTCAAGGGCACGGATTTGGGCAATGACCACCCGTGACATCCCCGTACCAGTACCGCATGCCCTTGGCTCCAGACAGAAGCAAAAGCATGCAGCCTGTAACACTGCTGCTGAGGGGAGCTCGTCCTGTGCAGTCTCTGACTTCACATCAGGGGTCCTGGTCTCTACACCACAGTCCTGCATACAGGAGGCGAACCGCTCCCGGTACATGTAAGCCTCCTTCAGAGGCCCCATACTCTCCAGCACACAATCAATGTCCTGCAGACTGGGGGTGCAGGGGGAGAAGCAAAGCCCCCCTTGCATAATTTACTTTTCAGAAGAGTAGTTTATGCAAGAGGGGCTTCGCCATCCCCCTGAACCCCCCCATCTGGGGGTGCTTACCCCCAGGCCCCCGCTTCTATTATGATCAACTCTATGCCATTGCCTACGTGGATTGTAAAGTAATAGATATTTCCTTAATGAATATTCCCACTGTATGTAACCAGCTCCGCCCCTCGCCCAGGCACAGGCAGCTCAGTCACACCCTCTAACTATTGACAATGTGCCCATCAATTTCAGACATTTATCCACTCCTATTGAACACCTCCTCCTCCTCCACCCTTTGTGGCCTGAGCATGACGCCCGTCTGTAAGCTCCGCCCCATCACGGAGAGTCACTTCTGGCCATGGGTTCTACAAGTATTCTTTATTCCCATTAGAAGTAGCCTAGAAGCCTTTTTCGAGTGCAGGCTGGGAAGCCTGGGCCTTGCCTGTGGAGCTTCCCCACCCAGGGGACCCTCCCTGGGCTTCCTCCAGACATGAGAAGAACTGCTCAATACAATCTGACAGCTTGGGGGCAGTTTATAGTAGTTATATTCTTGTACATAGGAGCAGTATTATAGTAGTTATATTCTTGTACATAGGAGCAGTATTATAGTAGTTATATTCTTGTACATAGGGGGCAGTATTAAAGTAGTTATATTCTTGTACATAGGAGCAGTATTATAGTAGTTATATTCTTGTACATAGGAGCAGTATTATAGTAGTTATATTCTTGTACATAGGAGCAGTATTATAGTAGTTATATTCTTGTATATAGGGGCAGTATTATAGTAGTTATATTCTTGTACATAGGAGCAGTATTATAGTAGTTATATTCTTGTACATAGGGGCAGTATTATAGTAGTTATATTCTTGTACATAGGGGCAGTATTATAGTAGTTATATTCTTGTACATAGAAGCAGTATTATAGTACTTATATTCTTGTACTTAGTGGCAGTATTATAATAGTTATATTCTTGTATATAGGAGCAGTATTATAGTGGTTATATTCTTATACATAGGAGCAGTATTATAGTAATTATATTCTTGTACATAGGGACAGTATTATAGTAGTTATATTCTTGTATATAGGGGCAGTATTATAGTAGTTATATTCTTGTACATAGGGGCAGTATTATAGTAGTTATATTCTTGTACATAGGGGCAGTATTATAGTAGTTATATTCTTGTACATAGGATCAGTATTATAGTAGTTATATTCTTGTACATAGGAGCAGTATTATAGTAGTTATATTCTTGTACATAGGAGCAGTATTATAGTAGTTATATTCTTGTATATAGGGGCAGTATTATAGTAGTTATATTCTTGTACATAGGAGCAGTATTATAGTAGTTATATTCTTGTACATAGGGGCAGTATTATAGTAGTTATATTCTTGTACATAGGGGCAGTATTATAGTAGTTATATTCTTGTACATAGAAGCAGTATTATAGTACTTATATTCTTGTACTTAGTGGCAGTATTATAATAGTTATATTCTTGTATATAGGAGCAGTATTATAGTGGTTATATTCTTATACATAGGAGCAGTATTATAGTAATTATATTCTTGTACATAGGGACAGTATTATAGTAGTTATATTCTTGTATATAGGGGCAGTATTATAGTAGTTATATTCTTGTACATAGGGGCAGTATTATAGTAGTTATATTCTTGTACATAGGGGGCAGTATTATAGTAGTTATATTCTTGTACATAGGATCAGTATTATAGTAGTTATATTCTTGTACATAGGAGCAGTATTATAGTACTTATATTCTTGTACTTAGTGGCAGTATTATAATAGTTATATTCTTGTATATAGGGGCAGTATTATAGTGGTTATATTCTTATACATAGAAGCAGTACTATAGTAGTTATATTCTTGTACATAGGGGGCAGTATTATAGTAGTTATATTCTTGTAGATAGGGACAGTATTATAGTAGTTATATTCTTGTATATAGGGGCAGTATTATAGTAGTTATATTCTTGTACATAGGGGCAGTATTATAGTAGTTATATTCTTGTACATAGGGGGCAGTATTATAGTAGTTATATTCTTGTACATAGGATCAGTATTTTAGTAGTTATATTCTTGTACATAGGGGCAGTATTATAGTAGTTATATTCTTGTATATAGGAGCAGTATTATAGTAGTTATATTCTTGTACATAGGAGCAGTATTATAGTAGTTATATTCTTGTACATACGGGCAGTATTATAGTAGTTATATACTTGTACATAGGGGCAGTATTATAGTAGTTATATTCTTATACATAGGGGCAGTATTACAGTAGTTATATTCTTGTACATAGGAGCAGTATTATAGTAGTTATATTCTTGTACATAGGGGCAGTATTATAGTAGTTATATTCTTATACATAGGGGCAGTATTATAGTAGTTATATTCTTGTACATAGGAGCAGTATTATAGTAGTTATATTCTTATACATAGGAGCAGTATTATAGTAGTTATATTCTTGTATATAGGGGCAGTATTATAGTAGTTATATTCTTGTACATAGGGGCAGTATTATAGTAGTTATATTGTTGTACATAGGGGCAGTATTATAGTAGTTATATGCTTGTACATAGGGGCAGTATTATAGTATTTATATTCTTGTACATAGGAGCAGTATTATTGTACGGTAGTTATATTCTTATACATAGGGGCAGTATTATAGTAGTTATAGTCTTGTACATAGGAGCAGTATTATAGTAGTTATATTCTTGTACATAGGGGCAGTATTATAGTAGTTAAATTCTTGTATATAGGAGCAGTATTATAGTAGTTATATTCTTGTATATAGGAGCAGTATTATAGTAGTTATATTCTTGTATATAGGAGCAGTATTATAGTAGTTATATTCTTGTATATAGGGGCAGTATTATAGTAGTTATATTCTTGTACATAGGGGCAGTATTATAGTAGTTATATTGTTGTACATAGGGGCAGTATTATAGTAGTTATATGCTTGTACATAGGGGCAGTATTATAGTATTTATATTCTTGTACATAGGAGCAGTATTATAGTAGTTATATTCTTATACATAGGGGCAGTATTATAGTAGTTATAGTCTTGTACATAGGAGCAGTATTATAGTAGTTATATTCTTGTACATAGGGGCAGTATTATAGTAGTTAAATTCTTGTATATAGGAGCAGTATTATAGTAGTTATATTCTTGTATATAGGAGCAGTATTATAGTAGTTATATTCTTGTATATAGGGGCAGTATTATAGTAGTTATATTATTGTACATAGGAGCAGTATTATAGTAATTAAATTCTTGTACATAGGGGCAGTATTATAGTACTGTAGTTTTATTCTTTTATATAGGGGGCAGTATTATAGTAGTTGTATCTTAAACAGAGGAGCAGTATTATATTCATTATATCCTTATACATTGGAGGCAGTGTTATGTTGTTTTTTTCTTCTTCATAGGTATTATGCTACTGAAATATTCTCTAACTTCAGTATGTTTTGCTCTCTTACTGTGCTTATGGTTTAAGAGTTAGAGCTACGCTGCCTTTTTGTAAAGAATGTTGTTTGATTGCTCTTAGGTAATTTCCTAACCTTATTTTTAATTATAATAGTACTAGAAAGCTAGTGTAATTGGATTACTTAATGTTTATCACAGTGCTGCCAAAATGCATTTAAGCACCATCTAGAATAGCTTCCTCCTGTGTATGAGGGATACACATAAAGCTCCAGCAATGAGTCTCACCTGTTTGAAAGCACCACTACATGTTTTTTTTCTGTTTTTTTTTTTTAGTGCTGGAATGGTGCTTTAAATGTAAGCCGCCTGCCCCTGGTCTTATACTTAACTTCTGGTGACTTCATCTCTTAACACCACCACTCCAGAGTCTCGGCGCCATCTTTTGCTTGTAACTTCTGAGTTCCGACCAGTCAGAAGTTACAGGCATAAGATGGCTCCCAGGGCCTGGAGTGCATCATAAGTGCTCAATGCATCTGTTTGAGAGCCATTGCAAGGCAAGAACAAGAGCAGAACGAGACCAGAACTAGGGCACTGAAGCCAAGATCGAGGCCAGAATGAGGGCAGAATGAGACTAGAATAAGGTAACAGCGAGGTCCGAATGGGGTCAGAACGTGGGCTGAATGAAATCAGACCGAGACCAGAATGAGGCAAAAACAAGGTCTGAACAAGGGTAGAGGAATGCCAGAATGAGTCCAGAGTGAGGCCAGATTTTAGCAAGGACAAAACCGGATCAAGACCAGAGTCTTGCCAGAATGAGACCAGAGTGTGACCAAAACAAGGCCAGAGCAATATAATGAGGTCCAAAACAAGGCTAGAGTGAGGCCAGAATGAGGCCAGAACAAGACAAGAATGAGACCAGAACAAGGCCAGAGTGAGGCCAGAACAAAACCAAAGGAAGGCCAGAACTTGGCCAGAATAAGACCAGAATGAGTCTAGAACAAGGCCAGAATGAGGAAGGGAAGAGAGAGGAGCCAGGTCAGAATGAGATCAGAACGAGTCTAAAATGAGGCCAAAATGGAGCCAGAATGAGGCCTGAATGAGGCCAGAAAGAGATCAGAACTACGCCAAATCGAGACCAGAACGAGTCCTGAGCGAAACTATGGCAAGGCAAGATTGAGGCCAGAGTGTGAATAGAATAAGGCCAGAACAAAGCCAGATTGAGGTCAGACCAAGGACTGAACGAGAACAGAGCAAGCCCAGAATGAGACCAGAGCGAGGCCAGAACGAGGAGAGAAAGAGACCAGAGGAAGGCCAGAATGAGAACAGAACAAAACTAGAACGAGCCAGGATGATACAAGAATTAAGCCTGAGCAAAGCTAGAATGAGACCAGAACTAGGTTAAAATGAGGCCAGAATGAGTCCTGAGTGAGACCAAATCGAGGCCAGATCAATACCAGAACAAGGCCAGAATGAGATCAGAACTAGACCAGAACAAGACCAGAACAAAACCAGAATGAGGCCAAAACAGGTCCAGAACTAAGCCATATCGAGACCAGAATAAGGCCAAAATGAGAACAGATTGAGGCTAGAACAAAGCCAGAATGAAGCTCTCGTAGAGTTGTATTGAAAAGTGACCTCTGGCGCATTCCATGAACCACTGGAACTGCCAGCTAGTCACTTTTTGTAGCCCACCGACCAGAGTGCGCTGGAAAAGAATGGAGGTGGCAAGAGATATAAATTCAACAAGACCAGAACAAAGCATGAGCTAGGCCAGAACGAGACCATAGTGAGGCAATAACGAGGCCAGCACAAGATCAGAATGAGGCCATAGCAATGCCAAAACAAGTCCAGAGCAAGGCAGAACAAGGGCAGAATTAGAACAAGAATAAGGCCAGAACAATGCCAGATTGAGGTTGAATGAGGCCAGAATAAGGCCAGAGCAAGGCAAGAACAAAGCCAGTACGAGGCCAGAAAAGGACCAGAGCGAGACAACGATGAGACAAGTAGTAGGCCAAAAAGAGGAGGGAAAGAGACTAGAGCAAGGCGAAAATCAGAGCGAAGTCAGAACAAGACCTAAATGAGGCCTGAGCAAGGCCAGATTGAGACCAGAACTACACCAAAACGAGGCCTAAGCAAGACCAGAATGAGGACAGAACAAGACTATTACGAGACCTGACCAGAACGAGGCCTGAGTGAGGTCAAATTAACACCAGAAATAGGCCTGAACGAGGTCAGAACATGACCAGAACAAGGCCAGAATGAGGCAAGAATGAGGCAGGAATGAGGCCAGCACGAGAATAGAATGATGCCTGAGCGAGGCCAAAACGAAGCTAGAGTGAGACCAGAGCGAGGCCAAAACGAGACTAGAACAAAACCAGAACCAGGGTAGAAAGAGGCCAGAACGAGGTCAGAACATGACCAGAACAAGGACAGAATGAGGCAGGAATGAGGCCAGCACGAGAATAGAATGATGCCTGAGCGAGGCCAGAACGAAGCTAGAGTGAGACCAGAGCGAGGCCAAAATGAGACGAGAGTGAGACCAGAAAAAGGCCAAAACGAGACTGGAACCAGGGTAGGAAGAGGCCAGAACAAGACAAGAACAAGGCTTTCATAGATCTGTATCGATTGCCTTCCGTGAAACACTGGATCTGCCGACTAGTCCCTTTTTGCCACAGACCAACCGGAGGGAGCTCTGCTGGAAGAGGATGAAGGCAGCGGAAGTTGAGTATAACACTATGTGCAGGGGACGATCACTACTCCAGCTGTGCTATAAGTACCTCTGGAGTTGTGCTTTAATTGACACCTTTCTGAGTCTTATGCAAACAGTTGTGATGTCACCACTGCCCCCTACTGACCCGTAATAACTTTCTTTGCTTTGTTAGATGTCACTCTCTTCCTCCTTCACTATAACATCGCCACCTATCCGCTTTATGCATCCAAATCCCCGCCAGCCCCGTCCAGAGCCATCTCTGCCGAATCCAAGCGTCCCTTACTTCCACAATCTCACTCGAAAGCATTAAAATCCTTATTTGGCAGAATAACTAGCACATATATCGAATCTGCTTATTCTGGGCTGTTAAGTAAGTTTAATTAAGTTACTAAGTTAATGTTGCACGCTATCTGCCGAGAATCTTATTGCAATAAACTGAGGAGAGGGAATAAGAATCCTAAATTGCCTCATTTTTTCACAGTAGGAATTGGGGACCGGTTTAGCCAGTTACGTCGAAAGAATTCCAATTTTCCCCCCATTGCCCTGGAGGAATCCAGACTATTCTGTTGGAGGCGAGAAGGAAAGCTTAAACACTGAGACAATATACCGTGCCCGGTTTATTGACGACGTTTTTTTCCTTTCGGCTTTGTAATGTTGCAATTTGTATTTCTAAGAGACTCCCGGCTCGGAGCACGTGTTCCCGGTGTGTGTGCGATCCTCGTCTGATAGGAATTGGTGTAATATATTTTCGCACATGTGCAGCAGATCAGCAAAACAAATAAACGATAAAAGAATGGAAACAAAATTACCGAAATTTGCAAAGTTTGATAAATGGTGGCCTGCACTTGCCACAAGCTAATGGCTCTCAATGATTAATAAGAGCAAAAATAATTGCATTTCATTAAGATTGATGACACCCCGTCCACCCTCCCCTTTCCTCGTTTCAGCCCTAAAGTGGAAGAAGATGAAGTTCTCATCTATAACGGCTCCTGTAACATCTCCATAGAAACAGAGGCAGAGATGGAGTGCGAGGCGCTTAATCAGCCAATTACCGCCCAGATTACTGCGATACGGAAAAGCTGGCTCCGGAACACTCAGGTATAATCCAATCTGTTTTTACAGACTGATTCAAACAGTTTAAAAATTAAATTTGTAACAATGTGTACATTAGAGGAAAAAAATTAGGCTCCGGTGATAGATAACACCGAAGATTGGCGAGGTGACGAGGATTTATTGATAATGGGGTGGAAAAGAAAAGCTGCAGTTACACATCTCATTTACACATGGAATAAATGAGCCACGTCTGAAGATTTACAGACAGGAGGTTAGGATTTAGTTTTGATACTTTTTTATTGCTTTTTTTCTTTTACTTAAAAAACATCAAAAATGTCCCCCCACACCCTGCAGCACTCCACAATGTCCCCCCACACCCTGCACCACTCCACAATGTCCCCCACACCCTGCACCACTCCACAATGTCCCCCCACACCCTGCACCACTCCACAATGTCCCCCCACACCCTGCATCTCTCCATAATGTCTCCACACCCTGCACCACTCCACAATGTCCCCCCGCACCCTGCACCACTCCACAATGTCCCCCCACACCCTGCACCACTCCACAATGTCCCCCCACACCCTGCACCACTCCACAATGTATCCTCACACCCTACACCACTCCACAATGTCCCCCCACACCCTACACCACTCCACAATGTCCCCCCACACCCTGCACCACTCCACAATGCCCCCCCCACACCCTGCACCACTCCACAATGTATCCTCACACCCTACACCACTCCACAATGTATCCTCACACCCTACACCACTCCACAATGCCCCCCCACACACCCTGCACCACTCCACAATGTATCCTCACACCCTTCACCACTCCACAATGTCCCCCCACACCCTGCACCACTCCACAATGTCCCCCCACACCCTGCACCACTCCACAATGTCCCCCCACACCCTGCACCACTCCACAATGTCCCCCCACACCCTGCACCACTCCACAATGCCCCCCCCCCACACCCTGCACCACTCCACAATGCCCCCCCACACCCTGCACCACTCCACAATGTATCCTCACACCCTACACCACTCCACAATGTCCCCCCACACCCTGCACCACTCCACAATGCCCCCCCACACACCCTGCACCACTCCACAATGTATCCTCACACCCTGCACCACTCCACAATGTCCCTCCACACCCTGCAGCACTCCACAATGTCCCCCCACACCCTGCACCACTCCACAATATCCCTACACACCCTGCATCTCTCCATAATGTCTCCACACCCTGCAGCACTCCACAATGTCCCCACACCCTACACCACTCCATAATGTCTCCACACCCTGCACCACTTCACAATGCCACCCACACCCTGCACCACTCCATAATGTCTCCACACCCTTAACCACTACACAATGTCCCCTCACACCCTAAACCACTCCACAATGTCCCCCCACACCCTACACCACTCCACAATGTATCCTCACACCCTACACCACTCCACAATGTCCCGCCACACTCTGCACCACTCCACAATGTCCCCCCACTCCCTGAACCACTCCACAATGTCCCCCCACACTCTGCACCACTCCACAATGTCCTCTCACACTCTGAACCACTCCACAATGTCCTCCCACAACCCTGCACCACTCCACAATGTCCCCTCACACCCTGAACCACTCCACAATGTCCCCCCACACCCTGCACCACTCCACAATGTATCCTCACACACCTACACCACTCCACAATGTCCCCCCACACCCTGCACCACTCCACAATGTGCCCCCACTCCCTGAACCACTCCACAATGTCCCCCCACACTCTGCACCACTCCACAATGTCCCCTCACACTCTGAACCACTCCACAATGTCCCCCCCACACCCTGCACCACTCCACAATGTCCCCTCACACCCTGAACCACTCTACAATGTCCCTCACACCCTGCACCACTCCACAATGTCCCCCCACACCCTGAACCACTACACAATGTCCCCTCACACCCTGCACCACTACACAATGTCACTCCACACCCTGCATATCTCCATAATGTCTCCCACACCCTGCCCCACTCCACAATGTCCCCCCACACCCTGCACCACTCTACAATGCCAGCCCCCCCACACCCTGCACCACTCCACAATGTCCCCCACACCCTGATCCACTCCACAATGTCCCCCCACACCCTGAACCACTACACAATGTCCCCTCACACCCTACACCACTCCACAATGTCCCCCCACACCCTGCACCACTCCACAATGTATCCTCACACCCTACACCACTCCACAATGTCCCCCCACACCCTACACCACTCCACAATGTCCTACTATCACACCCTGAACCACTCCACAATGTCCCCCCACATCCCTACACCACTCCACAATGTCCCCCCACAACCCATGAACCACTACACAAAATGTCCCCCTCACACCCTGCACCACTACACAATGTCACCCCACACCCTGCATACTCCATAATGCTCACACCCTGCCCCACTCCACAATGTTCCCCTCACACCCGCACCACTCCATAATGTCTCCACACACCCTGCACCACTCCACAATGTCCCCCCACACCCTGAACCACTCCACAATGTCCCCCCACACCCTACACCACTCTACCAAATGTCCCCCACACACCCTGAACCACGACACAATGTCCCCTCACGACCCAGCACCACTACACAATGTCACCCCACACCCTGCATATCTCCATAATATCTCCACACCCTGCCCCAACTCCACAATGTCCCCTCACACCCGGCACCACTCCATAATGTCTCCACACCCTGCACCACTCCACAATGTCCCCCACACCTGCACCACTCCACAATGTCCCCCCACTCCCTGAACCACTCCACAATGTCCCCCCACACTCTGCACCACTCCACAATGTCCTCTCATACTCTGAACCACTCCACAATGTCCCCCCATTCCCTGCACCACTCCACAATGTCCCCTCACATCCTGAACCACTCCACAATGTCCCCCCACACCCTGCACCACTCCACAATGTATCCTCACACCCTACACCACTCCACAATGTCCCCACACACCCTGCACCACTCCACAATGTCCCCCCACTCCCTGAACCACTCCACAATGTCCCCCCACACTCTGCACCACTCCACAATGTCCCTCACACTCTGAACCACTCCACAATGTCCCCCCCACACCATGAACCACTCCACAATGTCCCCTCACACTCTGAACCACTCCACAATGTCCCCTCACACCCTGCACCACTCCACAATGTCTCCCCACACCCTGAACCACTACACAATGTCCCCTCACACCCTGCTCCACTACACAATGTCACTCCACACCCTGCATATTTCCATAATGTATCCACACCCTGCCCCACTCCACAATGTCCCCCCCACCCTGCACCACTCTACAATGCCCCCCACACCCTGCACCACTCCACAATGTCCCCCACACCCTGAGCCACTCCACAATGTCCCCCCACACCCTGAACCACTACACAATGTCCCCTCACACCCTACACCACTCCACAATGTCCCCCCACACCCTGCACCACTCCACAATGTATCCTCACACCCTACACCACTCCATAATGTCCCCCCACACCCTGCACCACTCCACAATGTCCTATCACACACCTGAACCACTCCACAATGTCCCCCCACACCCTACACCACTCCGCAATGTCCCCCCCACACCCTGAACCACTACACAATGTTCCCTCACACCCTGCACCACTACACAATGCCACCCCACACCCTGCATATCTCCATAATATCTCCACACCCTGCCCCACTCACACAATGTCCCTTCACACCCGGCACCACTCCATAATGTCTACACACCCTGCACCACTCCACAATGTCCCCCCACACCCTGCACCACTCCACAATGTCCCTCCCACTCCCTGAACCACTCCACAATGTCCCCCCACACTCTGCACCACTCCACAATGTCCTCTCACACTTTGAACCACTCCACAATGTCCCCCCACACCCTGCACCACTCCACAATGTCCCCTCACACCCTGAACCACTCCACAATGTCCCCCCACACCCTGCACCACTCCACAATGTATCCTCACACCCTACACCACTCCACAATGTCCCCCCCACACCTGCACCACTCCACAATGTCCCCCCACTCCCTGAACCACTCCACAATGTCTCCCCACACTCTGCACCACTCCACAATGTCCCCTCACACTCTGAACCACTCCACAATGTCCCCCCCACACCCTGCACCACTCCACAATGTCCCCTCACACCCTGAACCACTCCACAATATCCCACCACACCCTGAACCACCACACAATGTCCCCCCACACCCTGCACCACTCCACAATGTCCCACCACACCCTGAACCACCACACAATGTCCCCTCACACCCTGCACCACTCCACAATGTCCTCCCACACCTTGCACCACTCCACAATGTCCCCCACACAGTGCACCACTCCACAATGTCTTCACACCCTGCACCACTCCACAATGTCCCCCCACACCCTGCACCACTCCACAAAGTCCCCCACACCCTGAGCCACTCAATAATGTCCCCCCAGAGTCTTCACTACTCTATAATGTCCCCTCACAGCCTACAGTACTCCATAATGTCCCCCCACACCCTGCACCACTCCACAATATCCCCCACACCCTGCACCACTCCACAATATCCCCCCCACACCCTGCACCACTCAATAATGTTCCCCCACATCCTTCACTGCTCCGTAACGTCCCTCCACCCTCTTCACCACTCCATAAAGTTCCTCCACACCCTGCATCACTCCATAATGTCCCCCACACCTGCACCGTTCTACAATGTCCTTCACACCCTGCACCACTCAATAATGTTCCCCCAAATCCTTCACTGCTCCATAATGTCACTCCCACACCCTGCACCAATCCATAATGTCCCCACACACTCTGCACTGCTCAATAATGTTTCTCCACACCCTGAACCACTCCACAATGTCCCCCCACACCCTGCACCACTCCATAATGTCTCCACACCCTGCACCACTCCATAATGTCCCCCCACACCCTGCACCACTCCACAATGCCCCCCCACACCCTGCACCACTCCACAATGTCCCCCCACACCACTCCACAATGCTCCCCCACACCCTGCACCACTCCACAATGTCCCCCACACCCTGCACCACTCCACAATGCTCCCCCCACACCCTGCACCACTCCACAATGTCCCCACACCCTGCACCACTCCACAATGCCCCCCCCCACACCCTGCACCACTCCACAATGTCTCCCACACCCTGCACCACTCCACAATGTCCCCCCACACCCTGCACCACTGCACAATGTCCCCTCACACCCTGCACCACTCCACAATGTCCCCCCACACCCTGCACTGCACAATAATCTCTCCCACACCCTGCACCGCTCTATAATGTCCCTCACACCCTGAACATCTCCATAATGTCCCTCCACAACCTACACTGCTGCATAATGTTGTCCCACACCTTGCACAGCTCCATAATGTAATAGATATAAGGATAGATAAACAAATAGATATGTGATAGACAGATAGATAGATAGAATCAGAAGGCTCAGATTTTCGAACTATGAACACTTTTGTTTACCAACATTGATGAAGTCAACGTGCCTTTATCTACATTTGCAGATGCTTTTAACCCTACGTTTCCGACAAAGTTACTTGAACTGCATTTAGACATCTTTAACTAAGAGAAGGTAGTCATGGTTTTGAGAGAAGTTCAGGATTGATGACCCCCTTACATATTCCGTATACAATCACTTTGGGCTGGGACTTGTAGGCTGGATTTGTTGGTTGGTTGATGCTTTTTTTCCCTAGTTCCGGTCATGGCTGTTCCACCATTTCCCCACTTGTTGGCATAGTTTATCATTCCCTTTAGAGTTGACACGCTCCATTCACCACCACTAATGATTTCATATCCTCCTTGGCCGAGGACGTCCTCATTTGTCATGAAGGTCCTCAGTGATAATGATTTTCGGTCTTCATTAATCACAGTCGGAGCATTAATCTACGTTCTGGAAAACTGAAATGATATAAAATAACAATGTCTTAGTCAATAATATATTAGGAGGGAGCGACCCAGATGGGGCAATAGTCCATGAGGTCGATCCTTCTACTATTAAGCTAATTACTGTGTCAATATTAACAGTACATAATGGTCGATAACGCCAGTGTGATGCAATCGTTATGTCATGATATTAGACTGCCAGCTCTTGTGCTCGTCCTTTGCAGTGGCCACTGTTGTGTGGGCCTAGCGACGGTACAAAACAGTAGACAACAACCAGAAGTATACCAGATTATATCATTCTTACTACACAAGACAAATCTTTCTGCAAGTGTTGTCCCTTACCCAGGGAACAAATGTAAAGGGTCCTGCCAACATGGGATACTTTAAAAACTAGTAATGGAGTGGTAAACTTTTCAGGCCTGTGTTGTTTGTTTCCTTTTTTCTCCTCTGAGCCATGTTGGGTTCTGTTTTCTTCAAGTTCTTATTATCTGTTGTCCTTGTTTCATTCGTCTTCAGACAACAGGTGTTTTCTTCTGTTAGTTTAGTTCCTATCACCATTTGGCTGCAGCTATTTAAACCTTCCCCTGACTGATCTTGCCTGCTGGTGGTATTCTTTGGGGATCCTACTTGGAGTTACAGCCATACTGCCTTTGGATTTCTGCCAGTTAAAGCTTCCCCTGACTGATCTTTCTTGCTGGTGGTATTCTATGTGGATCCTACTTGGAGTTACAGCCATACTGCCTTTGGATTTCTGCCAGTTAAAGCTTCCCCTGGCTTATCTTTCTTGCTGTTGGTATTCTATGTGGATCCTACTTGGAGTTACAGCCATACTGCCTTTGGATTTCTGCCAGTTAAAGCTTCCCCTAGCTGATCTTTCTTGCTGGTGGTATTCTATGTGGATCCTACGTGGAGCTACAGACATACTGCCTTTGGATTTCTGCCAGGCAGATAGAGATCAGCTAGGTTATTTATCTGCTGTTTCTTCTATCTGTCTTACTTCTTTCTGCTTTCGATATCTCGAGGCATTCCTTTCTAGCAGTATGGCTTCACGTTTTCCCTTTTTCTTGTGGTTTTATATTTTCTCTCTCATGGATCCTTTCTATCTCGGCATGCCTTCCTGATTCAGGGTGTTGGTGCTTTTCCCCTTTCCCCTATTTCTAAGGAGCTACGAGGAAGACTCAACGTACGATTAAGAAGCTAGGTCGGAGTGGTCATCTCCTAGTCCTGTGGTTAGGGTTATTACAGCCTGCACAGGAACCACTAGGGACTGCTCAGCTAGGAACCTTAGTCTGTACAGGAACCACTTGATTCAGGTGTGTTTATTCTGAAATAGACAATAGGCTTCTGTTGAGTTACTACGAGAGTATAATACCGCCATTATGAGTCTGTTGGTTGTACAAAGTAGTCAACATCTAAGAATCCATAAGACTCCAAAGAATTAAACTTTAAAAAAGTTTTATTCTGAGTTAACCGGTACTAAAGAGTTCTTTACTAGCCCACCAGGGAACATAACTAAAAATTGCTTTCCAACCCTGGGCAAGACGTGAGTATCAGGGAATATAACTACTATCCTACCTATTGAATAGCAGGAAATATAACCTGGGAATATAGAATTCATAAAACTCCTCTTCTACTAGACACCAGGTCTAGTAATTTTTACAGTTACATTTGCTGGCAACCAGGTACAACCTACAAATGCACTCTAGACTCCAGGAAATATAATAATCTCAAAGACATTATCCAATATACTTCATGTATTGGGAAGCTAATGATGAACAAAAACAAGTTCTAATCCCTGGTGGTCTAGTGGTAGGGCTCAGGTGCCCTGTGAGTAACGAGGTCCCCAGTTCTGCCAATGTAAACCTGTTGGTTGTAGTAGACATCTAGGAATCCAAAAGTCTAAGACAAGTTCTCCTAGTTGGTATTGAAGGTTCTGCACTAGACTACCAGGGATTATATATTTTTTGAACATCACCGAATATAACTACTATCCTACCCACTGGGCAGTAAGAAATAACACCTGGAAGTGTAGAATTTGTAAGACGTACCAAGTATAACTTACAAACACACTCTTGACCAGGAAGTGTAATAACTTCAAAATCAGTATCCAATAAACTCTATGGATTGGGAAGTCATTTTTAGTTCATGAGAAAAAATAAATATGACCCCTGGTGGTCTAGTGGCAGAACCTTCCATTCTAATTAGCTCAGGAGCCCTGGAAGAAACGAGGTCACTAGTACCAACACCTTGTGTTGGTCATACCAGGTATAACTGACGACTACACTCTAAACTCTAGGGAGCGTAAAATGTCAGTATCCAATAAAGTTCATGGAATATTGCAAATGAATTAGACCTATTCCACCACACCACTAAAGACGAGAAAATCTCTCCATCCCTCATCCACTGGACAGCCAGAAATATTCCCTAGCCACTTTTGGAACTAATTGGATTGTATGGTTCTTCCACTAGACCACCAGGGATTAGAACCAACTAAGTAGACTTCCAAGACTGCGACCACAATGTCCACCATATCCAATAAACGCCATAGAAAATTAATGCTCTTTACCCTCTGACACCAGCAACACCACCTTCTAAACTAATTGGGATTGAAAGGTTCTTCCACTAGATCACCAGGGATTAGAACCAACTAAGTAGACATCTGAAAGCGCAAACAACACAATGTCCACCATATTCAAGAAACCACATAGAATTGTATTGCTCTTTACCCTCTGACACCAGAATCACCACCTTTTAAGTTAATTGGGATTGAAAGGTTCTTCCACTAGACCACCAGGGATTAGAACCAACTAAGTAGACTTCCTAGAGTGCAAACAACATAATGGTCACCATATGCAATAAACGTCATAGAATATATTTACTTATTGCCATATGACACCAGCATCACCACATGACACAAGGGAGTAAGACATATCCCACCACACCTCTGGACACAACAGAATATCATCTATTTAGTTTAACACTGACAGCTAGAAAAATAATGACGTCCTCCCCTTACCCATAGGAGCAAAAAAATTCCCTTTTTGGGCTAGTTGCAATTAAACATAATGCCACTAGACCACCAGGGATCAGAATTTTTCCATGAGCTAAATATTATTTTCCAATCAATGGAGTTAAAAAATGCAACAACACTGGTCGAGGCTTGAACATCAAGAAAAATAACCATGACCCCCCCCCCCCACCTTCCGGCCAGCAGGAAATATGACCAAAGATGTAGCATTCATATGACCTTTCCACTAGACACCAGGAATTTAAACCTTTGCAACATCATCTTTTGCCATCAAATGGGTTCTAAGTACCAAGTACTAAGCTACAATCATCTATACTAGACTCCAGGGGCTAGAAAATATAATATGTTCTTAATTCTGGCAACTTGACATAATAAGACATATCCCACTATCCCACTGGACACAAGAGCACATAACACATTTGTTTAACCCAGAAGGCAATAAAATGTAACTAACTACCTTTTATCCATTGGACAGAAAGGAATATAAATTGAGCCCCCTCTTGAACTAAGGGGTATTAAATGGCTCTTCCACCAGCCCACCAGGGATGTGAATATTATTTTTTCCATATAAAATAAAAATGACTTTACAACCTTTCCAGATGCTGAACACCAGGGAATGTAACTACAACCTGCCCCATTGAACAGGAGACAGTATTCACTAGTTCCCTACTAGACCCTGGACCACCAGGGATTATAATCTAATTTACTCCTCATTAGCTACAAAGTAGATTGCAGGTTTATTAGCCAATTTTTTTTACATAAATTGTTATAAAAATGGAGAATTCTGCATTGAAGATGCTATGTAGGGTTTGATACTATGTGGGGGGCACTAAGGGATGTTATGCTGTGCAATAAGGGGTAATATGGTAGGGGCAATAAAGATATAGCATGTAGGGGCACTAATGGTGCATTCTACTGTGCAGGGGGCACTAGGAGGGCATTGTACTGTGCAGGGGGCACATGGGGGGACATTATACTGTGCAGCAGGCTTCTAAGGGGGTATTATACTGTGCAGGGGGCACTAGAAGGCATTATACTGTGCAGGGGCACTAAGGGGCATTATACTGTACAGGGGCCCTAAGGGGGCATTATACTGTGCAGGGGGCACTAACAAGGCATTATACTGTGCAGGGCACTAAGGGGCATTATACTGTGCAGTGGGCACTAAGGGGGCATTATACTGTGCAGGGGGCACTAACAAGGCATTATACTGTGCAGGGGCACTAAAGGGCATTATACTGTGCAGGGACACTAAGGGGGGCATTATTCTGTACAGGGGCCCTAAGGGGGCATTATACTGTGCAGTGGGCACTAAGGGGGCATTATACTGTGCAGGGGCCACTAACAAGGCATTATACTGTGCAGGGGCACTAAAGGGCATTATACTGTGCAGGGGACACTAAGGGGGCATATATTCTGTAAAGGGGACCTAAGGGGAATTATACTGTGCAGAGGCTTTAAGGGGATTATACTGTGCAGTGGGGCACTAAGGGGGCATTTACTGTGCATGGGGCACTAAGGGGCAATTATACTGTGCAGGGGCACTAAGGGGCATTATACTGTGCAGGGGCACTAAAGGCATTATACTGTGCAGGGGCACATAAGGGGCATTATACTGTGCAGGGCACTAAGGGGGCATTATACTGTGCAGGGGCACTAAGGGGGCATTATACTGTGCAGGGCACTAAGGGGGCATTATACTGTGCAGGTAAGGGGCATATACTGTCAGGGGCCTAAGGGGGCATTATACTGTGCAGGGGCACTAAGGGGGCATTATACTGTGCAGGGGCACTAAGGGGGCATTATACTGTGCAGTGGGCACTAAGGGGGCATTATACTGTGCAGGGGCACTAACAAGGCATTATACTGTGCAGGGGCACTAAAGGGCATTATACTGTGCAGGGGACACTAAGGGGGCATTATACTGTACAGGGGCCCTAAGGGGGCATTATACTGTGCAGGGGCTCTAAGGGGGCATTATACTGTGCAGTGGGCACTAAGGGGGCATTATACTGTGCAGTGGGCACTAAGGGGGCATTATACTGTGCAGGGAAACGGGACATTATACTGTGCAGGGGCACTGGGGGAATAAGGGGGGCATTATACTGTGCACAGGGTCTAAGGGGGCATTATACTGTGCAGGGGGTACTAAGAAGGCATACAGTGCAGGGGGCTCTAAATGAGCATTATATTATATAGAATCACAAAGGATATGGCACAGTACTATATGGGGGCTTTGAGAGGCCCTTATGCTGTGTGGGGCACTGATGGTCATTATACTACTATGTGGGGGCATTATCCAGTTCAGGGGAATAAAAGGGAATTGTACCATGTGGCAGGTTTATAAGACATTATGCCATGTGGGGTGTGTGGGGAATTATGCTTTGGGGGCACTAAGGGCACATCAATCTTTGTGGTAGCACAGGGAAGCATCATACTGTGTGGGAGCCACTATGGTGGGATTCTAATAAGGGGTGTTTCTATCTCGGGGGCATCTTATTACATGTGGGAAGATAATTGGAACAAGTAACTATGGGGGTGACACTACTATGCACTAAGTGGAACCAAAAAATAAATCAGCCGGAGCATAAGTTAGTATGGAAGAAGCAGGTCATTTCTCAAACAAAAACTAATAGAAAACACAAAAATAAGTGAAAGTAGTAATCAGTATTGCATGTACATAACACAGGGACTTGATTAACACTGTTGGATCAAAAAGCATTTAAAAGTAATCCAAACTGCAACAAAATGCACTCAGCTGGGCCCTACTCCAGTATTAAAACCTTGCATCAATATGAATAAGGCAGAGAAGGACAAAGCCCTTTTTTCTTCTCTGTCCTTATTTAATTGAGGTCACAAACCCAAAGTAATGTTTTAATACTAGAGTAGGGCTGCCCTGGTGCACCTTGTCCTTCTCTGCCTTATTCACATTGATGCAAGGTTTTAATACTAACGTAGGGCCATCCCGACTGTGTCCTACTCTAAATGTTTCTACTCTAAGTGCCCTACTATAAGTGCCCTGCTATAAGTGCCCTACTCTAAGTGTCCTACTCTAAGTGCCCTATCTAAGTGTCCCTACTCTAAGTGCCCTACTCTAAGTGTTCTACTCTAAGTGTCCTACTCTAAGTGCCCTACTCTAAGTGCCCTATCTAAGGGTCCTACTCTAAGTGTTCTACTCTAAGTGTCTACTCTAAAAGGCCAACTCTAAGTGTCCTACTCTAAGTGTCCTACTATAAGGGTCCTACTATAAGGTCCTACTCTAAGTGCCCTACTCTAAGGTTCTACTCTAAGTGCCCTACTCTAAGTGCCCTACTCTAAGTGCCCTACTCTAAGTGCCCTACTCTAAGTGCCCTACTTTAAGTGCCCTACTCTAAGTTTCTACTCTAAATGTCCTACTCTAAAAGGCCAACTCTAAGTGTCCTACTCTAAGTGTCCTACTCTAAGTGTCCTACTCTAAATGTCCTACTCTAAGGGTTCTACGCTCAGTGTCCTACTCTAAAAGGCCAACTCTAAGGTTCTATTTTAAGTGTACTACTCTAAGTGTCCTACTCTAAGAGTCCTATTTTAAGTATCATACGCTATCATACTCTAAGTATCATACCCTAAGTTTCATACTCTAGGTGTCCTATTCTAAGTGTTGTCATACTTTAAGTATCATACTCTAAGGGTCTTACTGTAAGTGACTATACTAGACACCTAAACGATTGTTGCTTTGCTTCTTCAATACAAACATTAAATTGGTTAATTATTAATTATTTAAGGAATTTTATAATTGCTCCAATTTGCCACAATTACAATATGTTTGCAAAAATATATGCTGCTGGTACATATTTGTTATTATTAATATTATTCGTTCTCTCTTTTCTTTTCTTATGTTTATTAAATGTGGTTTTCTTCTTCTTTTTCTTCTAGACTTCCTATTGTCTTCCTTTCATTTATTGCCTTTTTTCTACGTAACCACTTCTTTACCTTTCCATTATACTACCTGCGACAGTAAAACACAACACAAAGCCCCCCCAAAATTATTTATCGTCCCCCTCCCCACCTCCCTGTCTACACATGGTTCATTGAGAGGCTATCACCATTAATCAAAGGGGGTTTACTCTTCTGGCATCTGTTTTGTCATTTGCCAACAGATTGTTTGTCTGAAAAGTAGCTGGAAATCCGTCGTAACAGTAGGATATACGCAAACAGTCAAGAGCAGCCTTAATGCGTCTCACATTAGATTTGGAATAAAAGCCAATGATGCATTGAAAATCAACGCAGCTCCGAAAAAAAATGTTCCAAAACGACCAAGAAAGAAAAAAAAAATAATAAGCACCAAGAATATAAAAATATACATGAAGCCGGGCGCTCCGATCCGTTTATGTGGTTATTCATTGTGCATCTGCATCTAAATGATAAGTCGTTTACAGGAAATTGGAATTACGGGTAGTGGAAGGCATCGAGAGGCGCGTGACTTATCTGGGTCACGCGTGTTCTGGCGCCGGGTTCATTAGCCGCTGATCATTTTTACCTTTGTAGTTAAGTTTATTAGCGGTGAGAAATCTCTGTAGGATCTCGGCGGTGCCACATTGTATCAGTCATAGAGGTGAGATAATTTTAAGCTTAGCACCTAGAAAAAAATAAAACCCGCGCTGATTGTCTTTCCCATAGGACTTAATTAGCCGATATGTCATCACATGAAGAGGAGACACTGTAGAGCGCTTCCCCGATGTACCTGTCCACGTCCACCCGTCGCTTATAATGAGATGTCAATGGCATTGACACTGATGGGGAGACTTAAAAACATGCTGAAATTGCAAGAAGAGAGAATTCTTTACAGTTTTACCCTCGGATTAGTCTTTTCAGTTCAACTTCCTTTACTCAGAAAGTTTTTCTTCTCTCCTACTTGGGATCCTTATATAATTCTATGTAGAGGAGGTTTTCGATTGAGCAGCTAGGGCTGGCGTCATGGCTATAGGGTTAGGCACAGGGTCAGGATTTAGCTCTAGACTTGTCAGATGTAGCAAAGCTGAACATTTTCAAGTATGGATGATTGAAGGTGATCTTGAAACTACCTGAATCCCAGGTCCTTAACAGGATATCCTGTGTAGCTTTTGAGGATGCAGCTACACACACAGCATCAATGAGACCCAAATCACCATAGAAGATATCAGTAGTAGGAATAACTACCACCTCTACAACTGCCACCTCTGCAACGACTTTCTCTATAACTGCCACCTCTGCAACTGCCACATCTGCAAGTGTTAACTCTACAACTGCTACCTCTATAACTGCCACCCCTACAACTGCTACCTCTACAACTGCCTCTACAACTCTGCATCTTCTACCTCTACGAGTGCCACCCCTACAAATGCTACATCAGCAACTGCTACCTCTACAACTACGATCTCTACAACTGCCACCTCTACAACTGCTCACTCTGCCCTTTGTAACTGTCACTTCTATAACTGTCATCTCTGCAACTGCCACCTCTGCAACTGTCACCTCTGCAACTGACACCTCTACAACTGCCACCTCTTCAACTGCTACCTCTACAACTGCTACCTCTGCAACTTCTACCTCTACAACTGCTACCTCTACAACTTCAGCTCTGCAACTGCTACCTCTTCAGCTGCCACCTCTGCAACTGCCACCTTATTGACTGCCATCTCTTCAATTGCCACCTCTACAACTACTACCTCTTCAAGTGTTAACTCTACAAATGCCACCTCTGCAAGTGCTAACTCTACAACTGCCACCCGTTACAACTGCTATTTCTATAACTGCTACATCTGCAATCGCCACCTCTATAACTACCATCTTTACATCTGCTACCTCTACAACTGCTACCGCTGCAACTGCCACCTACTGCCCTGTGTAACTGCTAATCATGACAACTGTCACTTCTATAACTGCTACCTCTTCAACTGTCATCTCTCAATGCCACCTTCAATGCACCTCTTCAACTGCCACCTTCATGCCATCTCTTCAACAGCCACCTCTTCACTCTCACGCCACCTCTTCAATGCACCCTCAATGCCACCTCTTCAACTTTAATGCACCTCTTCAACTGCTACCTCTTCAACTGTCATCTCTGCAACTGCCACCTCTTCAACTGCCACCTCTTCAACTGCCACCTCTTCAACTCCACCTCTTCAACTGCCACCTCTTCAACTGCCACCTCTTCAACTGCACTCTCAACTGCCACCTCTTCAACTGCCACCTCTTCAACTGCCACCTCTTCAACTGCCACCTCTTCAACTGCCACCTCTTCACTGCCCTCTTCAACTGCCACCTCTTCAATGCCACCTCATTCACTGCACCTCTTCAATTGCCACCTTGCAATTTCACCTCTTCAATTGCCACCTCTTCAACTCTTCAACTGCCCTCAACTCACCTCTTCAATTGCCACCTCTTCAACTGCCACCTCTTCAATTGCCACCTCTTCAAATTAATGCCACCTCTTAAATTGCCACTCTAATGACACTTCTACAATTGCTACCTCTACATCTGCCACCTTTGCAATTTCCACCTCTACATCTGCCACCTCTGCAACTGCCACGTCTACAACTGACACTCTACAACTGCTACCACTACAACTGCTACTGCCACAACTGCCACCTCTACAATTGCCACCTCTGCAACTGTAACCTCTTCAGCTGCCACCTTTGCAATTTACACCTCTACAACAGTCATCACTGCAACTGCCACCTCGTCAACTGCCACTTCTGCAACTGCCACCTCTGCAACTTCTTCATCTGTCATCTCTGCATCTGTCACCTACACAATTGTCACCTCTTCAACTGCCGCCTCTACAACTGCCACCTCTACTACTCCTACCTCTACTACTAGTACTGCTGCAAATAGTACCACAACCAGCACTGTAACTGATACCTCTACAACTACCTCATCATCTGCTACTCTTACAACTGCAATCTCTACAAGTCCTACCTCTGCACCCTATCTGACTACACCTTATAGACTGTTGCAATTCGCCAATAATTCCTAGGACACAAGGGTCAAAAAGAGGCATACACCAAATCCAAAAGTGTGCATTTCTGGGGCAGAGAGGTTGGGTCGGTGCTCAAATGTGACCTGAAATGTTGGCAACTACCCCTAAAGTAGAGTTATAAACATTGGTGTTGGCAATTTAGATAAACTTGGGGGGGACCAGCATAATCTGTCTGGAAATTTCTATTTATGAAATGGATTTTTATAACCTTGATTTTTTTTTGGCGTGGGATGTGGCAAATTTGCTGCGACTTTTTTTGTAATGATTTGGTTAGACTTAATCCTATTTTGGGCCGTGTTTGAGATTTTTCATTGAGGCCCACAAGCTTCACGTTTCGCCGCTGACCAGGTCCTTCTCCTAGGGGACTCATTATCTACACAAAAACTACTAGAAAAAAAGCAGCATCAAAAAATCTTACCATCCATGCCAAAAACAGAAATCAAGTGCACTTACAGGACGCAGTCAGAGCCCAAATGTGAAGCAAGCTCAGCTGCAGGCTGATAAATCACCTCTACCAGCAAGATGTGGGAGGCGACCTGCCATGCATATACTGGGCCTGCATTGGACACCATTCACACTGATACATATGATGCAGAGTGTCTGAAAGCTACCCAACCGCTCCGCTGCCTGAGCATTGGGCTGCACAGTACGATGCTTCTGCACCACTAGATGAATAGCACCAACTCATTATCTACTTATCACACAGGGATATCATTATTTTATGCAGCGCAATCTAATGGTAGAGAAAGTGATGTCATGTCCTATGTTGTAGATACAGTGTAGATTTCCAAGACTCTAGTCCAACAGCTACTTGGTTATCTATAACCACCAGATGAGATCTGCCTTTTACTTGTCGTCATCCTTAGTAAGGTGTGCAAATTGCCTCCAACCTGCAAAAATCCCAGCGCTTCTTCTGATTAGTAGACATTGCGAGGTGTGATACACATAAAACATCATGTGGAGCCTACTAATCACACAAGGTGCTGGGATTCATGCCTCTTGGAGGCAGTTTGCACAGCTCCTGTTCTGGCATCCACAGACTACCAACAGGATGCTGGACCAGGTTCCTGGGAATCAATATGCTCATCTCTAATGGAAATCCTTGCCTACTCTGGACACATCATACGAAGAGAGCAGTCAGTGGAGAAGGACATCATGCTAGGAAGAATAAAAGATTCAAGGTGAAGAGGAAAACCAGCAACCCATGGTTTGATACAATCAAGATAATGGTGGGGAAGACCCTGGTGGATCTTTCTAGGCTTGGAGAATACCTTGTTGGACCTGTCGAGGTTTGGAGAACACCTTGGTGACCTTTCTAGGCTTGGAGAAGACCCTGTGGACCTTTCTAGGCTTGGAGAAGACCCTGGTGGACCTTTCTAGGCTTGGAGAACACCCTGGTGGACCTTTCTAGGCTTGGAGAAGACCCTGGTGGACATTTGTAAGCTTTGAGAAGACCCTGGTGGACTATCTAGGCTTGAAGAAGATCCTAGTGCACCTATCCAGGCCTGGAGAAGACCCTGGTCGACCTATCTAGGCTGCACAAGATCGATTTTCCTACAGAGCGTTCATCTATCAAGTTGCCATAGCTCGAAACTGATCTGAAAGTCGTTAAATTTATAATAGTAATAATTACAATGGAAATCCATCACATTTCAGGTTTTATATATTTAGGCCACATTCTTCCTGTACTTAGAATTTTCTTGGACATCAGGGCTCATAACATTAGGGCAGTAGTTGGGATATTTGCCTATTTTTACAGGATTCCAGGGTACCTAGGAGACTCCTAGAGGTTTCAGGAGACCATACATGTAAACAGTACTTCAGGGATGACAAATCTGGTTCTTGGGTGTGAGTTTTGACTGTAAGGTACTGAACCCCAAGTCGGAAACGTGTCCATGATTTGGTTGGACAGTCCTGCTCTTCTGGTATTACCATAGAATACAATAAATCTTTGTTTTCTTCTGTTTCCTGTCTTCTCCCATGCCCATCTCTGGCATTAGACCCTGGCATAGATAGTGGTCCTTATCGTTGAGTGTCTGCTGACACCTACCTTCCTGTCGAAGAATTGGAGATCGGAGCAGGTTAGGCAGATTCAGCCATTTTCAAGGGGGTTCCTCATTCAAGACCTCAATCTGTTCCTGGGGGGAGATAGGTACAGAAATCTACAGGATCTGACACATAACTGATTTTTATAGGAATTGTGTAATACTTCTTTTCTCCTCTGGAGGAGCTGCAGGATAAGGAGCTTGCTGCTTTCCATACAAACACTAAACAGCCAAAGGTATGCCTAATTATTGAGTTCAGGCATCCTTTATTGTGAAACGGAAGAGTTTGGGAGTAAGAATCTCAGCCACAAAAGGCGTGACCATGTCAATTCTAAACATGGGCTCATCGGTCAACCATGATTTTGGTGTGTAAGACCTCGACCGGCCACACATACTACTGACCCCAACCCCATCTAATGCAAAGATTAGAAGAGCGGAAGCTATTGAAGCCACAATAATGGGGCCCAATTCTATGTTAACCCCCATTATTTTGGAATGGGTCATTGACCAACGTTGACTTTTTGTTGAGTGACCCTTCTAACTATGAAAGTGGACAACCCCTTTAACAAGAAATTTTACCTACTTTGTATATTCCTTTACCATTCCAGAACCTAACTATTGTATTTTACACACAAAGGAAAAAAGGTGGAAAAATATCAGCTCACCAATGGCAGAAAATCCAGATCAAAATATGGCCGGATTACCGATGCTGGTGTTCTCGGGTTAGGCAAATAGTGAACAAGAGAGGGGTGGAAATCCAGCACTCATTCAATATAAACTCTCAATATATTAAGATATATTACAAATGGCAACAAAAGGGTAATATAATTAATATCAAACAAGTCCTCGGGTCATATCTGAAACATCTTAATCATTCCTCTGATGCGTTTTAGACAGTAATCTCCTTAGCCAGAGATATTCTTGCACAGTAGAGTTCAGGTAGAGAGATATAACATGTGTCATTCGAGTGTTAAATGTCATGTACGGACAATTAAATATCTGGCGTACAGCGCAACACAGGGAGAGGAAGATCCTGACAATAGGGAGCAAAGGATGGGACACTGCCTGACACTGTGTCTACCCCTGAGCTCCCCTAACATCCCTAAGTGGGTCCTTCCTTCTGTGGCGCCCCTGTGGTCAAGCCACCACTAGTGGTATTACATGCATTATAAATGTATGGCGCCACGCCCAGAGGTAAGGGGAAAATTCTGCCAAGACCCGTAACACTCACCTAACACAATCCAAACTCCAGGCTAGGGAGATACGGGGCGGAAGAGACTTTCATTCAGATCAGTCCCCCTCTATTGGATGGAGTGAGGAGTTAGGTTAGGGGTGGGAGGCAGTTAAGCAGTGAGTTCTAGTGAAGTCAGGAGCTGGGAAAGAGTAAGGGCATACGTGGGTCAGCTGCAAATCCTGGACATGATGACCCGAATCTGCAGCTGGCCATCCTGGCTGGGCAGTGGAACTAGCTGCACAGAGGTACCAGCCCCAATTCGGTCTGGACAACATCAGGACTAGCCGAAAAACTGGAAGTCAATGAGCTGCATGTACAGTGACTACCATTGTGGACTCCCCCAAGGCTAAGGAACTATATAGGATCAAGAGGACTAGCAAGGCAGTTGCTCAGAGGATCCTCAGTCACCTGCCTACTGGGACTAGTAACCCACAGGACACTAGGAGGATAAGGGGTAGCAATGTCAAGTAGAGAAGAGGGCACGAAGGAAGGCCATATTCCCTATGTCTTGGCAGAACTGACCCTAGATGTCACCACTGCTGTAATTAAACACAGGAGAAGGTTGACAGACAGGGGAACATGAACAATAAAGGATACGACACCAACTTGATAGCAGCAGCCAAACATTGGGACAACATGGCTCCAAGCAGCAGATCTCCAATAGCAAAAACACCAGCAGTCACAAGAGACCTCGTCACCCCATAGTGGTCAGCATAGAAAGGTTCTATTGCTGGCATCAGGTGATGGGGTCCTTCCCTCTGCCATAACGTGCCTAGTCCCTGAATGTCCCTACACTCACTCTGGCCAGTGCAAAGACTGGTGAGTGCACTAGACATCATCACAACTTTAATAAAACACAGGAAAAGTTTACAGATAGGGGAAGTTAGACAATAAAGGATACAACACAAGTTTGGTAGCAGCAGCCAAACACCAGGACTGCAGACAACATAGCTCTAAGCAGTAGATCTTCAGCAGCAAAAACACCAGCAGCCACAAGAGACCTACTCACTCCACAGTGGTCAGCATAGGAAGGTTTTATCACCAGCATCAGGTGATGGATCATGTGACTATTTAAAGGGAAGAGGAGTGGTCACAAACCACGTCACCTGAGAAAGAACTAGCCTGAAGCCACCAGCAATAAAAATGTCATTAACCCTTGCAGGTCTAAAATAAATTAATAACATTTGAAATCCAGAACTGTTGAAAAAGACCAAATAACCGGAGGTACTTGTGACTTTATATCTCTCTACATGAACTTACTATGCAAGAACGTCTCTGAGTGAGATCATAACTGTCCAAAATACATCAAAGTAATGTTTATTATGTTTGAGAGTGCTGGATTTCCACTCCTCTTTTTTACTATTGCATTTTACACTTGTTTAATTTTTTTTGTCAATATATAGTAAAAAACCCTTTAGTTTCTAAGCTGTGCTATGGCTAATAATATTACCAGTAGGTTGTCACGAGTGGCTATGACGGACGAAGGGTGTGGAAGCAGGATGGCAGTGACAGGCTAAAGGCAATCAGTGGAACTAGTTTGACCCGTAGACTAGAGATCCCTAGCTGACCCTGCTCCCAGAAATACCTCTAAAGGTGAGGATGTCTGGGCCGCCACCCTTGCCCTGCTCTTGACCAGTCCTAGGCAATAACCCCCTCACCACCACCAGGGTAGTCACAGCAACTACACATAGAGATTGGAATAGGAACAGCAACTCTAAGGAAAAGTGGAACTAGCTGCACAGGGGTACCAGCCCCAATTCAGTCTGGACAACTTCAGGACTAGCCGATAAACTGGAAGTTATTGAGCTGCATGTATAGTGACTACCACTGTGAACTCCCCCAAGGCTAAGGAACTTTATAGGATCAAGAGGACTAGCAAGGCAGTTGCTCAGAGCATCCCCAGTCACCTGCCTACTGGGACTAGTAACCACAGGACACTGGGAGGATAAGGGGTAGGAATGTCAAGTAGAGAAGAGGGCGTGAAGGAAGGCCATATTCCCTATGTCTTGGAAGAACTGACCCTGAATATTTTCTGTACTGACCAGGCTGTAATCTTGATGGACTTTATACCCCGGCTGGGTTGTAATCTGCTCCAACACCATTTAAATGGAAAGAACCGCAAGAATCCTGTGTCTTTCTAGTGTCTCTCTGCACCCCTGCACCGCTCCGTCTGAGGGGAGCATTTCATCTGCCTTACCACCTAACCCCTGGGTACTACCATATGATAGGGCCTAGTCCCTGAATGTCCTTCCATTCACCCTGGCCAGTGCGAAGACTGGTGAGTACACTAGATGTCACCACTGCTGTAATAAAACACAGGAGAAGGTAGACAGGGGAACACAGACAATAAAGGATACAACATCAACTTGATAGCAGCAGCCAAACCTTGGGACTGCAGACACATGGCTCCAAGCAGCAGATCTCCAATAGCAAAAACACCAGCAGTCACAAGAGACCTCGTCACCCCATAATTTTCAGCATAGAAAGGTTCTATTGCTGGCATCAGGTGATGGGATAGGTTGTCACGGGTGGCTATAATGGACGAAGGGGTGTGGAAGCAGGATGGCAGTGACAGGCTAAAGGCAATCAGTGGAAATAGTTTGACCCTTAGACTAGAGATCGCTAGCTGACCTTGCTCCCAAAAGTACCTCTAAAGGTGAGGATGTCTGGGCCACAACCCTTGCCCTGCTCTTGACCAGTCCTAGGCAATAACCCTCTCACCACCTCCAGGGTTGGCACAGCAACTACACCTAGAGATTGGAATAGGAACAGCAACTCTAAGGAAAACTGTCACATATTGACTGCCTTGCAGTCTAGAAGTACTGCTGCTGTGGTTTAAACTAAGCCTTTTTTTTCTCTCTGCTTTGCAATGTGCGGCTCCACAGGTGAGGTTGCTGCAGGTGTGTGTGATGGATATGACTCATGCTTAGGTGAGCTGAGGGGCATGCCTGGGCTGGCGGCTCCCCACTCGCTGATTCAGTTCACTTCTGAACTGTGACCTGTTGTGAGCGGATGCTGATCCAGAGCTGCTGCCTTACTCTCCATTGGAAGTTGTTGGGTTCCGTGGTCCGTGGATGGAGGTAGGGGCTTATGCCTAGGTCTTCTCAGGAGTTAGGGACTTAGACTGGTGGCTCGGACCTCCTCACCTTTAGAGGTACCTCCGAGATCAGGGCGAGTCTTGGACCCCAGTATCAGGGCCAGGGCAGGTTCCCCTGACTCCCTACGCCCTGTTCCCTTCTACTCTCATAAGACAGCTTATGTAAACTGCACACAGCATAACACAGCTCACGGTCTTTACAGAGAGTAAACTCTTTCAGCGACACCAGCTGATGGTGAATGGGATTATGTAAAGACTGGGGGAGTGGACAACCGCATCACCTGATACACACAGCCGCAGTACACCTAGTGGGCCACAGCCAGCCAATACCATGGACAGCTAATAAACACATTTTAACTACTGCAGAGCAGTTCACAGAGACTGCAGAGACTACGTGTGACACAGAACAGACTACGTCTGACATAGAGTCAATAATAAGACAGTGATGAAATGGACAATGTATGATGTATTTTCCATATTCGCTAGAGACTGGATGATATTTCTAAGCACAATTTACATTATTCCACCTTAATCCTCATCGAAAAAAAGGCAGGTTAGTATTCCGGTAGGGCCGCCGCCGCCGCATCAACCACACAACATCATCTAAAAAAGCTGTTAAAAAGATGCAGAATGAAGACGGCCGCCATCATGACCACAGGCAAAGTCAAGAGATAAATGGTTGACCCTGTCTTGTCAGTGATTGATGCCCCTATCAGACCTGTGCTTGCAATGATTTTTTTCTAAACCTTGATAGAGCGTTTTATCTAGTATGGCATGAGGGCAACGGGCCCGAGGCTAACAAAAAAATAAATAAATAAAGGTCATTCCGTGAGGACAATATCTGCTGGACTAAATGAGAAAAGGGACCTTCAAAAAGAATAAAAATAAGAAAAAAAAATGCAAATAAACATAAAAATTATTATAGTAATAATAATAATAATTATTATTATTATTTTTATACTATTATATTTATATTTTATAAAATAAAAAGAGGTCATTCCATGAGGACAATATCTGCTGGACTCAATGAGAAAAGGGACCTTCAAAAAGAATAAAAATAAGAAAAAAAAATGCAAATAAGCATAAAATTATTATAGTAATAATAATAATAATTATTATTATTATTTTTATATGAATATATTTATATTTTATAAAATAAAAAAGGTCATTCCGTGAGGACAATATCTGCTGGACTCAATGAGAAAAGGAACCTTCAAAAACAATAAAAATAAGAAAAAAAATGCAAATATGCATAAAATTATTATAGTTATAATAATTATAATTACTATTATTATTTTTATATTAATATATTTATATTTTATAAAATAAAAAAAGGTCATTCCGTGAGGACAATATCTGCTGGATTAAATGAGAAAAGGGACCTTCAAAAAGAATAAAAATAAGAAAAAAATGCAAATAAACATAAAATTATTATAGTAATAATAATAATAATTATTATTATTTTTATACTAATATATTTATATTTTATAAAATAATAAAAGGTCATTCCGTGAGGACAATGTCTGCTGGACTCAATGAGAAAAGGGACCTTCAGAAACAATAAAAATAAGAAAAAAATGCAAATAAGCATAAAATTATTATAGTAATAATAATAATAATTATTATTATTATTTTTATATTAATATATTTATATTTTATAAAATAAAAAAAGGTCATTCCGTGAGGACAATATCTGCTGGACTAAATGAGAAAAGGTACCTTCAAAAAGAATAAAAATAAGAAAAAAAATGCAAATAAGCATAAAATTATTATAGTAATTATTATTATATATTATTATTATTATTATTATTATTATTAAATTAATATATTTATATTTTATAAAATAAAAAAATTGCTTCTCTTTAAAGTACATGTATAGAAAAAGGAAAAAATAAACTATTTTCTTATTATTTGTTACAGCGAATATTTAGTCTTTAACCGTTTCTTATCTGGAGTGATTTACGCACTCATCTGATTCAATTAACTCCCCCAGAAGACACTAATGTGGATAGAAATTTTGTTTTACAAGGACGGAAAGGAGGTGGAGGGGGTCTCCTTGAGGGGATCACACACTCATCTTTCTACCACGTGACAATTTTGGGTTAAGGTAGAGCCCGAGGGACGATTTTAATTTTTTTTCTCTATTTTTAAATATTTTATCAAATATTTAGCATTTTTTCTTTATTTTTTTTATTGCATCGTTCCACTCTTTAATTATGACACAGATTCTCGCTGACTTTATTAGCACTGAGGCAAAATAGAAAAATAATAATAAAAAGAAAAATCCATAGCAATTTTCTCGACGTTTGTACGTTAAACGTCTGATTGCTTGACTCTGTCTAATTCAATTCATTTAGTCAATAAGGAAGCCTTCAGTCTGGAATGAAAAGTTTGAGTATTTCGGTCGGGCGTCAGGTTTTAGAAATCACTTCTCATTTAAATCACGGAAATAAACAACGGTGACGAGGAAGAGATCGGCATTCGGTGCAAGAAGGGACCTCGGAGCTTCTGGAAAATTATGTAGTTAGATTTTCCCTTTAAATAATGGTTAGTGAAGAATTTTGGTCCCATACTTGACTTTGACCCTTTATGGACTGTGCCGCTGTCCTAAGGACAATTGTTGGAAGCCGACGCATTTGTTCGTGCCGTTAAAGAAGAAGAACATGCCCAATGCTACCGCCTCGTGCCACGTTACATTTGGCATAGTCGACAGAATGTGAGTTCTTCGCAAGGGGAGAACGGGGTAGTGAACACCCATGGTGCAAGTAGAATAGCGACTGAAGTTGAGCGACCCAAGTTGATGGCCAGAAGCACAGTGTCACGGTTGGGAGGCCAGGGTAACAAGGAGTTGGACGTAGGGGGTCAGCCAGAGTTGGCTCTGTTACTAGGGTCCCTGTCTTGCCCTGATCTCGGAGGTACCTTTAAAGGTGAGAAGGTCCGAGCCACCAGTCTAAGTCACTAAAGCTCCTGAGAAGCCCTAGGCATAAGCCTCTATTTCAATTTTATTTTCAGCAACTTCCAATAGAGAAAAAAAGCAGCAGCTTTGGATCAGCGTCTGCTCACAACAGGTCACAGTGCAGAAGTGAATAATAATAATAATAATATTTATTCATTTATATAGCGCTATTAATTCCATAGCACTTTACATACATCAGTAATGCTGTCTTTCTTGGAGATCACAATCTAAATATCCTATCAGTATGTCTTTACAATGTGGGAGGAAACCGGAGTGCCCGGAGGAAACCCACGCAAACACGGGGAGAACATACAAACTCCTTGCAGATGTTGTCCTTAGTGTCCTTGATGGGAATTGAACCCAAGACCTCAAGACCCCAGTGCTGCAAAGGCTACAGTGCTAACCACTTGAGCCACCGTGCTGCCGTGAATTGAATCAGCGACATCAGGTGGATGTGAGCTGAGCCATTTATGGCCGAGGGGTGGGGAGCACCCTCAGCTCACCTAAGCATGAGTCATAGCCATCACACACACCTGCAGCAATCTCACCTGCAGAGCCGCACACTGAATAGGAAAAACAATGCTCAATTCAACAAAAGCAACAGCAGAACCCATGAGCATAGGCAGCCCATACGTAACACATGAGCTCTAAGACGGTGGCTTCTCGTGGACAGAAAAGAGGAGGCCTTTGGTTGGAGTGGAAGGCGCTTGCAGGTGCAAATACGTGTCCTACGCATCCGAAATGGAAGTGAAGAGTCGCAGTCTGGCAGGTGGATGGAAATTAGTGAGTTAAAAACTTTTGCTCCCATACTGGACTTTGCCCCTTTAAGGACTGTGCCCCTGTCCTAAGAACAGGGAGAGGAGAATGGATAACCAGATAGTTCGTGCTGAGGTGTTAAATGTGATGAGGGTGCTAAGTGCAGTCATTGAACCAGCAACTCCACATCTTATACCTTATACTTTATCTTAGTGGCTGGCTCCATGTCTGCACTTAGCACCCTCATCGCCCACAGGTGGTCTGAGGTTGAGATGGTGTCCACCCACCTAACAGTGGGACAGGGAGGAAAAGGAGGCACGATGTCAGCATAGGACTCATCAGACCTGGGGGCACCGTGACGCGGTTGGTGAGCAAGCAGACATTGGCCAATGTGTGTACTAAGAACCCCAGAAAATAAAAAATTAAGAATAATGAGTTTTTTGAAAAAACGTAAGTTTTTTAATTTTTTTCTCATTTTTTACTTGTGTGCATATGTACGATATTGGTAGTAGCTGAGTGCTGCAGAGAGATTTTTTTATTTGTAGATAGATAGATAGATAGATAGGTAGATAGATAGATCATCAGAACAGTAACATACTCAGTAGACTCAGTAGAGTAGTGTTTCCAGTTATATATCTGACTATAGTGGACATTCATTTAAATTTGGAAATGAGCTCCCCTGTAAGGAGTGTGAACCCTGCAGCGGCGCCGGCTGTAACTTAAGACCAAATCAAGGAAAATATCATTAATAATTCAGACACAGGAAAGCGGGCCCCTGAGACTCGCACCACAGACGGCTTAACTAGGTCAAACAAAAGATTACTTAAATATCACAAAAATTAATTAAGAGGTCAAACCCCACATGTAGCTCTGACATCGACCGCTCTTAAATATCACTAAGGATCACAGCAGTCCATGTACAAGGTTTCCTAACCTCGGCTCCTTGAATTCATGGTGTTATCGCAGTGACATTTCGTGGGCTGCCTGCCCCCCTGGAAAAACACTTAATGTCTGGATCGCTACTCATAAAGTTAGACATTATCATATTTAATTTATTTTTTATTACATTTCAGTGTATTTTTTATCATAACTATTTTATAACCTAGATCTCAGTCGCTGCTTATGCAGAATGCAGCAGTTGAGATGAGTTTGTCATCGGCAGCAGCGCTCTGCATAGGCAGCAATCAAGATGACAAAACTCACTTCATCTCAACCGCTGTGCTCTGCATAGGAACCTGTGGCACCAGCCTGGAGGTCAAATTTAATCATCCAGCTTGATGGCCACCAAACAAGCATTCACTGCACCCCTGTGGCCCTGCAAGTAGAAATAGCAATGGGGTTAAGGAGTATCTTGTTGCCTGGCTCCTCATTAACTTCTCCATGGGGTGGGCTACACAAGTAACATCACTCTCACAAATCCAATTCTCCAGGTCACAAGGTAACACAACTACTAACGTTTGTAGGAGAAATAATGATGAAAGCATAGAGGTTTATTAAGTTCACCAATTCATCTGAAATGCTGAATAAGGCTAGTGGGCAGCAATGCAAGGACAACTATATTATAAATTATACATATAACACAGTTGTGCACAGACATAACAAAAGTCTGTATTGTAAATGTATGGTATGAAATGAAATAGTGATTGCACATTTTTAAGAAGCAATATCCATAGTACGATGTTTCATCAGTGTTAACAGACTTATAAGATGTAAAGCATATAATGACCATATGTGTCTCATTCTTGTATAGAGATTCCATATGAAATGTGTTTCTTTCCTTTGGCAATGTAGAAGTTGATGTCAGTTTCTGTTGCTAGCAAACGTCCTTAGTTCTTTTTCCAAGTGTGGCTTCTTTGTGATCACTCCCATGTTCTTTATGACCCGCCCCAAGGTATAGGATTCTCAGAATCGGCATATCATACAGGAGTTGAGACCTGGTTCCGTGGCCCTGGGGGGCAGCTTTAAAAAGGAGAATTCTTCTGGCGTGATAGGGAGAAGGGATGATAATTAAGGGAGTTATTTGTGACGCCACCCGAGGTATGTGGATATTAGTGGCTACCGCTGCTGCAGAACATCTGGGGATAATGGACGGGCAGCTTGCGTGGAACGGCTCCCCACGGGTGGAGCGACTCCCCAAGGCAGTGGATGTAGTAATGGTGTATGGTGCAGGATGGCGGGCTCAAAGCAACAGACAGACTCATGGTTTGTAGGTTCCTCAGTCCTTTACTGTTGCATCGGTAGTACTGGCAGCTGGTAAACTGAGTCCGTTCACCCGAGAGCAACTCCAGGTTCTCCGCACCGGGCAAGTCCTGAGGCCTCCGCGCTGCACTCTGTTGTCAGTACTTGCTGCCGTGTAAACTAAGCTGCTGGCCCTCTCTCTCCTGCTAGGTGCCGTATGACAGGCAACCCGAGTCCTTTATCAGTCCCAAGTCTCAGGCGGCTGCTCCTGGGCTCTATGCATTGCTTTGTCTCCGAGCACAGTGTGGCTGGGGAACTTGGAATCCCCCACAGTATTGACTGCCGGGTCGTTAGGCTCTGCACAGCCTCGGACTCCGGTGTCCGTTTTGTGGCGCTTTTCCTCTGGGGTGAGCACGGGACTACTCAGCTCCCCAGGCTTCTCTCCACTTCCTCAGACCCTTGCCTTAGGTCTCCCTCTGAGTTAGTGATCCTGGGACGAGCTTAAGGAAGCTGACAGCCCACCAGGATGTCTTCCTCAGTCCCCCTAGGAACTGAACTGCTGTACCTAGGATGAGCTTAGCAGTGCTCTATCCTCCAGGTACTCTTCATAGTCCTCACAGGAACCGAACTAACAAACTCCGCCCCAGATGCTCCTTAGTCTGTGGAGCGACAATATGCAATATGCTATTTTTACGTGAATTCCTATCACATAAGTGTAGAGGAGGTGGCCTCACATGCTGCTGACCCTCTGCAATAATAAAGGTTTGCTCTCCAAAAAATAAATAAATAAATATTCAAAATAAATTCCCCCCTAGATTATAAAGCTCTCTTAAATTGATATTTTAAGGACATTGTAAGCTTCCTTGACTTCATAGCTGCTGACACCTTATAGGTGTCAAAACACCTGAAAACTCCATTAAGCTTAAAAAAATTAATGTAAAGCTCCAAACATTCTACAGCTGGACACAAGCCCGTAGACCTGATGGCTGGCAATACTCCTAACCATATGTGTTGTCCCCAGCCAGCGGGTCTTGCAATGAGCATTTTGGCCCCAAACAAACAAAGAAAGTTTTAGGACCATTTTATATTTCAAACATTTTTTTCCGAACAAAGCCAGGCTCAACGATTTTTTACGAAATTGCTCAGATTTCCAATCTCGAGCCAAATCTGCAATGTTTGTGCCGAATTTGAAATTGACGAACATGTCGGGGAAGCTTCGCTCATCTCTACATGTGAGTATTTAAGGTGGAGGGGAGTGGTAACAAATTTGCATCACCCAGAAACTACCAGCAAGGAAAGATTCATCAACCCTTGCTGAACCAAAAGAAAGCAACTACATTTAATATCCAGTCTCACAAGACAATATGAGACTCAAATCCCAAGTCTGTCATAAGACTCCAAAGGAAAGATGACCCTTGTGACAGTCGGCAACAAAAAATAACACTGCAAATGTACAGTTGAAATCAAAATCCTCCATCCTCATTGTAAATTTGAATAATTAATGTAAATAACACAACTAATATAACAAGTGTTTTTTTTTCAAATTCAGCACAAAATGTCACTTTTTACTGACTACTCCAGAATTATTTGGCCCTTTACCATAAGCCTTTTTAGTACTTAGTGAAGCCCCTCTGGCTGTTGTGACCTGCTGCAAACATGATGCATATGCAGACACTAGCTTTTGGCAGGGTTTTTAAGCAATCTTAGCCCATTCCTCCTGGGAAATTGCCTCTAGTTCACTAGTAATCTTGGGTTGTCATGAAAGCGGTTCGAAAAATTAAGAAAATAAATCTTTGCCTTCCACAAACAAAGAAAAGGATGCAGAATGATACAGAGGCATTGAATGTTCTTGGAGGCACAGCTGGAAGCAGAGTTCACAAGTTGTCTGATACCAGATTCCTGAGGAGGCAGTTAGTCAAAAACCAACAGGCAATGAGGCTTCAGTCTGGACAGTAAGGAGGCTACTAAACTTTGAAGGTGTTCGATACATTTCCTTCTACTGACTCAAAAGCACAAGAAAACTCAACTCCAATAAGCTTGGAACTACAGAAATAAATCTCAGAAGCTTTGGGATTCTATTCCTTACACTGGTGAAACAATTCTTGAACTGTTTGGACTTACGAGTCAGAGGAGAGAAAATTAAGGAAATTCTGAAAAGAACACCCTGCCTACAGTGGAGCATGGCAGTGACTCATTTTATCTATGGCATGGTGGTGACTCAGATATCTATGGTGAAGCATGGTGGTTACTGAGTGATGCCTACAGTTAATTATGGCGGTAACAAATGATATCTACAGTGAAGCATTGCTGTGACGCATGATATCTACAGTAAAGAATAGTGTTGCCTAAAGTGAAGCATAGTGGTGTTGCATGATATCTGCAGTGAAGCATGGTAGTGTTGCATGATATCTACAGTGAAGCATGGCAGTGATTCATATCTACCGAGAAGCATGGAAGTAACACATGATATGTACAGTGAACTATGGTGGTGGCTCATATCTATGGTGAAGCATTGCATTTACTCAGTGGTGCCTAAAGTGAAGCTTGTTGGTGACATGTGATATCTCCAGGGAATCATGGTTGTGACTCATGATATATACAATGAAGCATTGCATTGACACATTACATGTACAGTGGAGCATGGTGGTGACTCATATCTACAGTGAAGCATTTTGTTGACTTTGCATGTAGAAAGAAAACCGGGCACTGCACTGACCTTATATTGCTGCAATTGAAATTGTGGCACAAAACAAGGTCCAGCGTTGCTCAGCCGTAAGATATAAACAATTTTATCCTAAAAAAAAGAAGAAGATGGCACTCATTGGACCGGTGAAGACAGATTTCTTTATTCCAGTCAAAGTGTTACATTGGTTAGAGGGTGCAGGGAGGGAGGTGCCGGGATGGCGGAGCCCGTTTCAAGTAGTGCTTACTCTTCAACCGATCCTGTGTACTACTTTTTGTTGACTCATGATACCTACAGTGAAGCATGGTGGTGACTCATATCTACAGTGAAGGATAGTGTTGAATCATGATACCTACAGCGAAGCATGGTGGTGACTCATATCTACAGTGAAGCATTGTATTGAATCATGACACCTACAATGCGCCATGGCGGTGAGTCATTCATGCCTACAGTGAAGTATGGGGGTTAGTTAGTGACACCTACAATGAAGCATGGCGGTGACTCATGATATCTAAAGTGAAGAATGTCGGTGACTGATCTACAGTGAAACATGGCAGTGATTCGTAATATCTACATTGAAGAATGGCAGTGATTCATGACATCTATAGTGAAGCATGGCGGTGTCTCATATCTACAGTGAAACATGGTGGTGACAAATAATATCTACAGTGAAGTATGGTGATGACTCATGATACCTTGACCTGACCCCGATAAGAGAATATTTGATTGGATTTAATGAATATGGTTGCAGCAGAAAACCCAAGAATGTTAGTGACCTGGAGGCCATTGAAACTGTATATAATTATATTATGATAAATCTTTATAATAATAATAAATCTTTATTTATATAGCGCCAACATATTTCGCAGCGCTTTACAATACAGTGGGTAATAAATGAAAATACACAGTATAATACAGTAAGAAAATGCACAATATAATACAGTAATTCCAGTAGAGTAAGAATACAGTACAATAATAGGAAACAATACAATAAGTATAGAGTCAATGTAAAAAAAATACAATACAATAGATAAAGCAAAAATAAAGGTGACCCTGCTCAAAAGAGCTTACAATCTACAAAACGATAGGGGTTACACAAAGTACAGGGGCTTATTACACTGATGGTCCAGGCATCCTGAGGAAATGGGGGATAAAAATAAAGTTACATGAATGGTCACCAGACAATCTGTGTAAGTTGTACTGTACTAGACATGGCCCATTCTCATGTCCTGGGTGGTCACCTAGGGGTAGTTAAGACCCAGAAGCGGATCCTTTTATAGGTTCTATTAGCCTGGGTGTCATCGGAAGATTGTAGACTATTGTAGGTTGTGTCCCACCTGCCAATTGACCGCCCCAGTTGCTCACTTCCAAAGTCCGCTAGTGCCTTTACCAATTATAGAAGTGCCCTTTAATCGAATTTCTATGGATCTGGTGGGCCCCCGGTCAAGTCTGCAAGATGCCACCAGTACATCTTAGTAGTCCTGGACTATGCGACTCGGTACCCGGAGGTGATACCTTTGAGAAATTCCTCTGCTAAAAGTATAGCCCGAGAATTGGTGCACATCTTCTCTAGAACGGGACTTCCAAAAGAGATCCTCACAGATCAAGGAACCCCCTTTATGTCCAAGGTTATGAGGGAACTGTGTAAAGCACTACAGATAACCCAATTGATAACCTCAGTGTACCATCCGCAGACAGATGGCCTCGTGGAGAGATTCAACAAAACGCTGAAGTCCATGCTGAAGAAGGTGGTCGAGAAAGACGGTCGAGACTGGGACAGTCTCCTACCATATCTGATGTTCTCTATCAGAGAGGTTCCCCAGGCCTCAATGGGATTCTCTCCATTTGAACTCTTGTATGGTCGTCATCCTCGAGGTCTCTTGGACATAGCAAAAGAGACGTGGGAAGCAGAGGTGACCCCCCACTGGAGTGTCATGGAGCATGGAGCGAGAATCGCCAAGGTGATGCCCAGCATAAGAGAAAATCTGCTCCGAGCGCAAGAGGCGCAAGCAAGGGTGTATAACCGCAGTGCAAGGGTGAGACAGTTCAGTCCTGGTGATTGTGTACTGGTATTGATCCCTACAGTCGAAAATAAATTCCTCGCCAAGTGGCAAGTGCCTTATGAAGTGGTCGAAAAAGTGGGCGAGGTGAACTACAAGATGCACCAATCTGAAAGAAGGAAACCCTACCAGGTATATCACCTCAACCTGCTGAAGCCATGGCGGGATAGAGACCCTAGGGAAACCCCCTGTCTGGTAGGCAAGATGGAGGCCGACATCAAGGAGGTCATAGTTGCGGACACACTGTCGATGGCTCAAAAGCAACAATGTCAAGAGTTGCTTCATGGGAACAGGGATCTCTTCACAGACCTGCCGGGATGTACTCAGGTTGTGGAACACGATATCCTGACTGATCTATATGTGAGGGCCAACCTGAAGCCGTACCGGATCCCTGAAGCTCGTCGAGAAGTGATCTCGAAAGAGGTGATGAGAATGTTGAATTTCGGTGTTATCGAAGAATCGAAAAGTGGCTGGTCCATTCTCATCGTATTTGTTGCCGAAACCGGACGGATTATGGCGGTTTTGTAATGACTATCGCAAGTT
The DNA here is from genome assembly GCA_033576535.1 of Allobates femoralis. NCBI lineage: Eukaryota > Metazoa > Chordata > Amphibia > Anura > Aromobatidae > Allobates > Allobates femoralis. The sequence continues at coordinate 9,938,765 of JARQOC010000001.1, forward strand.
GAACGAAGTCTCTGAGTTTGACGCCTATCCGATGCCTCGAGTCAATTAGCTCATTGAGAGGTTAGGACCAGCAAGGTAGATCACCACCCTTGACCTTATAAAAGGATACTGGCAGATACCTATGTCACAGAGTGCCAAGGAGAAGACGGCCTTCTCTACACCTGATGGTTGTTTTCAGTATACACAGATGTCATTCGGCTTGCAGGGAGCCCCGGCCACCTTCCAGAGGGCTATGGACCGAATCCTAGTCCCCCATAAGAGGTACACTGCGGCTTATTTGGACGACATCGGGATCTTTACCTCGGACTGGGAAATCACCTGCAGAAGATCCAGGTGGTGCTGCAGGCACTGAGAACTGCGGGGTTCACAATAAACCTGAAAAAGTGCGCCATCGGGAAGGAAGAGGCCAGGAATTTGGGCTATGTTGTCGGTAGAGGCCAGATCAAGCCACAACTAAATAAAGTGGAGGCAATCCAGAGTTGGCCACAACCCCTCTCTAAGAAGCAAGTCAGAGCCTTCCTGGTACTCGTCGGATATTACCGTCGATTCATCCCGAACTTGCCTTGATCGACCTCATTAAGGGCACAAAGTCCTCCATGGCCAAGTGGACTTTGGAAGCTGAGACGGCTTTCCAGGACCTGAAGTCAGCTCTGTGTAAACAACCGGTCTTCATGGCACCAGATTTCAGCAGAGAATTTGTACTCCAGACCGACGCGTCAGAGATCAGGCTAGGAGCTGTCCTGTCCCAGGTAGTACATGGCGAGGAACATCCGATCCTGTACCTTAGTAGAAAGTTGTTGTCCTGCGAGAAAAACTATGCTATTGTAGAAAAGGAGTGTTTGGCCATCAAATGGGCGGTGGACACGTTACGGTATTACCTCCTAGGGCGACAGTTTAAGCTGGTGTCAGATCATGTGCCCCTGACGTGGCTGAGGGACAGACGGGGAAAGAATGTCAGAGTTTACCCGGTGGTTTTTGGCACTTCAGAATTTCACTTTCTAAGTTGAGCACAGGCCAGGGAAATTATATGGGAATGCAGATGCTCTGTCTAGGCTCCCCTGTTTGGTGTCATATGGTGCCCAAAGCCCCAGCTTTGGGCAGAGGGGGGAATGTGTAATATGATTACTGGTACCGTAAGTGATGGGAGATGTGTGTCAGCCAGGTTGATGAACTCTGTTATGTGAGCTGGGCTGATTCACCATGCCGCTCCCTCCCTGAGGTGTAGTCAGAGAAGTTGAACGTTCACCTCTGTTTTTTTTTTTTTTCTCTGGTGTGAGTTTAGAGTGCAGCAGAGTACAGTGTGCAGCTCTGAGCCTAAGAAGCTTATCCTCAGTCTGGTTGTTTTCATATGGTTTATGACAGCAATAAACCAGACGTTTACCCGGCAAGGCTTCCTGTGTCTACCTAGAATTGGCAGCTGTGAGTGGCTCTTTCACAAAGTATATATATATAATCTACTATATAATTGCCTAATCGTGTCTCTCTATCGCCGAAATCACATGCCAGCGCTCATTGGTTGCTGACAACAGCGGCAACCAATGAGCGCCGCATATGCAAAAGAGCCGCGCGGCGCTCAAATTCAAAATTTGCGCTCCGCGCGGCTCCCCTCACGGCCCCCCCACTCCTCCTGGCACCCGCTCCTGCTGCCCTGCCCGCGCACCCTGCAACTCCCCACTCCTCCGGCCCCCCGCACCTCCGCGCTCCCTTTCCCCACGGCAACCCCGCTCCCTGCTCCTCCACGGTAAAAATGTAAAAATAAAAAATCCTCAGTGAGGATACTCACCCGTCCGCCGGCTTGCCCAACCTCCGATGTGTCTTCTAGCTCCTACAGGGCTTGAGGACCTGTTGTTGCCTGGGAAACCAATCAGCTGATCAGTCACATGACCGCAGTTAGTGGTCATGTGACCAATCAGCTGATTGGTTTCCCAGGCAACAACAGGTCCTGCCCTGGGAGCTACAAGACGCATCCGAGGTGGAGCGAGCCGGTGGACGGGTGAGTATCCTCACTGTGGGAGGCGATGGAGGGGCCATGGAGGGGCCAGGAGGAGCGATGGAGGGGCCAAGAGGAGCCCGGAGGAGCGACGGAGGGGCCAGGAGGAGCCATGGAGGCGCCAGGAGGAGCAATGGAGGGGACAGGAGGAGCAATGGAGGGGCCAGGAGGAGCCATGGAGGGGACAGGAGGAGTGATGGAGGGGACAGGAGGAGTGATGGAGGGCCAGGAGGAGCCATGGAGGTGCCAGGAGGAGCAATGGAGGGGACAGGAGGAGCCATGGAGGGGACAGGAGGAGTGATGGAGGGGCCAGGAGGAGTGATGGAGGGGCCAGGAGGAGCCAGAAGGAGTGATGGAGGAACCAGGAGGAGTGATGGAGGGGCCAGGAGGAGCGATGGTGGGGTCAGGAGGAGCAATGGTGGGGCCAGGAGGAGCGATGGTGGGGCCAGGAGGAGCGATGGAGGGGACAGGAGGAGCGATGGAGGGGACAGGAGGAGCGGGGGAGGAGCGGGGAAAGGAAGAGAGACGGAGGAGCGAGAACAGGAGGAGCTGGGACAGGAGGAGAGATGGAGAGATGGAGGAGCGGTGACAGGAGGAGAGGTGACATGAGGAGCGGTGACAGGAAGAGAGATGGAGGAGCGGGAACAGGAGGAGCTGTGACAAGAGGAGAGATGGAGGAGCGGGGACACGAGGAGCAGTGACAGGAGAAGCGATGACAGGAGGAGACACGGAGGAGCGTGACAGGACATTCGGTGACAAGAGAAGCGGTGACAGGAGAAGCGATGACAGGAGGAGCAGTGACAGGAGGAGATACGGAGGAGTGTGGACACGAGGAGTGGTGACCGGAGGAGCGGTGACAGGAGGAGCGGTGACAGGAGGAGAGACGGAGGAGCATTGACAGGAGGAGCGGTGACAGGAGGGGCAGGGACAGGAGGAGTGACAGAGGAGTGGTGACAGGAGGAGAGACGGAGGAGCGGTGACAGGAGGAGAGACGGAGGAGCGGTGACAGGAGGCGAGACGGAGGAGCGATGACAGGAGGAGAGACGGAGGAGTGGTGACAGGAGGGAAGACCGAGGAGTGGGGACAGGAGGAGAGACTGAGGAGCTGGGACTGGAGGAGAGACCGAGGAGCGGGGACAGGTGGAGCGGTAACAGGAGGAGAGATGGAGGAAGGAGAACAGGAGGCGCTGTGGCAGGATGAGCGGTGACTGGAGGAGAGACAGAGGAGAGGTGACAGGAGGAGAGACAAAGGAGTGGTGACAAGAGGAGAGGGGACAGGAGGAGAGACAGGAGCGGTGACAGGAGGAGAGACAGAGGAGCGGTGACAGGAGGAGCGGTGTAGTTCACTCACGTTGAATGAATAAGTTCTGTCAGTCACAGTATGTCAACTACATACATATTCTAGAATACCCGATGCGCTAGAATTGGGTCACCATCTAGTCAATATATATATATATTATAGATCAATTATATTATAGATCATCAGGTCTCCCCATGAGTCATTCTTTCCAAGTGCAAGAAACCCTGATGTTTGTCCTCATATTCTGTTCAATAACCTGCTATATCTACAGTGCAGTAGACACGGCGTCTTATCAGATGTGACCTGCACTCTCTATCCGATCCCTCTCTAATCCCATTTCACTGCACAGAAGCCATTTATTGTCATTGTGCTGCCTAAAAGCCTGTTGTAAAATTATCAGTCCATCTCATGGAGTGAGGGCGGATGACGGTGACAACGGTTACATGACCTTATAAAAGTACATCTGGTGTCTCCTCTGCTCCAGACATGACTTGGTATCATGACGTATGGAGCTACAATAGTAGTCAGAGTTAAAGAAGTAATAATAGTCAATACAAGAATTATAAAGTTTGAAAAAACAATTTTTTTACACTCTACTATGGAATGTGGAGTTAATAATGGAGAGTCCACAGTACACCTATTTCTCTGGGTCACAGTGGGGTATAATTGTAATGAATCCCATCAGTACACAGAGAACCCATTGATATGGATCAGGGCCGGACTGGGACCAAAAAGCACCGCTGGAAAACAAACCCCACCAACCCACATACTATATCACCCATCAGCCCCGCTTTTACATTGTCGTGGCCCCCACTTTCTTAAAGGAGTTATCTGAAGAGCCATATGTGAATGGTGCAACAGAGGGAATAATCACCCACAGCTCCATTTACATGGTGCTCTTCAAAGCCACGTTTCTCAGGATTATGGGGTCCCAGTGGTCAGCCACACATACAGCCTCAGACAGCCACACACAGCCAGCCACACACACCCAGCCACACACACCACCACACACAGCCACAGCTAGACACACATAGAGCCACAGCCAGGCACAAACAGCCAGCCACATAGACAGCCACCAGCCACAGCCAGCCACACAGATGCAGACAGCCACATAGACAGCCACACACAGCCAAAGCCAGCCACACAGCCAGCCAGCCACACACAGACACACAGCCAGCCACACACAGACACACAGCCAGCCACACAGCCAGCCAGCCACACACACACAGCCAAAGCCAGCCAAACAGACACAGCCAGCCATACACAGACACAGCCAGCCACACAGCTACAGCCAGAGCCAGCCATACATACACACACACAGCCACACACAGCAAAAGCCAGCCACACAAACTTCCAGAACCAGCCACATAGACAGCCACATACACAGCGACACACACACAGCCAGCCACATATACAGCCAGACACACACAGCCAGATACATAGACAGCCACACGCATACAGCCACAACCAGCCACACACAAACTGCCAGCCACATAGACAGATGCACACACAGCCAGCCAGCCACATAGACAGCCACAAACACAGCCAAAGCCAGCCACACACACAGCCTGCCAGACACTGCCAGCCACACACACAGCCATAGCCAGACACACACAGAGACAGTCAGCCACACAGACACACAGCCAGCTACACACAGCCACACACAAACGTAGTCAGCCACACAGACACACAGCCAGCCCCAGCCACACACAGTCAGCCAAAATCATGCAGCCCCAGCCACACAAACACAGTCAGCTACACACAGCCCAAGCCACACACATACACATAGTAAGCCACACATAGCCAGCCACGTAGCCTCATCCACACACAGACACAATCAGCCACATACAGCCCAAGCCACACACAGACACATAGTCAGCCACACAGCCAGCCCCAGCCACACAGTTCCAGCCACATACAGACACATAGTCAGCCACACACACAGTCAGCCACAGCCACGTACAGACACATAGCCACACAGTCAGCCACACAACCAGCCACAGCCATGCAGCCCCAGCCACACACAGACACATAGCCACACAGACACACAGTCAGCCACACAGCCACACACATTCAGTCCCAGCCACGCAGCCCCAGCCACATACAGACACATAGTCAGTCACACACACAGTCAGCCCCAGCCACACAGACACACAGCCACACAACCAGCCACAGCCACACACAGCCCCAGCCACGCAGTCCTAGCCACATACAGACACCTAGTCAGCCACACACACAGCCACAGACACATAGACAGACAGACACACAGCCAGCCACACACAGAGACACACATACACTACTCACCACCAGCAGCTGCAGCAGCTCATGTTGCTGTATCCTGCACTGTGGAACAACTTCTGGCGCCTACAGTAAAGATGAGGGGGCGGGGCCCAGAGAGAGTTACAGGAGATGGGGTCCACAGAAGTGGTGAGGTGGCATGGCCTGGAGGAATTTGGGGCCCACCCTCTCACCTTTCCTCCCGCTTCTTCTCCTGTCAAACTCCTCGGGCCCTCACAGCTGTCAGAGCAGAGCTGTCATGCTCTGCCGGCCCCTGCTGCTCTCCTCTGCCTGCTATGCCCAGCGGGTGGTGGTGGTCGTAAAGTGATTAAAAGCTGGCCTGCTGTGGCCCCGCCCACTCAACAACTACCGGCCCATAGGGAAAAGTCCCGCCTCTCCCTATTGCCAGTCCGGGCCGTGTGTATCCACCAGACTTCTGCACAACACAACTGATGGTCCCAACCTCATTTATAAGGCAAGAAATCCCACTTATTAAACCTGACAGGGCACACCTGTAAAGTGAAAACCATTTCCGGTGACTACATCTTGAAGCACATCAAGAGAATGCCAAGAGTGTGCCAAGCAGTAATCAAAGCAAAAGGAGGCTACTCTGAAGAACCTAGAATAGAAGACATATTTTCAGTTGTTTCACACTTTTTTGGTAAGTATATAATTCCACATGTGATAATTCATAGTTTTGATGCCTTCAGTGTGAATCTACAATTTTCATAGTCATAAAAATACAGAAAACTCTTTGAATGAGAAGGTGTGTCCAAACATTTGGTCTGTACTGTACCTCAAAGATGCAGTATGTATGCAGCAGGGCCAGAGACCAACATGGGTACAAGGCAGAAACAGCACTTCTGTGTCTGACTCAGTAAGGAAGGGGTGGGGAACTTCCCATCTTGCAAAACAAGAGACTAAATGAATACTAACAACTGAGCCAGAACACATAGTGAACAGGTCTGTAGAATACCACCAAAGATCTATATCACAAAAAAGACAGTATAAAAAACGTCCAGAATTACTTTGTTATATAAATAAGAAGCAAGTGCAAAACCTATGACAATGATACTTTTTAAATTTGGAGGTTGTCTAAAACACAGAAGACTGGGGGTCTGGAATTATAGACTTTAGTCGGGCATCCTTTTGTAGTAGTGGATGTAGTTTCCGTGCAGCTCCTCTTAACACCTCCAGACTTGGATTGTAGGTGACTACAAGAGGGACCCCGGTTGTTTTCTTCTCTAGTTTTGTAATGTAGGAGATGATTCCTTGATATTCTGGTGGCTCTTGGTTTTACTACCTGCTAAATCATCAACGATAACTACAGAAAAACTAGCGACTTACGTAAGAGTTGCATCAAGCAAAGTCCACCTCCCAATCCGCTGTATCTCCTCTGACCAAAGGCCCCTATTTGCCGCCTCAATTGCTGCACCTATCCTAGAAGAGTACTATAGAAAACAAGTAGAACCCAAACCCAACATAATCAAGCACTGTCGCATGACTTAACCCTGCTGTTCTGTTCTGGTCCATATGATCCGGAATGAAATTTGAGATCCTGCAGATTATTTATTATGCAGATCTGAAACTTGTGATTAGTTGACTTTTCCTCATTTGGGGGGTTCTTACTATGAGTGTTGTTTTTTTTTTTGTTTTTTTATTACTTTTTGCTACTCGCGGATTGTTACACTTGTACTGTTTGGGTCAATATGACCCGATAATATTTTATACTGTTCAACAGGTCACTAATTATCCTGCAAAATGTATTTGTTTTCCTCTGTGCTTCACCTCATTATTCAAAAGGGTGGAGGTTTCACTGTTCTTATCAGTGAGCAAGTCCTCATCCGGTCATTTCTCTTTCAATTCTGTGAGAGAGGACACAAGTAGATTCACTTTCAATCCTGAGAGAGAAGACACTGGATTCTGTGAGAGGACACTGAGCTGTGAATACACATTTTATGGAGAGAAATCAACCCCAACTGGAACAGAAATAAGCTGCATAAAATAAGAATATTTATCAAAGAATTAGGAAAATCCCTAGTTAGGCCGCATATCGAAGCCAGACAAGTAAACCCCAGATGTGATGGAGCAATAGCCATTGTGAAGAGTGTCCAGCAGCTCAAGAAAGAGACGCCACAGCCTCCACCAGCACAGCCTCCACCAGCACCGCCTCCTCCAGCACCGCCTCCACCAGCACCGCCTCCACCAGAACAGCCTCCACCAGCACAGCCTCCACCAGCACCGCCTCCACCAGCACCGCCTCCACCAGCACCGCCTCCACCAGCACCGCTACCAGCCAAAAAAGCAAGAGATGGAGTTTCTATTCATCTCCTTGTGACAATAAAGCAAATCTGACATGTGCTGGTCGGTGTGCAAAATATCTATGTAAAGGACATGTGTGTTATTATTGTGTTCAATGTGAAAATGCATGAACCTGTTCACCATTTTTAAGAGATAAAAAAGAAAAACTGAGGTTTTCTTTATTTTTACTTTGTGTGTTTTATATAATATGTTAACTCAAAGTTATATTTAGTTAGATTTCATGTTAATGTAATGGAAATCTAAAGCGTGTTTGCTATTTGTGCACATTTAGTGTCTCCCACATCCTCTCTCTGTTGAGGTCCCTCAAGGCTCTGTCCTGGGACCTCTTCTTTTTTCAATCTATACCCTTGGTCTGGGACAACTCATAAAGTCCCATGGCTTCCAGTATCACCTGTACGCTGACGAAACTCAGATCTACCTCTCTGGCCCAGACGTCACCTCTCTGGTGTCCAGAATCCCGAAGTGTCTGTCAGCCATATCCTCCTTCTTCTCCTGTCGCTTCCTAAAACTAAACGTAGACAAAACTGAACTCATCGTCTTTCCCCCATCTCACACACCTCCATTACGTGATCTATCACAATAAATCATATCACACTTTGCCCTGTACTTGAAATCTGCTGTTTCGCGGTAACTCTTGACTCTGCCCTGTCCGTCAAACCACACATCCAAGCTCTCGCCACCTCCTGCCGCCTCCAATTCAAAAATATTTCCAGAATCCGAACCCTTCCTCAACCCTCAATCTACTAAACTACTAGTGCATGCCCTCATCATCTCCCTTCTCGACTACTGCAACCTCCTTCTCTGTGGCCTCCCTGCTAACACTCTTGCACCTCTCCAATCTCTCCTTAGCTCTGTCCCCCAACTAATCCACCTCTCCTCGCTATTCCTCCACTTCTCCCTTCTGCAAATCCCTTCACTGGCTCCCAATTCCCCAGCACTTCCAATTCAAACTACTAACATTGACTTACAAAGCCATCAACAATCTGTTTCCCCCATATACCTCTGAACTAATCTCCCGATATCATCCAACTCGTAATCTTCGATCCTTCCAAGACCTCCTTCTTTCCTCCACATGTGTACGGTACTCATCTAACCGCCTGCAAGACTTCACCCAAGCATCCTCCCATCCTCTGGAATTCTGCACCCCAACTGTCCCCTACACTCAGAACCTTCAAGCGTAACTTGAAAACCCATCCCATCAGAACCGCTTACAGCCTGCAATACCAATGGTGCCACCTCACCACCACTGGACCCGGTGCTCCACCACCACTGGACCTGGTGCTCCACCACCACTGGACCTGGCGCTCCACCACCACTGGACCCAGCGCTCCACCACCACTGGACCTGGTGCTGAACCACCACTGGACCCGGCGCTCCACCACCACAAGAGCAATCCCAACCTACTGTCTCTCTCCCCACTGCCCTGTAGAATGTAAGCCCACAAGGGCAGGGTCCTCTCTCCCCTCTGTATCTGTCTGTCACTGTTAGTTTCATCATTGTATTTTTAACTTGTTTGTATGTATCCCTTTCTCATGTACTGCACCATGGAATCAATGGTGCTCTATAAATAATAATAATAATTTATATACAGTCCGTGTAACCTTATTCTGAAAAAAATAAATAAAAATTAAGTTTTAATTTCATTTTTCATTTGTTTATGATCGACCATGTTCGCATATAGTTTAATAATGAAATAGATATTCAAATAAAACACAGTAGCTAAAATAAACATTTTTATAGGTCGGGTCATATTGACCCGAAACAGTACAAGTGTATAGTAAATGCAAGCAGAACAGCAGGGTTAAGTGAACTGGTACCTGGAAAGGAAAGAAACTTCTGCATGACAAAGTAGTGGGCCTCGCTTCCTTCCCCACCTCTGCTAGAACGTACCGGGCACATCATCTAGCTGGTCACTTAGTCCAAAATTACCCATCTGACCTTACCGTCCTGATCCGTCTTAGCCCTTCTGATCCAAAACTCAAGTACACTAGCCGAACAAATGACGTCCTTCAAGAACAGACCTCCCTCCTTAACCTTGATAGGTGACATTGATACCCCAATCCTCATTGCCCCGAAAAAGACCAGTGAAAAGGCTTGAAGGAGAGGGAAGAGTCAAGGATTACCCCGAGGCACTTGGCATGGAGGACTGGCGAGAGTGAGCAGTCGTCGACAGTGATGGATAGGTCTGGTGGGGGGGAGAGCGACTTGGGGGAAGACAATGAACTCAGTTTTGTCCATGTTCAATTTTAGGAAGCGAGCAGAGAAGAAGGATGAGATGGTGGACAGACATTGTAGAATTTTGGATAGTAAGGAGGTGATGTCGGGCCCAGACAGATAGATCTGGGTGTCGTCAGCGTAGATGTGGTATTGAAGGCTGTGGAACTCCTGGAGTTGTCCAAAGGCCGAGGGTGTAGAGAACAGTTGTGGTCCCAAAACCGAGCTGTGGAGAACACCTGCAGATAGGGGTAAGGTCGAAGATGAGGTGTGGGAGTGGGTGACGCTGAAAGTTTAGTCCGTTTGGCAAGAGGAAATCCAGGAGAGGGCTAGGTCCGGGATGCCAAGAGATTCTAGAATTTGAAGTAGGAGGGAATGGTTGCCGGTGTCAAAGGCGGTAGGTAGGTTGAGGAGGAGGAGTGAGTATCATAAGGGCTTAAAGGATTCAAATGTAGATAGAGTATAAGAGGTCTAATAATACCTAATGGTGTATAAGGTGATATGTATAGTATACAAAGATTATAAAGAATCAGAAAGATATAAAAATATATACCTTAGGTCAGTGAGCTCAAATTGGTCAAAGAAACACAACAAAATAAACTAATACATTTGCAGCCGCACTTATCCCCTTTTTTTAGCAACAAGAAACCCTGACAGTGAATATATCACACTGCAGTCAATTACAAGATTTTTTTATGTAACATTATTCGACTACTCTATACAAAGAGCTAAACTACAATCCTGGACCTCTTCATTAAATAATCACAAGTTGACTGACCAGAACATCCTTGGTCACATCTCTCAAGCCCCACAGCCTAAAACCAAACATCAAGGCCGCCACAAAACTATTCAACTTTGCTACTGACAGCACAGTTCCACCCCTTTTCCCCCCAAAAATGAAAAAACTGCCACCATCCTATCCTTATCCTACATTACCCCAATACCACAACCAGTTGGTTCATGCACACCATGACGATTTGTAAGCCTCCCATGTCCAGTTAGTAACTTAGCCCTGAATCAAACAATTCACTCCTAGATAACCAGCCTCCACAGGTATGAAGGACACTCCAATCCCAACCCCTGAGCCTCTGAAGCAAAACCCCACTGAGAGCGCCAGCGATAATGTTCTCCACACCGGGAACACGAGCGGCAACAATACATGTGTCCAGCTCCAAAAAACGCAAAACCAGTTCCCTCAACATTCTGATCACCAGGGGGATGAAGCTAAAATGTTAATAGGAGCTACCCCACCCCATGTTGTCACAATGAAATGTGATCTTCCAGGCTCTAAATTCCTTACCCCAAATGGACACCGGCACTAAAGTTGGGAACAATTCCAGCAATGTCACCAAACCTTGTTTATTGCAATCCTCTGGCCACACACCAGGCACTATTGTCCTTCACGGCAGGCCCCGAACCCTGGTCCTCCTGCGGCATCCATATAAGTCTCTTGATAAAAATGACTTTGCACCTCACTCCGTCCATTATAATTCTTCAAAATGTGTTAACCGCCTGTAATGTTGAAGAGCTTTTACCCCCGTTGTTGCTGCTGCCAACCACTGGCAAAGTATCCTGCCCATTGGCATAATTCTGCCCAATAAAGAATGCAGGTCCCTCAAGGATAACGTCTTTAACCATTGGGTCCTCTCCATCTGCTGTCACAATACCACCAACTTATCCTTGGGCAGGCAACACTCTATCACTACTGAGTCAATTAAAACACCTAAAAAATTCAGCTGTGTACTAGTCCCTTCCATTTTTACTTTCGTCAATGGAATCCCAAAACTCTTTGCAATTCCAATGATTGTCAAAAGCAAATTCTTACAACCTGCTGAATCAGGAGTGCCCATAAATAGAAAGTCTTCCAGATAACGAATGGTTCTCAAAGTGAACAAGAGATCTCTGGAGATGGGCTTGTGACCTTGAGATTTATTGAGATTGATATTTTCCAACAATTTTGGTTCTCGCGTCCTCAGACAGTCCTCTTCTTCTCTTTCTGTTCTAAATGCTTAGTGTGACACACACAGACACACAATGCAAAGATTGAGGCAACTTCTCCCCTTTTTATCTGGTTTCAGGTGTGATTTTCATATTGCCCATACTTATTACTTACTGCAGGTGATTGAGAACAAGTATCACATGCTAGAAACACCGTTATTTACCCACAATTTTGGAAAGGTGCCAACAATTTTGTCTGTTCCATTATGAGGTTTTATGTGAAATTATGTCCAATTTGCCTTTTTTCTCAGTTTTTGTGTTTTTTCCAATACACACAAAGGAAATAAACATATGTATAACAAAACATGGAGAATAGTGATAGATATCTGGGAGAAATACTTAATTTTCTGGAATAGTTTCAAGGGTGCCAACACCATGATTGTCTATCTACTGTATCTATCTATCTATCTATAAATTCCATATCCATCCATTTATCATTTATCTATACCTCTATCCAGTGGCATAACTTGAAGCTCATGGGCCCCAAAGCGAAAGAATGTAGGTGAACTGATGGAGTCCAGCCTCCTTCCTTCGTCCTCAGATGATTCCAGTTGAATGAGAGTATCTTTAAAGCAATAAGTCTGCTCTTGAGACTTGTGTACTCTGGGCCTCATCGAAGTGCCTCACATAAGTGCCATGAGATGAATTAGACTAGAATTTGACTGGAAATTGACTGGAGGGTATTAGAACACTGCTTGCTGTGATGATATCTTTCTGCTGAACTGAATGTCTTGCCTCATCTCAACCCCACTCATGGTATAATATTTGCATTCACTGTAAACTCTATTCGTCATATGTTTGCACTATATTTAACACTCACCAGTATGCTTGTCTATTTCCTTGTTTGTAAACTTGATCTGATGGGGAAGGTGCGAGTGCACGTGTCATCTTACATGAACAGTCATCATTGATAAGTTGGTATCAGATGTAAGGAAAAGGTGTGTCACGGTCCGCGCTGCTGTGCCACAAAATCACGGAGAAGACAGTGCTTCAATGAAACATCCTTTATTCTTCCTGTCCTACGCGTTTCGAAGCCACCTCTGAGCTCCTTCCTCAGGGACATCAACTGAGGAAGGAGCTCAGAGGTGGCTTCGAAACGCGTAGGACAGGAAGAATAAAGGATGTTTCATTGAAGCACTGTCTTCTCCGTGATTTTGTGGCACAGCAGCACGGACCGTGACACACCTTTTCCTTACATCTGATACCAGTGTTCCACGTCCTGTGGTAGGTGGAGGTCCAGCAGCAGCTGCATTTCTCGCCCTCCAGCCGGTTGTGGGTTTACACAACCCAGCAAGGTGAGTGGACAGTACACATCACCTTTTCCAACAAGTGTCATCATTGATAGGGCACTATTCTGCGCCTCGCTTCGTCTCCTTGTGTTTACACAGTATCATTGATAAGTGTCACAGCTAGTTTAATGGCAGTCAGTAAGGGCAGGAGTCGGGTAACCCACAATAACGTTATTAAAAAGAATTCAGAGACTTATTGTACTTTAAAAGTGTTGGTCTTGCATAAAATACACACATTTACTTGTATTTAATTTTAAACATATTGTACGGCTCTCACATAATTAAATTTTAAAATATGTAGTAATCATGGCTCTCTCAGCCAAAACGGTTCCTGACCCCTTCCATAAAGTTATGCTGAGAACTTACCACTCTGTCCTTCACCTTGCCAAACAGACCACCACCCTGGTCTTCTCACTATCGAACTATCCAAAAAAAAACTCTTTGACACCTTTCAGTCCCTCCTCAGTCCTAAAGTGCAGACCTCTATCACTGACCTCTGTGCTGATGATCTGGCTTCTTACTTCACAGAGAAAATAGAAAATATTCACCATTAAATCAGCTCCCAGCCTCCAAGTGCTGTTACTACCATCCCTCCCAACATCTCCTCGGGCTCACTCTCCACATTTGACCCAGTCATAGAAGAAAAAGTCTCCAGGCTCCTTTTTTCCTCCCGTCTCACTACATGCTCCGCTGACCCCATTCCCTCACACCTACTCCAGTCTCTCTCTGGTCATCACTACTCACCTAACCAAAATCTTCAATCTCTCACTCTCTTCTGGCATCTTCCTCTCCTGCAAACACACTATCATTACCACATTATTAAAGAAAGCTTCTCTCGACCCATCCTGCACAAATAACTACAGACCAGTCTCCAATCTCCCCTTCATCTCTAAACTCCTGGAGCGCCTTGTCTACTCACCTGTTACCTTTACACTCACTCTCTTCTAGACCCATTACAGTCTGGCTTCTACACCCTACATTCTACAGAAACTGCCCTCACCAAAGTGACCAATGACCTTCTGACGGCAAAACGTAATGGTGACCACTCTCTGCTTATCCTTCTTGGTCTCCCTGCGGCTTTTGACACTGTTGACCACCATCTCCTACTCTCTATGCTGCACTCCATCGGCATCAAGGACACGGCTCTCTCCTGGCTCTCTTCCTATCTTTCTGACCGCTCTTTCAGTGTATCATTCTCTGGCTCCACTTCCTCCCCTCTTCCTCTTACTATTGGAGTCCCTCAGGATTCGGTCCTTGGCCCTCTTCTTTTCTCTCTCGACACAGCCCTATATAACAGATCAGCACAGAAAAACTCACCAAAAAACTGCCAGGTAAATATCCATTTCATTCAGCAGCAGATTGTCAGCTCCCCTGGAAGGCAAACCAGGTGTCATTAAACCGGTGCATGATCACTTGCAACCCACAGTTGGGGGCGCTGGTGGCACCAGCGACCAGCCATACTGTCAAGGAAGCGACCGGTGGCATTCAGACACAAGGCTGCCTAGGGGCTCAGTCACTCCTGTGTATGTGAAGCATAGTATCAGAACTCAGCCTGTTAGTAACACCCAGAGCAGATGGGCCGGTCCGTATCATGCACTGGTTTAATGACATCTGAGCTAATTTTAATGTCCTTTTTCGGTGACCCTATATGACAGATCATCAGCAGATTTGGCTTCGAGTACCATCCTTATGCTGATGACACACAACTATACACTTCATCCCCTGACCTTACTCCCGCTCTAATAAAGAACACCAATGACTGTGTAACCACAGTTTCCAACATCATATCCGCTCTCTATCTGAAACTCAACCTTTCCAAAAATGAACTACTTCTGCTCCCGCCCTCCACTAATCTCCCTAAACCTGACATCTCCCTCTCGGTGTGCGGCACCACGATAACGCCTAGGCAGCAGGCTCGCTGTCTGGGTGTTATGTTTAACACCGATCTCTCCTTCACCTCCTATATACAATCTATTGCCCGAACTTGCTGCTGGCACCTGAAGAACATCTCTAGAGCCTGCCCTTTTCTCATCATGGAAACAACGAAAACCCTCACGGTGGCCTTGATCCACTCCCGCCTTGGCTATTGTAATTCTCTATTAATTGGCCTCCCCTTCACTAGACTGTCCCCTCTCCAGTTCATTCTCAATGCGGCAGCCAGGGTCACCTATCTGGCTAACCGTTACTCGGACACCTCTGCTCTGTGCCAGTCACTGTACTGGCTGCCCGTACTTTATAGGATCCAATTCAAATTGCTTGTTCTCACCTCCATACATCTCCTCCCTCATCTCTGTTATCACCCCTCCCGCTCTCTATGCGATGTTCCTCTAATATCCGCACTAATCCGAACCTCCCACTCCCGACTCCAAGACTTCTCCAGAGCTGCACCAATTCTCTGGAATGCTCTACCCCAAGAAATTAGGACTATCCACAACTTATACAGTTTTAGACGCTCCCTAAAAACACATCTTTTTAAGGCGGCCCATCACGCCCCCTAATCAAAGTCCTATATGTATTGCCCATTCACTACTTCTCTGAACATATTTCTCCATCAAGCTCCACCAAACCCAAAATCACTAAACAGATTGGCTTGTGATGACTCATGCAGCTTTTACCAATCCCCATTTCTCCATGATGACTGGACCTTCATTGTAAATAAACACCTGTATTTTGTAGATTGTAAACTCTTATGAGCAAGGTCAACATTTATTTTCCCCTTGATTTATTGTATTTTTATCATTGTTACTTATGACTGTATATATCCCCTCTGAATTGTAAAGCGCTGCGGAATATGTTGGAGCTATATAAATAATGATGATTATTAATAATAATAATAATAATAATAATAATAATAATAATATAACAGAACCCCAAATATTCCATATTTTAAGAGCATTAATCTTTCTCTATAGGTCAAAGAGACTTTTGGGGCCCTCGAGCCTAGAGGGCCCAGGTGCAATTGCATCCCCTGCACCTATTGTAGTTATGCCCCTGCCTCTATCTATCTATCTATCTATCTATCTATCTATCTATCTATCTATCTATCTATCTATCTATCTATCTATTCTATTATATTATATTATATTATATTCTATATCCATCTTTCTAATTATTCATGTCTTCAGTTCCTAAATTGTAAAGACTACATCGTCCATTTGGGGGGCATTTGGTCCCCTTCCCGCGGCTCATTCCCTGCGTTGCGCTCGGCTCTCGGAGTGATGAGGCGTGCAGAGTAATATAATGGCTCCTGGCAGGTGATGGTGTTGCAGGAGGCGGCGTGCGATGATTGAGAAGCAGCTTCTCTGCCGCCTGGAGCCTGAGCTTTGTCCATTGATTTATCATCAGCTGTGCAATACTAATCCTGTGCGCAGCAACGTGGGGATTCTGGTCAGGTCAGAGTTACTTTGATGTCAGAGGCGGTGCGCTCTCATCCAGTTCACAGGACCTGCGCATCCTATAGGGGATCTAGACTGCAGATAGAGAACGCGCTGCACCGAGAGGGGTCAATACGATAAAGGGCATCAGCAAATCAATCCCACATAATGCACTGAATACTTGTGTGCGGATGAACTTAACATACAAAGACCTCGGCTCCAGAGCAAAATCTATACTCACACCCCTGACACATGGCCAGCTCTACACTGCATCATATCGCCATATGGAGCACAACCCTACAGTTATATAGCTGCACAGAGTACGGTTACTAATAGTAGCACTGCAGTCGGCCAGATATTGGTTCCAAACAGTTGTCTAAATGATTATGTTACAGTTGCGTAAATAGCCATCAGTTCACGGCACTGGACACTGCCTCCGGTGCTATACAATACCACCATACAGTGCAGAAGTAATACACAACTACTGTGATCAAATACTTTACAAAAAAGTGCTCAAATACCATCATATGGTGCAGAAATAATGCCAAGCTACAATGATCAAATAATACCACCATACTGTGTGCAAATACCACCATATGGTGCAGAAATAATAATGCCAAGCTACAATGATGAAATAATACCACCATACTGTGTGCAAATACCACCATACAGAGCAGAAATAATAATGCCAAACAACAATGATAAAATAATACTACCATACTGTGTGCAAATACCACCATACAGTGCAGAAATAATGCCGAACTAGAGTTCGAATAATACTACCATAAAGTGTTCAAATATCATCATGCAGTGCAGAAATAATGCCGAACTACAGTGATCAAATACTGCCATACAGTGCACACCTACCACCATACAGTGCAGAAATAATGCTGAACTACAATTATAAAATAATACCACCATACAGTGCAGAAATAATGTTGAACTACAGTGATCAAATAATACTACAATGCAGCGTGCAAATACCACCATACAGTGCAGAAATGATGCCGAACTACAGTGATCAAATAATACCACCTTTGTGTCGAGCCCCAGCCCCTGGGTACTCGGGTATCAGGCTCGGTGGGTGTTCTCACGGGGGATGTCATGGGTGGCGGCGCCTGAGCCTGTGGCATGGGTGACATTTCAATCAGGGGTGTATGTACAGGGGATTAGAGTTTGTCATGTGATACCACCTCTAGTACCTGGTGATGGGTCACCAGCGCCGCCACAGTCCTCTGGAGGGCGATAGTAATGCGGCTGAGATGGCAAAGCTCCCTACAGGTGGAGCTGGTCCTCCGGGGTAGCGTAGTGAAAAGGGGCAGCTTGGAGTGGAACTTTAAGTCGGGATAGGGAGTGATGGAGCAGAGTCTATAAGGGAGAGCGGAGAGGAATGACGCGCACACACACACTGTAGAAGTCTCTTTTACCTTTTACTGGTGGTATGAGCAGGTAAAGACATCCAGGGCACTGTCGGGTGACCAGGTGCACAGTGAGCTTCCACAGCAAGTGGGTATTAAGCCTCCTCAGCTTCTCTACTGTTCCTGAAGCCCTGTCTGCTTGCAGCCAGACCGGCCTCCTTACTTCCTCTGATCTCTACTCTCCCTCCTCCTGCGCGGTTCACGGGTTACCCTCTCTGATCACTGCGGTGCTTATCCACACTATGGTGTCTGGCTCCCTCTCTCTGGGTACGCAGGAGGACCGGGTGACTGTAGTCTCCACAGTATGACGGGGTTTTCTGCGGTCTTGGAGTAATCCTGCAGGTGCGGACCCCCGATGTCCGGTACGTCTTGGGTAAACTTCCACTAGTTCCTCGCTCCCTTGGCTCTACTCCTTGCCTTCTGTTCCCACTCCTAGGCTTACTGGACGTAGAAGGGCCACTCCGGGTCACTGGTTCGGGCCTAATCGCGGCACCGATCACCAGGACATCTTCACAGCTCTCCTAGCGTCTGCACATTCTGACTAACTCCTCCCCCAGCAGCAGTATTTATAGGGGACCTCACCTAAAGGCGGTGAGTGTAGCTCCCCCTACTGTGCCGGGGTGAATGGTGTTGCATGTAGTAGGTACCTGCTGTGCAAACCCAGCTCTGCATTAGAGAGGTCTGTGGCTACCTGCGTGAGCAGGCCGCCACATTTGCGTGACTAAATAATACTCACCATACAGTAATCAAATAATATAAACAAGCAGTGCACAAATAATACTACCATATTGTACTTTAACAAAATCACCATACAGTGATCAAATACTTTCTCCTTAAATTGCTAAAATATTTTAACCATACATTGCAGAAATAATCCCACCATGCAGTGCTGAAATGACTTGTGCAGCAGGGCAGCGGGTCGCCCGCCTGCTGGTGCACTGTCCCTGTAGCGGTGGTTGGTCCTCTTTCGACCCACTGAGAGGTTTAAAGTGACGTAGAAGTGGCTTTATACAGTTTGATCAAAATGTTTTATACATTTTTGCCTAGCGGCCTCAAATCAATGTATGATTTTTGGTTTTGCGGTCCATAGCTTTCTCTACAGCTATTTTATACAGTGCACAAGTAATACCATCATACAGTGCTGAAATGAAGACAGCATAGGGTGACCAAAAAATACCACCATGTAATGCTCAAATAATACCTATTGACCAAATTACAGCACTGCAAAGTGATGAAATATTAATACCATCATGCCGTGCTGACATAACACCAATGTAATGGTGCCGGAATAATACCGCTATATAATGCTCTAATAGTACCGCCAAAAAGTGACTAAATACTACCACTATACAGTGTGCAAATGAAACTAACTTATAATGAGAACACATTGTCAAAGCATACTGCTCATATAATACCACCATATAGTGTTTAAAGAAGAGCAACACATGCAGTATTGATCTTATAATATTGCCATACAGTGACCATACAGTACCACTATACACATAATAGCAACATAAAGCGACTAAATATGCCTCAATACAATTCATATAATGCCTCCTTACAATTGTCGTATAATACCACCATATAGTGACCATCATGTAGTACTTAACCTATAGTGTCCAAATAACAGCTCCATACATAAAGCAGCCTAATAACTATGCTGTAAAATGTCTTAATGTATACCGCTATACAAACTACAGCGCCTACAGGATATTGTCTAGAAAACGCACCAAGCGGCCGATTCATTGTTGCATTTGCTCATTTTTTATTGAACTTTGTGTATTTTTCTCTTGTGTTTTACCCCAACTGCAAACATTCAGAAACTCACAAAGGCTTTCCTCAATGTTCTCCGCTCTGCCCCAGAGTCCTTTCATGCTCAACATACATTTTTGCGCTATTTTTGTGAAATTTTGCGCTAAAAGGTCACAAAATAAGTAAAAGACACAAATGTATAAAGAGTGATCATCCCACAGCCTCGCCTGAAAATGGCACATTCATCATAGGCAATTTCCAAGCATTTTACCTGGCTCATCCAGCGGCCTTGTTGGCGGTAGCACACTGGGTTATAAGAGGTTAATGCCAGCTTTATATTGCCAGCTGGCATTAAGCCCGAAATCCTTAATATCAGGAGAAAAGGGGGGGGGGGGGGGGAGACAAGAGGCGCAATAGTGCCCTTATCACTAGACACTGATGGGTGTAATGGTGAGTAATTAAATCTGCTCACCTGGTCCAGTTGTGAGACCCACAACTGGTTTGAAGGCTTATTGGTAATGTCCTGATGGCTGCTGCTGGACTCCCACCGGCCACACTCACGTGTAGGTTGTAACAATGCTTAGGGAAGAATGGTGTGCTGTAGTCCGCGCTGATGAAGGTGCCAGGAGGGCACTGAAACGCGTAGGAGAATAAAGGAGGTTTTGATGAAGATTTTCTATTTCTACTCGTATTTATTGGAGTGAGTGATCCTGGCAGCGCGGACTACAGCACACCATTTTTCCCTAAGCATTGTAAATTCTTAATATCGGGTCAGGTTAGACCCGGCCATTAAGACTAAAGAAGACACAACACACACAGAAAAAAAAATTATTATTAGAAAGAAAACAGAAAGATATTAGTGACTCCAATCTTTATTAACACCTTGACCCTCATACCCCTCCATGATCCTCTGCAACGTCTTGTTGAATGGAGGCTGTGATGAAGAATACAGCATCCTTATCGCAGCCTCTAGTCACTGAATTAACCAGCTGCAGGATCCGATCAGGATGTGCAGTGACCCACTGAGGACACGTGAGGCCACCTCAGATAACCTCAGCGAGTCACCGCACATCCTGACAGGACATTGCTAGAGTGTTGTCCGCGGATCAGTGACATGATTGCTATGGCAGTCGCGTCAGCTGATCTGGTCACCATGGCAATCACATCATGATCATCTACTGTGATTGCTATGGTGACCAGATCAGCTGACCGTGCACATCACTCTAGTGCAGTCAGCTGATCTTGTAACCATAGCAATCATGTCAGATGATCAGGTCACTTGACTTGGCTACTTTGGTCACCAGATCTGCTGACTGCCCACATCACTCTGGCAATCTCCGGTCAGGATATGCGGTGACTCGCTGAGGTTATCTGAGTCACCGTTCAAGTAGTCTTGGTAGCTTACGGGAAAGGTGACCTCAGGTGACCTCAGTGAATCACTACCACACATCCTGACTGGGGCTCGCAGCTGGTTCATTCAGTCACTGGAGGGTGCATTGAGGATGCTGTATTCTTCATCACAGCTTCCATTCAACAAGATGTTGCAAAAGATCGTGAAGGAGTATGAGGGGTTAATAAAGATGGAGTCACTAAATGTTTTTGTGTATTTTTTTTCTAATAATTCTTTTTTTCAATTTGTGTTGTGTCTTCTGTACTATTTACTTGAAAATTTTAATGGCGGGTCTAACTTGGTCCAACTTTAAGAATTTCGGGCTTAATACCAGCTGGCAATACAAAGCTGGAATTAACCCCTTATTACCCAGCATGCCACCGAAAACAAGGCCGTTGGATGAGCCGAGTAAAGTGCCTGGAAATGGTGTAAAATGATTGCGCCATTTTCCGGGGTGACTGCGAGCTGCTATTCTTTAGTGTGGGGGACCCCTAAAATGATGGGCCCTCACACTGCTGGGAATACCAGCCCCTAGCTGCCTAATTTTACCTTGGCTGGCAATTATAAATAGGCTGGAGCCCTATGCATTTTTTTCTTTGCCAGCCAAGTTAAAAATTGACAGCTGAGAGTGGCAGCTCGCAGCTGTCTGCTTTATCTGTGCTAAACTGAAAAATACAGCGGATACCTACGCATTTTTTTCCAGTTATTTATTTTACACCCTATGAAGTCAGATTGTTGTCATACACTAATGCAGGGGTCTCAAACACACGGCCCGAGGGCCGCATGCGGCCCCTGGGGCTTCACTATGTGGCCCGCGGCACCTTGGACAACTTAATGATGCATCGCCACAGTGCAGGAGTCGCTGCAGTCCCTGATCTGTGATGACTTCCATCCGCGGCACTAACATGCTCTGCCACTCAGCAAGATCAATGCAAGTTGTCGGCCAATGAGAGGCTCGCAGCTGACGGCGGAATATGATGTCACCTGTGGGCCTCCGGCTGGCAGATTGCATTGATCTTGCTGAGCAATAGAGCTTGTCTGAGCGGCAGCTGGAGGAAGTCATAGCACAGCAGAGGCCGGAAGTCAGCACAGCGGGGACCGCGGTGGCCCCCTGTAATGGAGCGATGCATCATTAAAGTGAGAAAAGTGTGAGTGTGTGTGAGAGGGTGTGTGTATGAGGGTGAGGGTGTGTGTGTATGTGAGTGAGGATGTGTGTATAAGAAAGTGTGTGTGAGAGTGTGTGTCAGTTTCAATGTGTGTATGAGAGTGTGTGAGTGTGAGTGTGTATGAGGATGTGTGGATGCGTGAGAGTGTGTGTGTGTGTGTGGGAGTTTGTGTGTGAGGGTGTGTGTGAGAGTGAATGAGTGTGTATGTGAGTGTGTAAAAAGAAGGTAAAACAAGATGGGGGACATCACTACAAAAGTAGATCAGGATGGGGGACATACCTAGAAAAGGGGATCAGGATGGGGACATCACTACAAAAGGGGATCAGGATGGGGGACATCACTACAAAAGGGATCAGGATGGGGGACATAACTAGAAAAGGGGATCAGGATGGGGGACATCACTACAAAAGGGGATCAGGATGGGGGACATCACTAGAAAAGGAGATCAGGAAGGGGATATGACTACAAAAGGGGATCAGGATGGGGACATCACTAGAAAAGGGGACCAGGATGGATGGGGAACATCACTAGAAAAGGGGATCAGGATGGGGGACATCAGTGGAAAAGGACATTACTACAGGATATATAAAATTTCAAGAATGTGCACATAGGGTGATATCTTCTTTAAAGAAGAACAAGAGGTTATACAAAAGAGGCTGCTCACCTGATACAGTTGTGAAAACCCACAACTGGTAATGATGGCTCAAATACAAGTAGCTGCTGCAGGACCGTACTTTCCACAGATCCCTGTGGTTTAATCAGCTCCCAGGACACAGTACCTCGAGGTCCGCACTGCCACTTCAGAAAGGGACAAAAGAAGCCAGTACAAGAGAATGTCTGGATTAATGATTCTTCTTTATTATCCTACGCGTTTCAGAGTTATCTCCCAACTCCTTCATCAGGGAAACTAGCTGATTACTACAGGATGGGAACATTACTACAAGAAGGGGATCAGGATTTGTACTTTCTTATATTGAGCAAAAGAGTCTGGTATTACTAAAAATGTCACTTGGTCCTACAAGTGATGCGGCCCCCCGCTATAAATGTTATTCTATGTGCAGCCCACCAACCCAGCTGAGTTTGAGACCCCTGCACTAATGTGTATGACAACCAAGCACAGACACCATCCAGTGAAAATGCAGTCTAATGGCAACAGCCAATCACAGATACTATCAAAGAGCATGAGCGACAGTGATTGGCTGTTGTAAAGTCAGTGAAGTGAATATGCAGAAAGGTTAATGGGCACAACCAGAAGTAAGTGAGAGGGAGCGCGGGAGAGCAGACCAGGAAGCAGCGGGAGACAAGTAAGATGATCTGTGTATGTCTGTATGTGTCTGTGTTCGGCAGCTTTTGGACACCTTTGAAGGTGTTTTCTACGTGTTTGATGTTGCCAGCCATAGAGTTCAATGGTGTTCGGGGAAATCGTCGAATTGTTCGGCGAACAATTTGCTGAACACCTTGTATTTGGCGAATGGATCTGAATTCGAACACTCAGATGTTCGCTCATTTCTAATTATATTCCCGTAGCTATAAGGCAGTATTATAGTTGTTATTTTCTTGTACATAGGGGCAGTATTATAGTAGTTATATTCTTGTACATATGAGCAGTATTATAGTAGTTATATTCTTATACATAGGGGCAGTATTATAGTTGTTATTTTCTTGTACATAGGGGCAGTATTATAGTAGTTATATTCTTGTACATATTATAGTAGTTATATTCTTGTACATAGGAGCAGTATTATAGTAGTTATATTCTTGTACATAGGGGCAGTATTATAGTAGTTATTTTCTTGTACATAGGGGCAGTATTATAGTAGTTATATTCTTGTACATATTATAGTAGTTATATTCTTGTACATAGGAGCAGTATTATAGTAGATATATTCTTGTACATAGGGGCAGTATTATAGTAGTTATTTTCTTGTACATAGGGGCAGTATTATAGTAGTTATATTCTTATACATAGGGGCAGTATTATAGTTGTTATTTTCTTTTACATAGGGGCAGTATTATAGTAGTTATATTCTTGTACATATTATAGTAGTTATATTCTTGTACATAGGAGCAGTATTATAGTAGTTATTTTCTTGTACATAGGGGCAGTATTATAGTAGTTATATTCTTGTACATAGGGGCAGTATTATAGTTGTTATATTCTTGTACATAGAGGGCAGTATTATAGTAGTTATATTCCTGTATATAGGGGCAGTATTATAGTAGTTATATTCTTGTACATAGGAGCAGTATTATAGTAGTTATATTCTTGTACATAGGAGCAGTATTATAGTAGTTATATTCTTGTACATAGGGGCAGTATTATAGTAGTTATATTCCTGTACATAGGAGCAGTATTATAGTAGTTATATTCTTGTGCATAGGAGCAGTATTATAGTTGTTATTTTCTTGTACATAGGGGCAGTATTATAGTAGTTATATTCTTGTACATAGGAGCAGTATTATAGTAGTTATATTCTTGTACATAGGAGCAGTATTATAGTAGTTATATTCTTGTACATAGAAGCAGTATTATAGTAGTTATATTCTTGTACATACCAGTAGAAGCAGTATTATAGTAGTTATTTTCCTATATATAGGGGCAGTATTATAGTAGTTATATTCTTGTACATAGGGGCAGTATTATAGTAGTTATATTCTTGTACATAGGAGCAGTATTATAGTAGTTATTTTCTTGTACATAGGGGCAGTATTATAGTAGTTATATTCTTGTACATAGGGGCAGTATTATAGTTGTTATATTCTTGTACATAGAGGGCAGTATTATAGTAGTTATATTCCTGTATATAGGGGCAGTATTATAGTAGTTATATTCTTGTACATAGGAGCAGTATTATAGTAGTTATATTCTTGTACATAGGAGCAGTATTATAGTAGTTATATTCTTGTACATAGGGGCAGTATTATAGTAGTTATATTCCTGTACATAGGAGCAGTATTATAGTAGTTATATTCTTGTGCATAGGAGCAGTATTATAGTTGTTATTTTCTTGTACATAGGGGCAGTATTATAGTAGTTATATTCTTGTACATAGGAGCAGTATTATAGTAGTTATATTCTTGTACATAGGGGCAGTATTATAGTAGTTATATTCCTGTATATAGGGGCAGTATTATAGTAGTTATATTCTTGTACATAGGAGCAGTATTATAGTAGTTATATTCTTGTACATAGGAGCAGTATTATAGTAGTTATATTCTTGTACATAGGGCAGTATTATAGTAGTTATATTCCTGTACATAGGAGCAGTATTATAGTAGTTATATTCTTGTGCATAGGAGCAGTATTATAGTTGTTATTTTCTTGTACATAGGGCAGTATTATAGTAGTTATATTCTTGTACATAGGAGCAGTATTATAGTAGTTTATTCTTGTACATAGGAGCAGTATTATAGTAGTTATATTCTTGTACATAGAAGCAGTATTATAGTAGTTATATCTTGTACATACCAGTAGAAGCAGTATTATAGTAGTTATTTTCCTATATATAGGGGCAGTATTATAGTAGTTATATTCTTGTACATAGGGGCAGTATTATAGTAGTTTATTTCTTGTACATAGGAGCAGTATTATAGTAGTTATATTCTTGTACATAGGGGCAGTAATATAGTAGTTATATTCTTGTACATAGGGGCAGTATTATAGTAGTTATATTCTTGTACATAAAAGGCAGTATTATAGTGTTATATTCTTGTACATAGGGGCAGTATTATAGTAGTTATATTCTTGTATATAGGAGCAGTATTATAGTAGTTATATTTCTATACATAGGGGCAGTAATATAGTGGTTATATTCTTGTAATATAGGAGCAGTATTATAGTAGTTATATTCTTGTACATAGGGGCAGTATTATAGTAGTTATATTCTTGTACATAGCGGCATTATTATAGTAGTTATATTCCTCTACATAGGGGCAGTAATATAGTGGTTATATTCTTGTACATAGCGGCAGTATTATAGTAGTTATATTCCTGTACGTAGGAGCAGTATTATAGTAATTATATTCTTGTACATAGGAGCAGTATTATAGTAGTTATATTCTTGTTCATAGGAGTAGTATTATAGTAGTTATATTCTTGTATATAGGGACTGTATTATAGTAGTTACATTCTTGTACATAGGGGCAGTATTATAGTAGATATATTCTTGTACATAGGAGCAGTATTATAGTAGTTATATTCTTGTCCATAGGGGACAGTATTATAGTAGTTATATTCTTGTAAATAGGGGCAGTATTATATTAGTTATATTCCTGTATATAGTGGCAGTATTATAGTAGTTATATTCTTGTATATAGGAGCAGTATTATAATAGTTATATTCTGGTACATAGGAGCAGTATTATAGTAGTTATATTCTTGTACATAGGAGCAGTATTATAGTAGCTATATTCTTGTACATAGGGGCAGTATTATAGTAGTTATATTCTTGTATATAGGAGGCAGTATTATAGTAGTTATATTCTTGTACATACCAGTAGAAGCAGTATTATAGTAGTTATATTCCTGTATTTAGTGGCAGTATTATAGTAGTTATATTCTTGTAAATAGGAGCAGTATTATAGTAGTTATATTCTTGTACATAGGGGCAGTAGTATAGTAGTTATATTCTTGTACATAGGGGCAGTATTATAGTAGTTATATTCTTGTACATAGGGGCAGTATTATAATAGTTATATTCTTGTACATATAGGCAGTATTATAGTAGTTATATTCCTGTACATATAGGCAGTATTATAGTAGTTATATTCTTGTACATAGGAGTAGTATTATAATAGGTATATTCTTGTACATAGGGGCAGTATTATAGTAATTATATTCTTGTACATAGGTGCAGTATTATAGTAGTTATATTCCTAAACATAGGGGCAGTTTTATAGTAGTTATATTCCTGTACATAGGAGCAGTACTGCTTTGTTGTAATGCAGTTGGAGTAGTAACACTTGCACAATCACAATGCAATTACCCGCCATGTCAGATAATGTATCTGTTTATTTGTTTGGTCATTTACATAACACTGTATTATCTTATGGTAAATATCCAGAGATACATTGAAAAAAAAGCAAGAAAAATCTGATTTTCCGTAGCTATAAGTGATGCCACTTCCCACCTAATTGCTTCTTTATTAGGAAAGTTGCTTGTTTCCCTGAGAGCAAAATGTAATTAACTTTTGTTTATCCCGGTATCTTTTCTTTCTGGCCTCCAGGACGTAATTATTTTCATTGTTGTAAGAAGATGGTGGCCGAACATTAGCAATAATTAGAGCAGATGGCAGGGAGAAAAAGTAACGAACCAACGTTTCGTGATAAAAATAAAAAGGGTTTCTATAGCCGAGTATTGAGTTTCCCATTGAGGGTGGGGTGCCCCGGGTTTTTAAGGGGCTGCAGAGATCTCGCACCGTGTCGTTCATCACGGAGATGAAGTGTTTGGAGTCACGGGTCCCTAACATCGGGAAATAATACACTACATTCCATCACGTGAAATGTTAACCTTGTCATACCGCCGGCTGGGGGCAGGAACACTTGCTTTTTGTTTGATGGTTAAATGGCAATCTGTCAACGCGCTTCGCTGTGCTGCCTGCCTGCGTGTGTCAACGTAGCAGCCTCCATCTTGCCGGCCACCTGACATCTTATTACACAGGTCACATCGGCCAAGGATGAATGAAAAATTCTCCCTATTTTAGCTTAAAGGATAAAAATCTGGTAATCAGCTGAAGCTATTAAAGGGGGTTCCCTGAGTTTTTTATAATAATGATCTGCCTCTTCCAGATCTGCCTTTAAAGTGTAAATGTCATTTCATTGATAAAAAAAAAAAAAAAAACAATACTGCACTGGTTGTTAATGATGGGTCTCATAGCAGCTTAGATAATGCTTTTTTTGTGCCATATGACTTATTGTCTCATATTTTTCTATTGCATTTTATGGCTGTGTGGGCATGGCCAGCGTCTGCCAGCACTGTGTGTGTATTTCCACAGCTTCTGAGAGCAGGCTGACAGCAGAGAAGGGGTTAACAGAGTTTGTGACTGAGCTGTGTGGAGCCAGATGAAAGATCAGAGAAGCTTGTGCCAAGAAAAGAGGAGTTTGCCCTGATCCTGACAGCCTGACATTGCTCAGCACTGTGCTGCAATCTGAGCTAATCTGATACATTGTTTCCTCACCAGCTGCAGTCAGCAGTGTAGGCCACACCCCCTCTTACTTATATGGTTACATGCCTGTATTTACTGTGAAGACGGATCTGACTGAGAATGAACATATGTGTACTCACACACAGTCTAGTGGGAACACCTTGTGGAATGTTTAAGGATGGTTTTCAACCATAATTTTCTAATGAAGTATATTTGAAAGTTTATTAAAATCACTTGCTCTGCCTTAGTATTAAATAAAAATGTATACGACAGTTATGGCCACTTTACACGCGGCTACATTTCTAGCTTATCCACAGGTAACTTACTGGCTGCAGTGAAATCATGGAGACATTATTCCATTTGTACACAGCAACAAGATAGAACTATGTCTCCATGATTTCACTGCAGCCAGTAAGTTACCTGTGGATAAGCTAGAAATGTAGCCGCGTGTAAAGTGACCATTATGGCTTAATCATCCACATTAAGGGGTCTCATCCTTGTTTTAAAGGCAAGTATATTAGATTGTGATTGGCACTGCAGATTACTCCATTTATTGAGTTGCTGTGAGCTGCAATACCAATCGCAGCCACTAAGAGATGTGGAGCACTGTGCCTCTGTAGGAGGGTCAGAGGTGTTGTCACCCCCTCACCCAAGGGATACCTTTTACCCTTTGCATTTGGTTTAAAAAACTGTATGTTCCATAATGTGTATGCAGCCCTCTAGTGGTTAAAGTTTAAGACCAAATAAGATTATTCATAGTGGGTGTTCCTCGTGGGCGGGGCATAGTCAATTAAAGGATTTGAAATATGGAAGACGGGAGGTAGTACATTGTATTAGGAACCAAAGCCTGCTCTAAATTGTTCGTACCTTCTGCTTCCAGAAATCTGCACCTGCACAAAAAAAGCAGCAAAGAAATGGCTATGCCAATGGTGCATTTTTGGCGCATTTTTGCAGTGATTGTGGCATATTGACGCCATTTTTCATGCAGATTTTGCTGCTTTTATTTTTTTTTAACAGTTGTTCCTTGCAGTGACCGTAAGTAAAGCTAGGTTAAAAAAAAAGAAAAAAAGGGTTGCAAGATGTCATAATGTGACATGGGCTCCACTATATTTTTGGTCTCTAGCTCAGGTACACCAGGCAGATATAGGCTGCTACCAACCCCCATCTGTATGACTTTTCCTGGCTGGTAATCAAAAATATGTTTCTTTGATTATTTCATTGATTATTTAAGCAAAAAACCATATTGGGCATCGCCATATTTTAGGTTGCCAGCCAGGTACAGCATTCAGGTACAGGTTGCCACCCACCCCCAGCTGCCTAGTTGTAACCGGATGCTAATCAAATTACAGAAGAACCTTTTTTTATATTATTACTTGAAATAATTAAAACAAATTACATGGGGCTTTGCTGTATTTTTGGTTTCCAGCCAGATATAACTAGACAGCTGGGGGCTGGAAAACCCAGCATGGGGAGCCCCAAGGTTTCTGAGCCCCCCACACTGCGAATTTCAGCCTGCAGCAACCCCAGAAAATGGCGCATTCATCAGAATAGTAACAGCGGTGACGTCACGGTCTCGCTCACCGGTGTGCAGCAAGAGTGACACGTCTAAGCTATGAATTCAGGTGAACTTTGCCGCCTCATAGCATGACCCAAAACTCACTATTTTCAGAACCCACTGTGACAACATTGGCCCGACATTATGAATCTCGGCTCAGTGCCAGCTGGCAGTATTTAGCTGGCATTAACCCCTTATTACGCAGTCTGCCATTGACACAGGGCAGCTGGAAGATTTGGGTGCAGCACCAGAAAATGGCGCTATGATGAATGTGCCATTTTCTGGGAAGGCTGCGGGCTGTAATTCACACAGGGGGAAGGGGAGCAGAACACTTGTACTTCCCCATGGTGAGGATTCCAGGCCCCAGCTGCCTAGTTGTACCTGGCTGGAAACCAAAAATACAGGAAAGCTCCAGATTGTTTTTTTTTTTATTAATATTTTAAGAAATTAGAAAAAAAGGTGTCCCCTGTATTTTGATTTCCAGCCAGGTAAAAATAGGCAGTTGGGGTTTGCCTGCAGCCCATACCTGCCTGCTCTACCTGGCTGATGACAGAAAATACAGCAGAACCCCACGTCATCAGTGAAAAATAAACTCACTAACTATGAGCAAGTACTCAGTAAATACTTAATGTGTGAACACTGCTGCGTATTTAGAGTTGACTTTGAGGTCTACGGGTGAACATCACGGCAAAACCTGCAGCAATAATTGACATCCTGCAGATTTTCCAGCACTCAAAATCGTTGCATTTCTTCCATTAGACAACCTGCAGTGTCGGCACAGTTGTTCTGCATTTACATAGACTTTTATTACACCAAACGGTGTTGCAGGTTTGGGACAGATCTGCAGCATTTCTGCACTAAAATTACGACAAAAAGGCAGCGTGGGCACATGGCCTGAGGGTCACTCCAGGAGTCGGCCTAGCACTTGAAATGTGGAGCAGAACCTAAACCACATGTATTCCCCCAATGTTGGTACTTAATGTCATCCCTTGGTGGATACCCGGACAGCAGCTGTCCCCTCCGGTGTCGGCTCAGTGTTCCCTGAGCAGTTGTTTGAAGATGGATAGATCTCGATTGTCAGTGTACTGACACTCACTTTCCATCCTCCCTCCTCTCCTCGGACACACGCAGTCGCGGCGGCCGGCTGGAAGCACGGGCTCCCCTGCAGGGAGGCGCGGGCCCCCCTACAGGGGCAGGCCCGGTCTCAGCCGCGACTTCTGCGATCGTTACGCCACTGCTTAATGGTAAGAGTTGGGGAGGAGGGATGCAAAGAACTGAACAGATGTAAGGAGGAGCCGGCTGGGGAAAGATCATCCCAGCTGGGGCAGGATCTCCGTGCCAGGGCCAGGACATAAAAAATAAATTTATTGCAATACTCACACTGGCCACTGGGGCTTTTTCAGGCTAGAACTTCCTGTTGTTTCAGGAAATGTACATGAACATTAGCAGCAATGAACGGAATCTGTTGTATTGAAGCATTTAATGAGCCTGTAGAAAGGTCATTGTAAAGGGAGGGGGAACAGGTGTTATCAGTCATTGTATGGGAGGAGGAGGTGAGCTGTGATAACACCTATTGTGAATGGTGGATCCTGTGTTATCTACTGTATATAGAGGTGTTATCAGTCATTGTACAGGAGGAGGAGGTGAGCTGTGATATCATCTCTTGTGAATGGTGGATCCTGTGTTATCTACTGTATATAGAGGTGTTATCAGTCATTGTTTAGGAGGAGGAGGTGAGCTGTGATAACACCTATTGTGAATGGTGGATCCTGTGTTATCTACTGTATATAGAGGTGTTATCAGTCATTGTACAGGAGGAGGAGGTGAGCTGTGATATCATCTCTTGGGAATGGTGGATCCTGTGTTATCTACAGTATATAGAGGTGTTATCAGTCATTGCTCAGGAGGAGGAGGTGAGCTGTGATATCATCTATTGTGAATGGTGGATCCTGTGATATCTACTGTATATAGAGGTGTTATCAGTCATTGAACAGGAGGAGGAGGTGAGCTGTGATAACACCTATTGTGAATGGTGGATCCTGTGTTATCTACTGTATATAGAGGTGTTATCAGTCATTGTACAGGAGGAGGAGGTGAGCTGTGATATCATCTCTTGTGAATGGTGGATCCTGTGTTATCTACAGTATATAGAGGTGTTATCAGTCATTGTTCAGGAGGAGGAGGTGAGCTATGATATCATCTATTGTGAATGGTGGATCCTGTGTTATCTTCTGTATATAGAGGTGTTATCAGTCATTGTACAGGAGGAGGTGAGCTGTGACATCACCTATTGTGAAAGGTGGATCCTGTGTTATCTACTGTATATAGAGGTGTTATCAGTCATTGTACAGGAGGAGGAGGTGAGCTGTGATATGACCTATTGTGAATGGTGGATCCTGTGTTATCTACTGTATATAGAGGTGTTATCAGTCATTGTACAGGAGGAGGAGGTAACCTGTGACATCACCTATTGTGAATGGTGGATCCTGTGTCATCTACTGTATATAGAAGTGTTATCAGTCATTATACAGGAGGAGGAGGTTAGCTGTGACACCATCCAATTGTGAATGGTGAATTATTTTATCATCATTATTATTATTATATATTTATATAGCGCCATTGATTGCATGGTGCTTTACATGTGTAAGGGCAGACGACAACAAGAACATAAAAAAATAACGACAATTAAATCGTACAGGTACATTAGGGCAGAGATCCTGTCCACAAGGGCTCACAGTCTATAGGGGAAGGGTGGGAGACAGTAGGAGGGGGAGAGGTGGGTGTGAGGTGGTGCAGCGGATTAGGTCTCAGTGTGGGTTATAGGCTTGAAGGAAGAGGTGGGTCTTCAGGTTTTTCTTGAAGATTCCCAGGATAGGGGAGTGTCTGATGTGGTGTGTGAGAGAGTTCCAGAGTATGGCGGATGCACGAGAGAGGTCTGGTATGCGGTTGTGGGAGGTGGAGATTCGGGGGGAGAAGAGAAGGAGTTCTTGAGATGAGCTCAGATTGCGTGAGGGTAGGTATCGGGAAACCAAGTCGGAGATGTATGGAGGGGACAGGTTGTGTATGGCTTTGTATGTCAGGATTAGGGTTTTGAACTGAGATCTCTGGGAAGTAGGGAGCCAGTGAAGGGCTTGGCAGAGGGGGGAAACGGGGGAGTAACGGGGCAACAGATGGATGAGTGTGGCAGCGGAATTGAGGATGGTTCATAGATATGCAAGGGAGGTTGTGGGGGGGCGGTGAGCAGGAGGTTGCAGTAGTTGGGGTGGGAGATGATGAGGGCATGGACAAGTGTTTTGGCAGTGTCATGGTCAAGGAAGGAGCAGATTCGGGTAATGTTTTTGAGCTTGAGTCGGTAAGCGGTGGCGGAGCTTGGATGTGGGGCTTGAAGGAGAGGGAAGAGTCGAAGATTACCCCAAGGCACTTGGCATGGGAGATGGGTGAGTGTGTGCATTCATTGACAGTGATGGATAGGTTGGGTAGGGGGGGAGAGCAACTGGGGGAGAAGTCAATGAACTCGGTTTTGTCCATGTTGAGCTTGAGGAAGTGAGCGGAAAAGAAGGATGAGATGGTGTCACGCTTCCGGGGGAAGGCGCCCAAGAGTGGACCCACTGGGCCGTGGTAACGAACTCCCCTGGGTGAGCTGCTCCTAGTTTAACCAACCCCTATACAGGGATTGTCAGGGGCAAGCCCAGAGGGTCTAAATACCACAGCTGCAAGTAACAGGGGGGCAGCTCGTAGGGTTAGCCTATACTACGGTATAGCTAAGGAGGATTCGAGGAACCAGAGCCCGAGGCTAGGAGAGCGGGAATGGGTCTACCGGAGAGCACAAGGAGGGCATGACTAAAAGCCAGAGAATCAGAAGCTTACTAACTCAATAATCAGGCACCTCCCATCAGTGGAGGTGGCCTGATATACCGGAGGATGGACAGCTATTGGTCAAGTGCAGTGTCAGGTTGATCTGTGCCGGCCCCTGGGTTCACAGGGGAGGAGCACGGCTGCGCCTAGTGCACCGCTGATGACACTCATGATTCCGACCATTGTAGTGTGCTGATGTGTGAGCACAATGGTCAGCAGTCAGGAAGGGGACCCGGCGATGGCTCCGAGACACAGCACGCCTGGACGCTGGATGCCCGATTGGTAGAGGAGTAGAGGATGCAGACCCAGGAGAGGTGAGCTGGGGAGTAGAGCCAAGGGACCTAACAGATGGCAGACAGGCATTACAGAATTTTGGATAGTAGGGAGGTGATGTCGGGGCCGGACAGGTAGAGCTGGGTGTCATCGGCGTAGAGGTGGTATTGAAGGACGTGGGACTCGATGAGTTGTCCCAGGCCGAGGATGTAAATGGAGAAGAGCAGTGGTCCCAGGACCGAGCCTTGGAGAACTCCAACAGATAGGGGGAAGGGCGAGGAGGAGGCTTGGGAGTGAGTGACGCTGAAGGTCCGGTCTGTTAGGTAAGAGGAGATCCAGGAGAGGGCTTAGGACAGTGATGCCAAGAGATTCTAGAATGTGAAGTAGGAGGGAGTGGACGACTATGTCGAAGGCAGTGGAAAGGTCGAGAAGGCGGAGGATGGAGTAGTGTCGCTTGCTCTTGGTGGTCAGTAGGTCATTGGTGACTTTGGTTAAGGCTGTTTCGGTGGAATGGTGGGGTCGGAAACAGGATTACAGGCAGTCAAAGAGGGAGCCGGAGGAGCGATAGGAGGACAGTTCGGAATAGACATGTTGCTCAAGCAATTTTGAGGCGAAGGGTAGGAGAGATATGGGGCGATAGTTGGAGACTGCTGCGGGGTTGAGGGAGGGTTATTTGAGGATGGGTGTGATTAGGGTTTGATTGAAGGATGAGAGGAACACACTGGTATTAAGTGATATGTGAGATTAGGGCAGGGATGAGGACTGTGGTGAGGTTATGGATGAGGTGGGAGGGGAGAGGGTCAAGGGCACAAGTGGTGATGTGTGATCGTGCTAGAGGGGAGGAAAGGCGCTCTTTTGTCATGGAGGAGAAGCTACTTTTGGACAAGGTGGTTGGGGATAGAGGGGGAGGGCTGAGGGGATTATGGAACGAAGCTTTCTCTGATTTTATCGATCTTCTGTTTGAAAAAGGTGGCGAAGTCATCGACGGAGGTGAAGGGAGAGGGAGGGGATGCAAGGGGACGGAGTAGAGCATTAAAAGTTATGAATAGTTGCTTGGGATTGTGGGAGAGTGTGGTTATGAGGGAAGAGAAGAAGACTTGTTTTGCGGCGGTCAGTGCAGTCTTGAAGTCGATGAGGGACTGTTTGTACAAAGCGAAGTGTTCTGAGGAGTGGGATTTCGTCCATCTCCGCTCAGCCGCACTAGACCTCCGTCAAAGAATTTAGTGTTGGTGGTGAGCCAGGGTTGTCTGTATGCGCGGTTTTGTTGTATGAGAGAGGGGAGGCCTGGACGAGGGCTGTGATGAGAGTGGTGGTATAGAAGGTGGCGGCTGCGTCAGCGTCTTGAGAGGAAGCCAAGTCAGAGAGAGGGAAGAGGAACTCAGAGAGTGAGTGGAAGTCAATGAGTTTGAGGCTTCTTTGGAGTTGAGGGAATTTCTGGACAGGGGAGAGCATGGCAGGTGGGGAGAGGGAGGAGAAGATCAGCAGGTTATGGTTGGATAGGGTGAGGGGTGAGTTTGCGAGGTCGGGGAGGGAATAGAGGCGGGTGAAAACGAGGTCCAGTGTGTGGCCGTCATTGTGTGTGGCAGAGGAGGACCATTGGGAGAGGCTAAAGGAGGAGGTTAAAGAAAGGAGTCTAGAGGCAACAGTGAGGGGGTGTCCATGGGGATGTTGAAGTCATCCATGATGATGGTGGGGATGTTGGAGAAGAGGAGGTAGAGAAGCCAGGTTGTGAAGTGGTCGAAGAAGATGGAGGAGGATCCTGGGGGGCGGTAGACGACAGTCAGCTGGAGGTTGCAGGGGGAGAAGATACGCATGGAGTGCGTCTCGAAGGAGGGGAGGGAGGCAGAGGGGGGTGGTGTAATTGGGGTGAAGGAGCAGCTGTTGGCCGGGAGTAGGCCAACACCTCCGCCATGGGTGTTGCTAGGGAGGGGGTGTGGGAGAGGGTGAGTCCGCCATAGGAGAGGGCAGCAGGGGAGATTGTGTCGGAGGTGTTGAGCCATTTTTCGGTGATGCCAAGGAAAGAGAGTTTTTTGGAGATGAAGAGGTCGTGGATGAATGACAGTTTATTGCACACCGAGCGGGCATTCCAGAGTGAGCCAGATAGGGGGATTGGCGGGAGGGGCAGCTTAGGCTATGGGTGTAAGGTTGTAGGGGTTGCATGTGTTAGTAGTGGGGAATGGTGTGGGGCTGGAGGTGACTGTGGGGATGCGTTGGGGGGGACCAGGATTAGGGGAGATGTTGCCAGCAAGTAGGAGGAGGAGGTAGAGGGTTAGGAGGTGAGGACAGGAGAGCTTGCCTGGCGGGCGAGCATGTTTGGAGACAAAGTCTTGGGTGTGGAGGAAAGGTTCAGGAGGAGGAGGTGAGCTGTGACATCACCTATAGTGAATAGTGGATCCTGTGTTATCTACTGTATAGAGGTGTTATCAGTCATTGTACAGGAGTAGATGAGCTGTGATATCACCTATTGTGAATGGTGGATACTGTGTTATCTGCTGTATATAGAGGTGTTAACAGTCATTGTACAGGAGGAGGAGGTGAGCTGTGAAATCACCATTGTGAACGGTGGATCCTGTGTTATCTACTGTATATAGACATGTCATCAGTCATTGTACAGGAGGATGTGAGCTGTGATATCACCTATTGTGAATGGTGGATCCTGTGTTATCTACTGTATATAGAGGTGTTATAAGTCATTGTACAGGAGGAGGAGGTGAGCTGTGATATCACCTATTGTGAATTGTGAATCCTGAGTTATCTACTGTATATAGAGGTGTTATCAGTCATTGTACAAGAGGAGGTGAGCTGTGATATCACCTATTGTGAATGGTGGATCCTGTGTTATCTACTGTATATAGAGGTGTTATCAGTTATTGTACAAGAGGAGGAGGTGAGCTGTGATATCACCTATTGTGAATGGTGGATCCTGTGTTATCTACTGTATATAGAGTTGTTATCAGTCATTATGCAGGAGGAGGAGGTGAGCTGTGATATCACCTATTGCGAATGGAGGATCCTGATTTATCTACTGTATGTAGAGGTATTATCAGTTATTGTATAAGAGGAGGAGGTGAGCTGTGATATCACCTACTGTGAATGGTGGATCCTGTGTTATCTACTGTATATAGAAGTGTTATCAGTCATTGTACAGGAGGAGGAGGTGAGCTGTGATATCATCTATTGTGAATGGTGGATCTTGTGTTATCTACTGTATATAGAGATGTTATCAGTCATTGTACAGGAGGAGGAGGTGAGCTGTGCTATCATTTATTGTGAATGGTTGATCCTGTGCTATCTACTGTATATAGAGGTGTTATCAGTCATTGTACAGAAGGAGGAGGTGAGCTGTGAGATCACCTATTGTGAATGGTGGATCCTGTGTTGTCTACTGTATATAGAGGTGTTATCAGTCATTGTACAGGAGGAGGTGAGCTGTGATAACACCTATTGTGAATGGTGGATCCTGTGTTATCTACTGTATATAGAGGTGTTATCAGTCATTGTACAGGAGGAGGAGGTGAGCTGTGATATCATCTCTTGGGAAGGGTGGATCCTGTGTTATCTACAGTATATAGAGGTGTTATCAGTCATTGCTCAGGAGGAGGAGGTGAGCTGTGATATCATCTATTGTGAATGGTGGATCCTGTGATATCTACTGTATATAGAGGTGTTATCAGTCATTGAACAGGAGGAGGAGGTGAGCTGTGATAACACCTATTGTGAATGGTGGATCCTGTGTTATCTACTGTATATAGAGGTGTTATCAGTCATTGTACAGGAGGAGGAGGTGAGCTGTGATATCATCTCTTGTGAATGGTGGATCCTGTGTTATCTACAGTATATAGAGGTGTTATCAGTCATTGTTCAGGAGGAGGAGGTGAGCTATGATATCATCTATTGTGAATGGTGGATCCTGTGTTATCTTCTGTATATAGAGGTGTTATCAGTCATTGTACAGGAGGAGGTGAGCTGTGACATCACCTATTGTGAAAGGTGGATCCTGTGTTATCTACTGTATATAGAGGTGTTATCAGTCATTGTACAGGAGGAGGAGGTGAGCTGTGATATGACCTATTGTGAATGGTGGATCCTGTGTTATCTACTGTATATAGAGGTGTTATCAGTCATTGTACAGGAGGAGGAGGTAACCTGTGACATCACCTATTGTGAATGGTGGATCCTGTGTCATCTACTGTATATAGAAGTGTTATCAGTCATTATACAGGAGGAGGAGGTTAGCTGTGACACCATCCAATTGTGAATGGTGAATTATTTTATCATCATTATTATTATTATATATTTATATAGCGCCATTGATTGCATGGTGCTTTACATGTGTAAGGGCAGACGACAACAAGAACATAAAAAAATAACGACAATTAAATCGTACAGGTACATTAGGGCAGAGATCCTGTCCACAAGGGCTCACAGTCTATAGGGGAAGGGTGGGAGACAGTAGGAGGGGGAGAGGTGGGTGTGAGGTGGTGCAGCGGATTAGGTCTCAGTGTGGGTTATAGGCTTGAAGGAAGAGGTGGGTCTTCAGGTTTTTCTTGAAGATTCCCAGGATAGGGGAGTGTCTGATGTGGTGTGTGAGAGAGTTCCAGAGTATGGCGGATGCACGAGAGAGGTCTGGTATGCGGTTGTGGGAGGTGGAGATTCGGGGGGAGAAGAGAAGGAGTTCTTGAGATGAGCTCAGATTGCGTGAGGGTAGGTATCGGGAAACCAAGTCGGAGATGTATGGAGGGGACAGGTTGTGTATGGCCTTGTATGTCAGGATTAGGGTTTTGAACTGAGATCTCTGGGAAGTAGGGAGCCAGTGAAGGGCTTGGCAGAGGGGGGAAACGGGGGAGTAACGGGGCAACAGATGGATGAGTGTGGCAGCGGAATTGAGGATGGTTCATAGATATGCAAGGGAGGTTGTGGGGGGGCGGTGAGCAGGAGGTTGCAGTAGTTGGGGTGGGAGATGATGAGGGCATGGACAAGTGTTTTGGCAGTGTCATGGTCAAGGAAGGAGCAGATTCGGGTAATGTTTTTGAGCTTGAGTCGGTAAGCGGTGGCGGAGCTTGGATGTGGGGCTTGAAGGAGAGGGAAGAGTCGAAGATTACCCCAAGGCACTTGGCATGGGAGATGGGTGAGTGTGTGCATTCATTGACAGTGATGGATAGGTTGGGTAGGGGGGGAGAGCAACTGGGGGAGAAGTCAATGAACTCGGTTTTGTCCATGTTGAGCTTGAGGAAGTGAGCGGAAAAGAAGGATGAGATGGTGTCACGCTTCCGGGGGAAGGCGCCCAAGAGTGGACCCACTGGGCCGTGGTAACGAACTCCCCTGGGTGAGCTGCTCCTAGTTTAACCAACCCCTATACAGGGATTGTCAGGGGCAAGCCCAGAGGGTCTAAATACCACAGCTGCAAGTAACAGGGGGGCAGCTCGTAGGGTTAGCCTATACTACGGTATAGCTAAGGAGGATTCGAGGAACCAGAGCCCGAGGCTAGGAGAGCGGGAATGGGTCTACCGGAGAGCACAAGGAGGGCATGACTAAAAGCCAGAGAATCAGAAGCTTACTAACTCAATAATCAGGCACCTCCCATCAGTGGAGGTGGCCTGATATACCGGAGGATGGACAGCTATTGGTCAAGTGCAGTGTCAGGTTGATCTGTGCCGGCCCCTGGGTTCACAGGGGAGGAGCACGGCTGCGCCTAGTGCACCGCTGATGACACTCATGATTCCGACCATTGTAGTGTGCTGATGTGTGAGCACAATGGTCAGCAGTCAGGAAGGGGACCCGGCGATGGCTCCGAGACACAGCACGCCTGGACGCTGGATGCCCGATTGGTAGAGGAGTAGAGGATGCAGACCCAGGAGAGGTGAGCTGGGGAGTAGAGCCAAGGGACCTAACAGATGGCAGACAGGCATTACAGAATTTTGGATAGTAGGGAGGTGATGTCGGGGCCGGACAGGTAGAGCTGGGTGTCATCGGCGTAGAGGTGGTATTGAAGGACGTGGGACTCGATGAGTTGTCCCAGGCCGAGGATGTAAATGGAGAAGAGCAGTGGTCCCAGGACCGAGCCTTGGAGAACTCCAACAGATAGGGGGAAGGGCGAGGAGGAGGCTTGGGAGTGAGTGACGCTGAAGGTCCGGTCTGTTAGGTAAGAGGAGATCCAGGAGAGGGCTTAGGACAGTGATGCCAAGAGATTCTAGAATGTGAAGTAGGAGGGAGTGGACGACTATGTCGAAGGCAGTGGAAAGGTCGAGAAGGCGGAGGATGGAGTAGTGTCGCTTGCTCTTGGTGGTCAGTAGGTCATTGGTGACTTTGGTTAAGGCTGTTTCGGTGGAATGGTGGGGTCGGAAACAGGATTACAGGCAGTCAAAGAGGGAGCCGGAGGAGCGATAGGAGGACAGTTCGGAATAGACATGTTGCTCAAGCAATTTTGAGGCGAAGGGTAGGAGAGATATGGGGCGATAGTTGGAGACTGCTGCGGGGTTGAGGGAGGGTTATTTGAGGATGGGTGTGATTAGGGTTTGATTGAAGGATGAGAGGAACACACTGGTATTAAGTGATATGTGAGATTAGGGCAGGGATGAGGACTGTGGTGAGGTTATGGATGAGGTGGGAGGGGAGAGGGTCAAGGGCACAAGTGGTGATGTGTGATCGTGCTAGAGGGGAGGAAAGGCGCTCTTTTGTCATGGAGGAGAAGCTACTTTTGGACAAGGTGGTTGGGGATAGAGGGGGAGGGCTGAGGGGATTATGGAACGAAGCTTTCTCTGATTTTATCGATCTTCTGTTTGAAAAAGGTGGCGAAGTCATCGACGGAGGTGAAGGGAGAGGGAGGGGATGCAAGGGGACGGAGTAGAGCATTAAAAGTTATGAATAGTTGCTTGGGATTGTGGGAGAGTGTGGTTATGAGGGAAGAGAAGAAGACTTGTTTTGCGGCGGTCAGTGCAGTCTTGAAATCGATGAGGGACTGTTTGTACAAGGCGAAGTGTTCTGAGGAGTGGGATTTCGTCCATCTCCGCTCAGCCGCA
Organism: Allobates femoralis; assembly: GCA_033576535.1. Taxonomy (NCBI): domain Eukaryota; kingdom Metazoa; phylum Chordata; class Amphibia; order Anura; family Aromobatidae; genus Allobates; species Allobates femoralis. Next base: position 9,980,098 of record JARQOC010000001.1, read on the forward strand.
CTAGACGTCCGTCAAAGATTTTAGTGTTGGTGTTGAGCCAGGGTTGTCTGTATGCGCGGTTTTGTTGTATGAGAGAGGGGCGGCCTGGACGAGGGCTGTGATGAGAGTGGTGGCATAGAAGGTGGCGGCTGCGTCAGCGTCTTGAGAGGAAGCCAAGTCAGAGAGAGGGAAGAGGAACTCAGAGAGTGAGTGGAAGTCAATGAGTTTGAGGCTTCTTTGGGGTTGAGGGAATTTCTGGACAGGGGAGAGCATGGCAGGTGGGGAGAGGGAGGAGAAGATCAGCAGGTTATGGTTGGATAGGGTGAGGGGTGAGTTTGCGAGGTCGGGGAGGGAATAGAGGCGGGTGAAGACGAGGTCCAGTGTGTGGCCATCATTGTGCGTGTCAGAGGAGGACCATTGGGAGAGGCTAAAGGAGGAGGTTAGAGAAAGGAGTCTAGAGGCAACAGTGAGGGGGTGTCCATGGGGATGTTGAAGTCATCCATGATGATGGTGGGGATGTCGGAGAAGAGGAGGTAGAGAAGCCAGGTTGTGAAGTGGTCGAAGAAGATGGAGGAGGATCCTGGGGGGCGGTAGACGACAGTCAGCTGGAGGTTGCAGGGGAAGAAGATATGCACGGAGTGCGTCTCGAAGGAGGGGAGGGAGGCAGAGGGGGGTGGTGTAATTGGGGTGAAGGAGCAGCTGTTGGCCAGGAGTAGGCCAACACCTCCGCCATGGGTGTTGCTAGGGAGGGGGTGTGTGAGAGGGTGAGTCCGCCATAGGAGAGGGCAGCAGGGGAGATTGTGTCGGAGGTGTTGAGCCATTTTTCGGTGATGCCAAGGAAAGAGAGTTTTTTGGAGATGAAGAGGTCGTGGATGAATGAGAGTTTATTGCATACCGAGCGGGCATTCCAGAGTGAGCCAGATAGGGGGATTGGTGGGAGGGGCAGCTTAGGCTATGGGTGTAAGGTTGTAGGGGTTGCATGTGTTAGTAGTGGGGAATGGGTGTGGGCTGGAGGTGACTGTGGGGATGGGTTGGGGGGGACCAGGATTGGGGGAGATGTTGCCAGCAAGTAGGAGGAGGAGATAGAGGGTTAGGAGGTGAGGACAGGAGAGCTTGCCTGGCGGGCGAGCATGTTTGGAGACAAAGTCTTGGGTGTGGAGGAAAGGTTCAGGAGGAGGAGGTGAGCTGTGACATCACCTATAGTGAATAGTGGATCCTGTGTTATCTACTGTATAGAGGTGTTATCAGTCATTGTACAGGAGTAGATGAGCTATGATATCACCTATTGTGAATGGTGGATCCTGTGTTATCTACTGTATATAGAGGTGTCATCAGTCATTGTACAGGAGGAGGAGGGGAGCTGTGATATCACCTATTGTGAATGGTGGATCCTGTGTTATCTACTGTATATAGAGGTGTTATCAGTCATTGAACAGGAGGAGGAGGTGAGCTGTGATATCACCTATTGTGAATGGTGGATCCTGTGTTATCTACTGTATATAGAGGTGTTATCAGTCATTGTACAAGAGGAGGTGAGCTGTGATATCACCTATTGTGAATGGTGGATCCTGTGTTATCTACTGTATATAGAGGTGTTATCAGTCATTGTACAAGAGGAGGAGGTGTCTGTCATGCGCTAAGTAACATCTAGAAGTATTTCAGGTGCTCTTCACTAAGTGACATCAGAGTCAGTGTGTGGGCATACTGCTATCTCCGGCATCATCTTATTGAAGACGTTGTCCTCCATATTTGGACTTCTCAGAGGCTCATGCCGCTGTGTCGAAGAGAGGATGTGAGGGTGTATGCGCTGTCCATAGCATAGGCATTCTAGAAGTTTGAAGCAGGAGGACAGAGTTTTCTATAAGATGGTGCCAGAAATGTTGCTATGCACAGGACCTGACTCTGATGCCATCTTATTGAAGAGCTCCTGAAATACGTCTAGATGGTACATCATTCACCCAACATAAATGTAATGGTGGCAACAATGAATGAAAGTCCTGCAAGCCTACAGGGGTGGAATAATAAAGCAACATCCGACCCACATAGTCCCGTCCTGATGCACTCGCCACTCAAACAATCAGTGCATTTATGGAGCATTGATTACACATCTAGCATCCATGCTGTCAACTAAAGGTATGATTAGATTCAGCATTTTAGCGCTGGTATGGCAATGGCTTTACTTTCTATATTAATGTTGAGGAGAGCCATAGGATCAAATATTTAATTAACCTTAATACATAAGGGGTTGAGAGAAACGACCCATAGAGTGTATTATTTTACATTGCATAAGCTTGTTTTAAACCTAAACATGGCTGCCATTTCCTGTTTCCTCAAACCATGCCATGGTATGTAAGATGGTGACTGGATCTATGACTACATCCTGTTCTGGGAGGAAGTTGAATTCCATAGAAGTACTGACCAATCACGGAATGACACGTCGCCTGGAGAGACTCGATCAATACCATAATCCCCTGATGACTTCATAGACCAACCCACTGATGACTTCATAGACCAACCCACTGATGACTTCATAGACCAACCCACTGATGACTTCATAGACCAACCTACTGATGACTTCATAGACCAACCCACTGATGACTTCATAGACCAACCCACTGATGACTTCATAGACCAACCCACTCATGACTTCATAGACCAACCCACTGATGACTTCATAGACCAACCTACTGATGACTTCATAGACCAACCCACTGATTACTTCATAGACCAACCCACTCATGACTTCATAGACCAACCCACTGATGACTTCATTGACCAACCCATTGATGACTTCATAGACCAACCCACTGATGACTTATTGATAATTATAATAACTGCTATTAGCAGTCTGTTGTAAGCCAAACCCCTTCTCTTCTGGATAAGAGGAAGTGGATTTGGCTTACAGCAGACTGCCATGCCCACATGGGAGGAATAAAAAAAAAACCCAAATAATGATGTCATGCTGCACACGTCAATCAACTGCTACACTGATTTAGATGTGGTTGAATCCTGATGGTTGGCTCCCTTTAAGGAGGTGGGAGTCACACACATGAGACACACAGAAGACGGGATCCCAGAAAGAAATCACAGAAGTGTGGACAAGAAGCAAAGAGCTGTCTGGTCATCTGTCATTCCATATGGTGCCCTGTAAGGCCAATGGTCCTCATGTAGAGGACACATTGTCCAGTTTGGACAATCCCTTTAATGCCACGCTGATGTTGTGGAGGAAATGATCTGTTTCCGCTCACCATGAAGACCAGATAGGTATCTGCAAATCCCTAGGAATCAGCTCCATTAAAATGAATGGGAATTATATTAAATGGACAATTTCCACAAATACATTTTATCCTTTGCCAGATGAAAACTTAAGGAATTTTCCTTGGTAAAAACTATTGTTTACAAAATCCACCAGTAAAAACAAATGGGTAAACCTAGCCTTAGGTCAGCAACAGAAGAATGGGACCATGACAGATTCTATTAATTTTTATGGGATGCCACCGTCAATTCAGTCCTGAAACGGCTTTTTTTAATAGTTTTTCTTATCATTGAGGTCAGAGGGTGACAGACTGAGAAACTAACCGGGAAGACGAAGGGAATAATTACTTTTCTCTGGTGTTCAATGTTGTAGCTGTACAGCGCTCTAATTGACGCTGTGGTCTATGCATGGTGATCCCAGGCTTGATGACATCTAACTGGCATTGGACACGCCAATCTATGAACCTCCGGATATCTCTGAAATGCTTAGTTTGAAACCTGTTCAGATATACTGTATACAGCACAATGGTGCCCCATCTCCAAGGGCATCAATTCGACCTTAGGACTGTAGGATAGATTCCACCAGATTTATCAGGAATTCAGCAGGAACGTTGGCCTGTCGGGACAGGATAGCCTCTCACAATTGCTGCAAATTAGATAGAGTTATTGATGTACTCGGAACACCCAAAGATGTTTTAAAAGATTTGTGTTTGAATACTGTGAAGACCAAGGAAACAAAACTCGCTGTGATGTTTCTAGAACCAATCCATGACTATATCACCCTTGTGACATGATGCATTGTACTTATATTATGGGGTAAACAGCTACCAAGACATTAACTTGGTTGGCCTCAACGCTTAGATACGGTAAGTCCTACTATCCAAACTTCCAACCAACAGGTATCAGACGAGTTGGGGTAGAGTAATGGTGGGGATGGTGCAAAGATAACATTTCCCCCACCATTACTTCATTTCTACCTGCCTTTCTGGAAGGAGTCATCCATCCTTTGGTGTCTGCAGAGCCACAGAGTCCAAGAAATGTTCTACCACCTTTACTCCACTTCCACCAGCTTTACAGAAAACAGTCATAAATCTCCATGTATAAGAGGACCCAGGGTGTGCCAAAAAATCCTCCCTGCATTACTACTCCACCTACATGAGGGATCATCCATCCACAGGTATCATGCGTCAAAAAAAACATTCCAACCACCATTACTAAACCTCCATCTGTTTGACAGGAAGGAGTCATCCATCCAGTGGTATCTGATCCATATCGAGGGTGCCAAGAGAACTTTCCACCACCATTACTCCTCTTCCAACAGCCTTACAGATCTACAGGTATCAGAGGACCTAGGGTGTGCCAATAAATCCTCCTCGCAGTATTACTCCACCTACATGAGGGATTATCCATCCAAAAATATCAGAGGACGCAACATGTGCCAAAACAAAAACATTCCAACCACCATTACTGAACCTCCCTCTGTTTGACAGCATAGCCAGAGTGTCCAAAAAATGTTTACACCACCATTACTCCACTTGCACCAGACTTACTGAAAGCGGTCATCCATTTACAGATATCAGAGGACATTGGGTGCGCCAAGAAATCCTCCCCGCATTATTACTCCTTCTACATCCATCCACAGGTATCATAGGACCCAACATGTGCCAAAAAAAAACATGCCAACCACCATTACTCAACCTTCACCTGTTTGATAGGAAGGGGTTATCCACCCAATGGTATTGGTGGACCCAGATTGTGCCAAAAAAGGTTAATGCACTATTACTCCACCTGCACAAGCATGACATGAGAGACCATCCATTTCCAGGTATCAGAGGACCCACCATGGGCCAAAAATAAAAATATTCCACCCACCATTACTGAACCTACAGGAAGGTGTCATCCATCCAATGGCATCTGCAAAGCCAGAGTGTGCCAAAAACTTTCCACCGCCATCACTTCACTTCCACCGGCCTTACAGAAAGAGGTCATCCCTCTACAAGTATCAGAGGACGTACGTTGGCCAACAAATCGTCCATGCATTATTACTCATTTTACATGAGGCATCATCCATCCACAAGTATCAGAAGAACCAACATGTGCCAACAAAACATCCAACTACCATTACTGAACCTCCACCTGCTTGACATCTATCCAATGGTATTGGTGGACCCAGAGTGTACCAAGAAAACATTCTACCAACATTATTCCACCTCTGTCAGCTGTAGAGTAAGTAGTCATCTGCAGGTGAAGTAACTATTGAACAAGATGGCACAGTAGGATTTAATCCGATAACAAGTGTCAGTTGGAAAAGGTCAAGTTGTGCAATACACAACTATTAAAAAGACCCCAAAATATCAGCTACGGCTATGGCAAACACACGGGTTAAAGAACCAGTAATGCGTCAAATAGGAAAAGATAGATACTCTGCGCTGCTGGTGAAGATACAAAGGCCAATGAAGGAAACGGGAATGGCCGTGATGCGGCTTATTATCAAAGGGTTTCGAAGTCAACCAACTTCATCAGGAAAAAAACACAAATTAAGGATGCAGATGCATATACAGACCAGTAGAGGATGTTATTTCAAATAATGAGCGAGGCCACACGAAGCGTCATTGAGTCATCAACTGTCGATGTCAATAAAGCTCATCATATAAGAAAAAAAAAAGAAAATAAAAAAATAATACACAAAAGAGAAGAAAGAGGAAACATTGGGATTAAAGTATTGAAGAGAGACGTATTGTGGGGATTCATATTTTTTCTTATTTTAAGAAAGAAATTAAAATGAATTTAAGTTGGATGACTTTGAAATGCATTGATAATGAATCACATGACTACCATTCCTCTTTCTTTGATCTGTAAGACAGTGGACCTGCAGTCCTTTGCTCCCTGAAGACATCAATGATTTACCCGGCTCTTCCAGCGACCCTGGTGGGGGGGTTGCATGCTGGGTAATAATGAGGTTAATACCAGTTTTGTGTTCTCAACTGGAACTAAGACCGAAATTCATGATGTCAGGCCAAATTAGACCCAGCCACCATGAATTTCTAGTAAACATTAAAGGGAACCTGTCACCTCCAAAAAGCCACCTCACCTATAAAAACATGTCCCTGCATCATCCTATGACCATTCTCACAATACTTTAGTCAGTTAAATGTTGGCTGTAAAAGTACTAAAAAACATTTTTATACTTACTCATTATCCATTACAATGAGTAGGGACCATATTCCTTAGCCCTCAGGGTGTGTTGCTTTGCTTTCGCGTCATTTCTGGTTTGGGTAACATCAGTATACCCACGCCGCTCGTCCGGCTTCAAGCACACATGGCAATGTGGTGCTTGAAGCCGAACGAGTGGCATGGGTATACTGACATCACCCAAACCGGATATGACGCGATTCACATCATTACATGCCCAGGCAGCGACGTGCAAAGCAGACAGGGCCTGCCTAGAATATGAATACGAGATCACGACCATTAGGACGTGATCTTCTAACGAGGAGGCAGCAAAGCAGATCCCGAATTTTACAGTTCGGGTTCACCCATCACTACCCAGGAGCAACATCTCTTTTGGCTGCATCCTGCAGCTGACTCCGCTTGCTGACTGGAATGCTGTTGTTCTGACCAGCTGTCACCGTATGCCCGCTCTCTTCCAGTGTTGACCACCTATCGCATTTTTCACAGATATGAGAAGAGCCAAGGTGTACCAAGAAAACATCCTTCACACTATTAATGCTTGTGACAAATTCCAACCCTCCTACCAGTACGGGGCAGCAGAAGTATAGATTGATCTGAGCGGACAATGTTTTACCGCTACTCCGTGATCCAATTATTGTTCCATTTTTGTGCACTGGAGGCCCTACCTATATTTACTAGAAAGCAATGGCTCTTGAATTGGTGGTGTGCTTCCATAGCCCACCTGTACTTGGGATCATCAAGGTGTACGTTCACACATGATAGTTGGGCACCACTTTTGCTTTTCCTTAATTACTCTGTTCTCGATATACTCTATGCATTGAGTGTGACAAGCCCCAGGGTATGGGGTACTCAGGACCAAGCTATTACCGTCTCTGGGGGAGTCACGGGAGTTGTGACCCGGTCCTGTTGCCCTGGGTTCAGCTTTAAAAAAGGGTTATATACAAGGGAGAATTTCATGATGCCACCTGTGGTATGTAGCTATTGTGGGCCACCACTGCTGCAGAACCTCCAGGGTGATGGACAGGCAGCTGAGATGGAGTGGCTCTTCACGGGCAGAGCAACTTCCCCAGGGCAGTGAAGGTAGTTTGGGTGTCGGGTACAGGACGACGGGCTCACGCAATAGGCAGACTCACTGTTTTCGACGGTCCGTCGTCACCCTTGGCACCCCCTCCCTGCATTCTTGCCATGTTCCCACAATAAAGGACACCGCTGATTTGCCTTCATCCCGGTGAGTGCCGTCTTTTCTCATCTGTTGTTGCATCTATATAGACTCACTGTTTTGTTGATCACTTTGTCCTTTATGGTAACGGTTATGAGCAGCTGTCCACGAAGTTCTTGCTGAGAGCAACTTGTGATCTTTCTCACCCGGCCAGGTCTTTGGCTCCCTCACTGCACTCTTTGTGTTGGCTCCTGCCGCTGCATTAGCTACACTGCCGGCCCTGTCTCATCCTGTGAGGTGCCGGTATGACAGGCACCTCGAGTTACTTCTAACCCTCGTCTTAGGTATCTCTTCGTGAACTCTCTGTTGCTGTGTTTCCGGGCACAGTGTGGCTGGAGGACCTGGAATTCCCCACCTTCCTGTGTTGACTGTCAGGACGTTAGACCCTGCACAGTTTCGTACTCGGTGTCCGTTCTCTGCGCCTTCCTCTGGGTTGAGCACGGTGTCGCTCAGCTCCCCAGGTATTCCTGCAACTCTCCCCAGACCCTAGCCTTAGGCCTGGCACCGAGTAAGCAATCCTGGGACGAGCTCTACAGCATCTAGTCCACCAGGATGCCTGCCTCAGTCCTCAGTCCTCCTAGGAACTGATCGGCTGTACCTAGGATGAGCTTAGCACAGCTCGATCCTCCAGGTACTGGCCTGGAGGCAGGTGTTGTGTGTGTGGTTCTCGCCTAATGAGGAGACCCTTTTGTTGCTCTCAGTGTGACACTGTGGCGCCCCTATGGCTGGCGCCACAGGGAGGTATTACACTTTCACAACATATGTAGTATCTCTGTAATTGTGGGTTTAGGGTTAAATCTATGAAGTCTGTTTTCACACACACACACAGGACTAGGCCACCTTAGTATAGAGGGACTTATATTCAGTAGGTCCAAAAGGGGGTGGAGCCTAGGTTAGTGCAGGAAGACTTGAGTGACAGTTAGTTAGTGCTGGGAAAGCAGTCAGACAGGACGCGCCTGACAGCTCTGCAACAGGAGGGATCACCCATCTCCAGGAGGGTGTCCCAGGACAGTAGGAGATGGACCAGTACCGGTTGGAGCCAGCTGGTTTAGTCTGGGGAACACCGGCAACAGGGAAGCTGAGGCGGTCAGCGGTTTATCCCTGACCGCAAACCGACGAGCCGCAGGCCCTCGGAAACCGGGTAGCTGTAGGCGCCACAAGAAGGTACCTCGCCCTTCAGGCCCATAATCGGTCCAAGATTACAGGAGTATCGGTCCGGATTCCGGTGGCGGGAGGTTTTGATGTTGTTACTCCTGTCCGTACTGGTAAAGGAAACCTGTGCTCCACCATAGGAGACCAGGGGACTGACGAGAGAGCGCTGCATGGGTGGTTAAATAGAGAGAAGGACAGAATTAGACCCTGAAAGACTTAAAGGGGTCCTGTCACCTCCAGAACGCCTCCTAAGCTAGCAAAACACGTCCCTGCAGCATCCCATCACTAATCTCACACTTCTTTTGTCTCCTAAAAGCATCCTGTAAAAGTGCATAAAAACGTTTTAATACTTACTCATTAGTGATTATAATTAGCAGGGGCTATATTCTTTAGTCACCAGGGCGGGCTGTTTTGCAGCTCCAGGATTTACCCTGTCTCTGTCTGTGTGCTCTGCTTGAGCAGGCTTTACCCTCCCCCCTCTCTATCACTCACAGAATCCAAATAATTTGTCCTGCCTTCAGCTCCACATCACAGCAACACAGACAGAGAGAAGGTGGATCATTAAGGCTGCGAAACAGCCCGCCCTGGTGATTAAAGAATTTAGCCCCTGCTAATTATAATCACTAATGAGTGAGTATTAAAACGTTTTTATGCACTTTCACAGGATGCTTTTAGGAGACAAAAGAAGTGTGAGATTAGTGATGGGATGATGCAGGGACGTGTTTTGCTAGCTTAGGAGGCGTTCTGGAGGTGACAGGATCCCTTTAAAGAAAGGAACATCTTGAGACTCCATAGGGGTACCCTGAATCTGCCGGTACCAGTAAAGTGGAGTTGAAGTTGAATCGGTCTCTGTCTTTCTTCCCTCCGGCACCCGGAGGGCCTCAGCATCATCATCATCTCACCGGAGGGGTAAGAACAACTACCTCCCTCATCCCCTCACCCTCTATCATTGATGTCCTGAGGTAAAAGCTCCACCTGTGGGGAGCTGGACCACACTGATCTGCTCCCATCATCACCTCAGCGGCCGGCCTGCAGTGCCGGTATCCAAATTACCGGGATCCACAGGTGGCGTCACGTACTCTTTATCCCTGTAAATATTTCCCCTCACCAACAAATGACAGCCAGGGCACGGAACCGGGAACCCGATCACCCATAATTCCCCAGTTAAATCCATCAAACCCAGGCCCGGTATCCGAGTACTCCTAGCCTTGGGCTCATCAACACCACCACCTGGGGGCAGTGATGACACAGTGGCACTAAGACCCTGGGATGCCACATTCCCCCTTAGTGAAAGACAATACTCCGGGACTGTGGCAATTTTTCAGCAAACATAAATAATCAATAACATTTGAAGGTGTACAGAGTCTTAAAATATAAAAATTACAAAAACAAAGAAAGTGAGGACAATTTGAAAAATTCAGAAAGCTGTCACTCCGGTGATTAGTCCTTCCACCTTTGGCTAAAGATATTTACAAGAATGTCTTTACCACAACCAGTCCAGTGGTATTATGGTCCATATTTTAAAAGTAAAAGTTCAAGACTTTGCAAAAGAGTTCATACATGAAAGTCTCTGTAGGTGCTGAGCTTGATGGTTACACATATATATCATACAAAATGAACATTTTCCCTACAGGCGTCTCGGCTTAGGAGTCCTGGCTTCAATCTTACCCCCCCTAGGAAGGTGTGCCACAAGTGCACCAAGGCACATGCAGAGCTGTACTTGTCTTGAGAAAGCCTAAACCTTTTCTTCTAGGAAGTAAATAGCTTTGTTTTCTGTACCAGCATAGCTAAAAGTATGGAGATTAAGGTGAGAAGCCCAGAACAGATTTTGTGTTGAGGGCCATGCCTTTCATGGTACATCTGTGGCCATGTGCTATCCTTCGGTAGCAGATCAATACAGAACTGGATCTTATTATCTTAACAGCCTGCGTCTTGATCTTGAGCCATGGCGACTTGATGGATGAGCACTCTGTAGGAATATTGACTAGATAGGATCACCAGAGACTTTTCTAAGCCTAGATAGGTCCATCAGCGTCTTCTACAAACCAATATAGGCCCAGTAGGGTCTTCTCCAAGCCTTGATAGGTCCACCAGGGTCTTCTCTAAGTTTAGATACTGTAGGTCCAACAGCATCTTCTACAAGCCTACATAGGCCCACCTGGGTCTTCTCCAAGCCTAGATACTGTAGGTACATACAGTGCCTACAAGTAGTATTCAACCCCTTGCAGATTTAGGTGGTTTGATAAGATGCAAATAAGTTAGAGCCTTCAAACTGCAAACGAGAGTAGGATTTATTAACAGAAGCATAAATCTTACAAACCAAAAAGTTATGTTGCTCAGTTGAATTTTAATAAATTTTAAACATAAAAGTGTGGGTCAATTATTATTCAACCCCTAGGTTTAATATTTTGTGGAATAACCCTTGTTTGCAATTACAGCTAATAATGGTCTTTTATAAGACCTGATCAGGCCGGCACAGGTCTCTGGAGTTATCTTGGCCCACTCCTCCATGCAGATCTTCTCCAAGTTATCTAGGTTCTTTGGGTGTCTCATGTGGACTTTAATCTTGAGCTCCATCCACAAGTTTTCAATTGGGTTAAGGTCAGGAGACTGACTAGGCCACTCCAACACCTTGATTTTTTCCCTCTTGAACCAGGCCTTGGTTTTCTTGGCTGTGAGCTTTGGGTCGTTGTCTTGTTGGAAGATGAAATTACGACCCATCTTAAGATCCTTGATGGAGGAGCGGAGGTTCTTGGCCAAAATCTCCAGGTAGGCCGTGCTATCCATCTTCCCATGGATGCGGACCAGATGGCCAGGCCCCTTGGCTGAGAAACAGCCCCACAGCATGATGCTGCCACCACCATGCTTGACTGTAGGGATGGTATTCTTGGGGTCGTATGCAGTGCCATCCAGTCTCCAAACGTCACGTGTGTGGTTGGCACCAAAGATCTCGATCTTGGTCTCATCAGACCATAGAACCTTGAACCAGTCTGTCTCAGAGTCCTCCAAGTGATCATGAGCAAACTGTAGACGAGCCTTGACATGACGCTTTGAAAGTAAAGGTACCTTACGGCTCGTCTGGAACGGAGACCATTGCGGTGGAGTACGTTACTTATGGTATTGACTGAAACCAATGTCCCCACTGCCATGAGATCTTCCCGGAGCTCCTTCCTTGTTGTCCTTGGGTTAGCCCTGACTCTTCGGACAAGCCTGGCCTCGGCACGGGAGGAAACTTTCAAAGGCTGTCCAGGCCATGGAAGGCTAACAGTAGTTCTATAAGCCTTCCACTTCCGGATGATGCTCCCAACAGTGGAGACAGGTAGGCCCAACTCCTTGGAAAGGGTTTTGTACCCCTTGCCAGCCTTGTGACCCTCCACGATCTTGTCTCTGATGGCCTTGGAATGCTCCTTTGTCTTTCCCATGTTGACCATGTATGAGTGCTGTTCACAAGTTTGGGGAGGGTCTTAAATAGTCAGAAAAGAGATAATTAATCCACACATGTGAAGCTCATTGTTCTTTGTGCCTGAACTACTTCTTAATACTTTAGGGGGACCAACCAGAATGCTGGTGGTTTGAGGGGTTGAATAATAATTGACCCACACTTTTATGTTTAAAATTTATAAAAAGTCAACTGAGCAACATAACTTTTTGGTGTGTAAGATTTATGCTTCTGTTAATAAATCCTACTCTCGTTTGCAGTTTGAAGGCTCTAACTTATTTGCATCTTATCAAACCACCTAAATCTGCAGGGGGTTGAATACTACTTGTAGGCACTGTAAGTATCTTCTCCATGCTTAGATAGGTTCACCAGGGTCTTATCCACACCTAAATAGGTCCACCAGCGTCTTCTCCAAGCCTAGAAATGTCCACCAGCGTCTTCACCAAGCCTAGATACGTCCGTCAGGGTCCCTGCCAAGCCTAGATATGTCCACCAGGGTCTTCTCCAAGCCTTAGTAGGTCCACTAGGGTCTTCTTTGCCATTATCTTAATGGTATGAAGCCATTGCTGGTCTTCCTCTTTGCCTTGTTCCTTCTATTCTTTTGACCATGATGTCCTTCTCCAGTGATTGCTCTCCTTGTATGATGTGTAGACAAGTTGTAGTTTGCTGATTCTTGCTTCCAGTGGTTGTCAAAAATGTTTCAGGAATCGGTCATACAAATATAGGATACTTTGTAATATATCTTGTGGGATACATCTGCGTCTTTCTCCACTTATGAGCCACTTCTATTCCCCATTGCCTCTCTGAAAAATTGAAAAAAATAATCTGCCTTGGTCAAAACAAGATAGACAGCCAGCTCACTGAGGGGTCAGATTACAGCTGTTTATTGAAGACTTAGAAAAGGGAAGTGGGGAGCAGGAGAAGGTTTGCTGATGATTTCCAGTGTTTCTTCTCACCCAGTGCTAGGTTCAAAGCTAAGCCGCTCATACCTGCTGTATAATGTCCTCCGTGCTGCTGCTCATTGCTGCTGTATAATGATGTCTATGCTGTTGTTTTCTAGAAAGGGTTTTATCTCACTTAGTGCTAGATTCACAGCTATGCTGCTCATTCCAGCTGCATAATGGTGTGTATGCTGTTGTTTTCTAGTAAGGGTTTTACCTCACTTAGTGCTAGATTCACAGCTATGCTGCTCATTCCGGCTGTATAATGGTGTCTATGCTGTTGTTTTCTAGTAATTGTTTTATCTCACTAAGTGCTAGCTAGCTTCACAGCTATGCTGCTCATTCCTGCTGTATAATAATGCTGTTGTAACCTAGCAAGTGTTTTATCCCAAGCAGTGCTAGATTCACAGCTACACAGCTCAATCCTGATGTATAAAGTCCTCCATGCTGCTGCTCACTCTTGCTGTATAATCATCTGTATGCTGCTGATATCTAGTACATGGTTTGTCTTACCCGGTGATGGATTCACAGCTACACTGCTCATTCCTGCTGTATAATGCTTTCCATGCTGCTGCTCACTCTTGCTGTATAATCATCTGTATGCTGCTGATATCTAGTACATGGTTTGTCTTACCCAGTAATGGATTCACAGCTACACTGCTCATTCCTGCTGTATAATGTTTTCCATGCTGCTGCTCACTCTTGCTGTATAATCATCTGTATGCTGCTGATATCTAGTACATGGTTTGTCTTACCCAGTAATGGATTCACAGCTACACTGCTCATTCCGGCATGATGCTGCTTTCTAGTATGTAACAACACTGTTTCAAAACGCCATGAAAGTTCCATTTTTGATATACATACCACAACTCATGAATTACTGATACCAAAGATAATAGAGCTTTTACTGTGGTTTTTAAATATATAGAAGCAGAGTTATATTGTGCAGTCACATAATATAGACACTCACAAGTAATTGCCAAGTGAAAAAAGAGAGGTCTATTTAATGAAAATATACATTTTAAATTGTGTTGCCAACATAACAAAGACATATATGGACAGGTATGGGTGACAAGGTAGTCAAGACCCCTGTATAGATGAAAACCAGATCTTTTATATAAAAACAACCACATATGGTATACCAAAGGGGCACAGTAATCACAATATCAAAGTGTGGGGGGGTAATGTGAGGGTTAGAGTTCTGGTTAGAGCCTAGATATCACATTTGACCTCAGAAAATCTTTATCTGAAGAGAACCCTATATGATAATGAAATTGCCCCTTACATCATATAATTGGGGATTCTTTTCTGAAATATAAGTTATCATGGGCACGGGGTAGTGGTGGACGTTTCATCACTTTGTGCAGATAAAATTCATGAAGTGCAATTCCTGTAGCATCAGAAATCTTGCAACAATACAACTAAAGTGCAAGGGCAGTATGATTATAGATGTGCTAGTATTAATATAAATACTGCTATGCTAACCAGTATACAGAGTATGCACCAAGGAAGTGTTCCAACACTCACCCATGTCACAGATTTTCACCAGAATACAGGAGTCACCCCTACATGTTTCGTGCCTAGGAGGTTTCTAGTATGTGTTTTATTTCACATGAGGGTTGACTTCACAGCTAAATGGTAATGTTATACTGTGACACCCCTTGCGTCTGTCACCATAGAATGGTACTGCATAGAACATACTTTGTACTTAGTCTGATGGGATCCTCTGCAGGAGATTGAAGCATTCACACACATGCCGAGTTCCTCTGCACCGACAGCCACATCCATCTGACTGTCCCAATTGGTGTCCTGAATCAAACTTTATCCCTATCACTACCCCCATTATATGTGCGGTTAGGACCATAGCTACTGGGCACGGCTACTGTGAATTGAACTTTGGCCCTTGTGACTGACACACGACCATACAATGTCTTCAGTTACTTTCTAGTAAGTGTTTTATCTCACCCCAGTGCTGAATTCTCAGTTACACTGCTCAGTACTGCTCTACAATGTTCTACATTTTGTTGATGTATTACATAGAGACAGGAGAGCAGGAATCCCTCACATATGTGTGTGCTGTGTATTGGAGACATCTCCATCTCCATGGTAGCCTCGCTCTGTACTCAAGAAGAACAAGTTGACAGACAGCTGAACTCTTTCCCATCGATGCATTGACTTGGACGCAGGGGGTCGTTGTGAACTTTTATTGATAGGATCAGAGTAAAACTACAAAAAACAAATGAAAGTACTTAGTACAACATGCAACATATCTGAGGTACATAGCATTGCATTTGTTACAGGACACGCAGTGTAATTGCACAACATGGCGAATACACAATAGCTGTAAAGGTAGAAAACTACTTGATGATAAACATGTAGAACAGAGTAGGTACATTATACAATTAGGTGGGCTCTAGCAAGGGGGTCATACAACTCACCAACTGTGCTATGTAGAGGGAAACAAATAGTTGAGCTGAAATCCAGAGACAGAGATCAGCATACTAGGATGTCAGTGTCCATAAGGTTATAATGGCTGCTGCTGAAGAAGAATGGGGTGAGGCTAGTGCAAAGGCTGATGGGACACTGCAGAAGCCTTGATGAGCAAAATTAGATGCACAGTAACCAATGAAACAGATAACCAAGGTGTAGTAAGAGAACATTGTCAACAGATGGCGCTGTTGGATAAGTTATCACTAAAGCTCAACTGGTAAAACTAACTATATGTGTTTCTATAAAGGCATGACACCATGCAGTAACTGAGAATACTTAAGAGACTGGAGAGTGGCAAACTGGTGAGAAATCAGGATACAAAGCATATAATGGCCAGAAATGGTTATCATACCTGTAAACACAAGTGACAGCGTTTCCTGAAAAGACACCTGAATGTACCGATACACTTTGCTGGCTGGTGCCGCTTGTGGCCATCATAGGGTGAATGTTTTTTTTTTCTTCGTCTCTAACTCCCAACCTTTCTGTAAATCTAGTGTAAGTTATATTGAGCATAAATGAGGTCTTACACTATTTCTGGCCATTATATAACTTGTATCCCATATTTATTGACACTGTTCATTGTTTGCACTTCCCTCTCCATAGACTTCTATAGGCAGCTGTAATTTAAACATTAAGTGAAGACAGAACAGTAGACAGATTTGAGCGATTCTTGAAAGTTAAGTAAAAAAGATGTGATTGATAAGTTGCAAAATAAACTATTTTTCTATAAAACATTACAAATATACACAACCGATCAAAAGAAGAGAACACACAATTTCCTTAATGTTAAGGTCATGGTGTTTTTCCCATGTGAAAATATCCTAACATGAGTAAATTCGCCGTATTTTCAGCTTATTTCACAAATTAAAAAGTTTCTAAAGCTCAGAATAAAAATGTAAATGAGATAAATGAAAAAGACACTGATCAAAATCAGAGAACACTCAGATACCTGCAAGTTATTGGTGTTAATCTGGCACCCAGTGCTATTTTCCCTAATTATCTGAAAAACCCTATGTAACCGGCAGCCTAACTTTACAGTTTGCAGTCACTTTGCAAAAATGGAGACTTAAACCCTCTGGCTGCAGGTTGTTGAGATGAAGACCGAAGGAGTCACCCTATCAGAAATAGCAACAGAAGTTGGTCGCTCCAAGTCTGTGATTTCTAGAACATTGCATCTTTACAGCATCACAAAGTGTTTCAAGTCTCCCAAGAAGGCTGGTCGCCCTCGAAAGACAAATTCAAGAGAGGACAGGATAATACGGAGAATCTCCATGGGTAATTGTTTCCACACAGCAGCTGACATAGCTCGCCAGTTCAACACTAAACAGGGTAAGGATCTGTCTTGTCATACAGTGTCACAACATTTAAGGAAATTTGGACTGAAAGCCCACTCTGCAGTGACCAAACCTCTCATTATCAGAAAGAATCAAAGGGCTAGACTCACCTTTGGTGAGGAGCATGTTGTGTGGACAGAGGGGAAGTGTCCATAGTTTATTTTAGTGATGAAAGCAAGTTTAATTTACTTGGGTCTGATGGGAAACATTATGTTCGTCAACAAACTGGGGAAAGACTGAACCCAAAGTGTATAAAGAAGTCAGTGAAAGGTGGTGGAGGAAGTGTGATGGTTTGGAGAATGTTTTCTCCTGCAGGGATTGGACCTCTCAAACAGCTACATGGCAGAGTGAATGTAAGTGTGTATCAGAACCTTCTTCAACAACACGTGGCTCCTTACTTGCGTTCAGCCTCAATCAGCAGCAATTTTCTTGCAGGACAATGCACCCTGTCACACACCAAATGGGTATAGCAGTTCCTTGAACCAGAAAATATAAAAAAAACATGAAATAGCCACAGCCCAGAGTCCTGATCTAAACCCAATAGAAAACTTCTGGTGACAAAGTTATGGCCGAGAAAATCACAATATTCAGAGAACTGTGGAAGAGACTGGAAGAAGAGTGGACCAAAATCCCCCCAGAGCAGAGATAGACTTGTGATGTCCTGTGGCCGCAGATGTGCTGAAGTCATTCACAGCAAAGGCCTGCACAGAGCAAAGGCCTGCAAAAAGCAAAGGCCTGTACACTTCGTATTGATTGGTGAGTGCTGTAATCTTCACAACATTTAGTGTTAATCTCTCTCTGTCTACAGTCATTGCTGTTCTCTAATTATGATCATCACATTTTGTGTAAAGTAAAGGTTTTAAGTTGATAAACTTTGGTTATTTTGGGAAACCCTGTACTAGTGGTTGGTGCACCCCGTACACAGAAACGCCAAATGTTCATCAATGTAGATCACATTCTGTCGGAAACTATCAACTCATCATACATTGTTCTCTAATTTATATCTCCAGCGTATATATAGATTTATTCTTCCGTTGTCTCGTTCTAGGTTTCCTCCGTTCACTTCTGCGGTTTGTGGTCTCGAGATTCTTCCTGGCCTTCTGGTCATCCACCACTAGATGGCGACAATGTCACGGTGGAGAGCGGCCGGACCCTTCTGCTGGATGGGCGCACCCCTCTCCTCAACCGGCTTCATATCAAAGGTTCTTTTTTTTTGTTATTTTCTCCCTTTTGAGGCTCCGCGCACTCATCCCTTTCTCTCCCCCATCACTCCTCCATAGCTCGTCCCTGTTTATGAATAATATCGGTCCGGGCTGATTGATAATTCTCCTTCGCTGCAGATTACAAATTCACTTTCTCTGCTGGAGAAATCTGATTATTTGCCCTAAAAGTAAATAATTTACACAGGCGTAATGCAAATTGTATTAAAAAACGGAAGGTGAGGTGAGGAGTGACTGCCGCCCGCACCAGATATCGTTGTAGGCGGAGGGGGGATCTGTTGCACCGACGGTCACTATTAACCCTTTCCTGCATCACTCCATACATCACTGGGACCAGACAAAATCCAGAAATGTAACCAAAGTGCCCCCATAACAATGGCAGCCACAGCACCCCCCTTAAACGGTAACAACCAGTGTCCCCATAATGCTGACATGGTGTCCTCTTAATAATGAAAACCCTAGTTGCTCAAATATACTAACTTGCCGACATCGTCACAATTTTCAGAAAAAATCTCAACAAATTTGAGTTTTTGGTAACCTCATCCACGCCCGGGGAGCTCCGGGACTGGACGGCTTCTAAGTTGGGGGCACTTGGTCTGGGGACTCCTGCGTTTGTGGAACTCCTAGGCTGGGGGCACCTGGTCTGGGGAGTTCTGCACTTGGGAGACTCCTGGGTTGAGGGATCATAGGCTAGGGAGTTTTTCAATTGGGTAGCTCCTGGGTTGGGGGCCTCCTGGGATTGGTGGACACATAGGTTGGAGTTTCTGGGCTCAGGAACTCCTAATTTGGGGTGCTTCTGGGATGGTGGGCTCCTGGGCTGGGGAGCTTATGGGTTGGGGGACCCCGAGGCTGTCAAACTCCTGGGTTGGGGGGCTGGGTGAATCCTGGTTGGGGTGATCCTGGGCTGTTGAGCTCCTGGATTGGGGGACACCTCGGCTGGGGTGTCTAGGACTTAGAAGCCTAATGGGTTGGGGGCTCTTGAGCTAGGTGGCTCCTGGGCTGCGCGGCTCCTGGGTTTGGGGGGGCCTCTTGGGTTTGGTGACTCCTGGGCTGTCAAGCTCCTGGGTTGGGGTCTCCTGGGCAGGTGGCTCCTTGGGTAGGGGGCTCCAGGGCAGGGAAGCTCCTGGGTTGGGGGCTCTAGGGCTGGGTGACTATTGGTTGGTGCTCCTGGGCTGTTGAGCTCCTGGGCTGGGAACTCATAGGTTGGGGGTCATCTGCGCTAGGGGGCACTTGAGTAGGGGGAGTCCTGGGCTTGGGGGCTCCTGGCTTAGGAGCTCTGGGGAGGCTCCTGGGTTGGGGAGAGACCAAATGGTCCCTAAGTTACCAACTTGAATGTTGATAACAAGTTAAAGGAGACTGCGGCCACCAACGTTCACAGCATTCCAATAAGTGTAGATGATGTATACTGTACTGCCAGTAGTGACTAAACTGCTCCAGTGACAGCAAGTGACAGCCACAGTCATAACAGGAGCAGACAACACAGTGTCAGCTCAGCTGCCAAACCCTTGTGCACCTGCTTCATTTGCTTCCCAATAACTGGGCCATGGAAAGCCATTCTGTCCTTACAGCGGTGACAACCAGCGTGTCTCCATAACAGTAACAGGCATAGTACCCCCATAACAGTAACATGCAGAGTATCCCCATAACGGTAACAGGCTCAGAAACCACCAGATATCTTAATATTACGGTATTTGTATTAACACGTTATTGTCCAAACCTGAGATCACATCATGTATTGAGCAGGATTTGATCACTCAGCATAAGTGTTATTCGAGCACTATATAGCGGTATTTAAATATACAATGTGTGCTACTGATAATTAGGTATTGTACAATATATTTGTGCATTATGTAGTGGTATTTACATACACAGTGTGTGCCACTGATATTTATTGTAGTATCTGTACAGTATATTATTTCTGCACTATATAGCGGTTTTTACATACCCAGTGTGTGAAACTGATACTTAGGAACTCTACAGTATATTATTTCCGGACTATATTGCAATACTTACATACACAGTGGGTGATACTGATACATAGACATTGCACAGTGCATTATTTGTGCACTATAGTGCGGTATTTAAATACACAGTGGGTGATACTGATACATAGGCATTGCACAGTGCATTATTTGTGCACAATAGTGCGGTACTTACATACACATTGGGTAGCAGTAATACATAGGCATTGCACAGAGTATTATTTCAGGACTATATTGTGGTATTTAAATACACAGTAGGTAATAGTAATACATAGACATTGCACAGTGTGTTATTTGTGCACTGTATTGTGGTAGTTACATACACAGTGGGTAATAGTAGTATATAAATTGCAGTATTTACACAAAGCGGGTGGTACTGATACTTAAGGTTTGTAAAGGGGATGAATAAACTAGGAGGGCCCTTGGGTAAGAACATTTTATGGGCCCTTTGAGGTTCCATTTTGTGTCTATAATAGAAACTGTTCACTGATGTGGAGGTGGAGGTGGGTGCCCTTGGGCGGCTGTACTGTACGCCTCTGCAGTATATTATTCGTGCACTATATGGCGGTGGCAGCACTTCATAGACTTCTGTAAAGGAGTTATTTTGGCAGCAAAATACCTAAAATTTGGACCCCGTTACTATATAGGGCTTGGGAATTTCCCTTATCACATAGCTAACAACATGGGAGAATTTTCAGCTCTAAATTCAATGGGTCATCGGTTACTTTAGTATTTATGTTTCATGTTTTGCCCCTTTTGAGAGCTCGGTAATAACAGATTGGTGGCTCCCCTCGATCCGCTGTTATCAGCTCCACCGATGGCCGGAAGTAAGCAGAGTACAGAGCCAGATCAGCACAGCGCCACACACCATGTAGTGGCCATTCTTGAGTACTGCAACTCATCTCCTATTGAATTGAATGGGAAGTGAGCTGCAGTTCTTTGTAACAACCACTACATGGAGTGTGGCGCTGTTCTGGTTCCATACTCTGCTGACATGTGGTCATCACTGGAACTGATAACAGCAGATTATGGGGAGCCACCGGGGATCTGAGCCTCGCCAATAGCATATTGCTGTACTTTTCTCAGGTTGGGCTATCAATAACAAAGGAAAATCCTTTTAAGAGTCTTCTGGACATTCCTACAGAGAAAGTGAATAGAGAAGACGTCAGTCACCAGCTCCTCAATATAATCATTAGAAAGGTTATTAGCATTGATTAATTGGGCATAAAGACCTGCAGGCGGCTCCTCTGATTCCCCGTCCTCCTGACCGCACTTTACAGAACATTCTGGATCATTCCTCTAATCTTATGTCCATTAATACAGAATAATATAGAAGCTTTTATAATAGAGGACGTGAGTCCTGAAAAATAATAAAATAAGGTATATTCCCAAGATCTGAAACAGGAGCTCTGTATGTACTGTATATATTAGAGAATGAGGGAGATATCATGTTAGGAGGTATAGCGTAAAAAGAGATAGATAGATAGATAGATAGATAGATAGATAGATAGATAGAAAGATAGATAGAAGAATGGATGGATAGATAGATAGATAGATAGATAGATAGATAGATAGATAGATAGATAGATAGATAAGATAATAGATAGATAGATAGATAGATAGATAGATAGATAGATAGAAGAATGGATGGAAAGATAGGTAGAATAGATAGAAATGATAGTCATGATTAAAAAATGATAATGACATTAAATGTAGCATATTTCTACACAGTGATCTAAATTATGGGTTTTTGCAATATTGACCAAATAACAAATTTACTGGTAATTGAATTGAATCATTGACTTTTGCTAAAAAATGACCGTACTAGTCATGAAAATGTAGATAAGAGAAAGTAATAATAGTGAATGTGGTTAGTAAATATATACAACTGATAGATTTAACAATCAGCAAAAAAGGAGAATTTATAGATATGGTAAATAAATAACTACATAATAAAACATGGAAACGCTTTATCCCTGCAACTGAAGTGACACTACTACTAATAATAATAGCAAAACAATCAATATCATATTTCTAACATATCACAAACTCACATGAAACACAACAATCCATGTCCGTATATAGTGAATGTATTCATAATAATGGCTTTATCTTTCCAAATAATTAAAGAGAAGATTCAAAAAAGATTCCACAAGATTCTACAAATGTTTAACATGTTTATTGTGTGTGCATGTGTGTGTGGTGTGTGTGTGCATGTGTGTGTGCATGTGTGTGTGTGTGCGTGCATGTGTGTCTGTATGTGTATCTGTGTGTGTATGCATGTGTGTCTATGTATGCATATGTATGTGTGTGTGCATGTGTGTGTATGTGTGTGTGCATGTATGTGTGCATGTGTGTCTATATGTGTATGTGTGTGCATGTGTGTGTATAAATGTGTGTCTATGTATGTGTGTGTGCATATGTGTGTGTGTGTGCATGTGTGTCTATGTGTGTATCTGTGTGTGCATATGTGTGTATGTATGTGTATATGTGTGTATGTGTGTTCGTGTGTGTGTATGTGTGTGTGCATGTATGTGTATGTGTGTGTATGTGCATGTGTGTGTGTATGTGCATGTGTGTGTGTCTATGTATGTGTATGTGTGTGTATGTGTGTGTGCATGTGTGTGTATGTGTGTGTGCAATTGTGTTTATCTGTGTGTGCATGTGTATGTATGTGTGTCTATGTGTATGTATATTTGTGTGCTTGTGTGTTTGTATGTGTGTGTGTGCATGTGTGTGTGTGCGTGCGTGTGTGTGCGTGTGTGCATGTGTGTGTTTATATGTGTGTCTATGTGTATGTGTGTGTATATTTGTATGCTTGTGTGTTTTTATGTGTGTGTGCATATGTGTGTGTGTGCTTGTGTGTTTGTATGTGTGTGTGTGGCATGTGTGTGTGTCTATGTGTGTATCTATGTGTGCATGTGTGTGTGTGTGTCTATGTGTGTATCTATGTGTGCATGTGTGTGTATGTGAGTATGTATGTGTGTGTATATATGTGTGAGCATGTGTGTGTGTGTGTGTGTATGTAAGAGGAAAAATCTGTGAGGATAAACCCATCCACCATCCCACGTCACAGTATAGTAGAGGTGTTCTCTGGTTGAGTGATTTTATTTTATTGGATATGGAACCTACTTTCCTGTGTACAATTAATCTCGGTGGCACACAGTGACTGCACACAACACAATCCACCATAGGAATAGAAATGACTATATGACACCCGTCATCCCATGTATACATATATATTTACATCCACACAGTGACCCGGGGGATACACAGACGTATAATTTGGGAATATGTATTATCGGAGAGATGTCAGGGAGATAATGTGTTTTCAATAACAGAGGAGCGGGCAGGGGCTCATTCACACCTCGCTCTGGTTTGTGATGAATTGTTAAATGTATCATTCAATATTATAACAAGTAATGCGTGTCCCCCCCCCCCCGATACATAGCCGCCCCCATCACTATGTGTCCAGTAAGGATTGATACCCCCTCTCTCTCCGCCGCTCGGCACTCAGGCCTTCGCTCATGTTGGAAGCTTTTGTCTAATTTCTGCTGGATTTTAGCCCCGAGGTGTTTTTGATTTATTCAGGAGCGAAACGGTTAAAAGAATCAGATACATCGCACGCGGCTCGGTGGGAAAAGACTACTTTTAATTGCATTTATTTTTATAGGCTGCAATAGAAAGTGGTCAATACTAACATTGAAAAAGAAAAAATAATAATATATATATAATATATCAATAATATATATATATATATATAATAAAATATAATAAATATAATAAAATCTAAAAATAGAAAATATAATAAAAAATATAAAGAAAAATATATAATAAAAATATAATAAAGTATAATATAGTAAATAATAATAAATATAATAAATATAATATAATAAAATATAATATAATAAAATATAAAAATATAATGAAAAATATATAAAAGATATATAATAAAAATATAATAAAGTATAATATAGTAAATAATAATAAAAATATAATAAATATAATATAATAAAATATAATATAAAAAATATAATCAAATCTAAAAATATAATAAAAAATATATAATAAAATATATATAATAAAGTATAATATAGTAAATATTATATAATAATAAAATAAAACTAAAATATATCATATAATAAAATATAATATAATAAATATAATAATATAAAAATATAATGAAAAATATGTAATAAAAATATAATAAAATATAATATAGTAAATATAATAATATAATAAAAAAAACAAATAGAATAAAATATTATATATTTATTTAATATTTATTAATTATTGTTATTTTTTTTTTCAATAAAATTAGAAGAGAAGATGACGACTTTTAGGATTTTCCTATGCAAATTTGCAGAAAATCTGTTGCATTTGGGATTTTATGAAGTTTCTTGCACTTTTTGCAAAATATATCCACAGTGGATATTGTATAGATATTATGCAATTATAGGTGCGGATTGTACTTTTTGCAATGTAAAGTGCAGCTCCCACCCCTGTCCCCCACCACTCGTGGTAAGAGCCACTATGCCGGTGCATCTTCTTCGCTGTCGGAAGTCCTCAGTGAAAATTATATGTGGGGAGTAATATTTTTTATATCTATCTTTATTAAAAAAAATGGTAACAATGACAGGAAAAAAGAATTCTATATAAGTTGTAGAAGTTTTTTAAAAAAAGTATATTTGCACAATGATAGTAATAATAATAATAATAGTAAATAATAATAATAATAATCATAATAATAATAATAAAGTACAGGAATACCATTTATTTTACACTTTTTTACCATAAATAAAAGAAAATTGAATAAGTGAAAAAGAGACAATGATCAAAATGGTGAATTCTATATAAGTTGTAACAGTTTAAAGAAGTACTGTATATTTGCGCATAATAATAATAATAATAATAATAATAATAATAATAGTAAAGTAATAACATATTTTAATCATAAATAATATATGGTTTATAATAATAATAAGAATAATGATAATAATGATAATTAAACATAAAGTAATAATAAAACTTTTATTTTTTAGCATAAATAATATATGGTTTATAATAATAATAATAATAATAATAATAATAATAATTAAAAGTTAAGTAATAAAACTTTTATTTTTTTAGCATAAATAATATATGGTTTATGCTAATAATAATAATGATAATTAAAAGTAAAGTAATAATAAAACTTTTATTTTTTATCATAAATAAAACAAATATGAACGGATGGATTATAAATGAAAAAAAAGATGTTTAAAGAGAATGATGAAAATGGCAAATTAGGTAAAAGTTGTAAAAGTTTTTAAAAAGTATATTTAAATAATAAGAATAAAAATAATAATGTAATAACATTTTATTTCATCACTAATAAAGTAAGTTTTAAAAGTTTAAAAAACTGTCCCTGAAGGGAGAGGTGAGAGCTGAGGAGCAGATATGATTTTATTGATTTAGAAGTGATCTATAGATCCTAGAACTGCAGTGTACGGCTCTGCTCCATCATGTAGGAGTTGTATGTCCCCAGAGCCAAATGAGATTTCCTACTCTGCACTGATGAGGGACAACAGGTTAGTGTGGTGCCCCACCGGGTAAGCCGCCACCAGAGGTACTGCATTCCCGAGGTTAGGGAGTGTAGTGCCCCTGTTCTCCAGGTTCTGGGATGATGTGGCTGAGCCCAAAACACAGACAAACAGCACAAAAACACGTAGGCCCTGGAACAATGGGAGGACCCTGAGGGAGGACCTAGGACACAAAAAAGGGAGAGCAGTTCTAGGGAGAGTGACCTAATGGCGCCCGGGACACAAATAAGCACTCAAGGCTGTCTGTAGTTGAGCTCTGTGCTTCGGAGAGCGTTCAGAGCCTGAGGGGCAGAGCAACGACATGCTCGCCTCAGAAGAGAACTACCCCTTATAGTGCTCAGAGAGAGAACGTAGACCCACGACAGGGAGAACGTAGACCCACCAGAGACAGACCACCTAGTGAGAAAGAGAGAGGGCATCAACCAAGGCTCAGTAACACTAACCCGGTCCTGGAGAAAAAGCTGAACCGGAACCTGGCAAGGGACGTACCCCGCGACCATGTTGAAACACCAAGTAAAAGTAATGGAGCTGCAGCTGTGGTGTGTGTGTGACTTTCTTGAGCGGCGACCACCGGCTGCAGAGGCTGCATGAAACACCGGGGTATCGACGTTCCATGGAACATCTTCCAAGGCACAGACTGACTCCTCCATTCCACTGCCCTGGGTACTGTGCTCCGCCTGCTGGGAGCAAAACCATCCAAGCTGCCGGTCACCATTCCCAGAGGTTCTGAAGCAGTGGTGGCCACCCTGGCCGCATACCGCAGGTGGTGTCATGAATACCCCTTATCCCCTCAGACCTTCCCTGTCATCATTCCCCGTTTATTTTAAATGACACTGCCAGGGTCATGTGACCGGGTCTTCGCCCCCATGACAAGAACCGAAAAGTGAAGAAGAGAGAATATCTAGTAACTGCCTGGTTTCCGAGTCTACTCCGGCCCTATAGTGGGCGTGTCAAGCTGGTGTCACGAACAGGATGCGAGCAGCTCACAGAGAATGGTTCTTGTGTGCCTTAAAGAACTGTTAAGAACTGTGTAAGAACTAGCTCACAAAAATGCCAGTGGGAGAAGAGCAAGCGCCACATGCAGGTCAGGGGTGTGTCTAGGCCCTCGTCGTGGGAAGGACCTTGGAGAAGGCTCAAAATAGCAGACCTGCCCAGAGTACTAAAGGAAAGCCAAGGGGGCCTGCTACTGAGAGTTGTTGACCCCACCTAGAGGAAGAAGTGAGGCCTGAAGGGTGAGGGTTTGGAGAGCTGAAAGAAGATCTGCGTAGTCCGAGCAGCAAGGAGGCATCATAACGGACAACGGTTTTGGCACCCTGACGGTCAGACAAGAATGTGAAAGAGCTCCCTATGCAGATAGGGAGGCTGCAAACTGGGTGTGGTTTACTGGTCCTGAGGACTTTGAGGAGGCTATGAGTGAACTGAGCCACCTATTGAACGCTGTGCCGTTGTGGGCCGTGAATGCTTGGAGATGGTCCCGGCTGCAGAAAGAAGCCCTACAAGCTCTGGTGCTAGAGCCTCCAGAACCACCAACAGTTGCACCAGTGGAAGAGCTTACCACAGCAGTGCCAGAGCAAGAACCGGCAGCAGCGCTAGTACTGGAGTCGCCAATCCTGAACCAGCCGGTAATGCCTGAACTGACTGAGGAGCCACTCGCTGCTACGCCCGAACCACCAGAGTCAGCACCGCCACCAGAGACCAAGGATGATGCCAACGAGTTGCACAGCAGTGAGGGCTCGGCAGAGATCTTAGGAACTGAAGGCGGTTGGGCGCATTGGGCCTCCCACGAGAGCTTAGTGGGAGGGAGCCCAGTTGCGGCCCAGGCGGGTAACCAAGTTCGAGACAGGCAAGACGACGGCTACTGGGCACGAAGGCAGGCAGAGGAAGAAGTGGAGTGACGGCAGCACAGACACCGTTGGCAGCCACAGGAGGAGGCCAACTTGGAGAAGAGGTGCATGACACAGACTTTGGTTCCGAACCCGGCGGAGCGGCGCCGTGTAGTAGTGGTGGACTTTCATCTCCGTACAGGTTGAGGGTTCATTAAGGAGTATGGACTGGAGCAGGAGATGTTCGTCAGCTGGCGAGTCCTATCTCCAGAAGGAACACCCCGGTCGAGACCTCTGAGGTTGACTCCACTCAATGCATGGGACGGCAGGGCTGATATGCCTTGCACGTATACAAGATCTTGCAACCTTGAGCCCCACACGCAGTGCCGGATGAACTTTCCAAAAGAGAGGACGATTTGCGGGCAATCGGCCTCAATCCTTAAAGTAAGACCGTAAAAGTTGTTGCAAATAATAGTTAGTGTGTTCTTGTGTGTAAATAATGTGAAAAAAATGGCTAGTTAGGTAGGTAGAATGTAAATTATAGTGTGTACATATTTTACTCGCCATGGACATTGTACAGTTGGGCAGAGGACATTGACCAGAACTTGTTTTGAGCACTGGTAAGGGTAATTCTTATGAAACTGTAGACTTGTTCTTTTTCTGAATGAGCACTTTTAATTTTTATTACTTTTGAAAGCTTTTGTATTTTTTATACGACTGTTTCGTAATGTTTAAGAACCCGTGCCTCCCGAAAGGGAAAAAAACGCTGAATAATTGTTATTGTTGTTGCTGATATGCATAAAGAAAACCAAAATTTTGTAAGTGTCTGAGGTAACGGGTTGGTCGGGGACGAGCTTATACTGCCAAGGGGGAATGTGGCTCCCCACTGGGTAAGCCGTCACCAGAGGTACTGCATTCCCGTGGTTAGGTAGTGTAGTGCTCCTGTTCTCCAGGTTCTGGGATGGTGTGGCTTAGCCCAAAACACACTCAAACATCACACAAACAGCACACAAACATGTAAGCCCTGGAAAAATGGGAGGACCCTGAGGGAGGACCTAGGACACAAAAAAGGGAAACAGAAAAGTGTTAGACAGAACAGTGTGGTAGAGGAGTAGAGCGGAGGAAACAGCAACAGGAGAGTGCAGAGCCGGTGTGGTGCCAGCAAAGGCCAAAAAGGTTGAAAGAGAGAAGAGCCCTAGGTTTGCGGAAGAGACACTGATTCCCCACACGCCCAAATCTGCCGAGACAGAGGGGTTGGTGGACGACACAGGAACCTGGCCCTGATCACAGTGCAGATACTTCAAGCCCGAACTGTAAATCCGGAGGCCCCTGACTTCTAATGGGGGCTCTGTTCGAACACCCGACACATCTTGAGGAAGGCGGCTGAGCTAAAGAGCAGTGCCCGGGAGAGTTACCCAATGGAGCCCAGGACACAAATAAGCACTTGACACTGTTGGTACTTGAGCTCTGTGCTTCAGAGTGCATTGAGAGTCTGAGGGGCAGAGCAATGACATGCTCGCCTTAGAAGAGAACTACCCCTTATAGCGCTGAAAGAGAGAATGTAGACCCACCAGAGGGAGAACGTAGACCCACCAGAGACAGACCACCTAGTGAGAAAGAGACAGGGCACCAACCAAGGCTCAGTAACACTAACCCGGTCCTGGAGAAAGTGCTGAACCGCAGCCTTGCAAGGAACATACTCTGCGGCCGTGTTGATACACCAAGTATAAGTAACGGAACTGCAGCTGGGGTGTGTGACTTTCTTGAGCGGCGACCACCGGCTGCGGAGGGCGCATGAAACACCGGTGTATCGATGTTCCATGGAACATCTGCCAAGGCACAGACTGACTCCTCCATTCCGCTGCCCTGGGGACCGCGCTCCGCCTGCGGGGAGTGAAACCATTAATGCTGCCGGTTACCGTCCCCAGAGGTTCTGAAGCAGCAGCAACCGAGAAATGAAGAAGAGAGAACATCTATTAACTGCTCGATTCCCGAGTCTTCCCCGACCCTGGAGTGGGCGTGTTACTAGGACACGTGTCTGTAGAAGGATCGGCTTCTTTCCTCAGTCATGTGGCAAGACTCTTAAGGGGTCGATATTGAATTTTAAGATTACTACATCCATCTTCTTTCCGAAGAGACTATTTGCTTATTTGTAAAATTTGTTCACCTATATAATGCATTTTGCGCTATTTCTGTCATTGTTATTTTGGCCTCGTCGGACGGGTCTTCGTCATTTTCCCTGTTTCAGCCATATTCATAATTTACAACATTTTTCAGATGTGGCCCAAAAAGTTAAACTTAGGCATAAAAAGGAGTAACATTTCTTGATAGATATGTTAACATGCGACAAATTGATTCACATTGTGCAAGATTTTGACAAAATTGGTGCAAATAATGGCACCGTAGCCACAGGGAAATTTGACTTAATAAAAACGCTTGTGATAATTTCATACCTCCTGCACCTGACATGATCAACTGTGCCCTCATACCTCCTGCACCTGCCAGAACCAGCTGTGCCCTCATACCTCCTGCACCTGACATAATCAACTGTGCCCTCATACCTGCTGCACCTGACAGAACCAGCTGTGCCCTCATACCTCCTGCACCTGACAGAACCAGCTGTGCCCTCATACCTCCTGCACCTGACAGAACCAGCTGTGCCCTCATACCTCCTGCACCTGACAGAACCAGCTGTGCCCTCATACCTCCTGCACCTGACATAATCAACTGTGCCCTCATACCTCCTGCACCTGCCAGAACCAGCTGTGCCCTCATACCTCCTGCACCTGCCAGAACCAGCTGTGCCCTCATTACTCCTGCACCTGCCAGAACCAGCTGTGCCCTCATACCTGCTGCACCTGACAGAACCAGCTGTGCCCTCATACCTGCTGCACCTGACAGAACCAGCTGTGCCCTCATACCTCCTGCACCTGCCAGAACCAGCTGTGCCCTCATACCTCCTGCACCTGACAGAACCAGCTGTGCCCTCATACCTCCTGCACCTGACAGAACCAGCTGTGCCCTCATACCTGCTGCACCTGACAGAACCAGCTGTGCCCTCATACCTGCTGCACCTGACAGAACCAGCTGTGCCCTCATACCTCCTACACCTGACAGAACCAGCTGTGCCCTCATACCTCCTGCACCTGACAGAACCAGCTGTGCCCTCATACCTGCTGCACCTGACAGAACCAGCTGTGCCCTCATACCTGCTGCACCTGACAGAACCAGCTGTGCCCTCATACCTGCTGCACCTGACAGAACCAGCTGTGCCCTCATACCTGCTGCACCTGACAGAACCAGCTGTGCCCTCATACCTCCTGCACCTGCCAGAACCAGCTGAGCCCTCATACCTGATGCACCTGCCAGAACCAGCTGAGCCCTCATACCTGCTGCACCTGACAGAACCAGCTGTGCCCTCATACCTGCTGCACCTGACAGAACCAGCTGTGCCCTCATACCTGCTGCACCTGACAGAACCAGCTGTGCCCTCATACCTGCTGCACCTGACAGAACCAGCTGTGCCCTCATACCTGCTGCACCTGACAGAACCAGCTGTGCCCTCATACCTGCTGCACCTGACAGAACCAGCTGTGCCCTCATACCTCCTGCACCTGACAGAACCAGCTGTGCCCTCATACCTGCTGCACCTGACAGAACCAGCTGTGCCCTCATACCTGCTGCACCTGACAGAACCAGCTGTGCCCTCATACCTGCTGCACCTGACAGAACCAGCTGTGCCCTCATACCTGCTGCACCTGACAGAACCAGCTGTGCCCTCATACCTCCTGCACCTGACAGAACCAGCTGTGCCCTCATACCTGCTGCACCTGCCAGAACCAGCTGTGCCCTCATACCTCCTGCACCTGACAGAACCAGCTGTGCCCTCATACCTGCTGCACCTGACAGAACCAGCTGTGCCCTCATACCTGATACACCTGCCAGAACCAGCTGTGCCCTCATACCTGCTGCACCTGACAGAACCAGCTGTGCCCTCATACCTCCTGCACCTGACAGAACCAGCTGTGCCCTCATACCTGATGCACCTGCCAGAACCAGCTGTGCCCTCATACCTGATGCACCTGCCAGAACTAGCTGTGCCCTCATACCTGCTGCACCTGACAGAACCAGCTGTGCCCTCATACCTCCTGCACCTGACAGAACCAGCTGTGCCCTCATATCTCCTGCACCTGACAGAACCAGCTGTGCCCTCATACCTGATGCACCTGCCAGAACCAGCTGTGCCCTCATACCTGCTGCACCTGACAGAACCAGCTGTGCCCTCATACCTGCTGCACCTGACAGAACCAGCTGTGCCCTCATACCTGATGCACCTGCCAGAACCAGCTGTGCCATCATACCTGATGCACCTGCCAGAATCAGATGAGCCATCATGCCTACTGCACCTGCCAGAACCAGCTGTGCCCTCATACCTGCTGCACCTGCCAGAACCAGCTGTGCCCTCATACCTGATGCACCTGCCAGAACCAGCTGTGCCATCATACCTGATGCACCTGCCAGAATCAGATGAGCCATCATGCCTACTGCACCTCTCTCAGCCTGCCATGCTGCCATTCCATTCCTGCCAACATCATTTGTCCAGTCTCTACCTGACTGCACTAGAGGCTACTCCTGCCTGCAGCAATGCCCGTGCCTGCTTCCCCGACCCTAGGGCCAGCTGTTGAGGTACCAAGATCCCCCCGAGTTGAACCTCATGGCTACCTTCCAGCACAAGCCTAACTTCACCATTAGAGGAACTAATGAAGACGAGGTAGACGGTTAGTTATGCCCCTCCCGGCTGAGATCGAGACCGCAGCCTAATGGGTCCATTCCACCACGCCACATAATGTCTGTGATCAGCAGAAACATCTACTAGAATACAGATGAAAAGGTTGAAAATTCACTGGATCAGTTAACATATATTCAATATCCATCACCAAAGTGTATCCGGTCACTGAGAATTATATGGGTCCAAATCATCTTCCACATCAATGTTTTCACATTATCCAGTAAGGAGGTAGATATTAATTTGGCTGGTGATGTGTCGTCAGGGTCTCTGTAACCACACTTTACTTAACACCTAAGGGTCCTTTCACATCAGTTTTTCGTTGAATGCAGCAGATCCGGCAGATTTACCGCATCTGCCGGATCTGCCGCCTATCGGCCGACTTGCGGTGCTCCTGCGGTAAGCCCCCATTCATTCTCTATGGGGCTTGCGGCAGGGGCGGCAAGTGCGGTTTTGCTGCGATCTGGCAAATCCGGCAGTTGGGGCAGGGCAACAAAAACGCGGTTAGCTGCATTTTTTTTCTCGGCCACAGTGCTGGATTGTAGTAAAAACCGCACTTGCTGCACCTGCCGCAAGCCCCATAGAGAATGAATGGGTGCTTACCGCAGGTGTACTGCAAGTCGGCCGACAGGCGGCAGGTCCGGCAGATGCAGTAAATCTGGCAGATCTGCCGCATTCAGCGAAATACACTGATGTGAAAGGACCCTTCGGCATTTCTGTCATGGATATTCGTTATGTGTTCACAGATACACTCATCCTTTGTGAAATCTGGCAAAATGTTATGTCAACAATCTCCCATGTTCTCCTCATTGGCTCCATTGTGAAGCTATACCTTAACCTCTACTTCATGATGTCTTCAACGGTCTATAGATTCATAAATAGTAAAATTGGGCAGTAAGGTAGAAGGAGGTTGTAGGTCAGTACTATCCTGGAGGGCCAGTGCCAAATGACCCTCCCCACTACCTGGTATCCAATCACATTTCCTGACGATCTGTCACGCCAGAGTGAGAAGACGCCCAGTGTGCGGTGAAAAAGAAGGAAATACAGGGAAAAGAGGACCCTGATGATAGGGATGGGTGACCACAGACACTGACTTGAGGCTGAAACCTGCATTCCCTATCATCCATAGACAGGTCCTTCCCCTTATACACGATGACATGCCTAGGCCCTGGCTGACTCTGGGCTAGCCCTGATTATTGAGTAGAGCAGCATGACACTAGTCTTACTACCATGATAAGATAATACTGGTTGAGCAATAAACAAGCGTCCACCGCTCCACCGCTTCTACAAGGACAACCTCTTCTGAGAGGTCAGCATAGATTAACTATAACTGGCCCATAGGAGAGTAAGGAGTGAGTTTTAATAATGAAGGGGAGTGGCAGCAAGGACCAGCAGCTGAGATTAGAGTTGTATGGAATCACAGCAGGATCGAAAAGGAACTCAACTCCTTCAACACCAAATGAAAATGAATCAGCTCCACTCATTTAATCGCCAAGCGGATTCCAATGAGGACCTGCGATCTGCTAATCGCTGAGACCTTCCAATTCCAGACACCGCAGAGGTCTCAGCCAGACTGGAAACACTTTCATCATACGTGTACAGCAGAAGTCAAGAGGATTTGGATGAAGTAGGCTTATGATCTGAACCTGCTTCATACCCAGGGGAGTCAGTTGTTGTATACAGCAGACATCATGCTTGTAACTCAGACTATTTAAAGGGGTTGTCCAGTCTAAAATTGATAATTTTGCAGTTACTCTATGTGAATGCAGACTTCTCAATCCTCCCAGCGCTTGCACTGTGCTCTGCAAGGATTTACCATGTTGTAAGATGAGAATGGACTGTAGTTGTGTGGTATTCATTTTCCTAACAACAACACAGCTAGCGAACATGGCCTCACTCAATTCAAGAATATGGACGGACGTGTCCGACTAGTGGGCGCGGACTCACTCAATACAAGTGTATGGAGCATGCATGTCCAATTAGTGGGAGTGGCCATCATACACTTGTATTGAGCGAGACCGCACCCACTAGTCGGGGGCTCTGGCCGGGATCATGCATACCGCATAACTGCAGTCCATATCCTGTGTAGAAACCATTCTACAGATGTATCAGTTGAGACAAGAGTTAGCACTGATGCCGTTCCCAATAGGGATCATGGCATCAAAATGGTTGGACCGGTTGGCGTGACTCTATTCTTTGGGCCCCCACTCTCCAATTGCAGGAACCCAATAGCAGTCGTTGGCCCATCCAGCACCCGGATTTCTATGGAAGCACCTCAATATCAGACTATTAAATTAGACAGGCTAGAACAGGCAGAGCTATGACTATCTTACTGTATAATGATCCAAGAAATGAGACGTCCTGAAAACTGAGCAAATACGAGATTGAGAATCCACCCACACCACCTGCCACCGCTGCAAGCACAACGCTTATTATCAGGATTTCATTGGATGATTCCCTCGAGTTTCCTACTTAATTTGAATTACTTCTCCTTCTATTCTTCTCATTAATTGTTATTACTACATTACTTAACACTGATGAACACAAGTATGAAACCGCTATATTTATAAGAGTTAGTGATGAACGAGTAGTCAAATACTCGGAATCGCTAAACTCGAACTGAGCAGATTGGACAACAATTATGAAGCTAGGACTACTAGCACAGTGATTGCAGTGCCCAATGTGCAGACATAGCCATAGTGTCTCCAAAAATTAGCCCAAGGGGCTCATCACAAGTGCCTCCGATGGGAAATATCAATTGACGGAACATTGTTTTTAGCTTATTGACCATGAGGTACATGTGGCAGAAGCAGGAGTTGAAAGCATGTGTAAGAAGAAGAAAAGGGCTTTGTATGGGAAGGGATGGATGTGATCATCAGTTGCCTAAAATAACATTTTGGGTGACTTTAGGTTGGGATGCTGTCATCTGAAAGGCTTAAATACTCTTGTGAAATCCAGTCCTTGTTACATTTTATTAGAGTCAGCCTGTCTGCACTCTCTGTATTCAGCCGTGTGCGTGTATCTGTGATGATTGCCCCAGCGGCACTGAAAACATGCTCCGACATCACACTAGCAGCAGGGCAGGCCAGCACCTCCAAGGCATATAAGTAGAGGTCTGGCCAACTATGCAGCTTAGATGCCCAGTAATTAAACGGAACAGAAATGTCAGGAAGGACGCAGGTATGGTCTCTTAGATAGATGTTGACCATCTTATACAACTTCTTCCTCCTTGACATTGTTACCGGTCCAGCTAGCCCTTGCTAGGTTTATTGAAGATGGCCCAGTTTGAGGACATTTACCACCACCTCTTTTGGACCTGCTGGGCATGTCTCTCCCCATTAATGCATGCTATTGCACCGAGCTGGTACCTCTGCAAGCAGCGGTGTCTGAGGGTGATGTTGCCATCAAATGATCAACAACGGCCCTCTTGAAGGATGCTATTGTGAAACCCCTTGGTGACTGCAACAGTAGCAAAGGAAATTTGTCCTTGTACTGTGGGTCTAGAAAGTTGGACAACCATTATAGGTTGCTGATGAAAATGTGGATCACGCAAGGATCTAGGCACAGTCAGTTAGATATGAAGTGTGCCAAATGTGCCAAGCTGGAAAGAGGCAAATGTTCTGTGACCCTCAGAAGGAGGAACAATACCCATGCTCACCTCACACTGACTCTCCTTCACCTCCTCCTCTCCAGCTGGGGTTGGGAGTCCCCTGTGTAGCATGAGGGGTCCCCTCGGTACCACTGAAAAAGAAGTCCTCTCCCTCCTTATCTTCCTCATCATCTTCATCCCCCAATCTTGCCTGATGAGATTGGCTGGGCTGGGTAGGATCACCCATTGTGAAATCTTGCTCCACACCCAGCTGCTGTGCACTCAAAGATTCCATTTTTAAATTATGCAGTGATTCTTTCAGCAGACATAGCATAGGGATGGTTACGCTAATAATAGCCTGATCACCGCTCACAAGCTTGGTGCAGTACTCAAAGTTATTAAGCACCTCACAAATGTCAGCGATCCATACCCACTCGACAGTTGTTATTTGTCTTGGCTGAGTCTCAGTCTGACGGGCATGTATGGCGCCCCTATGGCTAGGCACCACAGGGAGGTACTGCACCCTGAATAACAGGTGTAGTGCCTCCGTAGCTGTAGGTTTGGGGTATAACTTATGGAGTCTGTACTAACACACAACACTAGGCCCCTTAGGAAGGTGCTGGGAAGGCAGCCAGTGAGGACGTGCCTGACCGGGCTGCTGACAAGAGGGCACCTCTCTCCAAGTGGGGGACCCAGAACAGTGGGAGATGATCCAGAACCGGTTGGAGCCAGCTGGAAAACATCTGGGGTCAACACCGGCAACACGGAAGCCGAGGCGGTCAGTGGTCTACCCCTGACCATAAACCGACGAGGTACAGGACCAATCCATGGAAGCCGTAGCACCACAGAATAGTAACTCCTCCTCGTCCCATAATCATCCCAAGACACCGATAGGTACCGGACCGGATTCCGGTGCCGCGAGGGTCCAAGTTCCACAAATCCGTCCGTACCGGTAAAGGGACAAACCGCACCTATCCGTAACAGGCCAGGGGATCAGCGAGGAAGCTCTGCCTAAGGGTGGGAAAGAGAGAGTAGAAAAGGACTGAGACCCGAAAGCCAGTAGGAAGGAAACATCCACAGACTCCATGAGGGCACCTTGAACCTGCAGCTTCCTCCCTATTTTACCAGACTGTACTGTGCACTATAACATCTGCTGGTACCAGTAAAAGACGTTGGAGTTGAATCGGTGTCTGTTATTCCTTCCCGCCGGCGCTCAGAGGTCCTCAGCACCATTGGAGAAGTAAGAACAACTACTCCCCTCATCCATCATCGCTGCCCTGAGGTAAGCTCCACCTGTGGGGAGCTGTACTACACTAAACTGCATCCCATCTCCTCAGCGCTGGTATCATCGTTACCTGGATCCACAGGTGGCGTCATGACCTTTCCCTAAATCCCCCTTCCCTCCCTAACAATGAGAGCCAGGGCACGGAACCGGGAAACCGACCACCCGTGATTTCACTTTACAGCCACGAACCCATCCCGGTACCCGAGTACCCCTCTCTCTGTGCTCATCACATGTTTAAGCTGGTATTCAGCAAGTGCCCTCTGCTGCTCACATATCCTTGCCAACATATGGTATGTTGAATTCCACCATGTTGGCAGTTCGCAAATGAGTCTTTGGTTTGGCAAATTAAATTGCTTTTGAAGCGCTGCAAGACTGGCAACAACGGTTGAGAAAATGGTTGCAAATACGGCGCACCTTCTCAAGTAAGTACAGCAATTGAGGGTATCTTTTTATACATTTCTACACCACTAGGTTCAGCACGTGAGCCATGCATGGCACGTGTACCAGCTTCCTGAGCTTTAAAGCCTCTACCAGGTTACACCCATTATCGCAGACAACCAGACCGGGTTGGAGTTGCAGTGGGGAGAGCCACTGATCAGTCTGTTGTTGTATTCCTTACCACAGCTCTGCTGCAGTCTGTGGTGTTTTACCTAAGCAGATCAGCTTCAGTAGAGCGTGTTGCCGCTTTGCCGATACACTACTGCACAGCTCCCAACTTGGGAGTGATGTGGACGGTAATTCAGCATAGGATGACAAGGAGGAGGAGGACGAAGAGGGGAGACAGGAGATATATAATGAGGCGGAAACCCTGATTGAGGTTGGGCCCGCTATTCGTAGTGTGGGTAAGATATGTGATTGTCGAATTTGAGACTTTGTCCCACCCTCCACTACGTTGAGCAAGTGTGCCGTGACAGATGTATTGTCCCTGTCCACGTGTCTGTTGTAAGGTGGACCTTCCCGATTACCGCGTTGGTGAGAACACGGACGTGCTGGTGTAACGCGGGGACGGCACATTTGGAAAAATAGTGTCAGCTGGGCAGCCACAGCCAACAGATCGCAGAATGACTGTGTCCCCACAAGCCTAAATGGCCACATCTCCACAGATAGCAACTTAGCAATGTGTGCATTCAGTATTTGTGCTTGTGAGTGCATGGCTTGGTATTTACGCCTCCTTTCATATATCTGGGGTAAGGACAACTGGATGCTTGGCTGGGACAAACAAGTGGATGAGCTTGTTGTGTCCTGCATCTGTGCAACCGCAGCTTGTGAGTAAGAGGTATAATCACCTGCTTCCTGCCCAGCAGATTGGGAAGGACCGACCACAGGCGACATGGCAGTGGTTTGACCCGCAGACACTGTTGTTTTGCCTACCGACTAGGATGCTTGGCTGCCATGTGTTTTTGCATACTGGTGGTGGTTTGGTTGCCTTTGCCCTGTCCCCTGCTCAGCTTCGTATGGCAGATGCTACAGATGACATTTGGTTCAGAAGGACCATCTGAAAAAAATTTCCAGACAGCGGCTGAATGCACCCTTGTCTTGACTTGGGCACAGAGGGATTACTCTGGGCAACAGTTGACACACTTCGCACTCTGCTCAAACCAGTGGCCCTTGGTGCCTCTGTTGGTGCTACATATCCACCTTCTTCCTCTGTGCTGCTGTGCTTGCTATGCGTGCCAGCGGTGCAGGTCGGATCGGTGGTCATCCATGCTCCTTCCGTATTGATATTGTCGGCTGGCCAGATGGCAGCTGTATGTCATCACCATTAGCCTCCACCTCTTCATCCGATATATCACATGGATGAAAGTGGCTTTTTTCTGGCCGTGGGTTTTCAAATATTTGGCCATGAACAGATGACACCTCCTCATGTTCCTCTTCAATGTCGAGCTGAGATGCCAGAGGCAACTAAAGGATTTGGACCAAACAGATCCTTGGAGTGGCCAAGGTTGGGGTCAAATGTTTCCTGTGAGTCCTACCGGAGTGATGAACTTGGAACAGGTTGAGAATAGGATGACCCAGTGCTCTCTGTATGGACAGGAGGCTGTGTGGTCGTGGATGATTGGGTGCTGCTAGAAAATTTTTTGGAGGCCTTCTTAGCCATCCAAGACTATCTGCTCTTGCTCTTCTGGCTTTCACACCCATTTACATTCCAGATCAAGAAATTGCACCAAAAACATAGATGCATCAACCTTGTTCTGTCCCCATGTCCACGTCCGTATCCCTTTCCCCTCACAACCAGGGGTGCACCAAGCCCCACTGCCGCCTGAGCTGCGGCAGTGATTAACGGGGGGGTGGGGTGCTGGTGGAGCCCAGCGCTGCCGCCCCTTCTACATTGCTCCTCCGTTGGGTCGCCGCTTACCTGCGGTGAGTGGGGTGAGCGGCCGGCGCCATGACAGGGGGAGGCTGTGTGCATGAGACGCCGCCCCCTTCTGCACTGCCGCTCCCCCTGCCTCTTGCCGCCTGAATGACAGGGCTCACACTGTCCAATGGACGGTGCGGCCCTGCTCACAACAGCCTTTCTAGGAATTAGTTTTTTTTTTCTGACATAGCTGTAGCTGTTCAGATGCAGATATTGGGGAACAAGGAGCAGTAAGTGCTTTGTGGAAGGTAGCACTACAGCCTAGTATTGCTTTGTGTTTTACACACAGCACTGCAACGGCACCAAAAAAATTGCCCTGAGATATAAGGCGTTATATTACGCAAAACCAGTCACCACACAAGACTGCGTGTCACAGTGTGTGCTATTCGGTGTGAACACAGCAGTGCAACAGCACAAAAATTGTCCTGCTGGGATAAATGTGACCCCAAAAATAACTGGGGAAACTGTCACTACTCCCTGACCTT
Source organism: Allobates femoralis (assembly GCA_033576535.1). Taxonomy (NCBI): domain Eukaryota; kingdom Metazoa; phylum Chordata; class Amphibia; order Anura; family Aromobatidae; genus Allobates; species Allobates femoralis. The sequence goes on from JARQOC010000001.1 coordinate 10,020,207, forward strand.
ATACTTCCAGCTCTGAGAAGAGCTGAAATATTGCTGACTGTACTACGTGGTGCTGTAACGCTCCTGCCTGTCTCCATGCTCTACAGTCACCTAGTACTACAATTCTGGTAGCTCTTACAAGAGCTTTTGGGTTTTACAGAGGATTTCTGTACGATTTGCACAAGCACAACTCTCCCTAGCAGCTGCTCACACTCTCCCTACACTAGCTGTGTTCTGCATGTAATGTGCAGAAAATGGCGGCAGCGCTTATGTAAAGCCTATGATTCATGTATGACGCTGGGCGGCCAGCCAGTCATAGTAATGCCACACCCAAGAAGGCTGCAGCATTACTATAATTGGCTAATGCTGGGCGGGAGATCTGAATATTGCAAGGTGAGTAGTGAAATATTCGCTATGTTTCGAGTACCGCGAGTACCGCATTACTCGCCGGGTCCTGAATACTTGCGATTATAGTCACACATCCCTAATAATAGTCTATTCACTAAATTATATGTTTATAATACAGAAAAGCAATATTATAGGCTAGGGTCACATGCGGTAAACTTTTCAGATCCTGATCCGGTTTTGAGCTGTTAAAAAGCTCAAAACCGGATCAGGAACCGCTCCCCATAGGAGCCCATTATAGTAACCAGATTGCTCTACATGCAATCCGGTTACCGCTTGCATCCAATTGTGGAAATTATTATTATCTCAATATCTATTGAACTTTAAAATTAACTTTGTTCGTGGGAAAATGTCTTTAAGGTTTGGCAGACCACTACTGAAACACATTGCTGCTCGATCGCAACAATACCGCCAATGAATCCTGGTTCATTATCGTCTGTATGGAAGATCTTATGGCCCCTTTCACGCAGCTACAGGTGACAGGTTTTCCACCGGTAACTTACTGGCTGCAGTGAAATCATGGAGACATAGTTCCATTTGTACACAGCAACAAGATAGAACCATGTCTCCATGATTTCACTGCAGCCAGTAAGTTACCTGTGGAAAACCTGTTACCTGTAGCTGCGTGTAAAGGGGCCATTAGGGCCCCTTTACACGCCACCACTGAAAGGTAGCAACTACCTGGCATTGGGGATATTTATGCCTGTTGCCATGGAATTGCTACGAAATGGCGGCATGTAAATAGGGAAATTCCTTCCTGTGTCAGGACACAGGAAGGAATTTCCCTATTTACACGCCCCATTTCGTAGCAATTTCATGGCAACAGGCATAAATATCCCCAATGCCAGGTAGTTGCTACCTTTCAGTGGTGGCGTGTAAAGGGGCCCTTATGGTACCTTTACACGCCGCTACCGAGAGGTAGAAACCGGCTGGTGTCGGAGACAATTGTACCTTGTACCTTCAACACACCGCGAGGTTGCGGCGTGTAATTCAGGTTGTACCTTCCTGTCCCTTTGGATACCTGTCTTTCAGCCGTGCTGAAAAACAAGCAGGTATAATCCCTATGGTGGCGGCGTGTAATCGAGGCACAGGTACGGTATTTGAAGTCTCTGGGGCGTGCTACAGCGTCATGTATACCCCACCCCATCAGCTATCATTGGTGGGGAGTACTGTGTACCCATTGGCTGTCCCTGTACAGGGCGGCATATTTAACGAGATGACCAGTCACTATACATTTGCTATAACGTCATGTATTAGCCAGCCTTCCTGTGCTGGCTGGCCAATCATGATGTTATTGCATTGTCCAATCACCGTACGAGCGTCGCGTAATACACAACTCTATCACGCCTATGTAGTTACGGCGCTCAATATGTACGCCCATATTCCCTTCTGGTAGCGGCGCGTAAATCAGGGAAGGTGCTCCACAGAAGGTAACTCGCAGCACCCGTCGGCACTTCCGGGGAACGAAAATACCTTCTGTGGAGCACCTTGTGGTGGCGTGTAAATGCGGTATCAGGTACCGTTAGGAACTGTTGAAAATGCGCGCATGCATGTGCGGTGCCTACCTGTTGCTACCTTCGGTAGCGGCGTGTAAAGGTACCATTAGAGTTTTCTGACGGCTACAAAAATATTTGTTGCGTTGAATGTCAGTTACTGTTACTCTTTAAGGATAGGGTCACATTTAGAAGGCAAAATGTGGTTCCAACATCCACTTCCGGATGCGGAAATATCATGTTCCTTCAGACTAATTTTGCCCTCCAAGTGTGTCCCTAAATCTGCATGCGGTAACCGGATTGCTATTTAATGTGGCATCTGGTTGCCAGATGCAGTAGACGTTGTGGTAATAACAAACGTTCTCCGGCTTTCCACCATGGTTTTTGTTGTCCAGGAATTACATCGGTTGAAATCAGATTGTCCCGGATCTGGGACAATCCGGGACCATAGACACCCATTTTAAAATGTGCCGGATTGTCCCGGACCGGGAGAATCCGGGAAAATCCAGTTTTGTCTGATTTTTTTCAAGGGACTACAGGAATCATCCATGATCCTTTTGGTCCCGCAGACTGAAAACGGATTCACCCGGATCCACCCGGACAGCACTAAACCGGATGCCAATACACTTCCATCTGGGTGTATCTGGAGCCATAGGTAAAGATTGCGGCAATACTGCCATTCATGTGTGTAGCGGTACCCGATCCAGTTACCGTACCCGGCTCCACTCACATTGAAATCCAGTTATGGATTAGAAACCTGTCTTATAAACGTTACTTGCATGATCTTTTCTGCACATCGGAAAACCGGATCTGGGAAACACAACGCTGTTGAGGCGATCCGGTTTTTGTACTGCTGCCTATGGGTGTGGATCCGGATCCGGTTTTGGGCATTTTTCATTCTCAAAACCTGATCAGGATATGCAATTGCAACAGCAAATGTGACCCTAGCCTAAGTCGCCTTAATTTCATCCGCAGTTTTGCTTAGTTTATCCTCCACCCAACTCTGTCCATCTTTCAGTCTATGCTCCGCTAAAGACATTTCCATTTGGTGATCTGCTTTATTGACCAGGAGTAATTTTTCTTAGTAATTATGTAACCTTTTTGGCCTACCAAGCATCGCAACCCTATATAAGCTCCCAAGATCATCTTACCTCTCCAGTTGACATACACGATGCTTTCAGTTTTCTGCCCTTTGAGTTTCTTCTTCGAGAAGGTTGATTGAACCAGACACATCCGCCGAGCTTCTCCGCACACTGGAGCAATGTTGCGCTGAAATTATGATCCTACTCAGACACCATAAAGTTGGGTATAATGCAGAACCAAAACTTTTGCAGCACTTGGTATGAAGAAGGGAATGGTCTCTCCAGTTCCTGGTTTCACTCATCAATGTTCTCAGTGTCATCCTTTCCATGAGCCATGGAAATGTTGAGCAAAGCAACAGGACACATACTCACCCAATGATCCATTAAAGCTCCTCCATTGTCATATAGGCAGGAAGAACGTAGGATTTGGGACCTACGTGGCCATGATGGTCTCTCTTACCTGGGAGACTTTTGGCTGGTTCATATCTGTATTGAGACTTCATATGAAACGTGTTTCTTTCCATTGGCAGTTGAGAAGTTAATGCTAGCTAGTTCTTGTCCAGGTGTGGCTACTCTGTGATCACTGGTCACATAGTTCCAGCATCTTTTGCTGGTGATTGAACTTATTCCTGACCAAGCTTCCTGAGGTGGAGGTTCTCTGGAGACCTATCTACTGCTAAGCTGTCTGTGCCATGGAGCAAGACAAGTGTGAAGTTGTGTGTTGTCCCCCTGGTGTCTTCCCATCTGTTGTTTTGTGTAATGCATTGGACATCGTTGGTCCGTGCGCCACCGCACACACGGTAGCCAGACATCCCCTTAGTCCAGTGTAACACTACGCTACCTTCTAGATTCTCGAAACGCCTTTAAACCCAATGGATTCCTCTTAACTTTGGACTGACCGGATCTTATCACCCGTAGAACTGTCCATTCCTAGTGTATTTTGTAAAAATTGTTAAACTGTTAATTGAAGATCCTTATTGATATCTAGCCCCGATTATTTTATAGTCAGTGATCCCCTACACAGTTTTCTTAGGCTGGCTTCACACCACGGTGTGATCCGGTCCGGGGCTGTCCGGGATGACCCTGACAGCCCCGGACCGGATCAGCTCGCAGAACCGGAGGGCCAAATGTTCCCTCCGGTCCTGTGTGCAGCCAGATGCAGCTGCAGCTGCTAATGATTCAGGACCGCGGCTCGCAGGGAGCTAGCATGCAGCCGCCAGTGTCCGGTTCCCGGATCCTCCCAGACTGGGACAATCTGGCCCCATAGGCTCCCATGTTAGGTTCCGGGAGGATCCTGGGAAATCCGGGCGAATCTGGGATCCGGCAAATTGGGGAGATCTTTCTCCCCGGACACAAAAATGTTGCAAGCAACATTTTTGTGACCGGAGAGAATAATCCGAATTCTCCCGGATTCCACCACAGAGATGAAACCGGATGGCAGAGAGCTGCCATCCGGCTCCATCCGGCCCCATAGGCTACTATGGGGCCAAAAACCGGTCCGGGGCTGTCTCCTTTACCCCGGACAGCCCCGGACCGGATCACACCGTGGTGTGAAGCCAGCCTTACTCAATCTATAGAACGATCTAAAGTAAAACTTGACTTGGCTTTCTTCCGTTAACAGTGTCTGTCTATACGTTGTATGGATACTGCACATCAATTCATTCACTTGATTAGGGTGAAGGTGTAACACAACACCAGCCATGTTTTCTAATTCGGTACAAGCTCTTTAAACTACTTTCATTAACAAGAGAACATGTAGTAATATGTAAAAAAGAGGCGACTCGAGTGGTAGAACATCTACAGTCACAGGATCCAAACCTGATCTGGAACGAACAACCCTTCTTGGCTGCCAAAAAGATGTTCCTTGGTACACACCAGTGAATTATTTATGTGGTGTACCGTGTGCTGTGCCACGCCGGACTCCGGCATACCTCAATGTAGCTTTTGATGCCAAGTATCAATTTTTTTTTTTTAATGCCAATTTATTATGCTTAAATAATACAGAGAAATAAGAGTACATTCAGGGGTCACATAAAAAATTAAGGGCCATGAGTTTTATTTTTGTTCCACACTTTCTTTTTTTGTTTTGTGATATTTGTTGACTTTTTTTGCAAAAAGGAAAAAATTAAGCAAGTTGTTCATGAATTTTTAATTTTTTTTAAACTTTTTATCATAAAAGCCGCATGATTTACTGAAATTTTGCACAATTTACGTAAAACATACCAATGTACGGTACATGAAATCTCTCCAGGAGAGGAGTGGTAGGGGGAAGAGAGACTGGAATTAATTTGTACATCAGTAGTGATGGGAGAACCTGCGATGTTCGATGGACCCGACCTGACTTTTGTAAAGTTCGAACCCAAATGTGACTCCAACTTGAGTCCAAACTCGGAACTTCCTGGGTTTACCATGCTAGAATGTATGGGCTGTTTCCAGATTACTCCAACAGCCAATCACAGGCAACCACTCTCAGTGACAGCATCTGTGATTGATTGCTCAGCCTCTCTGTAGGGAAGTTAATGAGCAGCCCCAGAAGTACAGGTGACCGGACGCCGGTAAGTGTGAGCAGACGTTTAATCACTATCTTCTTTCTTTGCACAGCTCCCCACCCCCGAACCGAACCCGAACTGTAACATGGACTTCCTGTCACACTGGGTGCAAGAAGCGTCCGGATATACTGGGACAGGGACGTACGTAGCAATGGTGTCCATCGCATTACACCATACAAGAGATGGGTAGACATCTTGGGGGACTAATACAACAGAGGGCCCTGCTCATAGGGAAGAAGTGATCTCCTTAACTCCCCTGCGGCTGTGCCCTGATCTCCCTACCATCCCTATATTGGTTCTTTCACCCTGTTGCCGAATAGGATACCTAATCCCACGCTGGCACTGATGTTAGCCCTCAATAGGGAGATGGCCAGTGCGAGCACTAGTCGCAACCGCTGCACTAAAATCAACAAAAGGGGAAGGAAAGACAGACAGGGTAATAACAAACAACTTCACACCTGCTGCCACACTCCTTGTCAGTAGACGGCTTGGTAGTAGTCATCTCTACAGAGTAGCACCCTCAACACAGCCAGGCCAGGAATGAAGTTCAATCACCAGCAAGAAATACTGGATCATATGACTATATAAAGGAGATGGGAATGATCACAAAGTAGCCACACCTGGACAAAGAACTAGTTTACTAGCAACAGAAACTGACATTAACTCCTAAACTGCCCAAGGAAAGAAACACGTTTAATATGAAGTCTCCATACAGGAATTAGGTCCCAAACCTGTCAGAAGTCTCCAAAGTAAGAGAGACCCCCGGGGAATCCATGTTTGGGTGTCTGTGCCCGAACACTAGGTGTTTGGCAGGACCTCGAATTTTACATTTCTGATTTGCCCATTCGATTCTCAATCATAATGAAATTAGGAAACACTAAAGATAAGAAAGTTAGGATTTTACCATGTCTGGTACAAAACCCTCTGATGCCGTGTCGCTTCATTCTCCCCTTCACTACTAATCCCAGCGGTGAAGTCACGGCTGTCGTCCTTGTCTCATTTCTAGACTCTCGTTCTTACTCGTTAATCCGTCCTCTAATTATCTCACATTCAGAAAACATATTTCAGTGTTTAGCACAGTGATGTTTATCATAACTAACGATTCATGAAGGGAGCTCATTTAGCAAGATGACACATTTCCTTAACCAGCTCCCGACTCCGTTATTTATTCTATTCCCCATTTAAAATCTGTTAAACCGTCCGACAATCCCGGTGTGATCCACAATCTGGTTACAGCAAGAAGACAGATCATCGCCGAAATTACTCATGTCATTAGGAAGAGATGGAAGCTTAAAAGAATTAGAAAATGGATCAGTGATAGTGTTCTATGGACTAATGATACATAAACTAATCAATAATTGATTTGAATATAATGATCAAAGGCTGCAAACGTCATAGCTTATCTGCATTGTAAAAAGTTGTATTACCCGTGGGCTACAATATAATATATAGTATAATAAAGGAGTATTAAATTATTCAAATTTCCTCTGTGGACATGAAAGCATCTATTTTAATACTGTACACTATAAGCAAAAATATAATAGTAAGTATAGTATATTGTCCTCAGTTACTTCCTGGACTTCTAGGAGCCCTAGCCAGCTCCACTCTCAGGCATGCCTGACTGCCATGTGGTTCAAACAGGACCTTCCTTACATCACCGTCATGTGATATACATAGCCTCACTATATCATGTAGAGGCAGTATTATAGTAGTTATATTCTTGTACATAGGAGCAGTATTATAGTAGTTATATTCTTGTACATAGGAGCAGTATTATAGTAGTTACATTCTTGTACATAGGAGCAGTATTATAGTAGTTATATTCTGTACAATAGGAGCAGTATTATAGTAGTTATATTCTTGTACATAGGAGCATATTATAGTAGTTATATATCTTGTACATAGGAGCAGTATTATAGTAGTTATATTCTTGTACATAGGAGCAGTATTATAGTAGTTATATTCTTGTACATAGGAGCATATTATAGTAGTTATATTCTTGTAATAGGGGCAGTATTATAGTAGTTATATTCTTGTAATATAGGAGCAGTATTATAGTAGTTATATTCTTGTACATAGGAGCAGTATTATAGTAGTTATATCTTGTACTATAGGGCAGTATTATAGTAGTTATATTCTTGTACATAGGGCAGTATTATAGTAGTTATATTCTTGTACATAGAGCAGTATTATAGTAGTTATATTCTTGTACATAGAGCAGTATTATAGTAGTTATATTCTTGTACATAGGAGCAGTATTATAGTAGTTATATTCTTGTACATAGGAGCAGTATTATAGTAGTTATATTCTTGTACATAGAGCAGTATTATAGTAGTTATATTCTTGTAATAGGGCAGTATTATAGTAGTTATATTCTTGTACATAGGAGCAGTATTATAGTAGTTATATTCTTGTACATAGGAGCAGTATTATAGTAGTTATATTCTTGTACATAGGAGCAGTATTATAGTAGTTATATTCTTGTACATAGGAGCAGTATTATAGTAGTTATATTCTTGTACATAGGGGCAGTATTATAGTAGTTATAATTCTTGTACATAGGAGCAGTATTATAGTAGTTATATTCTTGTACATAGGAGCAGTATTATAGTAGTTATATTCTTGTACATAGAGGCAGTATTATAGTAGTTATATTCTTGTACATAGAGCAGTATTATAGTAGTTATATTCTTGTACATAGGAGCAGTATTATAGTAGTTAATTCTTGTACATAGGAGCAGTATTATAGTAGTTATATTCTTGTACATAGGAGCAGTATTATAGTAGTTATATTCTTGTACATAGAGCAATATTATAGTAGTTATATTCTTGTACATAGGAGCAGTATTATAGTAGTTATATCTTGTACATAGGAGCAGTATTATAGTAGTTAATTCTTGTACATAGGGCAGTATTATAGTAGTTATATTCTTGTACATAGGGCAGTATTATAGTAGTTATATTCTTGTAATAGGAGCAGTATTATAGTAGTTATATTCTTGTACATAGGGCAGTATTATAGTAGTTATATTCTTGTACATAGGGCAGTATTATAGTAGTTAATTCTTGTACATAGGGCATTAATTCTTGTACATAGAGCAGTATTATAGTAGTTATATCTTGTACATAGGAGCAGTATTATAGTAGTTATATTCTTGTACATAGGGCAGTATTATAGTAGTTATATTCTTGTACATAGGAGCAGTATTATAGTAGTTATATTCTTGTACATAGGCAGTATTATAGTAGTTATATTCTTGTACATAGAAGAGTAATTATAGTAGTTATATTCTTGTACATAGGAGCAGTATTATAGTAGTTATATTCTTGTACATAGGAGCAGTATTATAGTAGTTATATTCTTGTACATAGGAGCAGTATTATAGTAGTTATATTCTTGTACATAGGGCAGTATTATAGTAGTTATATTCTTGTACATAGGAGCATATTATAGTAGTTATATTTTTACAATAGGAGCAGTATTATAGTAGTTATATTCTTGTACATAGGGCAGTATTATAGTAGTTATATCTTGTACATAGGAGTATTATAGTAGATATTCTTGTACATAGGAGCAGTATTATAGTAGTTAATTCTTGTACATAGGAGCAGTATTATAGTAGTTATATTCTTGTACATAGGAGCAGTATTATAGTAGTTTATATTCTTGTACATAGGAGCAGTATTATAGTAGTTATATTCTTGTACATAGGAGCAGTATTATAGTAGTTATATTCTTGTACATAGGAGCAGTATTATAGTAGTTATATTCTTGTACATAGGAGCAGTATTATAGTAGTTATATCTTGTACATAGGAGCAGTATTATAGTAGTTATATTCTTGTACATAGGAGCAGTATTATAGTAGTTATATTCTTGTACATAGGAGCAGTATTATAGTAGTTATATTCTTGTACATAGGGCAGTATTATAGTAGTTATATTCTTGTATATAGGGCAGTATTATAGTAGTTATATTCTTGTACATAGGAGCAGTATTATAATAGTTATATTCTTGTACATAGGCAGTATTATAGTAGTTATATTCTTGTAATAGGAGCAGTATTATAGTAGTTATATCTTGTACATAGGCAGTATTATAGTAGTTATATTCTTGTACATAGGAGCAGTATTATAGTAGTTTATATTCTTGTAATAGGAGCAGTATTATAGTAGTTATATTCTTGTACATAGAGCATATTATAGTAGTTATATTCTTGTACATAGGAGCAGTATTATAGTAGTTATATTCTTGTACATAGGAGCATATTATAGTAGTTTATATTCTTGTACATAGGAGCAGTATTATAGTAGTTATATTCTTGTACATAGGGGCATATTATAGTAGTTATATTCTTGTAATAGGGCAGTATTATAGTAGTTATATTCTTGTACATAGGGGCAGTATTATAGTAGTTATATTCTTGTACATAGGCAGTATTATAGTAGTTATATTCTTGTACATAGGGGCAGTATTATAGTAGTTATATTCTTGTACATAGGGGCAGGGTTATAGTAGTTATATTCTTGTACATAGGAGCAGTATCATAGTAGTTATATTCGTGTACATTGGATCAGTATTATAGTAGTTATATTCTTGTATATAGGGGCAGTATTATAGTAGTTATATTCCTGTACATAGGGGCAGTATTATAGTAGTTATATTCTTGTACATAGGGGCAGTATTATAGTAGTTATATTCTTGTATATAGGAGAAGTATTATAGTAGTTATATTCTTGTATGTAGGAGCAGTATTATAGTAGTTATATTCTTGTACATAGGGGCAGTATTATAGTAGTTATATTCTTGTATATAGGAGCAGTATTATAGTAGTTTTATTCTTGTACATAGGGGCAGTATTATAGTAGTTATATTCTTGTACATAGTAGCAGTATTATAGTAGTTATATTCGTGTACATTGGATCAGTATTATAGTAGTTATATTCTTGTATATAGGGGCAGTATTATAGTAGTTATATTCCTGTACATAGGGGCAGTATTATAGTAGTTATATTCTTGTACATAGGGGCAGTATTATAGTAGTTATATTCTTGTATATAGGAGAAGTAATATAGTAGTTATATTCTTGTATGTAGGAGTAGTATTATAATAGTTATATTCTTGTACATAGGGGCAGTATTATAGTAGTTATATTCTTGTATATAGGAGCAGTATTATAGTAGTTATATTCTTGTACATAGGGGCAGTATTATAGTAGTTATATTCTTGTACATAGTAGCAATATTATAGTAGTTATATTCTTGTACATAGGAGCAGTATTATAGTAGTTATATTCTTGTATATAGGAGCAGTATTATAGTAGTTATAATCTTGTATATAGGGGCAGTATTATAGTAGTTATATTCTTGTATATAGGAGCAGTATTATAGTAGTTATATTTTTGTACATAGGGGCAGTATTATAGTAGTTACATTATTGTACATCGGGCAGTATTATAGTAGTTATATTCTTGTACATAGGGCAGTATTATAGTAGTTACATTATTGTACATAGGAGCAGTATTATAGTAGTTATATTCTTGTACATAGGAGCAGTATTATAGTAGTTATATTCTTGTATATAGGAGCAGTATTATAGTAGTTATATTCTTGTACATAGGAGCAGTATTATAGTAGTTATATTCTTGTACATAGGAGCAGTATTATAGTAGTTATAATCTTGTATATAGGGGCAGTATTATAGTAGTTATATTCTTGTATATAGGAGCAGTATTATAGTAGCTATATTATTGTATGTAGGGGCAGTATTATAGTAGTTATATTCTTGTATATAGGAGCAGTATTATAGTAGTTATATTCTTGTACATAGGAGCAGTATTATAGTAGTTATATTCTTGTATATAGGAGCAGTATTATAGTAGATATATTCTTGTACATAGGGGCAGTATTATAGTAGTTATATTCTTGTACATAGGAGCAGTATTATAGTAGTTATATTCTTGTATATAGGAGCAGTATTATAGTAGTCATATTCTTGTACATAGGAGCAGTATTATAGTTGTTATATTCTTGTAGATAGGAGCAGTATTATAGTAGTTATTTCTTGTACATAGGGGCAGTATTATAGTAGTTATATTCTTGTACATAGGAGCAGTATTATAGTAGTTATATTCTTGTACATAGGGGCAGTATTATAGCAGTTATATTCTTGTACATAGGAGCAGTATTATAGTAGTTATATTCTTGTATATAGGAGCAGTATTATAGTAGTTATATTCTTGTATATTGAAGCAGTATTATAGTAGTTATATTCTTGTATATTGAAGCAGTATTATAGTAGTTATATTCTTGTATATTGAAGCAGTATTATAGTAGTCATGTTTTTGTGAGTGACCACATCCATTTACTTGTACTTCATGTTGTAGCTGATATTTACAGCTTTACATTTCAGGATTAGGAGTCAGCCTGTGTTTCTGTACGGCATTATCCGTGCTTGTTTTTCTTCACGATAACAATAGTTGATTGATTTTTTTTATAAAATTATCTGAGGTTGCTTGTAGGACATTGCAAGGTTTCTCACAGAGCTGTAGCAAACAATTTAAGGGTCAGTGCTGAGCGCTGGAGGCTTGTTTGGTTTTGGCTTTTTAGAGACGGGGTCAAGTCCTCTGGAGCTGGAAGGATCCGCTCCTATGTAAAGCCTCGGCCGTGTCTATTTATTCTGAGTTAAGTGCGTGGATTGTATGTTTGGAGAATTAGTGCGGATACGTTTTGTCTTTCTGCTGCCTTGTTTTCATAATGGGGCTTGTAAATTTATATACGACCGTGTCCTCCTAATATAATCTATCATCTCAGCCAACGCTTTTTTGGCAAAGTAAAAGACTTTCAACATAAGTGATTTTTGCTTTTTTTATTACTTGGATTCTTTTGATCATCATAAGAAGATTAAACATTGATGCCTAAAGTGTAAATGTTGTTTCATGGATAAAAAAAAACAATACTGCATTGGTTGTTAATGATGGGTCACATAGCAGCTAAGATAATGCTTTTTTGTCCCATATGACGTATTTTCTCACATTTTTCTATACTCTTTTAAAAACTGCATTTTATGGCTGTGTGGGCGTGGTCAGTAACTGCCAGCACTGTGTGTGTATTTCCACAGCTTCTGAGAGCAGGCTGATAGAGAGCTGTGTGATGTAACATGAGAGAAGGGGTTAACAGATCTTGACTGAGCTCTGTGGAGACAGATGACAGAGCAGAAGCTTGTGCCAAGGAAAGAGGAATTTGCAATGATCCTGACATTCTGACATTGATCAGCAACTGTACTGAGCTAATCTGATGCATTGTTTCCTCACCAGCTGCAGTCAGCAGTGTGGATGCAGTGTAGGCCACGCCCACACCCATATACGGTTACATGCCTGTATTCAGTGTGAAGACAGATCTGACTTAGAATGAACCTATGTCTGCTTTACACACAGTGCAGTGGGGACACCTTGTTGAAGGATTATGAATGGCTTTTAACCATAATTTTCTTATGAAGTATATTTGAAAGTTTATTATAATCACTTGTTCTATATTATTATTGAATAAAAATTAAAATGGCGGTTACACTTTAAGCTATTTTCGTGAACTATATATTAATCCAATTACTTCTACTAATTGCAGCAACACCGAGAGTGTGGGGCGAGTCCGCTGCTGCATGGGGTGGCCGTAGCTTGGCAGACCCTGCTGTGGCTTGCCATCCGCCTGTGTGTTCTCTCCCCTTGTGCTGTGTCTCACCCCTGTGTGCTCTTGTTTCTCTTGTGCTCTTTCTTCCCCCTGTGTGCTCTCTTGCCCCTGTGCGCTCTCCCTCCCCCTGTGTGCTCTCTTTTCCCCCTGAGCACTCTCTCTTCCCTCTGTGCACTCTTTCTTCTTGTGTTGTCTCTCCCCCTGTGCATTCTCTCTTCCCCATGTGCTCTCTCTTCCCCCTATGCTAGCTCTCCTCCTATGTGCTCTCTGTTCCTCCGTTGTGCTGTCTCTCCTTCTGTGCACTCACTGTCCCCCCTTTTGCTGTCTATTCCCCCTGTGTGATCGCTCTTTCCTTTGTGCCCTCCCTCTTCCCTGTGTGCTGTCTCTCCCCCTATGCTGTCTTACTCACCCCTGTGCGCTGTCTCACTCACCTCTGTTCGCTAAGGAGTTGCGGCAGCGGCAGGATGAGTTTGCCCCAGGATATGACGGAAAATGAATGCCTGCACTGCGGCCAGTGTCCTGGATGGTATGTGGGCCCCCCATCACAGATATCCTACATGTGGCACTGTTTTCTTTGAATGATCAACCAAACTATGGGCTTCTTCCCATTTCAGTTAAACCATAATTTTCCAGTTACACAATGTCCTATAGGAGGTCCTGTTTTCAGGACAAATGTGCAGACACACAGACGACAGATAGACTGGATAGGGCTTATATAGTAGATGCTACTTATTAATTCTTTTCATGATTTTATTTTTCCAGGTGGTAAAATCATATTCATAGGATCAGGATTCATTCATCTCCGAGCTCATTATATACTGATTTCAGATGGTGGCGAGCTTCAAGTGGGCACCGTCTCTCAACCATTTAAAGGAAAAGCAAACATCACATTGTACGGTAGTTCGTATACTGCTCCAATACATCCATACGGTGTAAAGTTTCTCAGTGTCCAGAATGCATCTATATCTATACACGGTGAGTCTGTGCAGATTACGTTGCATATTGCAGTGATCTTCAGGCATTTCTTCTTTTATAGTTTGTGTTCTCGTCCATTATGTATTTATATATAGGTTGATGCTGTTTCTTTTAAGCTTTGCTGTATAGACTTGGACAGACGAGCAGAGTCATCAGAGCAGAGTCACTTGATCTTATGGACGGCTTAAATACTTACTTGGGTATGAGTTGAGATAATGTAGTTTAGGTTAGAACATTTATCAATTCCAAATTACTTATCTCGGGACAAAAAGATGTCGTCCTTATTAGAGATGAGCGAGCACTTCAATGCTAGGGTGCTCGGTACTCGAAACGAGCAGGTTACATGCTCAGGTGGGCTTGAATTGTGCGCTGACTATATTGGAAGTCAATGGGAAACTCAAACTCGATCACTTTTCCGGAAGATCTACAGAGCACCCAAGCATGTTAGTGATGAGCAAGCACTTCAATGCTCGGGTACTCGAAATGAGCAGGTTGGATATTAGGATGGGATCGAATTGTGCGCCGATTATATTGGAGTCAATGGGAAAGTCTGGCCCTGTTCCGTAAGATCTACTGAGCACTTGAGCATGGGGGGAATAGGTGAGGTACATGTACCAGTCTACCCACATCTGCTGTCCATATAGACTTATTTTGTAAAGTGTGAAATGTTCTTGATCTTTGTTCTGCTGCTGTAATACTGTAATTTCCTCCGGGATCAATAAAGTTTATCTTATCTTATCTTATCACTAATATGTATATATAGGCTAATGTTTTCTTATTGGAAGAGGCAGTTTACTTTTGAGCTTTGCTGTGTAGACTTGGACAGAAGAGCAGAGTCATCAGAGCTGGGTCACTTTATATTATGGATGACTCATTTTTTTGGGCATGAGTTAAGATAATGTAGTTTAGGGTAGAACGTTTATCCTTTTTCAAGTTATTTATCATAAAGTAGTCATCCTTACTAGTGATGAGCAAGCACTTCAATGCTCGGGTACTCGAAACGAGCAGGTTGGACGCTGGGACGGGCTCGAATTGTGCGCCGATTATATTGGAGTCAATGGGAAAGTCAAGCCCATTTCTGTATGATGTACTGAGCACCTGAGCATAGTAGTGCTCGCTTATCCTTAATATGTATATATAGGCTAATGTTTCTATATTGGAGGGGCAGTTTACTTTTGAGCTTTGCTGTGTAGACTTGGACAGAAGAGCAGAGTCATCAGAGCTGGGTCACTTTATCTTATGGATGGCTTGTTCTCTTGGGTACGAGTTAAGATAATGTAGTTTAGCGTAGAATGATTATCCTTTTTCAAGTTATTTATCATAAAGTAGTCATCCTTACTAGTGATGGGTGAGAACTACAATGCTTGAGTGCTCGGTACTCAAAACGAGCAAGTCAGATGCTCAGATGGGTTTGACTCGTATTCCGAGTATGATAGAAGTCAGTAGGAAACACTAGCATTTTTCCAGAAGAGTTTTCCACGAGATGAGCCCCTACGAGCGTTGGACCTGTTCTTTTCCACTACCAATCACTCAAGCATGGTAGAGCTCGCTCACCACTACTCCTTACTATCCATTACAGGAGGTTTGAGAAAAGTCTTGGGTTTTTGGAAAAGTTGCACAGCTGAAATGAATGCATCTTAAGTTTTCATACATGTTCTTTGAAGGAAAAATTATTACGGGATTCTATGAGTATTTCCTATGTTTAACTAACGTAGACTTGAAATTTAGGCTTCGTCTGTTGACAAAACTTCCCAAAACCTTTCGAGAAATACTGTTTTCCTGGACAAGGACGATTTTGGAAGGTAAAAGATTACCAACTACCCCAGAAGTCATAAAAGTTTTCCCTTTTTCAGGGAGCCTCCTGAAAGTTTTGAGTATATTGGTTCTTGGAAGTTCACTATTCTTTAGAAGTTTCTATATTTCTGCATAAATTTGACCTAAAACTACATTAGTCACAAAAGTAGGTAAGGAGAACTAATTGGAATGAGTTAACAATATTAGATTTTGTCTTTTTTATTGGGGAAAATTATCTGCCATCACATGTCTATGAGTGGTGAAAGTATGTGAACCTTTAGGAATTGCCGAATATTGGAAGGTGAAATTGAAGTCTGGTGTTTTCACTCAATGGGATGACAATCAGGGGTGAGTGGGCGACCTGTTTTAATTAAAGAGAAGGGATGTAAGTCTGATCTTTACAACATATTTGTGGAATTCATGCCACATACAAAGAAGGTTCTGGGGACCTGAGGAGAAGAGTTGTTGACGCTCAATAAGCTGGAAAAGGTTACAAAACAATCTCTAAAGGTACCGTCACACGCCGCCATATGGCTTTCATATCGCCGGCAATTTGACGTGAGGGAGCAAGTTTCGGGAACTTTTTTCAAATCGCCGTCGACCTGTCACACATAGAGATCTCGCCTGCGTTCTACGGTGATCCTGCGTTCTGGATATTGCCTGCAGAAGACCAGAAGCGATCTTGCCTTGACACATCGCCGTGTCACACGTCACAATCGTAGCAGTGATGTGGGCATACTGTTTTGAAAGGGGCGTGCTAGAGTGTGTTTTACCGCGCACCTATCACTGCGATTGGTGTACGTAACTGCATTCCCATTGGTCAGCCTTGCGTGAACGCACGTGTCATCAAATAAGGCACCTCGGACATGGCCAGCCAATCGGAACGCAGTATCACCCACCAATCACCGCAGGTGCGACGCGAAAAACACAACATCCAAGCACGCCTACTTGATTTCTTACGTGAACGCTGTGTACGTCGCTATCGCCCTGTCACATGCCACCATGCGCAGAAATTGCCTGGTGGATGGCGCCTGATTTCTCTGCAGTGCAGGCGACGCTCCACAGGCGATTTCTCGCCGTAGAATCTCCCAGTCACACGCCACTACGCACATGTGATGTGGTATCCACATCGCCGAATTCGGGAATTGCCAACCAAATCTCCGGCGATATGGCAGCGTGTGACGGTACCTTAAAAGTTTAACTCCACCAATCCACTCTCAACTGAATTTTGTACAAATGTAGGAATTCCAGCCCTTCAACAAAAAATGATCTTTCCAAGAAAAAGATGTATAATAGTCTGCAAGTTCACAAAGGAACCCAAGAGTAACAGCTAAGCAACTTAAGGTCTCTCTCAGAATAATTACCATTGAGCCCTTTACGACCAAGGGCATAATAGAACACCATTGGCCATGTCCCTCCTTCTGATGCAAGCACCCAGGCTGAGCTTGCATCTTTCCTCTACCCATGTCTGCTGATCTTATCAGCTCACATGTGAAGCTAACAGCAACAATCCATTCGGTACTTTTAATGCTTTGAATTGCACTGTTAATTACTGACAGTGCGATCCAAAGCAGCATAGTGGGGATTGAGCAGTTCTCTGCCGGCATTGGAAGTCCCATGATGCAATCATGGGACCTTGGTGCCTTCCCATAACAGCCTGCGGTCATGTGATGACCCCAGATGCTGTCATGAATCACTTCCTGTGGATGTCTGGCGAGCGTTAGAATCCACAGAAAGTGATCATTTCTCCTGTGTACATACGTGCAGCAGCAGTTCTGTGAACAGGAGAAGTGACCGTACTGTGCAGTACTGAGGCGACCTAGCAGGGCAGTGTAAACTAAATAAAAAAAAAACATGTTTAAAAATATGCAAAAAATCCCATAAAAGTTCAAATCACTCACTTTTTGCCCCATTGAAAATAGAACTATTACAAAAATAAAAAAGTACACATATTTGGTATCGCCGAATTCAGAAATGCCCGATCTATCAAAATATAAAATCAATTAATCAGATCAGTAAACTGTAACAGAAAAAAGTCCAAACAGCAAAATTAAGTTTTTTTAGTTGCCACAACATTGTAATAAAATGAAATAATGGGCGATCAAAACATCACATCTACCCAAACATTTATTATTAGAAAGGTCAGCTGAAGACACAAAAGATAATCCATCACAGGTCCAGATCCCAAAAAACGAGAACGCTGCAGGGTGCGGAAAAGGGCACAAAAGTGCAATTTGTTTTGTTTAAAAAAATTCACAGTATTTATTCACACTTAGATAACATTAAAAGTAACATGTTTGGTATCTATGAAATTGTACCGACCCAGGACCTCATACCGACACATCAGTGTTACCATATAGTACTGACCTGAGGCATCATACCGTCACATCAGTGTTACCATTTAGTACTGACCCGAGGCATCATACCGACACATCAGTGTTACCATATAGTACTGACCCGAGGCATCATACCGACATGTCAGTGTTACCATATAGTACTGACCCGAGGCATCATACCGACACATCAGTGTTACCATATAGTACTGACCCGAAGCATCATACAGACACATCAGTGTTACCATATAGTACTGACCCGAAGCATCATATTGACACGTTAGTGTTACCATATAACACTGACCCCAGACATCATACTGACACGTCAGTGTTACCATATAGTACTCACCCAAGGCATAATACCGACATGTCAGTGTTACCATATAGTACCGATCCAGGACCTCATAACGACACGTCAGTGTTACCAGATAGTAATGACCCGAGTCATCATACCGACACATCAGTGTTACCATATAGTACTGACCCCAGGCATCATATCGACACGTCAGTGTTACCATATAGTACTGACCTGAGGCATCATACCGACACGTCAGTGTTACCATATAGTACTGACCCGAGGCATCATACCAACACATCAGTGTTACCATATAGTACTCACCCAAGGCATAATACCGACATGTCAGTGTTACCATATAGTACCGATCCAGGACCTCATAACGACACGTCAGTGTTACCAGACAGTAATGACCCGAGTCATCATACCGACACGTCAGTGTTACCATTTAGTACTGACCCGAGTCATCATACCGACATGTCAGTGTTACCATATAGTACTGACCCGAGGCATCATACAGACACATCAGTGTTACCATATAATACTGACCCGAGGCGTCATACCGACACGTCAGTGTTACCATATAGTAATGACCCGAGTCGTCATACCGACACATCAGTGTTACCATTTAGTACTGACCCGAGGCATCATACTGACATGTCAGTGTTACCATACAGTACTGACCCGAGACATCATACCGACACCTCAGTGTTACCATATAGTACTGACCCGAGGCATCATACCGACACGTCAGTGTTACCATTTAGTACTCACCCGAGGCATCATACAGACACATCAGTGTTACCATATAGTACTGACCCGAGGCATAATACCGACTGGTCAGTGTTACCATATAGTAATGACCTGAGGCATCATACCGTCACATCAGTGTTACCATATAGTACTGACCTGAGGCATCATACCGTCACATCAGTGTTACTATATAGTACTGACTCGAGGCGTCATACCGTCAAATCAGTGTTACCATATAGTACCGATCCAGGACCTCATACCGACACGTCAGTGTTACCATATAGTAATGACCTGAGGCATCATACCGACACATCAGTGTTACCATATAGTACTGACCTGAGGCATCATACCGTCACATCAGTGTTACCATATAGTACTGGCCCGAGGCGTCATACCGACACGTCAGTGTTACCATATAGTAATGACCCGAGTCATCATACCGACACATCAATGTTACCATATAGTAATGACCCGAGTCATCATACCGACACATCAGTCTTACCATATAGTACTGACCAGAGGCATCATACCGTCACGTCAGTGTTACCATATAGTACTGACCCCAGACATCATACCGACACGTCAGTGTTACCATATAGTACTGACCTGAGACATCATACCGACACCTCAGTGTTACCATATAGTACTGACCCGAGACATCATACCGACATGTCAGATTTACCATATAGTGAACATGGTGAATAAACGTGTGATTGCACTTTTTTTGCAATTTCACCGCACTTGGAATTTTTTCTCATTTTCCTGTCATTCAAAAGTACAACTCGGCCCTCAAAAGACATACCTCATATGCCTATAGTGACATTAAAAACGTTATGGCTTTTGGAAGAAGAGGAGAGAAAAATAAAAAACTGAAAAATCGCCCACAGGTGAAGGGGTTAATTTTCATGAATTCTTCATCAGTAGTAGGACACTGAATGATAATGGTGATCAAAGCAGCATTGCAAGGAGGAAGACATTGCGCTCCACAAAATATAGGTTCACTTACTTTCGTCACATGTTGAATCATTTTCCAACGTCTGATGTTTTTGATTCATTTCTTTGATTTGTTTTCTTGGTATTGTGTGAATACCTGATGGAGTTTTATGTGAAACTAGCTGTGAGCCCGATTCTAAAGAATCGGGTAGTCTAGAATGCATATATAGTTTATTTACTAATATTTAGGGGAGTGCGGTGAAATTAATTGTGTGTATACAGGTGGCTCAGTGGTTAGCACAGTATATGGTGGCTCAGTGGTTAGCACTGTATATGGCGGCTCAGTGGGTAGCAGAGTATATGGTGGCTGAGTGGTTAGCACTGTATACGGTGGCTCAGTGGTTAGCACTGTATACGGTGGCTCAGTGGTTAGCACTGTATACGGTGGCTCAGTGGTTAGCACTGTATACGGTGGCTCAGTGGTTAGCACTGTATACGGTGGCTCAGTGGTTAGCATTGTATACGGTGGCTCAGTGGTTAGCACTGTATATGGTGGCTCAGTGGTTAGCACTGCGCGGTGGCTCAGTGGTTAGCACTGCGCGGTGGCTCAGTGGTTAGCACTGCGCGGTGGCTCAGTGGTTAGCACTGCGCGGTGGCTCAGTGGTTAGCACTGGGCGGTGGCTCAGTGGTTAGCACTGCGCGGTGGCTCAGTGGTTAGCACTTTAGCACTGTGCGGTGGCTCAGTGGTTAGCACTTTAGCACTGCGTGGTGGCTCAGTGGTTAGTAGTGCGCGGTGGCTCAGTGGTTAGCAGGAGTATGGTGGCTCAGTGGTTAGCAGTGAGTGGGGTGGGCAGAGTGGTCAGCGCAGTGCGGCGGGCAGAGTGGTCAGCGCAGTGCGGCGGGCAGAGTGGTCAGCAGAGGACAGAGGCACTCTGCCTGTCATACTTACCAGCGGGTCATCGTCTTCCCCGCCACGGCATTTTCACTCCGCCGTCGCCAGCATGTTGGCTCCACTCATGCAGAGCATTGCTCCTGTGCAGGCTCCTCTCTGCAGAGCATTGCTCCTGTGCAACCTCCTCCTCTCTGCAGAGCATTGCTCCTGTGCAGCCTCCCCTCATGCAGAGCAATGCTCCTGTGCAGCCTCCTCTGTGCAGAGCATTGCTCCTGTGCAGCCTCCTCTCTGCAGAGCATTGCTCCTGTGCAGCCTCCTTACTGTAGAGCATTGCTCCTGTGCAGCCTCCTCTCTGCAGAGTATTGCTCCTGTGCAGCCTCCTCTCTGCAGAGCATTGCTCCTGTGCAGCCTCCTCTCTGCAGAGCAATGCTCCTGTGCAGCCTCCTCTCTGCAGAACATTGCTCCTGTGCAGCCTCCCCTCGGCAGAGCATTGCTCCTGTGCAGCCTCTTCTCTGCTGAGCATTGCTCCTGTGCAGCCTCCTCTCTGCAGAGCATTGCATCTGTGCAGCCTCCTCTCTGCAGAGCAATGCTCCTGTGCAGCCCCCTCTCTGCAGAGCATTGCTCCTGTGCAGCCTCCTCTCTGCAGAGCATTGCTCCTGTGCAGCCTCCTCTCTGCAGAGCATTGCTCCTGTGCAGCCTCCTCTCTGCAGAGCATTGCTCCTGTGCAGCCTCCTCTCTGCAGAGCATTGCTCCTGTGCAGCCTCCTCTCTGCAGAGCAATGCTCCTGTGCAGCCTCCTCTCTGCAGAACATTGCTTTTGTGCAGCCTCCCCTCGGCAGAGCATTGCTCCTGTGCAGCCTCTTCTCTGCTGAGCATTGGTCCTGTGCAGCCTCCTCTCGGCAGAGCAATGCTCCTGTGCAGCCTCCTCTCTGCAGAGCATTACTCCTGTGCAGCCTCCCCTCTGCAGAGCATTGCTCCTGTGCAGCCTCCTTTCTGCAGAGCAATGCTCCTGTGCAGCCTCCTCTCTGCAGAGCATTGCTCCTGTGCAGCCTCCTCTCTGCAGAGCATTGCTCCTGTGCAGCCTCCTCTCTGCAGAGCAATGCTCCTGTGCAGCCTCCTCTCTGCAGAACATTGCTCCTGTGCAGCCTCCCCTCGGCAGAGCATTGCTCCTGTGCAGCCTCTTCTCTGCTGAGCATTGGTCCTGTGCAGCCTCCTCTCAACAGAGCAATGCTCCTGTGCAGCCTCCTCTCTGCAGAGCATTACTCCTGTGCAGCCTCTCCTCTGCAGAGCATTGCTCCTGTGCAGCCTCCTTTCTGCAGAGCAATGCTCCTGTGCAGCCTCCTCTCTGCAGAGCATTGCTCCTGTGCAGCCTCCTTTCTGCAGAGCAATGCTCCTGTGCAGCCTCCTCTCTGCAGAGCATTGCTCCTTGTGCAGCCTCCTCCCTGCAGAGCATCGCTCCTGTGCAGCCTCCTCTCTGCAGAGCATTGCTCCTGTGCAGCCTCCTCTCTGCAGAGCATTGCTCCTGTGTAGCCTCCTCTCTGCAGAGCAATGCTCCTGTGCAGCTTCCTCTCTGCAGAGCATTGCTCCTGTGCAGCCTCCTCTCTGCAGAGCAATGCTCCTGTGCAGCCTCCTCTCTGCAGAGCATTGCTCCTGTGCAGCCTCCTCTCTGCAGAGCAATGCTCCTGTGCAGCCTCCTCTCTGCAGAACATTGCTCCTGTGCAGCCTCCCCTCTGCAGAGCATTGCTCCTGTGCAGCCTCCCCTCTGCAGAGCATTGCTCCTGTGCAGCCTCTTCTCTGCAGAGCATTGCTCCTGTGCCGCCTCCTCTCTGCAAAGCATTACTCCTGTGCAGCCTCCCCTCTGCAGAGCATTGCTCCTGTGCAGCCTCCTTTCTGCAGAGCAATGCTCCTGTGCAGCCTCCTCTCTGCAGAGCATTGCTCCTGTGCAGCCTCCTTTCTGCAGAGCAATGCTCCTGTGCAGCCTCCTCTCTGCAGAGCATTGCTCCTGTGCAGCCTCCTCCCTGCAGAGCATCGCTCCTGTGCAGCCTCCTCTCTGCAGAGCATTGCTCCTGTGCAGCCTCCTCTCTGCAGAGCATTGCTCCTGTGTAGCCTCCTCTCTGCAGAGCAATGCTCCTGTGCAGCCTCCTCTCTGCAGAGCATTGCTCCTGTGCAGCCTCCTCCCTGCAGAGCATCGCTCCTGTGCAGCCTCCTCTCTGCAGAGAATTGCTCCTGTGCAGCCTCCTCTCTGCAGAGCATTGCTCCTGTGTAGCCTCCTCTCTGCAGAGCAATGCTCCTGTGCAGCCTCCTCTCTGCAGAACATTGCTCCTGTGCAGCCTCCTCTCTGCAGAGCAATGCTCCTGTGCAGCCTCCTCTCTGCAGAACATTGCTCCTGTGCAGGCTCCTCTCTGCATAACATTGCTCCTGTGTAGCCTCCTCTCTGCAGAGCAATGTTCCTGTGCAGCCTCCCCTCTGCAGAACATTGCTCCTGTGCAGCCTCCTCTCTGCAGAACATTGCTCCTGAGCAGCCTCATCTCTGCAGAGCATTGCTCCTGTGCAGCCTCCCCTCTGCAGAGCAATGCTCCTGTGCAGCCTGCTCTCTGCAGAGCATTACTCCTGTGCAGCCTCCCCTCTGCAGAGCATTGCTCCTGTGCAGGCTGCTCACTGCAGAGCGTTGCTACTGTGCAGCCACCTCTCACCTGTATCCTGGAGATCAGCTCTTGGGGGCTCAGTCCGGGGTCCTCTGTCAGCTGTATGTTCCCTTGTGATTGCAGGATGTCAGAGGCAGAGAATCAGTGATGAGGACACGTCTGATGTGAGACAGCGGCATGATGTCTCCTGTGCTGACTGCAGCAATGAAAGTGCCTGTGATGATGTCACAGTCATGTGATATAGCCCCGCCCATACCAGTGACATCATCTCAGGTCCTGAGAGTGAGAGACTGTGCATGGACTCGCAAAGGCATTGCGAGTGAGGAGAGACTCTGGAAGGACTCGCAAAGGCATTGCGAGTGTGGCAGCCACGCATACGACGACGGAAACACTGCCGAATATGACGGAAGTGGCCTTAGGGTAATTATATATTAGATTTATGCCGGAATTTTGAAAATTCTGAAAGGTTCACAAACTCTGTAGTAAGACTATATGGTTTCACTAAGTTTCTTGACAATATATTCTATCGTTCCTCCTGGAAATATATCACGCATGGCCCGGCCCATAGGATGTCTGGTACACGTGTAACACAGAAGTTACCACAAGATGGAAAGAGAGAAGAAGACCCTGATGATTGGGAGTGATGGATGAGACAACAGACACTAACCTGTATCTGACTTGTGAACTTCCCTAACGTCACTAAGCTGGTCCTTCCTACCCCTGTCATCACATGGGATGACCAGTACACAGGCAACACAGAAGTTACAACAAGATGGAAAGAGAGAAGACCCTGATGATTGAGCGTGAGGGATGGGACACCAGACACTAACCTGTGTCTGACCTTTGAACTCCTCTAACGTCCCTAAGCAGGTCCTTCCCACCGCTGTTGTTACATGCCTAGTCCCTATCTGTCCCTCCACTCACACTGTCTAGTGCCAAGGCCTATCAGTGCATGAGACGTCACAGCTACAGCAATAACACAGGGGAAGGAGGACAGAAGAAGGCAAAAAGGGTACACAACAATTCTGATTACTGCAGCCAAACACCAGGACGGCAGCTGACAAGGCTCCAATGACAGAACTCCAGCAGCAAATCTCCAGCATTCACTGGAGACTTCCTCCCTCCACGGCAGTCAGAATAGAAAGAATCAGGTGATAGATCATGTCACTGTCACTATTATAGTGATTTGCTCACTGAGCGTGTTGGGGGACACTCAAATGGTAGCGGGATTGAGGCAAGCAGGCACATTTTTCCATAAAACAAAGCCCAGCAGTTTATTAACACATCATAAACCACATAACAGTCTGCTCCAATGGCAGATATGCCTGCCTGGCATTTACTTTCATGGTTCGTTACAATGTGTCAGTGCAGGCATCACAACCCACACACAGACCTCTCATACACTAACTGCCTCACTGGGATCACCAACTCCTGTTGATTCCAGACCCTCAGGAGGACTGAAGCTTCCTGAACACAGAGACATTCAAGGCTCCCCATGATCTCCTCAGCACGTGCCTTTCTTGACACCAGCCACTTCCAAGCATACCATCCCAGGTGCCTTACAGGACAATGGCGGCTCCAAACACTGAGAGCGAGCTGTCACAGCTTCTGCCAGTCTCTCCAGACATCAATGGTCTGTCTCTCAGCCCACATGTGCTCATACAAACACACATTGTAAGGTTTGAGCCACACCCATCTCAGCAACTTGCAAACTTAACCCTTATGGCACCACAAGTCCCATAGTGACCTCTCTGGCTTTCGATCGCAGGGCATAACTTGCTGAACAACAAGTCCCCGCATACATATTTGCAATGCAGCAAGCCACTGCATCACACTATTTAAAGGGAAGAGGAGTGGTCAAAAACCGGCTACAGCTGAGGAGCCTCTAGCAAGGAAACTACCATTCCTTTTTATTGCACTTGGAACACAATCGTTTACTAAAACAGCCATCTCAGGAGCGGTGACAGGTCCTGTCTTCCTAGTATTGTGCTTTGAAGGAGTTAACTATCTCTTTTGCAGCATGTTCTCTTCGCAGATCACTGCAGGCGAGCGCTCCCCTCCCGCCCGCTCCGGCACAGACCTTACTGGTTCCAGCTTCTCAGGAATTCCTCTCAATTTGAGAAATTTGTAGCAGCCCTCCCTGTATCTGAATTCGATTACCACACCTATGCAAACACCGAGCATTCTCATTATCAGGAGAATAGCGGATCTTTAAACAATAGATTATACTAAGAGATACCAGATTCCGGCAGGACGCCGCGCCCGAGGAACAAAGGGATAATTTGCCATATGAGACTGTTAAAAAAATGGAAAAAAATTAATTTTTTCTTACGTCTCGGACCCTGCCGGATGGATACAATTAGCGATCATTGAAAACACTTGCGCCGTCCACGCTTTAACACTGGAGTCAAGAGAGCGCGGCACTGAGCCGATCACATCAAACGCCGTCGTTCCCCCCTGGTTCTCATTTTGGACCATTTGGGTTCTCGACGTTACAACAAATTGCAGATCATGTCCGTGGTTCTTTATCGGAGTTCCCGATCGTAAAACAAACACACTTTGAAGTTCTCGGAAAAGTTCACATTTTCTTTTTTGGGAGAAAGTTGGAAAGCTCGTCACAACGCTCGTCACAACGCTTGTCACAACGCTCGTCACAACGCTCGTCACAACGCTCGTCATAACAATTGTCACAATGCTTGTCACAACGCTCGTCACAACGCTCGTACACCAAACGCTCGTCACAATGCTTGTCACAATGCTTGTCACAACGCTCGTCATAACGCTTGTCACAACGCTCGTCACACAACGCTTATCACAAAGCTCGTCACAACACTCGTCACAACGCTCGTCACAAAGCTCGTCACAACACTCGTCACAACGCTTATCACAAAGCTCGTCACAACACTCGTCACAACGCTCGTCACAAAGCTCGTCACAACACTCGTCACAACGCTTGTCACAATGATCGTCACAACGCTCGTCACAACGCTTATCACAAAGCTCGTCAAACATCATGTCACAACGCTCGTCACAAACGCTCGTCACAACACTCGTCACAACGCTGTCACAATGATCGTCACAATCTCGTCACAATGCTCGTCACACGCTGGTAAATTAGCGTAAAACAGCTCGCGCACAACGCTGTCATAAAGCTGCAACGTCGTCACAACGCTCGTCACAACGCTCTGTCACAAAGCTCGTCACAACGCTCGTCACAACGCTCGTCAAACGCTGTCACAACGCTCGTCACAAAGCTCGTCAAAGCTCGCACAACGCTCGTAAAAGCTCGCACAACGCTCGTCACAACGCGTCAAATGTCAAACGCTCGTCACAATAGCTCGTCACAAAGCTCGTCACAACGCTCGTCACAACGCTTGTCACAACGCTCGTCACAAGCTCGTCACAACGCTCGTCACAATCGTCACAACGCTCGTCACAACGCTGTCACAACGCTCGTCACAACGCTCGTCACAACGCTTCACAAGCTCGTCACAATTCAAACGCTCGTCACAACGCTGTCACAACCTCGTCAAACGCTTACACAAGCTCTCACAAGCTCGTCAAGCTGTCACAAAGCTCGTCACAACGCTCGTCACAACGACTCGTCACAAGTGCACAACCAAGCTCGTCACAACGCTCGTCACAACGCCTCGTACATGCACAAGCTCGTCACAACCGCTGTCACAAAGTCGTCACAAAGCTCGTCACAACGCTCGTCACAAACTCGTCACAAGCTCGTCACAACGCTCAGCTCGTCACAAGCTCGTCACAAAACGCTGTCACAACGCTCGTCACAACAGCGGTCACAAGCTCGTCACAACGCTCGTCAAAAGTTCCAACTCTAACGCTCGTCACAAAGCTCGTCACAACGCTCGTCACAACGCTCGTCACAAAGCTCGTCACAAGCTCGTCACAACGCTCGTCAAAACTCGTCACAACGCTCGTCATAACGCTCGTCACAAAGCTCGTCACAACGCTCGTCACAACGCTCGTCACAAAGTCGTCACAAGCTCGTCAAAGCGCATCGTCACAACGCTGTCACAATCTGACAAGCTCGTCACAACGCTCGTCACAACGCTCGTCACAAGCTCGTCACAAAGCTCGTCACAACGCTCGTCACAACGCTCGTCACAACGCTACGTCACAACGCTGTCACAATGACTCGTCACAACGCTCTCAGCTCCACAACGCTGGTAAAGCTCGCACAACGCTCGTATCATAAAGCTCGTCACAACGCTCGTCACAAACGCTCGTCACAACGCTCGTCACAACGCTCGTCACAACGCTCGTCACAATGCTACGCTCACAACGCTCGTCAAAAGCTCGCACAACGCTCGCTCACAACGCTCGTCAACAGCTCGTCAAACGCTCGTCAAAAGCTCGTCACAACGCTCGTCACAAACGAGTCGTCACAACGCTCGTCACAACGTCGTCACAAGCTCGTCACAACGCTCGTCACAAGTCGTCACAAGTCCACAACGCTGTCACAACGCTCTCACAACGCTCGTCATAAAGCTCGTCACAACGTCGTCCAACTCCACAACGCTCGTCACAACGCTGGTAAAAGCTCGCAACCTGTCACAACGCACGTCAATAGCTCGTCACAATGCTCGTCACAAGCTCGTCACAACGCTCGTCACAACGCTCGTCACAAACGCTCGTACAAAGCTGCAAACGCTCGTCACAACGCTCGTCACAACGCTCGTCATAACGCTCGCACAATGCTCGTCACAAGCTCGTCACAATGCTGTAAAACCAAAGCTCGCACAACGCTGTCATAAGCTCTCAAACGCTCGTCATCAAAAGCTCGTCACAACGCTCGTCACAAAGCTCGTCACAACGCTCGTCACAACGCTTGTCACAACGCTCGTCACAAAGCTCGTCACAAGCTCGTCACAACGCTCGTCACAACGCTCGTCACAACGCTCGTCACAACGCTCGTCACAACGCTCGATCACAACGCTCGTCACAACGCTTGTCACAACGCTCGTCACAATGCTCGTCACAATGCTCGTCACAACGCTGGTAAAAGCTCGCCACAACGCTCGTCACAACGCTCGTCATAAAGCTCGTCACAACGCTCGTCACAAAGCTCGTCACAACGCTCGTCACAACGCTTGTCACAACGCTCGTCACAAAGCTCGTCACAACGCTCGTCACAACGCTCGTCACAACGTTCGTCACAAAGCTCGTCACAACGCTCGTCACAACGTACATCACAACGCTCGTCACAAACGCTTTTCACAACGCTCGTCACAATGCTCGTCACAACGCTCGTCACAACGCTGGTAAAAGCTCGCCACAACGCTTCGTCACAAACGCTCGTCAAAAGCTCGTCACAATCTCGTCACAAAGCTCGTCACAACGCTCGTCACAACGCTCGTCACAACGCTTGTCACAAGCTCGTCATAACGCTCGTCACAACGCTCGTCACAACGCTCGTCACAACCTTGGCACAATGCTTCGATCACAACGCTCGTCACAATGCTGTAAAAGCTCGCCACAACGCTCGTCACAACAGCTCGTCAAAAGCTCGTCACAACGCTCGTCACAAAGCTCGTCACAACGCTCGTCACAACGCTCGTCACAACGCTTCGTCACAAAGCTCGTCACAACGCTCGTCATAACGCTGTCACAACGCTCGTCACAATGCTCATCACAACGCTCGTCACAACGTTCGTCACAAAACCGTCACAACGCTCGTCACAACGCTCGTCACAACGCCCGTCACAAAGTTCATCACAACCCTCGTCACAACGCTCGTCACAAAGCTCGTCACAACGCTCGTCACACAAGCTCGTCACAAAGCTCGTCACAAAGCTCGTCACAAAGCTCGTCACAACCTCGTCACAACGCTCGTCACAACGCTCGTCACACAACGCTCGTCACAACGCTTGTCACAACGCTCGTCACAATGGTCGTCACAATGCTCGCACCATAGCGCTCGTCACAACGTTCATCACAAGGCTCGTCACGACGCTCGTCACAAACGCTCGTCAAAAGCTCGTCACAAGCTCGTCACAAAGCTCGTCACAACGCTCGTCACAACGCTTGTCACAATGATCGTCACAACGCTCGTCACAATGCTCGTCACAACGCTGGTAAAAGCTCGCCACAACGCTCGTCATAAAGCTTCGTCACAACGCTCGACACAACGCTCGTCACAACGCTTGTCACAACGCTCGTCACAATGCTCGTCACAATGCTCGTCACAACGCTGGTAAAAGCTCGCCACAACGCTCGTCACAACGCTCGTCATAAAGCTCGTCACAACGCTCGTCACAAAGCTCGTCACAACGCTCGTCACAACGCTTGTCACAACGCTCGTCACAAAGCTCGTCACAACGCTCGTCACAACGCTCGTCACAACGTTCGTCACAAAGCTCGTCACAACGCTCGTCACAACGTTCATCACAACGCTCGTCACAACGCTTTTCACAACGCTCGTCACAATGCTCGTCACAACGCTCGTCACAACGCTGGTAAAAGCTCGCCACAACGCTCGTCACAACGCTCGTCATAAAGCTCGTCACAATGCTCGTCACAAAGCTCGTCACAACGCTCGTCACAACGCTCGTCACAACGCTTGTCACAAAGCTCGTCATAACGCTCGTCACAACGCTCGTCACAACGCTCGTCATAACGCTTGGCACAATGCTCGTCACAACGCTCGTCACAATGCTGGTAAAAGCTCGCCACAACGCTCGTCACAACGCTCGTCATAAAGCTCGTCACAACGCTCGTCACAAAGCTCGTCACAACGCTCGTCACAATGCTTGTCACAAAGCTCGTCACAACGCTCGTCATAACGCTTGTCACAACGCTCGTCACAACGCTCATCACAACGCTCGTCACAACGTTCGTCACAAAACTCGTCACAACGCTCGTCACAACGCTCGTCACAACGCCCGTCACAAAGTTCATCACAACACTCGTCACAACGCTCGTCACAAAGCTCGTCACAACGCTCGTCACAAAGCTCGTCACAAAGCTCGTCACAAAGCTCGTCACAACGCTCGTCATAACACTCGTCACAACGCTCGTCACAACGCTCGTCACAAAGCTCGTCACAACGCTTGTCACAACGCTCGTCACAATGGTCGTCACAATGCTCGCCATAGCGCTCGTCACAAAGCTCGTCACAACGTTCATCACAAGGCTCGTCACGACGCTCGTCACAACACTCGTCATAAAGTTCGTCACAAAGCTCGTCACAACGCTCGTCACAACGCTCGTTACAATGCTCGTCACAAAGCTCGTCACAATGCTCGACACAACGCTCGTCACAAAGTTCGTCACAACGCTCGTCACAACGCTCGTCACAAAGCTCGTCACAACACTCATCACAACGCTCGTCACAACACTCGTCATAAAGCTCGTCACAACGCTCGTCACAACGCTCGTTACAATGCTCGTCACAAAGCTCATCACAATGCTCGTCACAACGCTCGTCACAAAGCTCGTCACAACGCTCATCACAACGCTCGTCACAAAGCTCGTCACAACACTCATCACAACGCTCGTCACAAAGCTCGTCACACCGCTTCTCACAACGCTCGTCACAAAGCTCGTCACAACGCTCGTCAGGAACGCTTGTCAGCTGTCTCTTTTGATATGTTAATGTGACTTAAGAAGAAGAAAAAAAAAAATGAGCAAAATTCCCAGAATTCGTCTCGGGTGGTCGCAGAGCTTTGGGAAATTTCATATTCTTTTTTTTGCACGTTGCCTACGGGTAAGAGCGGCCCCGCTGCCAATCAGAGCGCGCCACCCGTCAAGCCCCTGCCAATCAGGTGTCACTTTGAGGTAGCGTTAGTTTTGCCGGGAGAACACGGGGAATAGTTGACAGTTTAATCACGGCCCCTGACTCCGGGATGGAGGAAGGATGGGTTATTGATTTATTTGGGAAAGACATTTATCACTGTCGGGGTTTCCGAGCTCCTCGTGTTTCCTTCCACCGTAAGTGACAGGAGAAGGCGGACGAATGGTCGTGTATCAATAGCAATTTTCAAAGTCTCACGCGGGAGGTTGTAATCCCTAAATAAAACTGACAGCGGAAATATACTGGAATGTCAGGTTCTATAGAATAGATTCTTCTCCAAGTCCTTGAGTTCCAAATTCTATCCATCCGCCCAGGGTGTCACCGTGGTCTATCTTACTTTGGAGATTTGTGACAGTTTTGGGACCTATGTCTCATTCCTTTATTGAGACTTCATATTAAACGTGTTTCTTTCCTTTGGCAGTTTAGGAGTTAATGCCAGTTTCTGTTGCTAGCAAGCTAGCTAGTTCTTTGTCCAGGTGTGGCTACTTTGTGATCACTCCCATCCCCTTTATATGGTTACATGGTTCCAGCATCCATTGCTGGTGATTGAACTTCATTCATGGCCTGGTTTCATGAATTGAAGGAGCTATTGTGGAGAAGGTGGTGACTCTCAAGCCATCTGCTGCCTAGGAGAGCGGCAGCAGGCGTGAAGTTTTTTTGTCATCCTCCTGTCTGTCTCCCCTTCCCTCTTGTTATTATTGCAGTGGTTGGGACTAGTGCTCCTGCTGGCCTTCTCCCTATTGAGGGTTAACATCAGGACCAGTGAGTGACTAGGTATCCTGTTCGGCGAGGGGTTGATAGAGCCCATATAGGGACAGTAGGAAGATCAAGGCACAGCTGAAGGAAGGAGGTCACCTCTTCCCCGTTACCTATGAGCAGGACCCCCTGTTGTATTTGTCCCACCGTCAAGATGTGGTAATGTATAGTGTGTGTGTGCGTATGTGTAAATGCAGAGTGTGCGTATTTGTATGTGCATGTAGTGTCCATGTTTTTCCTATTTTCACCTATCTAACCCTGGGGTGCGTCTTAAGGTGCAGCCGTGCAGCAGGGGGGAGGAACAGGGACAGAGTGGTAAAGGGGCCCACTGAGACTCTTTTGCCTGGGACTCACTAAAACTTGGAGCCAGCCCTATGTAATAACCAATGTGGCCTCCGTGAAGACAATCTTCACAATTTGGGCAAAATTAAAACAAAACATGATGTTTTGGGACCAAAACGCGTCAATCTATCGCCCCATGTAACAAATTTGGCCTTCTCTACTTTATTAATAACGCTTTTTAGACCACCAGGGATGTTTTAATTCTCGACTCCCCTAGGCCACCAGGGTTATTATTATTAACTCATTTACTACTCTAGACCACCAGGGATGTTATAATAAATGCATTCATTCTCTAGTCTACCAGGAATGCTCTTATTCACACCTTATCTTCTCTAGGCCACCAGGGATATTATAATAACGCATTTCTCTTTAAACCACTAAGGATGTTATCATTAACCTTTTCACTACTCTTGACCACCAGGGATGTTATAAAAAATGCATTCATTCTCTAGACCATCGTGCATGTTCTCATTCACCCCTTAACTACTCTAGACAACCAGGGATGTTTTAATAAATGCATTCACTTTCAATACCATTAGTAATGTTCTCATTCACCCCTTATCTGCTCTAGGCCACCAGGGATGTTAATACATTCTCTCTCTAAATCATTTGAAATGTTCTTATTCACCCCTAAACTTCTCTACACCACCAGGAATGTTTTAAAAAATGCATTCACCCTCTAGACCAGTGATGGCGAACTCCAGGCCTCGAGTGCCACACACAGTCCTGGTTTTCAGGATTTCCATTGCATTTGACAGTTGGCAATCAAATTACCAACTGTCAAACTCTTAAGGAAATCCTGAAAACCTGCACTGTGTGCGGCACTCGAGGCCTGGAGTTCGCCATCACTGCTCTAGACCATCAGGACTGTTCTCATTTATCCATTATCTGCTCCAGGCCATCAGGGATGTTTAAATGATTGCATTTGCTCTTTAGACCATCATGAATGCCCTCATTCAAGTCTCAACTGCTCTAGACCACCAGGAGTCATAAAGCATCATAAATGCACTCACTCTCTAGATCAGTGTTTCCCAACTCCAGTCCTCAAGGCACACCAACAGGTCATGTTTTCAGGATTTCCTTATCATCAGACAGATGATGGAATTATCCTCTGTGCAAGTGATTAAACTAACACCTGCGCAATCCTAAGGAAATCCTGAAAACATGATCTGTTGGTGTGCCTTGAGGACTGGAGTTGGGAAACACTGCTCTAGATGACAATTAATGTTATCTATCAATAACCGCTTAATTTCCCTAGATCACCAGGGATGTTATAATATGCATGCACTCTCTAGACCATCAGGAATGTTCTCATTTGCCCCTTAACTAATCTAGACCACCAGGGATGTTATAATAAATGCATTCATTCTCTAGACAATCCGGAATGTTCTTATTTACCCCTTACTTACCCTTGACCACCAGGGATGTTATAATAAATGCATTCATTCTCTAAACCATCATGAATGTTCTCATTCACCCCTTACCTACTCTTGACCACCAGGGATGTTATTATAAATGCATTCACTTTGTAGACCATCAGGAATGTTCTTGTTCACCCCTTAATTTTCCTAGACCACCAGGGATGTTATAATAAACATATTCACTCTCTAGACCATCAGGAATGTTCTCATTCACTCTTTAACTACTCTAGACCACCAGGGTTGTTATAATAAATGCATTAATTCTCTAGACCATCAGGAATGATCTCATGCATCCCTTAACTACTCTAGACCACCAGGGTTGTTATAATAAATGCATTAATTCTCTAGACCATCAGGAATGATCTCATGCATCCCTTAACTACTCTAGACTACCAGGGATGTTATAATAAATGCATTACTCCCTAAAGCAGTAAGGTTGTTATCATTAACCTCTTAACCACTCACGTCCACATTATTTTCTTAATGGCTCTCGTGGGTGAAGGATATTATCATTAACTCCTTAGCTGCCTAGACCACCAGGGATACTACTTCCTTCACTCTCTAGACCTTTATGGATGTTATCATTAATTCCTTAACTGCCCTAGACCACCATGGATGTTAAAATAAATGCATTCATTGTCTAGCCCACTGAGAATGTTATAATTAACCTCTTAACTGCTAAAGACCACAAGGGATGGCATTGTTATTTCCTTAGCGGCTCTAGTCCATCAATGATGTTAACTGCTGTAGACCACCAGGGATATTATTATTAACCCCTTGGCTGCCCTAGAACAATAGGTATGTTGTCATGTATTCAATCACTGCCCTAGCCAACCAGGGATAATATGAATTAAACCTTTTGCATATCTGGTGACCTAGGGTAGATAAGGTGTGGATTCACTCAGTGTAAATCAGTGAAGGAGCTAATGATGGCACTCCTAGTGGTTTAGGGAAGATAACGGGTTAATCATACTGTCCTTTATGGGCAAAGGCAGTGAAGAAGTTAATGCAAACAACGTGATAATTCAGGTCAGTGAAAATGTAACATCATACTATATCTGGTGTACTTAGCTGTGAAAGGGTTAATGAAAACTGCTCTAGACCACCAGGGATTTCATGACTTATTCCTCTACTGCCCTAGCCCTCCACTTAATTAAACAGCATGAATGCTATCATTAACTCCATAATTGCCCTATCCCACCAGGAATAATATGACTAACCCATTACCTTTCCTAGATCACCAAGAGTAGTTTGATTTAACCCCTTAGCACATGTGTTGGTGCACGGCAGTCATGGTAGAAGAAGTAAATGATAACAATGTGGTTTACTGCCCTAGATCGCTTTGAATGTTTATAGTTTATTCTTTCACTGCCATAGCCCACCAGGTATATTACTCTTACCTAGATCACAAGTAAGCCATCATCAACTTCCTTACTTCCCACACCCACCAGCCCACCAGGGATAATATCCCCGTTTAACTCCCTAATGGTGCGCTCACATCTGCGGAACTTTGTTCGCCGTGGATTTCAACAACAAAAGTATCAGATGGCAATGCATATGGGGCGCCCCAGTGGTCCGGTTGCCACTGTGACATTGCCTCCTTCACCGGGGGTGACGTCATGCTTGGAAGCAGGGGGAGATCCCCATGTGTGGTAAACCACAGCATGCACACACAAAACCGGACTCTAGGCCTGAAGGAGGAGCTCTACACCCGATTTCAGGGGAGCTGCCCTGTTTCCAGCACAGAGGAGGGGTTAGGTAGAAAGTCTGGGGAGAAGGAGATGAGAAGATGTAACAGAGAGCTCTGGGGAGTGGAGCTGTTCAAAGCTCACCCCAGAGTGGCGCTACAGAGGATGTGAGAGTGCTGGGTGGTGTGGGCACTGCACCTCCCAACAACCGAATCTGGAGGACAAGAGACTGTAAGTTTCCCGGACGCACTAAAGACCCGGCGGCACAACAGCATAGCGAGAAACCAGTGCTACCAGCAGTACAGCGGTACCCATGATAGGCTCGTGCTCTCTGCCATATGGGAGAAAGGGCAAGAACGCAGGAAGAGGGCTGCAGGATTTTTTTCCCCTATGTGGAGCTTAGTGTTACCACATGGGGTTTTTTTCTGTCTTCGTCTGGATCAACATGTTGGACTATGGGTTGAACTAGATGGACTTAAGGTCTTCCTTCAACCTTAAATACTATGTTACTGTGTTAGGATAGCTCACAGGCTGCCAGGACCCCACATTGAGAGCACAGCAGGAAGGCCTTTAAACCCACCTGGCGAGGTGGATCTCCGAATGTTTCCAGGCTGACTGGACCCTTCTTGGACCTGGTTACCAGTGCCTCCGGCCTGCACTACATTTTGCCAAGTAAAGGTAAAGAAACTGTACCCTTTGTGACTTCCTGTTATTTCTCGCACCCTCCTTGCCAGTTCCTGCACCCCAACTACAACTACCATTATCCCTATAGACTGTCACGCCAACCCTGGGGCCCCGCTTCACCTTTGGGGAGAGATACCATCGGAACTGCCGCACCATCGGCCCCAGAGGTCCAATCAGCAGCTTCCGCCATACCTGGCCGAATACCACATATCCCCTGTAAATAACCCCTGCACTGCACGGCCGAGGCTACTGAGCTGGGCCACAGCCACAGTGACCTCCCAGAACATCAGCCAGCCTGGCTACTGAGTACTCCCTGGTCTTTGCGGCCATTGCACATATGACATGCCAGTGTGTGTTTTGCTCATTCTTAGCATCCGTATGTCATGCGCACGTCATAAGTATGACATGGGTATGACATGCATTTTTAACATGGTCTTTTCCTCTACAAAGTTAGACTGGATAGACAAATAGATAGATAGATAGATAGATAGATAGATAGATAGATAGATAGATAGATAGATAGATAGATACATGGATACATAGATAGAAATAGATAGATAGATAGATAGATAGATAGATAGATAGATAGATAGATAGATAGATACATGGATACATAGATAGAAATAGATAGATAGATAGATAGATAGATAGATAGATAGATAGATAGATAGATTGACTTTACCAGTCTACCATTCTCTTGCTGCTGCTTCCTGGGCTGCTTATTAAGCTTCATGCATATTCGCTGCACTGACCAGCAACAGCCAATCACAGATGCTCACGCTCTGTGAGAGCTTCTGTGATTGGCTGTTGCAATCTGACTGCACTACCACAATCTGGATGGTGTCTGTGCTTGGTTATCATACGTGTTAGTGTATGCCAACTAATTTGCCGTCATAGTGTGTAAAATAAATAAATAATGAGAAAAAATGGATAGGGCTTCGCAGTATTTTTCAGTCTGTGTACAGAGGAAGCGGACAGCTGCGAGCTGGCATCATCAGCTGCCTAATTTTACCCGGGCTGGCAAATAAAAATGCATAGGGGTTTGCCCTATTTTTAATTGCCAGCCAAGGTAAAACTAGGCAGCATAGTTAATGGGATCCCCCATGCCATAGAATAGCAGCCCTCCACCACTACAGAATTTGGCGTGTTCATTAGAAGTGCCAAATCCTGGCGCTTTACCCAGCTCCTCCAGTTGCCCTTGAGCTGGTGGCAAACTGGAAAATAAGGGGTTAATGCTAGCAACTGCAGTCTGATTGCAACAGCCTATCACAGACACTCTCACAGACAGTGAGCATCTGTAATTGGCTGCTGCTAGTCAGTGCAGCGAATATGCATGAAGCTTAATGAGCGGCCCAGGAAGTAGCAGGGGCAGACTGGTAAAATGATCTATCTTAATGCCTATCTATCTATCTATCTATCTATCTATCTATCTATCTATCTATCTATCTTTTTACAGAAAATGACCCTGCGAAATCGCGGTCCAAGTGCTGCGCATGTGCTGTGCTATTCACTTGCACTGGCACAATCTCAGCGAGATACACAGACATATGCAGCATGCTGTGATTTTTTTTCCTTTGCATGGTTCTCGCTAATGTGCATTTCACTATTATTTAACATGGTTGTGAGTGCAACCCAATGTGTTATCGGACTGCGCTCGCAGAGCTTTTCTGTAGATGTGAGCGCACCCTTAGACCAACAGGGAGAGTATGTTTAAGCCCTACTGTTAAGCTAACAGTGGATTGTATTATATTGACCTCATACAGCCGTAGACCACCAGGGATGTTATCGTTAATGGTACATTAATATTTTCCAGACATACTATTATTGTTTATTTCATATATGAGATAAGATCCAGATTTGATGGTCAAAGGGACCTACATGCTATTTTTTGGGAGGGGAGCGAGCCTAGGATTCACAGGATTCAGGATATAACCGTGCAGATTTGACTTTCAGGAGGCAAGGAAAGCTGTGTGCCGCCAATTTAGGACACATAAAATCTTGGGGACAGATCTACATAAAACTACTTAGATCTGGGAAAAATAAAGTCGAATGACTGACAATATGACAATACATCATCCGAATGCTGCCCGTTTTCTACAGTTTAAGTCTATGTTCACACATTGCATTATTTCATAAGTTTTATGCACGTATGAAGTTTAGCATCTATAGATTTCAGTAGATTGCCATCTGTGTATGACCTCTTGATATTGATTGAGGTATGAAGGGCATTGAGCTATGATGGGTATTGTGGTATGATGGGTATTGGGGTATGAAGGGTATTGGGGTATGAAGGGAATTGGGGTATGAAGGGTATTGAGGTATGGAGGATCATGGAACACTAAGGCTGGTTTCACACTGCGGTTTTTCCCTGATCAGGTTCGATTAGGTTTGTGTGCCAAAACCCGGAGAGGAACCAGGAGAGGAACTTGCAGAGAAAAACTATAATTGAAAGATTAACACCTGTTCTGAGTTTTGGAGACTCCTGGTTTTGACACACAAACCGGATGGAACCTGATCAGGGAAAAAACTGCAGTGTGAAACCAGCCTAAGGGTACTGTGTTATGAAGGATATTGGGGTAAGAAGGCTATTGGGGTATGCATGGTACTATGGTATGGAATGTAGTGGGGTATGGAGAGTACTGGGGTATGGTGGGTATTGGGGTATGAAGGGTATTGGAATATGAAAGGTACTGTGGTATGGAGGGTATTAGGGTATGAAGGGTATTGTGGTATGGACAGTATTGGGGTATGAAGGATATTGTGGTATGTAGGGTACTGGGGTATGAAGAGTATAGGAGTATGATGTGTACTGTGGTATGGGTGGTACTGGGGTATGAAGGGTATGAAGGGTATTGTGGTATGGGGGTACTGCGGTATGAAGAGTATGAAGGGTATTGCAGTATGAAGGGTATTGGGGTATAAAGATTATTGAGGTATGAAGGGTATTGGGGTATGAAAGATATTGAGGTATGATGGGTATTGTGTTATGAAGGGTATTGTAGTATGAAAGGTATTGAGGTATGAGAGGTATTAAGGTATGAAGGGTACTCTGATACGAAGGGTATTGGTGTATGAAAGGTATTTGGGTATTTAGGGTACTGTGGTATGGAGGATCTTGTGGTATGTAGGGTATTAGGCATGGTGGCTCAAGTGGTTAGCATTGAAGCCTTTGCAGTGCTGGGGTCTTAAGGTCCTGGGTTCAATTCCCACTAAGGACACCAAGGACAACATCTGCAAGGAGTTTGTATGTTCTCCCTGTGTTTGCGTGGGTTTCCTTCGGGCACTCCGGTTTCCTCCCACATTGTAAAGACATACTGATAGGATATTTAGATTGTGAGCTCCAAGAGAGACAGCATTACTGATGTATGTAAAGCGCTATGGAATTAATAGCGCTATATAAATTAATAAATATTATTATTATTATATTATATTATATTATTAGGGTATGTATGGGGTATTGGGGTATGAAGAATTGCAGGTTATGACCAAAACATGGTTTTTCATTCAGGCAGTTTTGATCATTGAGATCCGATTTTCCAATCTCTTTAGGAGTCTGGATTTTTCCATCCGGTCTGAACCATCCGGCTCCTGATCTCCGGTTCCTTCTGTGGTGAGGACGTATTCTGCCGATGCCGTAATGTGCAATAGAGCGAAGCCAGACAAGAATGAGACAAACTTTGTTTCCTGTGAGCGATTGTACATTATTTCTGCTCCTCCCGGGATATGTAAATCCCCTTAAACTTCTCCCCCTTCCCGTAATTTGCATCGAGCGTTAGAAAGGTCTAAATATCCGAGCGGAACATGTTACAAATGAGAAAATATCGACTTCTCAATTACTCACTCAGTGATCACTTCCTCAACTTTCTTCTCGAGCTTTTACAATCCTCCCTTCCTCGGGGTCGTTTGTTTCTTCGGCAAATTGTCCAAAATTGGTCATAATCGGGCACATGCTCAATGTTGTGTAACAGACATCTTCCCATTAACAATAATGCGTAATTCAATTGACAGCAATGAAAATTTACCTAGCAATATGTTGTCGTTATAGCCAACTGCTCTTAGCATCTAAATGATCCTTTCAGCATGTCTTCAGATTCCTGCAGGCGAATATTCCTTGTCTCATTCAATAGCGCCATAGATTAAGTGGCAATAATGTAAAAATGGTGCCAGCTGTACGCGGCGGAACATGGAGGAAAAAAACAAAAGTGCTGGTGTGCGATACGTGACCGAGTGCAGGTACCGGGGAGAGGGCTCCTCATTGTTCTCCTGATGAAAAGTCTGACATAAAAGGGATTGTTTGGATTAAAATGGATGGTTTCACCTGAAGTATACTGTCTGGCTTTGCGTTGACCCGTTCTTTGAGGAGGTCAATAAAGGAGCTGTCACGGGTGTGTCAGGAGGCATGGATGAGACTGTAAAGGCCACTCACGGAAGGTCCAGGTGTTGGCCAAACAGTCAAAATCCTAAGAACATGTCTCTGTCGCTTTAAGGGCGCCGTTACACGGGGCGACATCTCCGCCAATAACAGAGGCGACGTGGCCTATCACCGGCGTCATCACCCCTACGTCGCCTCATGTGAAGGGACGATGTCGCCGGTGCCTGGAGGTCGCCTGGTTTCAGAGCAGTGCTCTGAAATCAGGGGACCATCATGGGGCGATGTGCACACATTGCCCCAT
Source organism: Allobates femoralis (assembly GCA_033576535.1). Classification (NCBI taxonomy): domain Eukaryota; kingdom Metazoa; phylum Chordata; class Amphibia; order Anura; family Aromobatidae; genus Allobates; species Allobates femoralis. The sequence continues at coordinate 10,061,403 of JARQOC010000001.1, forward strand.
GTAATCAGGCGCCGGCAACCTGTCAGGCAATCCTGCATCGCCGCTGGGGTTTCCCGCTGGCGCGGGGCTGGAGGTGTCGCCCTGCTAAACGGGGGACGGTGACGCTGGCGGGGGCAGCAAGAGCATGTGCGCCCCCGCCATTTGCCACCGACATCCCAGCCTCGTCGCCCCGTGTCACGGGGCCCTAAGAGGCATTCCCATTTTATTTATAGCCGGAGGTCACTAGGACCCAGCTGATTCCTTACCTTGAGCTGCCTATATATTCTCTTTGACTCCCAGGATGCACTGCTGGTGATAGCTGTTCAGGTGTTCCTGGTTGCATCCTAGCTCAAAGCGGTGTTTCCTGGAATCTGTTGGTTTGCTGCTTGGATCAGCTCAAGCTAAGCGTATCTCTTCGCTCTTTGCTTGTTTCCCTTGTGTGTTTCTCTAGTTGCTAGCCAGGCTGACTAGTGATCACCCGCTCTGATCCCTGTGTAGTGGTAGTCCAGGGACAGTTAGGGAATAGGTATCCTGGCGGCGACAGTTGCTGAAACTGTATAAGGACGTTAGGGGAGCCAGGTGTCAGTGCTAGTTGTTCTAGGGTTCGCCATCCCCCCTTTTTGCCCTTAGCATCAGGGACTCCTTCCCATCCACCCCCTGTCATCATCCAGCGCTGGGTGCCTTCCTTCACCCAGCGTGACAGGAGCTCCCTGTATACCAGCATCGTGTGCACGGAGACTGTGGGGTGGCACAACCGGAATGGTGATGTGGTTTTATTCTGCACTGCTAGAAATGATGGAATAGCCAATATGTGGAAACTACATAAAAAGTGGTTTATTCTACGCGTTTCGTATTGATCCTGACTTCTTCAGGAAAGCCACCAACTTACCTGATCCTTGAGGAAGTCAGCACAGGAGCTCCCCATATACCAATGCCATGTGGATGTAGACTGTGCGGTGGCACAACCAGAAAGGTGATGTATTTTTTTAATCACTGCTGGAAAATTATAGAATAGCCAATGGGTAGAAGCTGCACAAAGGGTGGTCATTTCTTCAGGAAAGCCACCAAGTTACCCAGTCCTTGAGGAGGTCAATATAGGGGCTAAACACATAAAAACACCATGTGCATGGAGACTATGTGAAGCTGACCCGCCCCAGGGCTGTGGGGTACCCAGTTTCCGGCCATTGTAGTTCACGAGGGGATGTCATGGGGCCTGTTGCCCGGTCCCGTGACCCTGGTGGTCGCTGAAAAGAATCAATAAAAATAAAAGTGTTTTGTGATGCCACCTACGGTTACGGTAATGTTACCGGCGCTGTGGGAAAGACCTCCAGGGTGATGGTGGAGCAGCAAGATGATTTTGCTCCCCGTAGGTGGGGGGGTTTGGGTATACAACTACTACTCTGAGGGGGAGGGAGTGAAAGAGCCTAATGGTGTGGACCTCAAAAGAAGGAAATGAGAGTGATGGAGCTGGGGGGATGACCTGGAAAGTACATTGTGGGGACAGGAGTAAGCCATCTCCACCATGATGTCTGTTCCCAGGTCTCGAGGAATTGGAGAAATGTAAGTTACCGTGAGAAATAGCAGCAGGGGACACTGTGTCTGAGTCCTGGATCCAGGTTTCAGTGAGGTCCAAAAGATCTAGAGAGTTAGTGAGAAAGAAGCTGTCAATGAAGGGAAGCTTGTTGCATACAGCCTGTGAATTCCAGAGAGTGCAATTAAAAGAGGGAGATGAAGGTGTGCAGGTAATGTTGATAAGGTTAGCATGGTTTCTATGTGTGGTGGGAGAGGGGATGAAGTTGGCGAAAAGGTGGACCAGAATTTGAAGAGATATCACCTGACAGGAGCAGCAGTAGAAAGAGAAAAGGCAAATCGTTTTTGGAATTGTGACAATGTTTATGATGCAACACCCTGGAGCATGGTGGTCTGAGATTATTCCGTATGGTGAAGAGAGTATGGGAGCTCAACATAGTGGAGGGAAAGAGAGAGTGGCTTATGTGGATGAGGGATGATGGAAGGGGATGGGGCAGTGAAAGTGAATGGCAAAGGCACAAAGGAAGATAGACATTGTGATAACAGAACATTGTTAAAAAAGACAATGAAAGAGCGTGGCTTACCTGACTCCTGCCCTGACTAACTGCCATGGAGTAACTGCAAGCCACTTAGCATTCAATGCCACTTTGCTTGAGATGCCAAACGTGCAAACACCCCACGTGTGTACCCCTTAAGACAGAACCAAATTTATAGGGCACACTAAAGAATCAGGTGAGGGGGATTGTGGGAAGTCACATGGTTTCAGATAATTGGCAGCTGCTCCTCACAGCAGGGGATAAATAGATGATGAAAGGCCACAGATCAGACATTAGGCAAAAGCTGGCTACACACTATCACAACTTCAACAAGATAACATTTACAATGTGGGAAATAGTCATATACTGGTGAGTAAAGAATATAATGTATACAGATAACATAGGAGAGTTTACAATAAATGCAGAGGTAGACTTATCATAATTCTATGGTCAGGCTGATATTGCAATGGAGGTCATTACAGCAAGCAGAGGTAGATTTACCATGCAGTGTTGCAATGAGATTGGAAGCCCAGTTTAGCAAATGCAGATGACAGAAAGCGGTGTTGGAATAATACGATGCAGTGTGGAAACTGCACAAAGGGTGATTTATTCTATGCGTTTCACAGTGATCCTCACTTCTTCTTCAGGAAAGTCACCAAGTCACCTATTCCTTGAGGAGATCAATATAGGAGCTCCTCATATAGCAGCAGCATGTGCATGGAAACTGTGTGACTCACCGTGGCCGGGACTCCGGTTTAGACAGGCGATGCTTCTTTCCTCCTTGTCACGGGTGGACCGCGCCTGCCGGTAGTGGGGCCCGGTGTAGTGCAGATCAAAAGGGTTGAAGACGTCTTGGTGGAACAGATTAAAGGGGTTTTAATTTATTCGTGACGCCATCTATCAGTAGTTTTGGTAAGGGCTACCGACGCTGCGGAACCTCCGGGGGATGGACAGCAGCAAGATGGAACGCTCCCCACAGGCTGAGCGGTGATCCCCGGAGGCTGGAGCTGCTTAAGATGTTGTGCGGCAGATGCGGTTACCTTGTAGTGCGGACGGACAGTTCATAAGGAAGCACGGACACAGAAAGTCTCTGCAACGGGTCTTTACTGTAACCAACAGGCAGTACATGGTATACAGTTAACAGGTAGTGGACCAGGTGGACTCAGCAGTGATGGTGTCCCTTAGAAATCCGCAGTGTTCCTCCATTCTAACTAAATGATTGCCAGTGTCGCCCAGGAATACCAGGTCGGGTACGGGGAGGCTGCTTCAATGCCCTATCCAAGATGTACGTTATGGATGTTTTGGGGAGCCTTGGATCCCTCGGTGGGTACACCGCTGGTTAGACGACTGGAAGTTGGCTGGTGGTGGGGTGCTCCTGTGAAGCTGCTCCTCCACGCTTCTGGTTCGCGTAGCAGAGGTGAACTGCTGCCAGCTTCGGTACCAGTGAACCGGCTGTGAGTTGTGGGCACGGGAGTCCTTTGGAACCCGTGGTTACGATGCCCAATCCCGGTTGTTGAGGTCTCAGGTGCTGACACCCGACCGGTGACGGCCCGGGGGCTGCACAGGGTGCGGAGCCCCCGCTCCTACTCCAAGTTCTAGACTGTTCAGGTCAAGTTCTAGAGCCCTTCTCTCTATGACTAAGGGTCTGTTCTCCTACACACTTCCCTAGCACTCCGCCCACCAGGACCTAGGATTGGCCCTCTGTTCTAGGTGATGCATGCAGGGTTGGATTTCTAAATTAACCAGATTACTGCTGTGTCAGAGAATATTGCGGCTGCATTTATGGCTGCAATACCCTCTTGTGACGCACTCGTTGCGGGGCGCCACACTCCCCCTTGGTTGAATACGCTTGTCCCCAAGCATCACACTACCCACATTACAGAGGTTTTTATATTTTATAACAGGTTATATACACTTTTATTAATGACAGGTCATTATTTTGCATAAAAGTGAGGCACGTAAAATAAACAGGTAAAACACTTGGTGCGGACCCGGCGGGCGGTCGGCTGTCCTTGGGTAAAAGTTCAGGCTGTAGCCGCCAGATCGCACAGACAGTGATTAAAAGGAACAGAGTCATTGAGTGAGTTCAAGTCTTAAAGTCACTGGCGCGGAGAACGATGGCGCACCCGGATAGCGAACCACCCATCTGGACAAGCATAGCGTTCGTAGGTGATTACATCGCCCCGGTATAGGTCGCGATCGGGATGTCCTCTCGGCAAGTTTGACTCAACGTCCCGGCGCCCCACAAACACCTCCTCATTCAAACCCACCTCCCAAGCGAACCCCCACCCGGTATGTAAGTTAAAGCTGGAAATTCTACCTTCACGGCGGAGTTCATCAGGCAGCGGCGGTTGGCGGCGAGCCTCGGCACGGGCCTGCATATTGGCGTGTTCACGGGCTTGCCACTCCTCTCGTCGTCTCTGGCGTACATCTCCGTCGTTACGGCTCGGGGTGTAGAGATGAGTGATGGAGCTGTTGGTTTGGCTGGAAACTTGAACTTGGCGGGCAGTCTGGACCGGCACCCGGTGGAACGGCACAGGGGAAGGTGTCAGCGTTGCACCCGACCAGTGTACCCGAGCTGTGTGCCCGGTAGGAAGTTCCTCGGTGTCTCCCCAAGCGAACCCGGTGTCGAGATCCTCAGCGACGCTGCGGGTCTCGTCGTCATCCTCCTCGACCTCTTCCTCGATGACCACATCAGGCTGCTCGATGGCTGGAGATGTTGAAACTGGTTCCTCTGTACAACAGGGCGGTGGTGCTGCGGATCCTTCCACAGAGACGTCCTGCAGGGCTTCCAGGCTGCCTGCCTCTTCATCTGTAACTGTAGGTAGAGGGGTCTCAATCCCGGTTACCAGGTAGGCCTCGGCAATTGCAAGGGAAGCCTCCGGTACGGGGACGAAACAGGCGACTGTCTCTGTAGTTGTGAAACACGTCGCGGGTTCCTCGGTGGGAACCTGGTAAAGATCAAGTTCTTTCATGGAGCGTATGGTAAGCTCCAGCTCAGGAACGGGGTCGGCTGCGGGATTAATCGCTGGAACGAGCTGAGCTGTGGCCTCCACTGGAACGATGCAGTCTATGGGCTCTGGTGACGAAGCAGGACAGGTGGTGGGCGACGATGAGGCAGTTGAGAAGCTGGCGACGTCGTCTGGGCCTGGAGTAGCGGTACCCGGTCGGCTCTGCTGCATTGCATGGTGTAGTCGTCTGCCTAAGGTCGCGTTCCAGCTGCGAATCATCCACTCTACAGTCTCAAGTAATCGCACCCGGAGGTCTTGTAGAGCCTCTAGCCAGAAGTCGGGGCTGCCGTCAATGGTAAGGGCAGGACCCGGACCCGGTTGGCCTATGGCTGCTCTGGCCTCCGCCTCGACCTCCCGCATTAGGTCTTGGAGTCTCATGCTGGCCATTCTCTTCTTTTGGAGGGAACCACACCCGTTCAACCGGTAAGCGTTCTGGTAAAGAGCTGGTGAAGAAGGTCTGTGACACTCCCATTTCCTCTGGGCTTTTGTAGTCCAATGGTGGGAAAAGTCTTTGGGGTCCGCCCCCCTGGTTGATTCGAGCAATCAGGGCGGACAGAGAGTTTGGCGCCTTTTGTCTTTAGCCCTCCCACGATGGGGGGGGGGGGTTGACTCACTCCTGGGCTTGCACGTGGCGGATTCTTGTGGCGGGAACGCCATCTTGGGTGCCATTTTGGCCCACGGTGAAAAGGCGGGAAAGTTCTTTTAGGGACGAACAAAGTCCAAATTGTAGACAATAAAGTCATTTTTAAGCACATTATACCCGTTGGATAACGGGCCTGCTCGTATTCTGTTCGTGACGCCATTTTCTGACTCACCGTGGCCGGGACTCCGGTTTAGACAGGCGATGCTTCCTTCCTCCTTGTCACGGGTGGGCCGCGCCTGCCGGTAGTGGAGCCCGGTGTAGTGCAGATCAAAAGGTTTGAAGACGTCTTGGTGGAACAGATTAAAGGGGTTTTAATTTATTCGTGACGCCACCTATGAGTAGTTTCGGTAAGGGCTACCGACGCTGCAGAACCTCCGGGGGATGGACAGCAGCAAGATGGAACGCTCCCCCCAGGCTGAGCGGTGATCCCCGGAGGCTGGAGCTGCTTAAGATGTTGTGCGGCAGCTGCGGTTACCTTGTAGTGCGGACGGACAGTTCATAAGGAAGCACGGACACAGAAAGTCTCTGCAACGGGTCTTTACTGTAACCAGCAGGCAGTACATGGTATACAGTTAACGGGTAGTGGACCGGGTGGACTCAGCAGTGATGGTGTCCCTTAGAAATCCGCAGTGTTCCTCCATTCTAACTAAGTGATTGCCAGTGTCGCCCAGGAATACCAGGTCGGGTACGGGGAGGCTGCTTCAATGCCCTATCCAAGATGTACGTTATGGATGTTTTGGGGAGCCTTGGATCCCTCGGTGGGTACACCGCTGGTTAGACGACTGGAAGTTGGCTGGTGGTGGGGTGCCCCTGTGAAGCTGCTCCTCCACGCTTCTGGTTCGCGTAGCAGAGGTGAACTGCTGCCAGCTTCGGTACCAGTGAACCGGCTGTGAGTTGTGGGCACGGGAGTCTTTTGGAACCCGTGGTTACGATGCCCAATCCCGGTTGTTGAGGCCTCAGGTACTGACACCCGACCAGTGATGGCCCGGGGGCTGCACGGGGTGCGGAGCCCCCGCTCCTACTCCAAGTTCTAGACTGCTCAGGTCAAGTTCTAGAGCCCTTCTCTCTATGACTAAGGGTCTGTTCTCCTACACACTTCCCTAGCACTCCGCCCACCAGGACCTAGGATTGGCCCTCTGTTCTAGGTGATCCATGCAGGGTTGGATTTCTAAGTTAACCAGATCACTGCTGTGTCAGAGAATATTGCGGCTGCATTTATGGCTGCAATACCCTCTTGTGACGCACTCGTTGCGGGGCGCCACATGTGCAGTGCCACATCCCTGTGGATATATTTATCCATACTTATTGTTCCTCAAAACGCTAGAGGATAATTGTGGTGGGATGTCGGATTTCGGGAAGTATCTATGAGAGTACTGAAGTACCAGTCATCTCCAGGCCCCAGGACCTCAGTGGGGCAATGGCTCCTGTGCCACACAAGAAGGCAAAACAGTTGTGCACAAACAAGTGCAAATAGCATCATACCCACAAAAATGTGGTGTAGTTACAAAGGATGGTGGTGAGATATCTGATTGCAGGAAGTATCTATAATAGTGATGGGCGAATCCTAAATTACTCGGAATCGCTTGACTGTAGCGAGTCCGAGCCCGGGACTCGCTACTCGTTGCAAGTCTAGCGAGTCCAATGTTAATGAATGGGGAAGCGAGTAATAGCGAGTAGTGTGCGATTTACAAATCACAGATGTGTCTCGGAAGCTTCAACTAGGATTGCCATTGATTTGCATTGGACTCGTTTACTGTGCAAGTAATCGCTGGGAAACTCGCACAGATAAGAGTCCGGCTGTCTGCTCTGTGTGCAGGCTGCCGCAGCTCCAGGGTCCTAGAGCCCGCCTGCTGCCTGATGTAGCAGAGCTGAGATTGTTCTCAGTCTGCTCATTCCCTGTGCATAGACATCTATATCTATGCACAGGGGATGTAGCAGAGAGGACATCGCGTTTTGGACTGCGTCGGACGGAAGAGGATTTTTTTAATTAAAGATGGAGTCCCTAATGGCTTTTTTTCTTTTATTTCTACTAAAAAATTTTCTGTGTTGTGTTTTTTTAACCCTTTATTGGAGATTCTTAGTGGCCGGGTCAAACATGGCCTGACATTAAGAATCTCGGGCTTAATACCAGCTTGTATAACAAAGCTGATATTAACCCCTTTATTACCCAGCGTGCCACCGCCACCAGGGCCGCTGGAAGAGCGGGGTTCAGTGCTAGAGGATGGCGCTTCAATGAACGCACCATCTTCTGGGGCGGCTGCGGGCTGCAATTTGCAGCGGGGTGCCCAGAAAGCTTGGGCATCCCTGCACTGCGGATTCCAGCCCCCAGCTGCTTAGCTGTACCTGGCTAGACATAGAAATTGCGCGGAGCCCCACGCATTTTTTTTTTATTAGTTCATGAAATTCATGAAATAATAAAAAAAAAGGGCTCCCCTATATTCTTGTGTCTGGCCAGGTACAAATAGGCACCTGGGGGTTGGGGGCAGCCCGTCGCTGCCTGCTCGATCCGGCTGGTTCCAGAAATACGGCGAAGCCCATGTAATTTTTTTTCTGAAAAATCAATAAAACAATCCTAAAAAAGGGACTGCATCTTTATTAACCCCTCGCCCATGGTCCAGGGGTTAATAAAGATGCAGTCCCTTTTATTTACATTGTTTTATGGATTTGTCAGAAAAAAATTTCTGCTACATCATCTCTGTGAGCAGGCGGGCTCTAGGACCCTGGAGCTGCGGCAGCCTGTACAGAGCAGACAGCTGGACTCGGCTCGCAAAGTAACAGCAGTTACTTTGCGAGTTTCCCTGCTATCACTGGCACAGTAATCAGACCAATGCAAGTCAAAGGCAATCCTAGTTTTGTCAGCGTCTCTGACAAAACTAGGATTGATATTGATTTGCATTGGACTCGTTGCTGTGTGAGTAATCGCTGGGAAACTCGCAGAGTACCGAGTCCTAGCGAGTAGATTCGCCCATCCCTAATCTATAACCATGGCAAAGTACCAGTCATGCCCAGGCCCTGATACCTGAGTGAGTCAATGTCTCCTCTGCAACACAAGTAGGTGGTATTGTAGATGGTTTGGGGCATGTTAGGGGGAAGGGAGAACATATTTGGCAACTGGAGTCGAAAAAGAGCATGGCTTATATTAACCTTGCTCATAATATGAGCATATTGAGCTGTTCCTGGTCATTTTGTGTTGGCAGCAAATCATTCAGGATACTCTCAAAGTGTGTTGACAACAGAACAGAGCTTTAATTAGCTATAAACAGGTACAGATATGATAGGCTTTGTGGAAACAAGAATATACATATCTTAAGTGTCTCTGTGCAGCATCAGCAGGCTGCTTCCCCTCTCATGCACAGACACAGGAAACTGGATACAGTCACACGGCCTTTCCTGTGTGTGAGCCTCTGGGAGTGTTTTTTTTTTTTATCTAACTTTATAGACAATACACAAACAGCTTCCAACATTTTGGGACCTGTCCCATTTTTGGCTTCCAAACATTAGGTGGGTGGGGTTTGAAATATGTCAACCCAGCCTTTTTTTCTTAGAGTCTCCTTACCTTGGGAGTTTGTACATCTTTGAGGACATTTGAAAAGAACCTGTCTCCTGGTCAAAACTGGCCAGTGTTTCCTCACATATCATTCCCACTGCTCCAATGAGTGTCATTTCTTGTTTTATTGTTTTTAAATCTGCCATACGGTTCAAGAAATATTGGCCTTTTTATTCAATCTTTACCAAAGTGGTGTGGCTCACTGGATCCTCTGGGGCGTGTCTAATGGATTCTTAGTTACATCATTCCACAGGCAACACTGTGCAGGGAAAAAAAAGAGCCTGTTAAAGACAAGTGGGGCAACATTTTTAATCAAACCCAAGTACAAAAATAATATTCAGCCCCCAAAACATGTTTTTAAGTAAAAAAAATACATATTCCTTAAGCCTCCTTTGTCTGGTTATTTATTGATATACAGTTGTCCTAAGGAGTAGACACAGAAAATCAATTTGGTAATCTCAGGCTGAGGGTGAGTATATCTTCTGATATGTGGTCTACGGGTCATTAGTAATGAGCATGCATTTAAATGCTTGAAAGCTTGTACTCGAAACAAGCAGGTCAGGCTTGGATGAGGCGACGAAGACAATTGAAGTCAATAGTAAACTTCTAGAAAAATGCTTGAATTTCCCATTGATGTCCATTATACTTGGTCCGTGAGTCTGGCCTGTCCAAGCATCCAACCTGCTCGTTTCGAGCACCGAGCACTTGGGCATTTAAATATTCACTCATCACTAGTCGTCATTAATGTAGGGATCTGGCTTTGATCTACCCAAAACTGTTTATATAGGCTACTATGACCCTAAAAGTTCACTCTCATTTCTGCTTGAGTGTGACCCACTCGAGGGCTTTCCATCCTTGACATCACTGGAGGCTTTGTTGGTGATTTTTCTCTGGTGCGCCCCCGATCTACCCGTTATGACTTCCATCATATTTATCTTTTAGGTTGGGTTCCAAAGTTCATTTCCACAAACCTGGCATATCCCGCTAGAGCTAATGACACTGAGCTGACTGTAATGGACCCTGTTGACTGGCGTATAGGGGACCAGATGGTGTTATGTGGATCCAGTTTTTCTGACCCCATAAAACAAGATGAGGTCTTCACCATTGTAAATGTCAATGGTACACGCATTTCGGTCAGTCCGCCTCTGAGGTAAGTCCAGCCATGTATACTTGGTATTATAATTTTTTATGAAGGTCCTGGCGTCAGTTCTTATCTTGGACGGTGATTTGGTGTTTTGAGATCTTTGTCCTGCCCCCTTCTGATGACTGCAAATCCAAAACGCTCTAATTGCCAGTTCTTTAGATTATTGTATGCTTGTACTCACATCACCAAATAATTGACAGACAGTTCAACCCAGCCAGTACAATGACTTGTAGTAAGACCAGGAGAAACACTGTACTTTTCTTCCACAAATCTTGTATTAAGTACAGCGTAACAGCAGGTGAAAAGGAATAATCTGTACAGGGTTGCAGACATGCATCTTCAGAAATGGCTTCTCTAGACTAAACTGGGAAAGAAGGGAGGAGCATTCTGTACAAAGGCCAACTAAGAGAGGGAGGTAGGGACAATTCTCACACAGTCTAGATCTACCTAGCAACAACGAGAGAAATTTCTGATAGGAGGAAAAATACACAATTCAAGAATAGATATTACAGGTTGTTCCAATTTGTTGGATACAACAGTCTTGTTTCCATTGATCTGGCAGCTTGGTAGAGAAGTGTCAGAAGGAAACTGATTCCATTATATTCTATGGGATCATTCCTAGTCATCCAACGCATAATTTGTTTGTGTTTTGATCCATCCTATAGCTGTATGTAATAAGATCTCATGCAGCATTTCTGTGATTAAGCCATGAACTCCAGACCGGTGCACAGAGTGCAAACATTGGTGTCAGTTGTGTCCGGCCTTTCTAGCTAGCACAGACTGGCATGAAGGTTTAGGTCAACTACGTTACATCTGGGCAATGTTTTCTGCCAATGCTCCTCATCTCCACACAACAGAGCTCCCAGGGCAGTCACAGATTTAATTTTATTTTCCCTTATGTACAGTGCTATACGTAATAGAGCAGGGGACCATGACTGGTGTGGAGGTCGAAATAATAAGCTGAAATTATTCTGATGAATATGAATATTACCATATTAATTATAATTATTATTTTATATTAATTCTATGGTTTAATATTTAGCAAAATTAAGTATGTTGATATCCCCCTATAAGCCTACACAGCTACCTACATACAGTATGAGTCTACACACAGCTCCCTACATACAGGATGAGCCCTCACATTGCCCTCTATATACAGTATGAACCCCCACATAGCCTTCTACAAACAGTATGGGTCCCCCCTAGACTCCTGTATACAGTATGAGCCCCAAACAGCCTCCTATATACAGTAGCAGCCCCCACATTGCCTCCTATATACAGTATGAGCGCTCACATAGCCTCGTATATACCGGATGAGTCCTCACATAGCCCCTTATATACTGTACGAGCCCATACACAAACCACCAACATACAGTATAAGACTACACACAGCATGAGCCCCCACATAGCCCCTCTATACACAATATGAGCCCTCACATAGCCCCTCTATATACAGTGATCAGATATACAGCATCAGTCCACACAGCCCCTATATACAATATGAGTCCACGCACAGCTCTCCTATATATTGTTATTTATTATGCTTTGCTTATATAGCGCCATCATATTTTGCAGCTCTTTACAGACATCTTCCATTACTGTTCCCATTGGGGCTCACAATGTAAATTCACTATCAACATGTCTTTGGATTGCGTGTTGAAACTGGAGAACCCAGACAAACACGGAGAAAATACAAACTATATACAGTATGAGCCCCCACACAGCCCCCCATATACAGCATGAGCCCCCTACATAGCGTATGAAGATCCACAGCTCACTACATACATTATGAGTCCTCAAATTACCTCTCTGTGTTCAGTTTGAGCTCACACATAGTCCCCCTGTATACGGTATGAGCCCTTACATAGCCTCCCTTTACAAAGGATGAGCCCTCACATAATAATAATATAATATTCTTTCACTTATATAGCACTATTAAGTCCACGTTGCTTTATATACATTTGCAACACTGTTCCCATTGGAGCTCACAATGTAAATTCCCTGTCAGTATGTCTTTTTGTGTGTGGGCGACACTAGAGGACCCAAAGGAAACCCACGAAAACATGGGGAGAACATACAATCTCCGTGCAAATGTTGTCCTTGGAGGGATAGTCGCCTATATACATTTTGAGCCCCTACATACCCCCTTTATACAATGTGAGCTACTACATAGCTCCCTATATACAGATTGTGCTCTCACATAGCTCCATAAATACAGTATGAGCCCTCACATAGTTCCATATTTACAGCATGAGCCCTCACATAGCTCCATATATACAGTGTGAGCCCTCGTATAGCTCCTATATACAGGATAAGCCCTCCCATAGCCCCTATATATAGTATTAGCTCCCACATAGCCCCCTATATACAGTGTGATCTCCCACATAGCTTCCCATATACAGAATAAGCCCCCACATAGCCTCCCTATATACAGTGTGATCACTAACCTAGCCTCCCTATATAAAGATAAGCCCTCACATTGCCTTCCTTTGTTCAGTATGAACTCACACACAGTCCAAGTATATAGTTTAAGATCCTACAAGGCCTCTGTATATAAAGTATACTCTCTCACACAGTCCCCTATATACAGTATGAGCCCTGACATAGCCCCCTATAAAAAATATCAGCCCTCACATAGCCCCCTATATACAGTATGAGTCTCACATAGCCCCTATATACAGTTTGAGCCCCATATACCCCCTCTTTATACTATGGTAACCCCCAGATAGCTCCCATAATATAGTATGAGCCCTCATTTACCCTTCCTATATACAAGATTAGCCCCACATAGCCCCTATATACAAGATGAGCCACTAGCAGACACAGACAGAAAGAGGTCCTTGTGCAAGAACAATATATGAGCTCTTTGCAGTCCAAGAGCTCATCAAAATGTACAATTACATCGGGTTTGGAGATAGAAATGGGTCCCCCTTACCTCTCGGGCCTCTATGTGTCTGCATAGATTGCACCAATGCTATATCCGTCCCGGAGATGAGCCCTCACATAGCCCCCTACATACAGACACACATCCCATGCACATATTAAAAAAAAAAACAAAAAAAACCCCAACTCCTCTCTCTCCCATTGCCCTGGCTCTCTGTTCTACTCCCCAGGGCTCCAATTGTTCTTGTGGATGGCGTGTACATGTTGGCACAGGTTGAAGACATCATTGCGTTGGCGCACAACAGAAAAGGCAACAGTAGCTTTTCTGGAGCTGTGCTGCCTTTCTGTATTGCCAGCAGCGGTGTTTCGAGAAGGCTCCCTGCCTGGAGATTTGGGCCACCAATGTTGGTGCAGAAAATATATACTCGTCATCTGACATACTGCAGCATTTCAGAGTAAAACATACACCGCTGCAGTAATGTGTCTGCAGGACACATGAATCAGCCAACAGGTTCCCTTTAAAGATGTCCTCTCCATCATATGTCTTTGCATGCATATGACATCACTGGTAATTTTTTTGGCGCTTTATGGTCCAAAAAATTCCCTTTTGACTGTTATGTTTTTGTAAATAAAATATAACATTCTGATCCATGCGGAAACATAGGTGTTATCATTTGTGGGTACAAATTTAGAGAAATAAAAACCTTCTTTTTTATTGCAGATATGCTTGGGATATTCTACATCAGCGCGTCGATGAGGACTATGTCTACCTGAGACCCATGGTGACCCTGATCAGCAGGGATATTACTATACAAGGGAACCTAACAAACGAGTATATTGGCCGTTACAAGAGATGTCGGGAAGCAGGATTCTCAGGTAGTCACAGTGCGAAAATACATGGAAATAGCATCTAGTTGCACAACAAGCAGAGATTTCACATGATGCGCTCCAGAAGAAACATATGTATCTCTGCAATGGAGCAGTGCAGAGAAAAACAAAGAAAAGTGCTGGAATCAGGGGAGTTCAGGGGTTTTTACAAGGTATTTAATTACATTTTTTGAAGAAAGTAAAGTGTCCTTTTTAATGGTCTCATATTTTTTAGACACAGGAGAGGACTTTGCAGATTACCTATTTGTGCAACACTGGTCCAAGGTCCATGTCAACATTCACCGGTCATGGACAGTAACTGCTCAAATCCCCTGAGTTTCTGGTTTCCCTGGCACAGCGTTTAATTTACTGGCCTGACATGATGTCACGTGTGCAGGGTGTAGTGCATCGGTGTCGTCTCACCAGACCATCTAATCATAAACCGAGCCTGGTGTGTAAGGAAGTTAGCACAACTCCTGATTCCAACAGCTGTGTTAATCCATTGCAGAGATATTCACATTTGTTTCATCTAGAGCTCAGCATGTGAAATCTCTGCTTGCAGTGCAACTGAATGCTTCTTCACAGTCTTTTCTAGAGACGTGTGCTTTCACCCCTCCCTCCCAGACGCTTCCGATCACAGCTTAGCATCTGATTCAGCAGTCAAAGACCCGTCAGGAAAACGTGAAAGTGCATGCCCCAGAGAAGCCTCTGAAAAACAGCCGGTTACAATACAAGCAGAGATTTCACATACTACGCTCCAAAAGAAACATGTGAATATCTCTCCAATAGAGCGACGCAGCACAATGGAAAAAAAAGTGGTGAAATCAGGGGAGCTCAAGAATTTTTCAAAAGTATTTATTATTTTTTTTTGAGCATGCACCAGGATATTTTTAAAGAGGTTGTGCACATTTGGGGACAATTTTGTTTTTCTTATTTAGGTATATGTATTTTTGCCTAAAAAATTCATTTTTGCAATTGGATTTCATTAAATATTTTGTACTTTTCACCTTCTCTGGTTTCTGTGTTGCATTGTTTATTTGTCACACGCTAACTTGCGCTGACTCTCTAGTCTATGTTGGACACCACTGTAATTGAATGTGTGAATTACTTCAGGAACTGCATGAGTTAATGTTAGTTTTGCTGTAAACTGCACTCAGCTGCTGCATGATGTGAATCTTAAATCGGCTTCACACCACGGTTGTGGTTTATCAGGTTCTGTCCGGTGTTTTGCAGGAAACACCGGACAGAACCTGACAGCCCCAGATAGAACAGAACTGGAGGGCAAATATGCCCTCCGGTCCTGTTTTCTGCCAGATTCAGCAGATCGCAGGGTTTAGGAGCTGTCCCTGCTGAAATGACAGAATCGTGGCTAGCGGGAGCTATCCGGGGTCCTGAAATCTCAGCAGGGGACTGAAGCTCCAGCACCCAGCGTCTGGGAACCTGAAATTGTTGTTTATTTCAACAAACACTAGGGGGAGCTCACTTGCATACACATTTATTATTGGGCTCAATGTATAACTAGTATGCAGCTTGCTCTAAAGCTCCCCCGTATGGTGGATTAGGGTAACACAAATTATGTTATTTATTTTAATGTAAGGGGATTTGTAAATTTTATTCTGAAAGACGAAGTCTGATCATTTTGAACATAAAATATTATTCCGAGCAGAATTTAGTACCTGTAATTATAATGGAGGCAAAGGGCATCTGTATCAGGATACATTTTTCTTCTGAACACAAATTACCTTAGTCCCAAGCATTTTCTATATGTTCCTTACATTGTCCCAGGCAGGACGTTTCTCCATCATCAGTGGTGACATTCCTCATTTTACATCATGTTTACTGTCTTCATCTCTTCATCAGATACAACAGATTGTCCCTATGAAAACAGTGAGAAAACACTGGGGTCTCAGGATCTGGGAATGGTGTTTATCGCTCAAGCCTTGAAGGATGAGACAAGTTTGGTCCAAATCTCGGGCGTCTGCTTCCTGCACGCCGGCCAAGGCTTCGCGCAGTCACGTAGTGCCCTCAATATTGTTGGCAATAGACCCATGTTCGGTAGGAAACAGACGATTCCATGTAGAGATGATTTGTATGAAATATCTGCAGCTTACTTATCTTATTTTTTAAACTAGAGGAATAAAGATATTCAGTTACAATTTACAAAGTGTTATACTCCAGAGCTGCACTCATTATTCTGCTGGTGCAGTCACTGTGTACATACATTACATTACTGATCCTGAGTTACCTCCTGTATTATACTCCAGAGCTGCACTCACTATTCTCCTGGTGCAGTCACTGTGTACATTGTGAGGCACCGCCGGCATGATCCTCATGGCCGGGGCGCGTCACATGTAGGATCGAGGTATGATCCTGTGCACACTGGCCGGTTTGACTGATACTGCTGTGTGAGCCAACTTTGAGACACAGGGTTTCATGAGCCTAATGAGCGGCAGTGAGAGTGAGATGAGATTGAGGAAGCCTTAAGGAATATAAGGGCTGAGTGCTGACAACCCGGAACACAGGGAGTTAACCTGAGCTGTGTGAAAGGCTGATTAACAGCAGCTAAGGGGGTGTGTCCATGTGGGAGTGGCTGGCACGATAAGAGCCGGCCACCTGAGTGATTGGGAGTTTTGATCCTGGAAGCTGAGACCAGCCTGAGAGCTGAGCAGAGCCAGTCTGTGTGAGGGACTGGTGAATGCAAGTACATGCCGCCATGATTGAGATGGTGAAGGGAGCATGCTAGCTCCATGCCGGTGCCGAGGTCCGAGGTTGTGAGCACCTGGTGGGAAAGCCGTGGCTGAACCCGGTGGAGACTGGTCCGGGCGTGGAGGGAACCACGTCCGGGAAAGGAGCCTTGGGGGACGCTTGGTGGACCCGTTATACAGGTAGCGAGACCCGGATCCGTGCCCGGTAAGACAGCGGTTCCCGTGTAACGGAGTGAACTGTGTGTGATTAATGCCAGGCGGGCATAGACCGCCTTTAGGTCCGAGTCAGAGTGCTCAGTTAAAGGACCTGATGAATCCGAACGTGTTTAAGCTATGTGTATGAGGGCTTAGGTAATGGCCCTGAATGAGAGATGATGACCTATGTAAGACCCATGTATAATCATGTGGAGAGACAGTGACCCAGCTGGTATGGATGATGTTGGAGGCGTTCCGTCCTTGGGACGAGAGGGAGGCTTGCCCTGCTGCATGCACAGGGTACCTGATCCCTCAACCACGACCTCTAATGGTGTGGGTGTGCCTGTGGTGCCAGAGACAGGGGTAATAGGGCTCCAGTAGGTAACGGATGTAGAGGTTCCCGTGACCTATGGTTTGCCAATCCCTGTAATGGGCCATGGAGGGGCCACAGTCCATGGATGTGGGCTGTGAGCAGGTGTGTGATCCATGGACGTTTGAATGATGGATCACATACGGTGTGTAAGGTCCCGGTCAGGCAGGATTCCTGAGTACGGGTGAATGTATATCATCATGCTGGGGTGACTAAAGCCAGGCGGCAGGTACCGCCATTGGGACCCACAGGGCCCGTTGAGGCGTATGTAACGAAGGTCAGAAGCAGGGGTTAGAAGGGCTCCCGTATAGGGTAACGCGTGGTTAGGCCGGAGGCCGCAGCCCCACGGGTTACTAGGGTTTGCCAATCCCTGTTATGAACCCGGAAGGGTCATCATCGTACTGTAACTTATGTATAGTGTAAGTAGGCCGGAGGCCGTAGCCACCCCGGGAGCTGTTAGTAGAGCTCCAATGGGGACAGAGATGGTTACAGGTCCCGGGTTACTATAAAACGTTATGTGCAATATAAGTGTTATGTGATGTTAAATGTAAATGTATGGTGTATTTATGTAAAGTGTTTTTAATCAATGTGATATGTGTCACATGCTACCCGGGTTATGTTGTTAATATGTGAAAATAAACGGGTAGACATTGGTTAAACCTAAAAACACGTGTTCTTGTCGTTTTCCAAGCGGGTTCCCTGGTTGCTGCCTCACAACATACATTCCATTACTGATCCTGAGTTACCTCCTGTATTATACTCCAGAGCTGCACTCACTATTCTGCTGGTGCAGTCACTGTGTACATACATTACATTACTGATCCTCAGTTACCTCCTGTATTATACTCCAGAGCTGCACTCACTATTCTGCTGGTGCAGTCACTGTGTGCATACATTACATTACTGATCGTGAGTTACCTCCTGTAATATACTCCAGAGCTGCACTCACTATTCTGCTGGTGCAGTCACTGTGTACATACATTACATTACTGATCCTGAGTTACCTCCTGTATTATACTCCAGAGCTGCACTCACTATTCTGCTGGTGCAGTCACTGTGTGCATACATTACATTACTGATCCTGAGTTACCTCCTGTATTATTCTCCAGAGCTGCACTCACTATTCTGCTGGTGCAGTCACTGTGTACATACATTACATTACTGATCCTGAGTTACCTCCTGTGTTATACTCCAGAGCTGCACTCACTATTCTGCTGATGGAGTCACTGTGTACATACATTACTGATCCTGAGTTACCTCCTGTATTATACTCCAGAGCTGCACTCACTATTCTGCTGGTGGAGTCACTGTGTACATACATTACATTACTGATCCTGAGTTACATCCTGTATTATGCTCCAGAGCTGCACTCACTATTCTGCTGGTGCAGTCACTGTGTACATACATTACATTACTGATTCTGAGTTACCTCCTGTATTATACTCCAGAGCTGCACTCACTATTCTGCTGGTGCAGTCACTGTGTGCATACATTACATTACTGATCCTGAGTTACCTCCTGTATTATACTCCAGAGCTGCACTCACTATTCTGCTGGTGCAGTCACTGTGTGCATACATTACATTACTGATCCTGAGTTACCTCCTGTATTATACTCCAGAGCTGCACTCACTATTCTGCTGGTGGAGTCACTGTGTACATACATTACATTACTGATCCTGAGTTACCTCCTGTATTATACTCCAGAGCTGCACTCACTATTCTGCTGGTGCACTGTGTACATACATTACATTACTGATCCTGAGTTACCTCCTGTATTATACTCCAGAGCTGCACTCACTATTCTGCTGGTGCAGTCACTGTGTACATACATTACATTACTGATCCTGAGTTACCTCCTGTATTATACTCCAGAGCTGCACTCACTATTCTGCTGGTGCAGTCACTGTGTACATACATTACATTACTGATCCTGAGTTACCTCCTGTATTATACTCCAGAGCTGCACTCACTATTCTGCTGGTGCAGTCACTGTGTGCATACATTACATTACTGATCCTGAGTTACCTCCTGTATTATACTCCAGAGCTGCACTCACTATTCTGCTGGTGCAGTCACTGTGTACATACATTACATTACTGATCCTGAGTTACCTCCAGAGCTGTATTCAATAGTTTAAAAAACAATCGTTATGTAACTGAAAGTTCTACAACTTCCTAATATCATTCGATCTCTGCTGTCAGTGAATGACACTTGAACATTTGCACACATCTGCTGACAATTGTAATGTATATAAAGCCGAACAAATTAGGTACAGCACAAATGTTATTGTTATTATTTTAGGTACCTGCAGAAAATGATTTAAAAGGAAAAGAAGCCTCATTTTCCCACATGTGCACAGGGTCCTATGGTTACTCCATTGTATCATGGGTTGTTGGGTGCGGTCATCTACATCTGTGTCCACGTTCCTCCATCATTAAGGTGCTGTGTGATTATCTGTTCTAGGTTCCTATATTCGGGGATGTGCGGTGCTGAACTCCTTCGCTCGGGGCGTCAGCCTCTCTGGGATTTCCCATTTCACCGTGGAAGACAATGTATTCTACAACATTAGAGGTCACGGTGTGATTGTCGGTGAGTGATTGTTACCGGTGATCAGAGCCGCCTCGTCTGACCACACCGACACCACAGCATTAACTATTCTCATGCTGGACTACTGTATCATGACTGTGCTTGTTCTATATGATTGAGAACGATCTTTGAACTATCAACATTTTTTATAATATTCTCAGTATTTCCAATCATGATCACAATTGTCGTTCCCCCTCATTTAATAAAAGAAAAACCCAAAATGGTCACAGAAATAACTTGAATATGACAAAAGTAAAAATAAATAACAAATCTAAGAAAATGAAGAAATGAATTACTTTTCTGCTGCCACAGACTAAAATTAACGTCCTGAAATCGTCCTGGACAGAAATGATGGTTCACCTGAAAATAATGTGACAAAAGGGACATGTTACATCAAGGTGTGTCCACTAATTACCATCACAGGTGTCTACAATCTAGTAATAAGTCACTGTGCTGTATATAGGGCTACAGATAGTCACTGTGCTGTATATAGAGCTACAGATAGTCACTGTGCTGTATATAGAGCTACAGATACTCACTGTGCTGTATATAGGGCTACAGATACTCACTGTGCTGTATATAGGGCTACAGATACTCACTGTGCTGTATATAGGGCTACAGATAGTCACTGTGCTGTATATAGAGCTACAGATAGTCACTGTGCTGTATATAGAGCTACAGATAGTCACTGTGCTGTATATAGGGCTACAGATACTCCCTGTGCTGTATATAGGGCTACAGATACTCACTGTGCTGTATATAGGGCTACAGATACTCACTGTGCTGTATATAGGGCTACAGATACTCACTGTGCTGTATATAGGGCTACAGATACTCACTGTGCTGTATATAGAGCTACAGATAGTCAATGTGCTGTATATAGGGCTACAGATACTCACTGTGCTGTATATAGGGCTACAGATACTCACTGTGCTGTATATAGGGCTACAGATACTCACTGTGCTGTATATAGGGCTACAGATACTCACTGTGCTGTATATAGGGCTACAGATACTCACTGTGCTGTATATAGGGCTACAGATACTCACTGTGCTGTATATAGGGCTACAGATACTCACTGTGCTGTATATAGGCTACAGATACTCACTGTGCTGTATATAGGGCTACAGATATCCACTTGTTTGGCTGTAGTCACGCTTAGTACGACTACCCGTGCGTAAGACAGATACTCACTGTGCTGTATATAGGGCTACAGATACTCACTGGTAAGCACTGTATATAGGCTAAAGAAGATACTCACTGTGCTGTATATAGGGCTACAGATACTCACTGTGCTGTATATAGGGCTACAGATACTCACTGTGCTGTATATAGGGCTACAGATACTCACTGTGCTGTATATAGGGCTACAGATACTCACTGTGCTGTATATAGGGCTACAGATATCAGTGTAATGCTACGTTCCTGTGCTGTATATATAAGTGGCTACAGATAGTCACTGTGCTGTATATAGGGCTACAGATACTCACTGTGCTGTATATAGGGCTACAGATAGTCACTGTGCTGTATATAGGCTACAGATACTCACTGTGCTGTATATAGGGCTACAGATACTCACTGTGCTGTATATAGAGCTACAGATACTCACTGTGCTGTATATAGAGGCTAAGAATATCACTGTGCTGTATATATATAGGGCTACAGATAGTCACTGTGCTGTATATAGGGCTACAGATACTCACTGTGCTGTATATAGGGCTACAGATATCACTGTGCTGTATATAGGGCTACAGATACTCACTGTGCTGTATATAGAGTTACAGATACTCACTGTGCTGTATATAGAGCTACAGATACTCACTGTGCTGTATATAGAGCTACAGATAGTCACTGTGCTGTATTAGGGCTAAGATAGTCACTGTGCTGTATATAGTGCTACAGATAGTCACTGTGCTTATATAGGGCTACAGATACTCACTGTGCTGTATATAGAGCTACAGATACTCACTGTGCTGTATATAGAGTACAGATACTCACTGTGCTGTATATAGGGCTACAGATACTCACTGTGCTGTATATAGAGCTACAGATAGTCACTGTGCTGTATATAGGGCTACAGATATAGTCCGATAGCCCTGTGCTGTACATAGGGCTACTGTACTCACTGTGCTGTATATAGGGCTACAGATATCACTGTGCTGTATATAGGGCTACAGATACTCCCTGTGCTGTATATAGGGCTAACAGATACTCACTGTGCTGTATATAGGGCTACAGATACTCACTGTGCTGTATATAGGGCTACAGATACTCACTGTGCTGTATATAGAGCTACAGATAGTCACTGTGCTGTATATAGGGCTACAGATACTCACTGTGCTGTATATAGGGTACAGATACTCACTGGCTGTATATAGGGCTACAGATAGTCACTGTGCTGTATATAGGGCTACAGATAGTCACTGTGCTGTATATAGGGCTACAGATACTCACTGTGCTGTATATAGAGCTACAGATAGTCACTGTGCTGTATATAGGGCTACAGATCTCACTGTGCTGTATATAGAGCTACAGATACTCACTGTGCTGTATATAGGGCTACAGGTACTCACTGTGCTGTATATAGGGCTACAGATACTCACTGTGCTGTATATAGGGCTACAGACACTCACTGTGCTGTATTTAGGGCTACAGATACTACTGTTGATGTATATAGGGCTACAGATACTCACTGTGCTGTATATAGAGCTACAGATAGTCCCTGTGCTGTACATAGAGCTACAGATACTCACTGTGCTGTATATAGGGCTACAGATACTCACTGTGCTGTATATAGGGCTACAGATACTCACTGTGCTGTATATAGGGCTACAGATACTCACTGTGCTGTATATAGAGCTACAGATAGTCACTGTGCTGTATATAGGGTTACAGATACTGTGCTGTATATAGAGCTACAGATAGTCACTGTGCTGTACATAGGGCTACAGATACTCACTGTGCTGTATATAGAGCTACAGATACTCACTGTGCTGTATATAGGGCTACAGACACTCACTGTGCTGTATATAGGGCTACAGATAGTCACTGTGCTGTATATAGAGCTACAGATACTCACTGTGCTGTATATAGAGCTACAGATAGTCACTGTGCTGTATATAGGGCTACAGATACTCACTGTGCTGTATATAGAGTTACAGATACTCACTGTGCTGTATATAGAGCTACAGATACTCACTGTGCTGTATAATAGAGCTACAGATAGTCACTGTGCTGTATATAGGGCTACAGATAGTCACTGTGCTGTTATATAGGGCTACATATTCTCACTGTGCTGTATATAGGGCTACAGATACTCACTGTGCTGTATATAGGGCTACAGATACTCACTGTGCTGTATATAGGGCTACAGATAGTCACTGTGCTGTATATAGGGCTACAGATAGTCACTGTGCTGTATATAGGGCTACAGATAGTCACTGTGCTGTATATAGGGCTACAGATACTCACTGTACTGTATATAGAGCTACAGATACTCACTGTGCTGTATATAGAGCTATAGATAGTCACTGTGCTGTATATAGAGCTACAGATACTCACTGTGCTGTATATAGGGCTACAGATACTCACTGTGCTGTATATAGGGCTACAGATACTCACTGTGCTGTATATAGGGCTACAGATAGTCACTGTGCTGTATATAGTGCTACAGATAGTCACTGTGCTGTATATAGGGCTACAGATACTCACTGTGCTGTATATAGGGCTACAGATAGTCACTGTGCTGTATATAGAGTTACAGATACTCACTGTGCTGTATATAGAGCTACAGATACTCACTGTGCTGTATATAGAGCTACAGATACTCACTGTGCCTGTATATAGGGCTACAGATAGTCACTGTGCTGTATATAGGGCTACAGATAGTCACTGTGCTGTATATAGGGCTACAGATAGTCACTGTGCTGTATATAGGGCTACAGATAGTCACTGTGCTGTATATAGGGCTACAGATAGTCACTGTGCTGTATATAGAGTTACAGATACTCACTGTGCTGTATATAGGGCTACATATTCTCACTGTGCTGTATATAGGGCTACAGATACTCACTGTGCTGTATATAGGGCTACAGATACTCACTGTGCTGTATATAGGGCTACAGATACTCACTGTGCTGTATATAGGGCTACAGATACTCACTGTGCTGTATATAGGGCTACAGATAGTCACTGTGCTGTATATAGGCTACAGATACTCACTGTACTGTATATAGAGCTACAGATACTCACTGTGCTGTATATAGAGCTATAGATAGTCACTGTGCTGTATATAGAGCTACAGATACTCACTGTGCTGTATATAGGGCTACAGATACTCACTGTGCTGTATATAGGGCTACAGATACTCACTGTGCTGTATATAGGGCTACAGATATTCACTGTGCTGTATATAGTGCTACAGATAGTCACTGTGCTGTATATAGGGCTACAGATAGTCACTGTGCTGTATATAGAGTTACAGATACTCACTGTGCTGTATATAGAGCTACAGATACTCACTGTGCTGTATATAGAGCTACAGATACTCACTGTGCCTGTATATAGGGCTACAGATAGTCACTTGTGCTGTATATAGGGCTACAGACAGTCACTGTGCTGTATATAGGGCTACAGACAGTCACTGTGCTGTATATAGGACTACAGATACTCACTGTGCTGTATATAAAGCTTCAGATAGTCACTGTGCTGTATATAGGGCTACAGATACTCACTGTGCTGTATATAGGACTACAGATACTCACTGTGCTGCATATAAAGCTTCAGATAGTCACTGTGCTGTATATAGGGCTACAGGTACTCACTGTGCTGTATATAGGGCTACAGATACTCACTGTGCTGTATATAGGGCTACAGATACTCACTGTGCTGTATATAGGGCTACAGATAGTCACTGTGCTGTATATAGGGCTACAGATAGTCACTGTGCTGTATATAGGGCTACAGATACTCACTGTGCTGTATATAGGGCTACAGATACTCACTGTGCTGTATATAGGGCTACAGATACTCACTGTGCTGTATATAGGACTACAGATACTCACTGTGCTGTATATAAAGCTTCAGATAGTCACTGTGCTGTATATAGAGCTACAGATACTCACTGTGCTGTATATAGAGTTACAGATACTCACTGTGCCTGTATATAGGGCTACAGATAGTCACTGTGCTGTATATAGGGCTACAGATACTCACTGTGCTGTATATAGGGCTACAGATACTCACTGTGCTGTATATAGGGCTACAGACAGTCACTGTGCTGTATATAGGGCTACAGACAGTCACTGTGCTGTATATAGGGCTACAGATACTCACTGTGGTGTATATAGGACTACAGATACTCACTGTGCTGTATATAGGGCTACAGATACTCACTGTGCTGTATATAGGACTACAGATACTCACTGTGCTGCATATAAAGCTTCAGATAGTCACTGTGCTGTATATAGGGCTACAGGTACTCACTGTGCTGTATATAGGGCTACAGATACTCACTGTGCTGTATATAGGGCTACAGATAGTCACTGTGCTGTATATAGGGCTACAGATAGTCACTGTGCTGTATATAGGGCTACAGATACTCACTGTGCTGTATATAGGGCTACAGATACTCACTGTGCTGTATATAGGACTACAGATACTCACTGTGCTGTATATAAAGCTTCAGATAGTCACTGTGCTGTATATAGGGCTACAGATACTCGCTGTGCTGTATATAGGCTACAGATACTCACTGTGCTGTATATAGGGCTACAGATAGTCACTGTGCAGTATATAGGGCTACAGATACTCACTGTGCTGTATATAGAGCTACTGATACTCACTGTGCTGTTTGGTGACATGGTGTGTACCACACTGAACATGGACCAGAGGAAGCGAAGGAAAGAGTTGTCTCAGGAGATTAGAAAGAACATTATAGACAAGCATGTTAAAGGTAAAGGTTATAAGACCATCTCAAAGCAGTTTGATGTTACTGTGACTACAGTTGCACATATCATTCAGAAATTTGAGATCCATGGGACTGTAGCCAACCTCCCTGGACGTGGCCACAGGAGGAAAATTGATGACAAATCAAAGAGACGGATAATACGAATGGTAAGTAAAGAGTCCAGGAAAACTTCTAAAGAGGTGAAAACTCAAAACTTCAAGCTCAAGGGACATCAGTGTCAGATCGCACCATCTGTCGTTGTTTGAGCCAATGTGGACTTCATGGGAGATGACCAAGAAGGACACCATTGTTGAAAAAAATCATAAAAAAGACAAACTGGAATTTAGAAAACTACATGTTGACAAGACACAAAGCTTCTGGGACCATGTCCTATGGATAGATGACACAAAAATGAAACTTTTTGGCAAGGCACATCAGCTCTATGTTCACAGAAGGAAAAATGAAGCATATCTAGAAAAGAACACTGTCGCTACTGTGAAACATGTGTAATGGATGCCCTCCACACCTTTCGGGTGGGCTATTGGCTAAAGTGTCTGCCGCCAAATTGGATGCTTTGTCTGAGTATGTGCACGCCACTGTAAGAACCACGCTGACAACCATGTCAAAGTAGAGCTTATGACAAAAGACCTTTATTAAGGGAGGGGTAGCCAGTTTTATATGGCTCCTTAAAGGGATATTACTTAGGGGTGTTTCTAGGGGGAGTTAGCATCACATTATGCTGAATCTGTAGTTTTATTCTGAAGAGAACATTCAATCATATTCTGTGGGTTATTATTTCAATTCAGCCTTGGATTAGTACACTCGGTACGGGAACATCTTGATGAGGAGCTTCTGCGCAGCTAATTCTAAGACAGTGGAATCCTAGAGGAGGGGAGGATATGGAGAAAAAGAGGAGCAAAGGTTTATATAAACATAACATGCCGTTAGTACACTGGAAGATTTCTGAATGACTTCTATAAGAGTTATATAGGTTATATAAGTTATTAACTATTTATTGCCATGACACATGGAGGAGGCTCTGTTATGTTCAGTGGCTGCTTTGCTGCATCTGGCACAGGGGCTCTTGAATTTGTGCAGGGTACAATGAAATCTCGAGACTATCAAGAGATTCTAGAGAGAGATGTGCTGCCCAGTGTCAGAAAGCTTGGTCTCAGTCGCAGGTCAGCAGGATAATGACCCAAAACACAGAGCTAAAAACACTCAAGAATGGCTAAGAGGAAATTGGACTATTGGACATTGGACTATTCTGAAGTGGCTTCTATGAGCCCTGACCCAAATCCTATTGTGCATCTTTGTAAAGAGCTGAAACATGGAAAAGGCAACCTTCAAACCCCAGACAACTGGAGCAGTTCGCTCTTGAGGAGTCGCCAAAATGCCTATGGAGAGGAGCAGAAGTCTCATTGACAGGTACAGGAATCGTGTGATTGCAGTGATTGCCTCAAAAGTTTGTGCAACCAGGAGGGTGGTGATGTTACGATGAGGGCAGGCTCTGTGGTTTTGGGAGCAGTAGCTGTCTCTTTCCTCTGTCCACTCTCTCCCTCTGTACTGTCTCTATCCCCCTGTGCTGTCTTTTTTTTCTCATGTGTGCTCTCCTGTGAGCGGTCTTCTCCCTGTGTGCTCTCTCTCTCCCCCCGTGCTCTGTTTTCTCTCTTCACCTGCTCTATCCTTTGTGCTGTCTCCCTGTGTGCTCTCCTCCCTGCATGTGGTCTATCTCCCCCTGTGCTGTTTCCTTTGAGCTGTGCGAGTGCTCTCTTCCACCGTGCATGCATTTTTTCCCTTAGTGTGCTCTCTCCATCTGTGCGCACTCTCTCACTCCATGCACTCTCTCTGTACAGCTCCCCTGTTTTCTCTTTCTACCTCACTGTGTGCTCTCTGGCCCCTCTGTGCTTTGTTTCTGCCCCACCGTGTGCTCTCTGGCTTCCCCTGTACTCTTTCTGCCACCTGCTGTGCTCTCTTTCTGCCCCACAGTCCCCCGTGTGCTCTTTCTGCCGCCTGTGCTTTGTTTCTGCCCCACTGTGCGCTCTGTGGCTCCCCTTGTACCCTTTCTGCCCCCTGTGCTTTGTTTCTGCCCCACTGTGCGCTCTCTGGCCCCCTGTGCACTCTCTTCCCCCATCCCTGCGCTCTCTCTGGCCCCCCCTGTGCTTTTTCTGACCCCCTGTGTGCTCTTTCTTGTCCCTTGTGCACTTTTTATGCCCCCATGTTCTTTCCACCCCCTCGTGCTCTCTTTTTGCCCCACTGTCCACCCAGTGCTCTTTTTCTGTCCCCTCTGCACTTTGTCTGGCTGCAGTCTGTGTCACTGCAGTGAATTATTTTAGTAGTATCGGAGCTGTGGTGATGTGACGATCATGTGATCACCGCAGGTCCTGTAGCCTCTGGTGAGATAGAGGTTATCGGTGGAGCGGCGGGTGTGCGGGGTTCTGCGGCGACAGGCAGGGAGTGGCGTACGGGGTGCTGCGAGCAGCGGGAGGTAGGCGGCGTGTGAGGCGTTGGCGGCGGATGTTGGTACCGCTGTCAACCGGCGCCATATTAGCATACCCATCACTTGAGTATACTAATATGGCCTGGCTTCCAGTTGGCGCGGTGCATTGTGGGATTCGTGGGCATCGTGACATAAATTGATGACACACGCAGATAGGTAAGTATATGTTAGAAGGGACCATCATTTCTGTCCAGGCAGATTTCATGAGTTAAATTTTTTGTAAATCCTGTGGCAGCAGAGCTGAATAGCAAATAATTTATTATTACTTTTGTCAGATTCAAGTTATTGCTGTGACCATTGTTGGTTGTTCTTTCATTAAACGAGAGGTACCAACAATTTTGACCACGTGTGTATGTATTAGCTGTCTCTTAATCCATCCGGCCATCCAAGCATTTTTCACCCCTCCATCCCTTCATATTTTTCTCCATCCATATACAGTTAGGACCAGAAATATTTGTCCACTGATCGGATCTTCATGATTTCAGCTCTGAAGTCCATTATTTCTTATTTAAGTGAAACACCTGAGATGCAATTGTCGGCTTTAAGATTTAATTAAAGAGATTGAACAAAAATATCCTGTGGAGCATTTGCAAATGGAACCATTGGAATCCTGAATGGAATCCTTTGTAGAGAGTCCTTTACAGCAATGACCGAAGTCTTTCACCAATGGTCATCACCATCACTGTTTCCTCCGTTGTGAGGCTTTGACACCTTTACGGCTGTGTGTTCAGTTGTTTCTTGTTTCTAAGGCCGTCTTCACACCACGGTTTTTCGGTTCCAGGTCTGTCTGGTGTGAACCGGACAGACCCTGATCCAAATTTTTCCCCCATGGATCCCTATGGTGCCGGATAGGCCTTATTTGGCCTCCAGTTTCGGGCTTTTCTGGGAGGATCCAGTTTTGTCCGATTTTTGCATCGGACACAAAACTGGAGTTTGCAGCATTTTTTGTGTCCGATGCAAAAATTGGACAAAACTAGATCCTCCCGAATCCGGCGCCCATATCATGGGAGTCTATCGGCGCCCGATCGCCCGAGATCCAACAAAATATCGACCAGTTCCCGGATGCCATGATACTGAAGAGCGGCGGCTGTTAAAAGCAGCCACGCTCATTCAGCACCATGGACAGAGCTCCATAGCTGAAATTTCAGCACCACGGCCACTGGACAGCAGCACAAACAAAGTCAGCAAAAAGGAGATTTGCCCTCCAGTTCTGCTCATCCGGGGCTGTCAGATCGTGTCTGGTGCATCCTGCAAAACACTGGACACAACCTGACAGCACCAAACCACGGTGTGAAGCCGGCCTTAGTCTTTCTGCCTTAAGTTTTCACTTATATGTGAATTGGAGCTCAATGGGGCTGAGACCCGGTGAGAAAATCGGCCATTGCTGAATATTCCACTTTTTTGGTTTTCTTAGGATGTTTTGGGTCATTGTCCCTCTGTCTATGAAGCTTCATTTAGACAACCTTGCTGCATTGGATTGAATCTGAGCAGGAAGTCTCACCCTTTACACTTCAGAATTCATCCACTGCATTTGTCTTCAGTCACATCATCAATAACAGCTAGTGATTCAGGGCCATTGGTTGCCCTACATGCCTGGCCAGCACACTGCCTCTGCTGTGAGTTATAGAGGACATGCTGTGCCCTGCATCGTGAGCCACCGCTCCACGCAGTGGCATAACTAGAGTTCGATGGGCCCAGGCAGAAAATGTAACCTGTTCCCCCCCTTCCCCAGTCCAGTCGCAGCTGCGACTTCTGAAACCAATGTTGTCTTGCCTTTGGTTCCAAGCGTTCTCCATACTTTATTCTTCCCATCATTCTGGTACAAGTTGATCTTAGTTTTATCTGTATTTTACTGCTTTTCCAGATGTGGGCAGGTCAATTAGATATTTTTTGGCAAAGTCTAATCTGACCTTTCTATTTTTCACACTGATTAATGGTTTGCACATTATAGTGAGCCCTCAGTGTTTGCACCTTGTAGTGACCCCTCTGTATTTGAACCGTATAGTGAGCCTTCAGTGTTTGCACCTTGTAGTGACCCCTCTGACCCCTCTGTATTTGCACTTTGTGCTGTCCCCTCTGTATTTGCAACTTGCAGCGATTCCTCTGTATTTGCACTTAGTGGTGACTCATCTGTATTTGCACCTTGCGATGACGCCTCTGTATTTTCTCCTTGTGTTGACCCCTCTGTATTTTCTCCTTGTGTTGACCCCTCTGTATTTTCCCCTTGTGGTAATGCCTCTGTATTTGCACCTCGTAGTGACTCCTCTATATTTGCACCTTGTGATGATCCCTCTATATTTGCACCTTGTAGTGATCCCTCTATATTAGCACCTTGTAGTGACCCCTCTGTATTTGCACCTATTGGTGACCCCTCTGTATTTGCTCTCATGAAGTCTTCTCTTTATGGTAGACTTAGATACTGAAACACCAGCTCTCTGGAGAATGTTCTTCACTTGTGTGAATGTTGTGAAGGTTTTTTTTTTTGCACCGTAGAAAGAATTTCTGCGATGACCCACCACTGTTGTCTTCCGTGGACGCCCAGGCCTTTTTGATATAACGGTATCTTTGGTAAACGGCTAAAATGCCAAAACTTAAATCACTGTCCAAATATTTGTGGACCGAACAGTATCCATCCATCCATTAAACCATCTATCCATCCCCAGGGTTAATTGCTTGTATACTTACAGGAGAACTTCTAGAAAATAACCTCCAGGTTAAGAGGAATCTGCTGATCAAGATGTTGGGGAGTGACGGTCTCTCAAATATTGAGACGTTGGCTCCAGCCGCTATTTACATCCGGTCTCCATCCAGCACCATTAAGGTGAGGATACAAGTTAGAGGTTATCAGGTGTTAATGTTTATAAACCAGGGAAAGGTCCAAGTGTCACAATTCTCTGTCCAGTTACTGTGAAGTTGAGTCATATTTATTGTTCCCTATTATCAGCCATTTCAGGTTGAGGTACTGTAATTAGTTTTTCTCAGTGGAATAAGTGCAGGATATCATTATCTCCCATGATTGCTGCTTTATAATATCAGTATGGTCAGTAACACAAATTCCAGCTAACTTTCAAGACTTCTTGCAAAGTATAGCAATACCATAACTCCTAATCATTCCAATGTAACAGGCCACAATTATCACCTGCTTAGACTATACCCAGGAGTAAAGGGGTGTAGGCCAGATTATACCATGGGTATATTATGGCCTAGGTCAACCTATACCCCAGGGAATAAATTGTCCTAGACCAGATTATTCTACTCCAGGCCAAAATATACCTCGCGGTTAAAGTGGGCCAGGCCAGATTATACCCAGAGTATATTATGACCTAAAACAAACTATACCCCGGGGTACCTGAGGGATAATCTGGCCTTTCCTAGGCCCCTTTAACCCCGGGCATAGTCTGGATAGGAGGTTAATTTGTCCTGTTACACCTGATTCATTGGCACTGCTCTGATTTGACGGCTCAGTCCCACTGTCCCAGCAGTC
This sequence comes from Allobates femoralis, assembly GCA_033576535.1. Taxonomy (NCBI): domain Eukaryota; kingdom Metazoa; phylum Chordata; class Amphibia; order Anura; family Aromobatidae; genus Allobates; species Allobates femoralis. Next base: position 10,093,332 of record JARQOC010000001.1, read on the forward strand.
AGGGAGGGCTTTGTCCTGACTTCCTCTCACTTTCTTTATCAACTCCGCAGCTCCTCTACTGGGGGCTGGGCCGGCATCTAACAATAAGCCACAGCCCACACCGATAGACATAGGAGAATTCGGTAATCTTGAGCTGTATTGCAGGCAGTGAACCCAGAAACAGATTATACAAGTACATCGAGATACATCTGTACATAGCAGTGTATTTCTATGTGTCTGTATTCTAGGGGAGAAGAAATTATCAGGTTATTCAGGTACATAGAGATACATTTCTGCATAACAGTGTATGTCTATGTCCCTATATTCTAAAGGTGAAGAATTTATCAGATTGTTATGCTCTTATCAAATTACTAAAAATAATTATAATAAAAGACAATTACCAAAATGTAATTTTAGCTTTTTTTATTGATTTGTCTCCGGGATCTGAACCCACAACTTCTACAATTGCAGACAGGAGCTAAACCTATGAGCTGCATTTTCTTTGTTTTTTTTATGAGGATGAAAACACACAAATGAAATAAATGTGTACAACAAAATATGTGTCATTGCAATAGTTTTCTTGAAGGAATACTTAATATTCAAGGGTGGCAACTCTTTCAGCCATGACTCTATTTGTTTACTCAGGGTCTCTATTACAACGGTGCACTGGAAGAAATAAGATGCCATCAGACTTTCTGTATTGCACACTTACGCTTTGGACCTAAAACTTTAACTGATTATTTCCCAGGCTAGTAATAACATTGCAAAACTATTTTTACTTTTGTAATGTAAAACAAAAGAGCCTTTAATAAATCTTTTATAGTTGACTTTATCATATTAAAAATGCAGGTGAAAAAACAAGCGGTACCATTGCCTACCAGTGTACAACACCCGGCCCCATTGTCCTATCCCCCCCAGGTGTTTAACATCTGACCTTATTGCAAATGGTACATAACATCTGTCCCCTTGTACCCTAGTTTATAATGTCCAGTCCGACTCCATTGACCCCAGTATGTAGCATCCGGCCCCACATTGCCCCCAGTGTATAACATCTTACCCCATTGCCCCCAGTGTATAACATCTGACACGATTGCCCCAGAGTATAACATCTGACCTCATTGCCAATAGTATATAACATCTACCCTCTTGTCCCCCAGTGTATAATATCCAGTCTGACTTCATTGCCCCCTCCCCCTGTGTATAGTGACCCGCCCAGGCCGGGGTTCTCAGAGCTCAGGCACGGTGTCAAGGGGACGCTATCACGGGTGGCTGCACCCGAGTCCATGGCGCTGGGGGTCTGTGACTCCAAAAATACAGGTTTTTTTTTAGAATAGTTTGTAATGCCATCTGTAGTACCTGGTGAGGGATTACCAGCACTGCCACAATTTATCCGGAGGGCGTTAGTATTGCGGCAAGGATGGTATAGCTTCCTACAGGTAAAGCTGGGCCTTCGGGGTAGCGTTAGCTGAAATAAAAGTTCAATGATGGCAATACAGAGACACGAAGGCAGTTTCACTCTTTCCAGGTACTTTACTAACAACAAGCATCCAGTGAATACATAGTCCACAGTTCAGCACTGATAGAATACACAGGTGACCTTCCAGGTGACTGTAAATGGATGCAAGGCAGTTTCGAGGTACCTGCGGTGTGCCTTAGTTAACGAACCCGTGTCCTGTTAGCCCTGCCTCGGATAAGTTTCTTCCCAGTTCCGCTGAGGTAGTAATGGAGATCCTCTCTCTCTTTCTCTTTCTGCTACCTGGACCCCGACCTCAATGGAGAACCGGGTGGACCGCTCTGTGAGTGGCAGGGTTCTGTGGCTGGTAAACAGGCCGCAGCAATCGGTTGACGGCTACGGAGGTGGACTCCGGCCGTTTCCTCGGATCTGGCTTTCCGTGATGAACTGGGGAAGCTCCCCAGAGTATGGTCTTTCCTCGCTAGGGTTCCCCCTTTCTCCATCACCATGATGTGTTCCTTTACCAACATGTGACAGACCATCCAGTAGTGCAGAGCTCACTGATACCAATGCATCCTGTAATTGGAGCTCCTGGGGTAACAAGTTAAAGAGTCGATTATGACTTTTAGGATTGCTGCCTTTATTGGGTGGCACTAGAGTTCATCCATTTCCTCAATGAAGTGACAATTTGCAGACCTCCTCTGGTAACATCAACACAAACACTGCACCCACTGGGAGCTTCATGGCTGAGCAGCTGCAGTCGTACATCACCAAGCACAATGCTGAGCAGCTGCAGCCGTACATTATCAAGCACAATGCTGAGCAGTCGTAGCCATACATCACCAAGTGTGGCACCCCAGGGTTCATGTGCCACAGTAACATCATCAAGGGTTAACTCCCCACACAACTCACTACACTAGCACCTCCAGGCCAGAAGGGGGAGACAAAGCTGCTCCCCTTCTGGTCTGAGGAGGAAGTAGTTAGTTGATAGTTGACAGTTCAGTTTAGTGCAGGGAGCACTAGGAGGAGGACCTCTAAATGGGATCAGTGCTGAGCTCCTGACAGGGACCACTGACTACTTTCAGGCCTGAAGCCGAGGGTCTGAGGAAAGCAGGCAGAGAAGCGAGGAACATACCTGGGAGGCAGAGTAGTGCTACACTCACCCCAGAGGAGCGCACAGACCTGATACCAGATCTGTAACTACGCAGGTTTCGCACCGCACAGTAAAACCGGAGAAGTGAAGATTCAACTGTCTTCATTAGGGCCAAAGACATAGCAACACACCGGAGTTCAGCAGTACACCCGGCAGAGGGTAGTCAGAAAGGACTCGAGTTGCCTGTCAGATTGGTACCCGGGAGGAGACACAGGCCAGCAGCCTAGCTTACGCAGCAGCGGTGCCACACACGGCACAGACAGGGAGCCAAGGACCCGGCCAGGGTGGGAGTTACCCGGCCCCTGCACAGACTCCGTGAACAATACTCAATATTTTACTGAACTACCATCTACAGTAAAAGACCTGGAAAACGACAAAACCGTGAATCTGTGTAATCCTTGCGCTCGAGCCCCGCTTTCCCTCACAAACTATCTTCATCACTACTGCCTCAGGGACTAGGCTCTGCCCGTGGAGAGCCGTCACATCACCGGCTGCCATCCATCATCCCGGAGGTTCTGCAGCAGCGGTGGTCACCCTGACCGTATACCACGGGTGGCATCACGACTTTCTCCCCTGTAAATAACCCCCATTACTTGTTGGCTCGGGACACGGTCCTGACCAAGACCGCTGTGATACCCCCGTGATATCCTGGTCCGGTACCGAGTACCCCGTCCCAGTGGGCTCCACACCAAGCACAATGCCTAGCAGCTGCAGTTGTACATCACCAAGCACAATGCTGAGCAGCTGCAGCCATACATCATCAAGCACAATGCCGAGCAGCTGCAGCCGTACATCACCAAGCACAATGCTGAGCAGTTGCAGCCGTACATCACCAAGCACAATGCAGAGCAGCTGCAGCCATACATCACCACGTACAATGCTAAAATGCTAAGCAGCTGCAGCTATACATCACCAAGCGCAATGCTGAGCAGCTGCAGCCATACATCACCACGCGCAATGCCGAGCACCGGATGGAGCTGTGTAAAGCCGCCACCACTAGACTCTGGAGGAGACGTGTTCTGTACAGAGGTTATATATCTGCAGAAGGGTCAACTCCATATTAATCTCTGTGGATGTTTAATGGGAGGTCAGAAAGGCTCTTGGAGGCAGATTGGGGGTGGGGCAGACATACTTTCTCCATATAGTGAATTAGTAAGTGCTTTAGTGATTAAGGGTTTGTCTGACAACAATGCACCTGACAAAGACAGGATGACATCAGAAGCTGTCAGTAGTGCAGCCTCAGGCTTTAGGCCTGAAAATTAAATGACAATGTTTCAGCCTAGAAATAAGATGTCATGTGATTTCTGTGGAATTGTCATGGAGACCTTTTAACGACCTGATTTCACCATTAACGTCAATATCTACATCTTCCTATTTTGAATAGGGAAAGATGTCAGGCATTATTGTATTTGGTGACTCAGAGTCTCCATGACAACGCTTCACCTGGCAGAGTGTCTCAGTACTGTCGCCTCAGGCTTTGGGCCTTTAAGATTTAGTGACTATATCTCAGTCTTGAAATAAGATATCAGAAAACCGTTTTCGTACTCAATAAAAGCCGTTTATAAATCTTTCATGGATGGTGTATTTTAACTATGTAGGGTCTTAATTAGGGGGAACCCCAATTTTGCAGCAGACTTCAACCAGGCCAAACAAAAACATCATATTTGTCGAAACACTTCGTAAAAGGATAATATTAACAGATTATGCCCCTTCAAACATCACAACTGCTGTTGTCAAGTGGGGACTGCCCTATGGGTGGGTCTCTTCGACCCACCACTCCTTGGCTTGGAGTTCGGATGTGTTGGGTGTGTTTTGGGGGTCTGAGGCTTGATATTACATATTGGATTGCATACAATACCAGTTGTGGCAGCTCAGCCTCAGGTACACCACACTGTCACGTGTAAGTCAAGTACCAAATAATCTGTCAGGATACAACATACAATTTTATTATTTTTATTTATTATTATAGCACCATTTATTCCATGGCACTTTACATGTGGAAAGGGCATACATAGGCAAGTACAATATACATAAACAATATAAGGCACACAAGGTGCAGAAGGCGAGAGGACCCTGCCCATGAGGGCTCACAGTTTACAAGGGATGGGTGAGGATATAGTAGGTGAGGAGAGAGGACCCTGCCCATGAGGGCTCACAAGGGATGGGTGAGGATACAGTAGATGAGGAGAGAGGACCCTGCCCACGAGGGCTCACAGTCTACAAGGGATGGGTGAGGATACAGTAAGTGAGGATAGAGTACCCTGCCCACAAGGGTTCAAAGTCTACAAGGGATGGGTGATGATACACTAAGAGAGGGTAGAGCTGGTCAAGCAGTGGTTTGGTGGACCGAGGTTCACTACAGGTTGTAAGGTTGTCAGAAGAGGTGGGTCCTCAGGTTCCTTTTGAAGGTTTCCACGGAGGATGAGACTCTGATGTGTTGGGGCAGAGAGTTCCAGAGTATAAGGGAAGCACGGGAGAAATCCTGTATGCAGTTGTGGGAAGGAAAGATAAGAGGGGAGTAGAGAAGGAGATCTTGAGAAGATCGCAGGTTGTGTGAGGGTCGGTCCTGGGAGACCATATCGCAGATGTATGGAGGAGACAGATTGTGGACAACTTTGTATGTCATAGTTAGGGTTTTGAATCGGGCCTCACAGAAATGGAGAGCCAGTGAAGGACTTGGCAGAGAGGTGAGGCTAGGGAATAGCTGGAACACAAGTAGATTAGTCGAGCAGCAGAGTTTAGGATTGATTGGAGTGGCGCAAGAGTGCTAGAGGGGTGGTCAGAGAGCAGGAGGTTGCAATAATCGAGGCAGGAGATGATGAGGACATGTACAAGTGTTTTTGCAATATCTTGGTCAAGGAATGTATGGATCCAGAAATTTTTTTTGAGTTGGAGTCAGCAGGAGGTAGCAAAGGCTTGGATATGTGGCTTGAAGGGGAGGGCAGAGTCAAGTATCACTCCGAGGCACCGAGCATGCTGGACTGGGGTGAGTGAGCAGCCATTGACTTTGATAGATAGGTCTGGTGGAGGGGTGGAGTGAGATGGGAGAAAGATGATCAATTCTGTTTTGTCCCTGTTCAGTGTTAGAAAAGGAGGTTGAAATAGCAGACAAACATTGTGGGATTTTTGTCAGTAAGGAGGTGATGTCAGGTCCAGACAGGTAGATCTGCGTATCATCAGTGCAGAGATGGAACTGAAAGCCTTGGAACTCTATGAGCTGTCCCAAGCCGAGGGTGTAATGGAGAAAAGTAGAGGTCCAAGAACTGAACCTTAGGGGACACCAACAGATAGGGGGCAAGGTGAGGAGGTGGTGTGGGAGAGGGAGATCAGAAATGAGACAAGACAGTTTGGGGGAATTGCATCTTTATATTAAAGTGGTGTTGGGTAAAGGTCCTCACACAACAACACAACAAGAGCAATCTCAAAAACATAATGACATACCCAAAGTTGCATGGGACCACCATGCTACCCCAACGACTCTAACCCAGGATGTTTCAGGATGTGCACAATAAATTTACCTAAAATATGCCCTGCCTAGTACAGGAGTGCAAAAATTACTCTAATGATGCAGTGTAAATTACTGGGTGCTTAGAATGGCCTGTCGGCGGAACAGCACAATACTTCACAAACTGAAATACAACTCTATACTTTCCCCTCTTGAACCCACACATATCAGAAGACAACCCGGGTACCAAACGTGAACAACGACCGCAATCTATATTTGTAGAAGGTTTAGTCCTTTTCACAATGGCTGCAGCCTACCTAACCTGGTTTGGCGCCAACCTCTAACTCTGACTTCATGCTTCCCACCAAATATGTCCGGAGTTGGGCCTAAGCTAACGACTTATGATTTTGAAGAGTCTCAGTCTTAAGGGGTGAGCCGGGGTTTTGTCTTGGTATAGTCAAGGAGAGTTTCTTATCCGGTCACTGACAATCCTTCGAACACATCAATACAAGTGTGCCTCAAGAGGAATCCAGGACACCTGAAGATGTCCTCCGGAACTAGTCTTTTTCTTTCCAGCCAATGAGCTGATTAAAGTACATGTCGGCCTGGCACAGCCTAAACAAGTGGCAGAAAAGTCTCTTTTGAACCCCAAGCCAAGATTTATCTGCAGTAGAACAGACTTACATTATGTCTGTACACCTCTGGGCCTGACGTCCTAACCTTTGCCATCAGACCTACCAAAGAGTCTCCTTTCTAGTCTTAGCATAGACCCTACGGTGGATGGGTGCTGATACTGCCGGGGTTACAACCACCACCTACACATATCTAGTCACTCTCCTGTATAGCAAAACTCAGGACACGCTATATGTAACAGGGATCGGATATGTGAGCATCACTTTACTTCTCACAGACACATATTTCCAGCAATGCTAAGTCCCTGTGAGTTTTGTTCAGGTGAGATTTGATGTCGGTGTTGAGGTTTTTTTTTCCCGGGGCATTGAAAGATTAGTAATTTTCACCCGAAATGTAAGCGGCATAAAACTCTATAATACACTGAAATCAGGAGCTAAATTGATTTCTACACAAATTCTCTGCTCGCCTAAACCTTCATCACCACGAGGGTGTCCGCCGACGTGAATGAGACGATTTAATGACGGGACTTGTACAAAGTACAGAACTCAAGTAGAAGTGCAATTTGGAAAATGGCATAAGGTAATTTTGGGGTAGTGCGTTCCCGCCTAAAGCATGAGCGTTGATGTGGAAACAGACCGTGTAAATGACAAAGTTTGGTGAACTCATCGTCATTCCGAGCAGCCGTTATCTGCTCACCGAGGGCTATGCAGGTAATCAGCTGGAAAAAAGCCTGCCGCGTTTTAACCCTCTAGGTCCCCATACCTCTCACAGAGGACACCCCCTTCCCTTTAACCTTTTTCCCACCATGGCCAATTTGTATTTTTGCGCTTTCGTTCTATCCTTCTTCCAAGTATCACAATTTATAATTCTTATATCAATGTGGCTATATGAGAATTTACTTATACAGGCGCATCTCAATGAATTAGAATATCATCAAAAAGTTAATTTATTTCAGTAATTTGATACATAAAGTGACACACATATATTATATAGAGTCATTACACACAGAATGAGCTATTTCATGTGTTTATTTATGTTAATGTTGATGATTATGGCTTACAGCCAATGAAAACCCAAAGGTTTTTAATCTTAATTAAACCTAAATCTAGGTATCAGAGGCTACACCTTGTGTGGTTGTGAGAGTCACAACCACTATTAATGCAGATCACGGCTGCTGCAGTCCCCAGTGTGGTGCATATAGAGTAGGGAGGATGAAGGGTCTGAGAGATAAAATATGACCTAAATAGGTATCAGAGGCTTCACCTTGTGTGGTTGTGAGAGTCACAACCACTATAAAAGCAGATCAGCGTGATTTATATAGAGTAAGGAGGGTTAAAAACCACGCTGCCGTATTCCACAAGACAAGAAAGGGTGAATATAATATTGATTTATTAGTCAACACGTTTCAGGGCTTCCTGGCCTCTTTCTCAGGACAAATCAATATCATTTTACCATGTTTCAGGGAGACCTGAAACTCACTGACTAATAAATCAATATTATATTCAACCTTTGATGTCTCGTGGAATATGACAGCGCAGTTTTTAACCTTTCATCCTCCCTAAGGTAAGGCACACTGATGTGTGGGGGCAGTGATGTGGATCCACTGGACCACTGAAGTGGAGGATGACCCATGACAAGAACAGGCAGGAGATGCTGGTTGTGATTAAGCAGAATACTTTAATGAAGGATCTTGCCAGTACCGTAGTGAACGATGCAAACAGATAGGTCAAAGTCTATGAGGGGCTTGCACGAAGCTCAGAGCTGTGAGGCAACTGGGAGACAGTCCAGGAGATGAGATGCCGGAGCTGAAGACGCAGCACTCGGCCCGATGGGCTAGACACTGTAGATGGAGTAACCTCTGGACAGGCTTGTGTAGGTGTAGCGGGTTCTGAGGCAACGTGGTGGAGGCGCCGCTGGATGGACAAGTGATGTAATGGCCAAATGATCCACAGGTATGTGGCGCCCCTGCAACCAGGGTGGCCACATAGGGAACTGCAGCCAGGCAGAAGGTAGGCAGTTTGTGCACCAAACACCCTCACAGCACACACACCCACAGGAGCACAGCACCCAACCTGGAGCCCGGGACTGTAGGCGGGCAAGTGGTGGTGGGGTTTAGAGGGAAGTGGGTTGGAATGTAAGTCAGGTGACAGATAGTACAAATAGAGGAAAAGAGGAGGAAGGAGTTAGTAGGCCAGAGTGTGCCAAGAGGTAAAGAACAGCAGACAGATAGTGACACATCCCGGTGGGATTGGGCTCCCTGGAGACGCAGAATCCACAGAGACACCATTCCATGGAGAGAAAGCTCGTCCATAGCCGGCATCCCAAGGGAGAGTGAGGATAGAGACCAGACCGGTATCACTGGGTCCGAGGAACACGGCAGCACCGCCCAACTCCCGGCGGGATAGATTCCCTAATTGCATCTGGAAGTGACACGGGTTAGAAGGAGCCCGGTAATTCCTTGAAAGACAGGGTTACCCAAGGTTAGGCTAACACGAGAGTGTCGGCTCTGAGGGGGACTGAAGTTACACACCGGCTCCCCAGACAAACCGGCAGGGAACACCGATTCCAGATCCGTGTTCCTACTACACAGGGTTGGAGGCACAGCAACATCCAGGAGGACCCGGATTACCGCCCATACACATAGGGGGAAGCTACACAGAAGGGACCGAGTTGCCACCCCGCAATCCACACAGAGGAACAGAGAGAAAAAGCCGGAAAGGTTACTAAGTAAAAGTGACGGGTTCTCTGAGTGACAGCCTGGCTGCAGAGGATTAAGAGTTACCGGAGTTAACTGTACTGAGAACTGAACTGTTGTTAACTGTCTGACTTGGAAGAACTTGTGAGTAAACCCAGTGAACCCTGCTTCAGTCTCCCGTGTCTAATTCCAGGTACCTAGAACTGTTTGCACCTTTTCACCGTGTCAGGAGCAGCCCGACCCACGTTGGGCTCATCCATCTAGCTGCAGCCCATCCATCCCTCCATCCTCCTGTGGCAGAGCTACGCTGCAGCGGTGGCCCCCTTACTGATCACAACCCGTGGGTGGCGTCACGACAACAATCTCCCCTGTATATATCCCCTTTTACTTGTGAGAACCCGGAACACGGTCCGGACCAAGACCGCCGTGATATGCCCAGCAGTACCCCGGTCCAGTACCGAGTACCCCGTCCCAGTGGGCTCCACAGGTACACTTGGCAAGCTCAAGGGCAAGACAAGAGAAATAAGCAACAGGAAATTCCAAAGACAAAGTCTAAAGCAGGAATCGGGACAGAGAACTGAGGGAAAGCAAAACAACTATGGACAGGCGGTGTTGCTCAGGCACCTCCCTAAAGGGGAGGGTGCCATATATAGATGTAGCTAATCAGAAGAGGAAATTAGATGAAAGGAGCATCAGGTGTACTGGCCCTCTAAATCTGATGTGTGGGCGGAGTGTGTCCCCTAAGCACACTACTGTAGGCTCTGCATGCAGGATGCAGGCCTCAGGAGCTGAAGGAGATATAGGAAGGTATGGAACCTCCCCCTCCTACTGTCTCCCACCCATCCCCTATAGACTGTGAGCCCTTGTGGATGGGATCTCTGCCCTAATGTACCTGTATGATTTATTCGTCGTTATTTATGTTTTCGTCATTGTTCTGCCCTTACACATGTAAAGCGCCATGGAACCAATGGCGCTATATAAATAAATAATAATAATAATAATAATAATAACCGCCGGCAGGGTGAGTAAGGGGACTGGGCAGCAGCATAGGGGAACAAGCAGACAGCAGGGAACCTGCTTGATGAGAGTCGGTCTCCCTGCTCAGTGGAGCCTGGCCTCGCAGTAGTGGGTAGACAAACGGAGCGCCCTGGGCTGGGTGTTGGGGACTGGACTCTCAGCCCAGAAGAGGTCGGTCCCGCAGCTCGAGGTGTAACACCTACTTTAATTTTCTGAGATAATGACCTTTGGGTTTTCATTGGCTGTAAGCCATAATCATCAACATTAACAGAAAAACACACATGAAATAGATCCCTCTGTGTGTAATGACTCTATATAATAGATGTGTGTCACTTTATGTATTGAATCACTGAAATAAATTAACTTTTTGATGATATTCTAATTCATTGAGATGCTCCTGTATGTGAGACATTTTGTAGTTTTGAAAGGCATCATATTATTTTTATTTTAATGTTGTGAAAAAAGCAGCAAATAAAAGTTGACTTGTGTTGCGATCATTTGGAGATACATAACTTTTTTCTTATCTTTTTTCTTTTTGCGAGAAGCAGGCTGCAGTTTTCTGACCTTGTGGACTACGTTTTCGGATAAATTAAACAGTTCTAGCTTTTTCTTCTTTTTTCTCTTCATGACATTTATCGTATGTTTTCAATTATTTTATATTTTTTTTGTGTAATCCTTTTTAGTGAAATTTTCCAAATTTTACAAACATGTCACGCAGATATGTCGGTTCATCTGAGTAGCAAAAGTATCGTCTGTAGATGATACAAAAGCTTGGAAAAGCACATCATCTTTGCTAAGTGTCTCCTATCTAACAAGGGCAGTGGTAGGCCCTGCCATCCACTTAGTTGGTTCTCAATTTTTGGAATCAGTGACAAGTAATTTAGGTTATAAGTTGCAGCTGCCGTCCGTCCCAGGAGAACCCCCAGATATTTAATGGATGTCCGTGCAACTGCGATGCCATGTATGTGTTGAAGGTGATTCAATCCTCCTGTTTCCTTACCCACCTTCATCAATAATATCTCACACTTTTTTTTATTCAATTTGAATCCTGAGAAGCCGCCAAATAACTCTATATCGGTCATTAGACGACTCAGGTCTCTCACAAACAAAACAATATGGTCAGCCAACAGGGATGACTTGATCTCCTTGGTCCCCAGGTTTATCCCAGCGTGGCTATCTCTTGATCTGAAATACCCAGACAGGGGTTCGATGGCAAGGTTAAATAACAAAGGTGACAGTGGGCACCCCTGTCTGGTGCCCTTTTTCAATAGGAATACGTCTGATAGATACCCTTGCTTGGGGGTTGGAGTTTAAAACTTGAAGGAGCCTGCGCATCCTTTCCATAAGATCCGCTGCATCCAGGACCCTTTCCAGCCATGGCCACCTCACATTGTCAAATGCTTTCTCAGTGTCTAATGTGATCATGGCTGGCTGCCCTACCCCACCCTGCGTCACAATGACAATAGTAAGCATCGCTTTCCTAACATTGGCTACCGGAGAACCAGGGCTGTGGAGTCGGTAAATCAAACCACCGACTCCAACTCCGACTCCGACTCCTGAATTTCCCTGGCTCCGACTCCTTTGACTCCGACTCCTTCAGTCATGGCTCGTTTTTAAGTGATAAAATTATTGTAGATCAATGGTAACATTAGGCTTTAACCATTATAATGACATAATAATCAAGATATTTAGATAGAACATAATAATAAATCATAATAATATTCAGCACATTCTGCATTGAACTACTATTATATATTTTAGGAGTCGGAGTCGGAACATTTTCTACCGACTCCAACTCCGACTCCGACTCCACCAAAATGGGCAGCGACTCCGACTCCACGACTCCGACTCCACAGCCCTGCGGAGAACGACCTTTTATAAAACCAACCTGACACAGGGAAATTAATCTAGGTAACACCCCAGCTAGGCGATCCACCATTATCTTCACCATCAATTTCAGATCTTGGTTAATTAGCGATATTGGCCGATAATTTGACGGATCATCCAGGTTTTTAGCTCCCTTAGGCAGCAGCCTGATATACGCAGTGTTCGCCTGCTGGGGGACTGCGCCCCCTATTCATCATGCCGTTCAACATGTCTGTTAATACTGGTGACACCTGATCCTTCAGGGCTTTGAAGAATTCCCCTGTGAAACCATTGGGGCCTGGTGCTTTACCATTATGCAATTTCCCAATCGCCCTTTGGACCTAATCTACCTGCACCAACGCATTCAACCTATCCAGTTCCTGGTCGGTTAGTTTAGGAATCGCATATTTCTCTAACCAATCACCTCCTGTTGCCCGGTCAGGCGATGTGGAATTGTACAGGCTTCTGTAATAATCCCCAGGATTTTGTTAATTTCCTAAAGGTACCTTCACACGCGGCAATATTGCTAGGCAATTTCACTGGCAATTTGCTGGTTGCAGTGAAATCATGGACACATTGTTTCATTTGTACACGGCCACAAAATGGAACAATGTGTCCATGATTTCACTGCAACCAGCAAATTGCCAGTGAAATTGCCTAGCAGTATTGCCGCATGTGAAGGTACCCTTGGGGTCGGTGGTGAGTCCGCCTCCCCTTTTCTTTAAGTGAGTTATCAAGGTCAACGGCTTTCTACCCTTGGCCAAATTGGCTAGTAGTCTCCCTCCCTGCTTTATTGCCATATTTGTGTAGGTCTACCTCTTTCTGTGTCCACCTCATTTGCTCCACTCTGTCTGCCCAAGAGTCAAATTGGTGTTTCGCATCCAACCACCTTCCTTTTGATTGAGCGGAGCCGTCAGCTAAGAAAGTCGTATATGCTTCCCTCACCTTCTCGCTTGCTCATTCGTATTGTTCACGAGCCCTTCTCCTAATCTTAATTGTGTAACCTATCAGTCGCCAACTCAAGACCGTTTTCGACGTCTCCCAATAGAGCATGTGATCGTGTCTGTGTTCTCCATTCGTAACCTCAAATTCAGCCCATTCCCCTAGTATTTTGTGGAAATTCTCCTCTTTTAGAAGGAATGATGGGAATCTCCATATTATATCAGACCCGCTCGGCATTCTGCCTTAAAGCACAACTCTTACCGGGCTGTGGTCTGACATAACCTATTCCTCAATCACACTCTCATACATTCATACTAGTAAGGTATCACGCACCCATATCTGATCTATCCTTGACCAACTATCATGTGGATGTGAATAGTGCGTGAATTCCCTACAATGTGGGTGCTGAAGTCTCCAGATATCTTTCAACCCTGCTCCATTCCAAATCTTTACTGATCGCCCCCTCTGTCCTTACAAGGTTCTACGGTCCCCTTGATTCCATATTTTATCTTCAAGACAATTTGGGACCCCATTAAAATCTCTGCCCGCTATGATATGGGACTCAGTATCATTTAGAACCCTGGTCTCTAATTCCTGGTAGAAAAGATCCTTAACTACATTTGGGGCATAAAGGTTATGGATGCTAAGCATCCCAACCGGGCCCTCTGTCACCAAATGATTCAATCTCTCTGCATTGTCATCCTCCTGAAGTTTAACTTTATGTACCAGGTGTTTGCTAATTAGGATGAGTGTGCCCTCTTTCCTGCCTTGGACTGGTAATCCATATACATGACAATCGAGGGAGGATCTCCGGTCGTTAATTGACCGACCTACTTACTATCCACCACCCCCCTTTATGATTAAATAAACACACAACACTGAAGTGACTTGGTTAAAGCAAATTGGCCACAGCAGCCTTTATTGCCTATTGTTTACACACTAAACAGAAATAAATGGGTACACCTTCCAACGGGCGTCCCAATTTAAAACAATAGGCCCACCCTCATCTCACCCATGGATAGGCCCGGTCCATAAGCCTCTAAACCTTGTCCCTGGCTGCAACAACACCGACCCCAGGGACGAGGTATTGGTTACCTAGAACCAATACCCCGACCTTGCAGAACCCCGTGCCTGCAAGGTACCTTTAACCGGAGCCCCTCTACCTTTGAAGTTGCTCAGCTCCCCATTCCAAAAGTAGATCCCCTGCCTCTGGACCAGACCTACCCTTGCTGCCGTGACAACAACCAAACCACCCGAATTACCATATCAACCCATTCGCATGACATCTGTAAACCACACTTCCAGTCGCTCCCTACCGAACTCAAACAAGGGAGGGTGGGTGGGAAACTGTGCACACTGTCCCCGGAAATGGAGTGAGGGGACTTCCTTCCTTGTCCCCAGTATCTTCCCCCTCAAACTTCCCCTCTTCCTCTCCTAACCCAACCCCCCAGCCAACTATATCCCTTGCATTATGTGAATTAACCAATTACTCTCCTACCCCAATTAACTCCCTCCCTCCCCGAATGTCATGGGGCCCCTCCACCCTATGGGTTCCTTGGCCTGCTGCACCTACCCATGACTTACACATCCTAAAGAAGTCCACCCTTTCTAGATGTGATTCTTGTATTAGAGCCACCTCAGCCCCCAGTCTCTTCATATGGCACAATACCATCGATCTCTTACCAGGTGACCGAAGACCCCTAGCGTTCCATGAAATTATGTTAATCATTGTGCCAGATAAAATTATTTTCACCTGTCATGACCCGGAACGCTCCTACTCACTTAGACCAACCAGAGGAAATAGCAATAAAAGTTAAATCCCACCCCCTCCCCGTGTCAGCCCCGAAATTAACAACAAGAGTTTTGTAGCTCATTTCTTCTCTTCCACCTCCAATTCGAATTGCAATGTCCATGACTTCCTTTTTTCTGACCTCAGTCTGTTTCCCTAGCAGTGTCCCCATGATATGTTATGTTGGGGTGTATACCACCACAACCCACAGGTTTCCTCCCATGACAGAATTCCTCTTGGCGGAGGGGAACAAAAAAAAAAAGGGGGGCGGGAGAAAAAGAAAATGATTTTATATTTTGATAGATCAGACTTTTACGAATGCGCTAATACCAATTTTATTATTATTATCTATATTATTTTTTAAAGTGGGAAAAGTGAGCGATTCAAACTAATATATTAACATTTGTATCTAGAGATGAGTGAACCTTTTGAAGTTCGGGTTAGGTCAAACTTTTTGGCGCACCATTCGTGACCCCGACCTTGAGTCAAACCTCAGTGGAAGTCACTGATTGGCAGTTCAGTTCTCCACCCACATACAGCCGGCCATAAGTAAAACACTTCCGGGAGTGGGAGGGAGTTATTTATTTATTTAATTTTTAAATACATTTTGGACACACACTACACCCCAAAGGATCTCTTCCTTTCTCAGCACACCTTCCGTTCTATCAGTAGGTAAATTGCATTCTGCTCTGCTCTCCGGTTTCTCAGGAAGAACGTGATGTACTCGGCGGCCGTTCAGGCAGCAAAGGTCAAAGTTGCCATTATTTTGTCTGTGGTTAGGTCCAATATAGCCTACTAGGTACCACTAAGGATTGCAGGGTCCGAATCTCTAGCCTGTACAGGAACGAGGTCCAGCTGCACTTTCTTAGTGTTTTACCTATTTTTCTCGTGTGAGTTGATTACACTTCATTAACAATTATGAAGTTGCCACGGGTTGACTGCTTTGCAGCTGCTGTGGGTTAAATCAGAGTTAATTTTCTTTGGCACATTCAGTGTTAATATGCAGATGCTGCAGTATTGCTGTGTGGGGTATGTCAGATCACTTAGTTGTCCACTCCCTCAGACTATAAGTAGTTCCACTTCCTTCCACCAGGTATCGCTGATAGAGTTTCACTCTGCCTTGACCGTGTGTGCTGATATGACATAGTGCAGTGTGTGCTGATGCCTTTCTGGTGATACTGCCTGGAGTTTACCTTCCTTGAGGAAATTGCTGTTTCCCAGTCTGTGAGTGGAGGTAGGGGCTCTTAGCTTGGGGCTTATCAGGAGCATAGGGTAAGGGAGGAGACCCAGACTTTTTCACCTTTTGAGGTACCTCTGGGAGCAGGGTGAACCAGGGAACCCCAGTCTAAGGGTCACATGAGCTCCCCTGAATGTTCTTAGCCCATTTTACCATTCTGCTACCTGATTACCACTGTGCCACCCCTTGACAGAAGTTATCTTAGATAAGTATATAGAACTCACTTTTGCATATGATTTTACATGATCGTATGTTTTACATGTATATTATTAGATAGACCTATTTGCATTATTCGAAAAGTGATTGTAGAACAAGGTGCAAATTTTGGAGGCCATCTTTTATTTATAGATGATGTAGATAATTATGTATGTGAAGTGTAGGTTTTATACTCACTTTATGTTTCTGCAATTCTTTTAAGGAAAACATAGTATGCAGCTCTGGATATGGGTATTTTTACCACCTCCCACGAGATGGGCCAGCTCAAGCTCCTTTGGAAAGTTTTTGGAAAAATACAGCAGTGTCATGTATGAGGTGAGTTATCCTCTATCCTCCAAAAAATAGGAACAATACGAACCTCTAATATACTCACTACAATAAAATACAGCAAATGCAATCTGTAAGTTCACATCTGCGTTTGCATTTCCATGCGTTTTTGCACCCATTGATTTCAATGGGAAACGAATTGAAAACGCATGTAATTACTGCAAACACAGAGCACATGAGTTTTTGCAAACACATGCAGGACACATTTTGGGCTGCGTTTGCAGAAAATGACATGCACTTTTAATTGTGTTTTCAATGCGTTTCCCTTTCAAATCAATGGGTGCAAAAACGCATGCGTTTGCAATGCATTTTTGGCACACATTCTGTCAAAAACGAATTGCAGCCCAAATGGAAAAGAAATGCAGATGTGACAAGGCCCATAGTAAAATATTATAGGAACGTCTCTCCACAACAGTCCATGTTCGTTAAAGGGAATCTGCAACACGATGTCTTGGTCCAGAGAAATCAATGTTTTTCTTAATATGTACATGAGCTGTTAAGATCCATGGGCTGAAAGCGGGCATTTTCAGTTTGAGACATGTAATGACTGACAGCCTGCACTCCTGATCTCACTGTAGAGTTGTGTACGATTACAACTAGCACAGCAAAGCTGAATCTTGTCTCATTACAAACACATTTGCAGCAGCAGTTGTCCTCTCATGCTGCTGTCATCTTTGCTGCAGAGCTGTGTCCATGTATATCTGATTGTAACAAATGCAGTACAGCAGAGTTAAACTTTGTCTCATTACAAACACATTTGTAGCTGCAGTTCTCTCATACTGCTGTCCTATATGTTGCAGAGCCATGTCCATGTATATTTGATTGTAACAAATGCAGTACAGCAGAGTTGAACTTTGTCTCATTACAAACACAAATTAAATTTTCCATTAACAGTGCTGTCTGCTCTGTTGTACTGCCCTTCCCCCTACACTGACTGCCTGTGAAATGGAGGGTGATGCACTATGAGAGGACAGCTGCTGCTGCAAATGTGTTTGGAGTGAGACAAAGTTCAGTTCTGCTGTATTGTGTTTGATATAGTCATACTCAGCTCTGAGATCAGGAGAGCAGACTCTCAGGCATCACATGTTTTACACTGTTAATACCACCTTTCATTTAAAATAAGCCCTGGAGGCAGATTCTCGGGGATATCTATGGCCAGCCCATAGATTTTAACAGCTCATAGCAGTCTTCTCTGGAATAAGAGATTGGATCGGAGATATAAATGTATCATTTTAGTCAACGTTCTCTGACCAACATGCCCATCAGACTCTAGTTACTCCACTGTCCCTACAGTATTGGGGCATGTGATATTCAAAATAGAGAGCCAATAATCCTTATTTACAGGCACCAACTAGAGAATATTACAATGCACAAGTGCTCAGTACTCGAAACGAGCAGACCAGATGCTCGAATGGCTTGAAAACCAAGTATAATGGAAGTCAATGGGGAAACTTGAGCATTTTTCCAAAAGAGTCTTTCAATTGAGTGTATGACCTACATGTTCTACGTATAGAGCACAAGCGCTTTGTAGTGCTCGCTCATCACCAGCACCAACCACTTTGTCTGTTTCACCACATAGATCTGGCTTTCGCCTGCACCCAAATTATCAGCTGTCCGACCATGACACCACAACCACATTCCAAGACTTCACAACTAGTGATGAGCTCAGTACTCAAAATGAGCAGGTTGGACGCTAGGATGGGCTCGAATGCTGAGTATAATGGAAGCCAATGAGAAACGTGAGCGATTTTCCCAAAGAGTCTTCCAAAAGTCTTCTGCCCAGGCGTCCAACTTACTAGTTTCGATTACCGAGCACCTACGCATTGTAGTGCTCACTCATCACTAGCACCAACCCCTTTGTCTGTTTCACCACACAGGTCTGGCTCTCGCCTGCACCCAGATTGTTAGATGTCTGGTCGTGACACCCCGAATACATTCCAAGATTTCACAACAAGTGATGAGCGAGCACTACCATGCACGGGTGCTTTGTACTTGAAACGAGCAGGTTGGACACTTGGACAGGCCTGAATACCAAGTATAATGGAAATCAATGGGAACCTCAAGCATTTTTCCCATAAAGTCTTGCGTTCGAGTGTCCGACCTGTTCATTTCAAGTACCAAGCACCTGTGCATTGTAGTGCTCGCTCTTCACTGACACCAACCCCTTCGTCTATTTCATCAAACAGATCTAGCACCAGCCGTCTGCCCGTGACACCCTGACTATATTCCAAGATTTGACAACTAGTGATGAGCAAGAACTACCACGTGCTTGGTGCTCAAAACGAGTAAGTCGGACACTTGGATGGGCTTGAATACTGAGTATAATGGAAGTCAATGGGAAACTTGAGCATTTCTTTGGAACAGTCTTCCAAAAGTCATCCAAGTGACCAACCTGGTCTATTTAAGCACCAAGCACCCATGCATTGTAGTGCTCACTCATCGCTACTACCAACACCTTCATCTGTTTCACCACACAGATCTGGTTTTCGCCTGCTCCCGTATTATCAGCTGTCCGGCCGTGACACTACAACCCCATTACATGATTTCATAACTAGTGATGAGGGGGCACTACCATGCACCGTTGCTCAGTACTCGAAAAGAGCAGGTTGGAAAGGCTCAAATACCGAGTATAATGGAAGTCAATGGGAAATGCGTGCATTTTCCCCGAAAAATCTTTTAAGAGTTTTACATCAGAGTGTCCGAACTGCTCGTTTCGAGTACCACGCATCTGCGCATTGTAATGCTCACTTATCACTAGCATCAACTCCTTCAGTGTCATCACATAGATCTGGCTTTTGCCTGCGCCCAGATTGCCAGCCATTCGGCCATGACACCCCGGCTATATTCCAAGATTTGACAACTAGTAATGAGCGAGCACTACCATGCACGGGTGCTTGGTAGTCGAAATGAGCAGGTCGGATACTTGAACAGGCTCGAATACCAAGTGTAATGGAAGTCAGTGGGAACCTCAAGCATATTTCCTGAAGAGTCTTCCAAGAGTTTTTCGTTCGAGTGTTTGACCTGCTCATTTCGAGGTCCGAGTACCCAAGCATGGCAGTGCTCGCTCTTCACTAGCACTATCTCTTTCTGTTTCATCACACTGATACGACTTTCACCTGCACCCGGGTTATCAGTGACACCACAACCACATTCCAAGATTTCACAAGCAGTGATGAGCGAGCATTATCATGCTCACATGCTCGGGAGCTCGGTACTCGAAGCGAGCAGGTTGGACACTTTGAGGGACTCGAATACTGAGTATAATGGAAGTCAATGGGAATCTCGAGCATATTTCCTGACGAGTCTTCCAAGAGTCTTCCATCCGAGTGCCCGACCTGCTCGTTTCTATTACCAAGCACCCGTGCATTGTAGTGGTCGCTCATCACTAGTTCTAACCCCTTCATCTGTTTCACCACACAGATCTGGCATTCGCCTGAATCTGGATTATCAGCCATCTGGCCGTGACACGCCAACTATATTCCAAGATTTGACAACTAGTGATGAGCGAGCACTACCATGCACGGATGCTTGGTACTCAAAACGAGAAGGTTGGACACTTGGACAGGCTCGATTACCAAGTATAATGGAAGTCAGTGGGAACCTCAAGCATTTTTCCCTTTGAGTCTTCCAAGAGTCTTCTGTCCAAGCGTCCAACCTGCTCATTTCAAGAATTGAGTCAATGGGAAACGTGAGCATTTTTTCCTTTGAGTCTTCACAGAGTCTTTCATTCAAGCATCCAACCTGCTTTTTTGAGTACTGAGCACTCGCGCATTGTAGTGCTCGATCCTCACCAGCATCAACCCCTTTGTTTAGTTCACCACACAGATCTGGCTTTTGTCTGCACCCCCGGGTTATCGGCCGTCCGGCCGTGACACCCTGACCACATTCCAGGACTTCACATCTAGTGATGAGCGAGCACTACCATGCACAAGTGCTTGAACCTAGTAGGTCAGACACTTGGATGTGCTCAAATACCGAGTATAATGGGAGTCAATGAGAAACTCAAGGATTTTTCCCGAAGAGTCTTCCAAGAGTCTTCTGTCCAAGTGTCCAACCTGCTTGTTTCATACTGAGCATCTGTGCATTGTAGTGCTTTCTTTATACTAGCTCCAACCCCTTCGTCTGTTTTATAACACAGATCTGGCTTTTGCCTGCATCTGGATTACCAGCCGTCCGGCCTTGACACCCCGACCGTATTTCAAGGTTTGACAACTAGTGGTGAGAGAGCACTATCATGCGCAGGTGCTTGGTACTTGAAACAAGCAAGTCAGACACTTGAATAGGCTCAAATACCGAGTAGTCAATGAGAAACTCAAGCAATTTTCCCGAAGAGTCTTTCAAAAGTCTTCTCTCCGAGCATCTGACATGTTGTTTTCGAGTATCGAGCACACATCCTTGGTAATGCTCGCTGATCGCTAACATCAACTCCTTCAATTTCACCTCACAGATGTGGCTTTTGCCTGCACCCGGATTATCAGCCGTTGGGCCATTGACATCCCGACTACATTCCAAAATTTCACAACTAGTGATAAACGAGCACTACCATGCCCAGGTGCTGGGTACTCGAAAAGAGCAGGTCGTACACTTGGAAAGTCTCGAATACCAAGTGTAATGAAGTCAATGGGAACCTCGAGCATTTTTCCCGAATTGTCTTCCAAGAATCTACCTTCCAGGTACCCGACCTGCTCTTTCTGAATATTGAGCACCCCCACATTGTAGTGCTCGCTTACTACTAGCACAGTTTCACCAAACAGATCTGACTTTCACTCGCACTTGGATTATTAGACATCCGGTTGTGACACCATGACCACATTCCAAGATTTCACAACTAGTGATGAGTGAGCACTACCATGCACGGGTGCTCGGTACTCAAACCGAGCAGGTCGAGCTCTTGGATGGGCTTGAATAATGAGTATAACGGAAGTCAATGGGAAACTCAAACATTTTTCCCAAAGAGTCTTCCAAGAGTCTTTGCCTCAGGCGTGCGACCTGATCATTTCGAGTACCGAGTACCCACAGCAATACTCACGCATAACTAGCACCAATCCCTTTGTCTGTTTCACCAAACAGATCTGGCTTTCTCCTGCACTCGGATTATCAGCCGTCCGGTCATAACACCCCGATTATATACCAAGATGTGACAACTAGTGATGAACCAGCACTGCCACACTATGTTTCACCACACAGATCTGGCTTTCGCCTGCCCACGGATATTCATCCATCTGACCGTGACACCCCAACCACATTCCAAGATCTTGATTTTGCAACTATTGATGAGCGAACACTACCATGCACGGTGCTTGGTACTCAAAACAAGCAGGTCGGACACTTGGACAGGCTCGAATACTGAGAATAATGGAAGTCAATGGGAAACTCAAGCATTTTTCCCAAAGAGTCTTCCAAGAGTCTTTCGCTTAGGCATGCGTCCTGCTTGTTTCGAGGACGAGCACCCGTGCATTGTAGCACTCACTTGTCACTACCGTAGCGTCAACTCCTTTTGTTTCATCGCACAGATCCGGCTTTCGCCTGCACCCGGATTACCAGCCATCCGGTCGTGACACATCGACCACGTTCCAAGACTTCACAGCCTGGAAGAGCCTAGGAGGAGCGGAGGTACAGTAAGACCAGCGCCCCATCTCTAAGTGCCTGGTAATTAGGCCATCCTTTACTGCGGCTGCCTGGCACCGGCTCCACAAAGCGCTAATGTTTACTGCAAATCTCCAAACGGCTTTCACAAATTGGCAGATATAAAAAAGAGGAGAAGAAGCAAGAAACGTTTCTTCGGGAAATTAGGAAAATGGCATCTCTCCTAAATGGGGAAGATTAACATACTTTAGTGTAGCAAACAATCTGGTTAAATGCTGCTAATTCTCATTTCTAGCTACGCTTGCAGTTTAAACAAAAGAATGATTGGCTACAGTTCAGAACGGCATTAGGAAAGATTAGTGGAGGCTGGGAAGATACAGAAATAGCCCGATATGCAGAGCCTCATACACTGCAATGGCGAGAATCACGCCAATTATTAATGTGTCCATTGCACTGCTTTTATCACTTGCTTTCCTGCAATTCTGTGCACTATTGTGGTATCTTTATTACTTTTTTAGTGCATTTTATACCAATCATCTTGGCTTGTGGCTCAATGCTGCAATGTAGACTGACACATTCATAGAACCAGTAGGAGAGGAACCGCAGGGGTGGGGTCTATGGATACAATTCTTAGAAGTAAGTGATTGTGTTATGAGCCGGCCTGCCATGGTAGAAGAGGCAAAAAGGTAAAACAAAATATCCAGTGGTTCACGGAGAAGGGTAGATCTGAATGGCCCAATAATGAAAGACATTTTGATCAGAGGGGTGTGTTCTTTATAATCCCTGTATGTCCTGTGGGCACTGAGTGAGCAAGTCCCACCCCTGTTTAGTACAATTTCTCACCCCCGAGGTACACTGTAGTTCTTCCTCTCATTATGGTGCCATTTTGTACCATCCAGAAGAAAAGAGGCAATTAGTTGAATATCCCTCAACATTGTTTCTATGATTCTTGGGCCCTAACAGAGCTAGTCTCACCCCAGCTCAGGGGACACTATATTTTTTTTCTCCCAATATAGTGCCAGATTGTGCCAGCCAGAACAGGGGTCAGTAGTTTGTTTATCCTTCCATGATCTTTGAACACTAAAATAGCTATGCCCACTCCTGCCTCAACAAATGTCTTGCCCCCGAGGAACACTGCAGTTCTTCCTCTCATTTTGAGACAATGTTGTGCCACCCAGAATGGCTGGCAGTTGTTTGTCCTTCCCTTCACTTCTGCTTGGGCTGATATCTGAACCCTGAAGGATATAGCAGTTCTTAATTAAGGTTGTGCCACCCAGGACAGAAAGGGGTGTCGCTTTCTTATCCCTTTACCACTAAAATATTGCATGTGCCAGTTTCTCACCTCTGAGGAGGGACACTGTATTTCTTCTCATTATGGTACCAGGTTGTGTCACCCAAAACATAACTGGGTGTGAATTGTTTACCCCTCCAAATCAGTTGCATGACCCTTGGCTATTGAAGAGCTGGTCCCACCCCT
This sequence comes from Allobates femoralis, assembly GCA_033576535.1. Classification (NCBI taxonomy): domain Eukaryota; kingdom Metazoa; phylum Chordata; class Amphibia; order Anura; family Aromobatidae; genus Allobates; species Allobates femoralis. The sequence goes on from JARQOC010000001.1 coordinate 10,117,147, forward strand.
GCTTTCGTGAATGTCTCACCTCTGAGGAGCATTGAAGCTCCTCTTAAAACTTTATCTCAAGATATTTTGTCAGCAATGTAACATGTATACAAATTCTTGGGGACTAACAAAGCTCGTCTCACCCCAGCTAAGGGGGCACTACAGTTGTTTCTTGCCATTACGGTGCCATGTTGTACCACCCTGAAAAGTTGTAAGTTTTTTGTTTATCCTTCCACATTTTCATGATCTTTGGTCACTAAAACAGCTATTCCCACGCCTGCCTGAGCCATTTCTTGCCCTTGAGGAACACTGCACATTTGTGCCACCTAGAATGCCTGATTTTCCCTTATTTCTGTGACTATTCGGCTTTAAAAGAGTTTTAAAGTCCCTGCTTGGGCCAATTTTTTAGCCCGAGGAGCACTGCAGTTCCTCCTCTCATGACCATAAGCCGCTCCACCCAGAACAGAAGATGCTATTGATATTTTATCCCTCTATATTATTTCCATGGACTTTCAACACTACTAGAGCTGGTCTCAGTCCTGTTTGGGCCAATATCTCAATCCTAAAAGACATAGCAGTTCTTTCTTACATTAAGGTTGTGACACCCAGGACAGAAAAGGGTGGACTTTTCTTATCCCTTCACATACTTTCCACTATCATTCATCACTAAAAGAGCTGGACCACCCCTTCATGTGACAGTGTCTCACCCCTGAGGAACACTGTAGTTCTTTTTCTCATTATGGTTGGCCGGATTGTGCCACCCAAAACCTAGCTGGGTGTGAATTGTTTACCCCTCCAAATAATTTCCATGACCTTTGGCTATTAAAGAGCTAGTCCCACCCCTGCATTGGCAAATGTCCCACCTCTGAGGAACATTGAAGTTCCTCTTAAAGGTTTATCTCGATACATTTTGGTTAAAATGTAAGATGTATACAAATGTCTAGGGCACCGTAAGAGGTAGCCTCACTCCTGTTCAACAGACACTACCATTCTTTCTCCAATTATAGTGTCAGGTTGCACCATCTAGAACAGTGGGAGTTATTTCGTTACCCTTCCACTTTGTTTCCATGACCTTTGGGCACTGAGAGAGCTATTCCCACCCCTGCCTGAGCCCATTTTACACCCTCGAGGAACACTGCAGTTCCTACTCTCATTTTGGGGCATAGTTTTGCCATCCAGAATGGCTGGCAGTTGTTTGTTTTTCCCATCACATAGTTTCCATGACCTTTGGGCATTAAGAGTGCTTTTCCCTTACTGGCTTGGGTCAAGTTCTTCCCCCGAGGGACACTGAAGATCCTCCTCTCATGGTGCTAAGCTGTACCACCTAGAACAGAAGATTCTATTGTTTTGTTGTATTCCTCTATATCATTTCCATGGCCTTTCAACACTACTAGACCTATTCCAATTCTTGCTTGGGCCAATATCTCAACCCTGAGGGACATATCAGTTCTTCTTAATATTACAGAAGGGCGTGTTGTTTTCTTATCCAGTCATATTGTTTCCACTACCTTTCACCGCTAAATGAGGTAGTAACACCCCTGCATGTGCCAATTTATCACCCTCGAAGGACACTGTAGTTCTTCTCCCATTATGGTGCCTTGTACCATACAGAAGAGAAGAGGCAATTAATTGAATATCCCTCAACATTATTTCTAGGATTCTTGGGCACTAATAGAGCTAGTGTCACCCCAGCTCAGGGAACACTACATTTCTTTCTCTCATTATAGTGCCAGGTTGTGCCACCCACAACAGTGGGCAGTTATTTGTTTATCTTTTTACATTGTTTCCATAACTTTTGGACAATAAAAGAGCTAATCCCACCCCTGCCTGAGCCCATTTCTCGCCCCCGAGGAACACTGCAGTCCTTTATCTCATTATGGGGCACCCAGAATTTGCTCTTCTATTCACATAGTTTCCAGGACCTTTGGGCATTAAGAGAGTGCTCCTCATCACCGCTTGGACCAATTTTTTACCCCCGAGGGACACTAACGATCCTCGTCTCAAGGCCCTAAGCTGTTCCACCTAGAACATAAGAGACGGTTGTTTTTATCTATTCTTCTATATTGTTTCCATGGCATTTGGCAATTAAAGCAGAGCTGTGGAGTCTGAGTCGGTGCTCAGTTTGGGTGAAGTTGGAGTCGGATTCAGGGAGATTGAGGATTCGAAGTCAGATATGTGGCTTACTGACTTCACAGCCATGGTTGAGGAGTCGGTGCCCATTTTGCTGGAGTCGGAGTCGGATTCAGGGAGACTCAGACGTTCGTCTTACCAACTCCACATCCTTGAATTAAGCTGGTCCCACCCCTGCTTTGAAGAATGTCGCACCCCTGAGGAACATTGAAGTTTCCCTTAAAGGTTTATCTTAAGACTTTTGGGTCTCAATGCAAAATTTAGACAAAACCATCAAATATGCTGTGCCATTTATACTACACAGGTCATCGTATGTGAGAGAGGAACCCATCCGGCAAAATGGCCTCTGCACTAACTATATATGCTCCTGGTTCCTCTAGGGAGGGTGGAACCATACTAAGTTTTTAGGGCCCCATGTCTTCTCTGCATTTTGTCATCAGGTAAGGGTATTATTTCGCCAGAATATTGCTTTGGTAATATAAAGCTCTGGAATTAGGGAATATATGGCAGTAGTATTGGAAAACTTTGTGGCGGTATTATTTCATTTTTATATCTTAGGCTTTCTCATAATTTCCAATCTAGCAATGATGAGAACAGAGGGTATCCTCATTTTCTATAAAATAGACCCTAAATGCGGCCAAAAGTGGAGATCCTATTGGACAGGGTGGTACATAATCCAAAATGAAGGAAAATGGTGGCAGTGCCGCGCGCTATTGTGTGAGCTCCTAGCTAAAGTTCAGGAGCTATTTAGATACACAGCTGCATCTCAATAAATGAGAATATCATCAAAAACTTAATTTATTTCAGTAATTCAATACATAAAGTGAAATGTATATAATATATAGAGTCATTACACACAGAGGGATCTATTTCATGTGTTTATTTCTGTTAATGTTGATGATTATAAAGCTAAAAAATTGTAAAGCGCCTATGAGGAGCACCTGGTGGTCAAGTGGGGAACAGATTAAAGCTCAGGGGGTGCCTGCTCACCTGAAGAGGTTGTGCAACCCTGCACAACCCTGCTAATGCGCGGAATATTAAAGTAGGGAGGATGAAGGGTCTGAGAGGCAAAATATGACCTAAATAGGTATCAGGAGGCTTCACCTTGTGTGGTTGTGAGAGTCACAACCACTAAAAAAGCAGATCACGACTGCTGCAGTCCCCAGCGTGGTGCATATAGAGGAGGGAGGATGCCTTCTATTTCAAGTGTTTATTTCTGTTAATGTTGATGATTATGGCTTACAGCCAATGAAAACCCAAAGGTCATTATCTCAGAAAGTTAAAGTAGGGGGGATGAAGGGTTAAACACCGCGCTGCCGTATTCCACCAGACATTGAAGGGTGAATATAATATTGATTTATTAGTCAACTTGTTTCAGGGCTCCCTGGCCTCTTCCTCAGGACAAATCAATATCATATTACCCTGAAACAAGTAGACTGATAAATATTATATTCACCCTTTGGTATCTCGTGGAATACGGCAGTGCGGTTTTTAACCCTTTATTCTCCCTACTTTAATTTTCTGAGATATTGACCCTTGGGTTTTAATTTGCTGTAAGCCATAATCATCAACATTAACATAACTAAACACATGACATAGATCCCTCTGTGTGTAATGACTCTATATAATATATGTGTTTCACTTTATGTATTGAATTACTGAAATAAATGAACTCTTTGATGATATTGTAGATCATTGAGTATATGATGGATTATATGAGCTTCGAGGTGAAAGTCCCATTTAGATATAGGACTCACCTTGTCCCCTCTTCCATGTATACCTTTATACATTGCTCATCCTGTTCCTCCTGGTTCATGACTAGAGCAGGAGATTCATGGTAAATCCCTTTAAACCGTTCCTTTTTTCTTTCTTTTTTTTGGTATTTTAGATCACAAAATGCGGAAATGTTTCTTTTAAAGACTTTAAGATCTTTTCTTGCGAAGAATTTGGAATTAATATCAGGGAAAGCTCGGGGAATGTTGAAGTTTCTGATACTTTATTGCTTGGCCATTTTGATGGGGAGGTAAGTAATGAAATTTAATCTCTCCGTTCTGGAGTTAGCAGGCATAAATAACCTTTTGGCAGCTCCTATATGACCAGCCGTCCTAATACAAGCTTGTCATATCCGGGGGAGTGGGGGAGGGGGAAATTACCAAACGATAGCTTTAAGCTCTGGAAAACAAATTTTATGAAGTTAGATTTCTAGTTTCCCTTTAACTCATGTCTCAATCCTTGAGCATGTTTAATATCGGCCCCAAAAAATGGTATATTATAGGGCTCGGCTAATAATAACACTGTGTTTTGTGTCCCGGAGCATATAGGTGATGGCTTAGATTATATTTCATTATTTCCCATTCTCCTGGGATTAGTACAATATACAAAGTCTTGGGGATAATCATAGTGAGAGGGATACACGGAGCCTTGATATGATGGAGGTTCTCTATACGGTATGAACTGAGGACCAACACTACGGGCAAAGACGACCATGTGAGCAACACAACGTCAAGAAGAATGGGTATAGTGAGCCTCTGCTCATGGCATTGGTGTCCCAGGGCCTTTAGTTTGTTAAGTATCCAACTAGTCTCTATTATGGGGCGGATAAAGAAAACTCACCACCTTGACGGTCGTTACAGGCACTCCAGCACAGATGGTAGCCCCATCCGGGCTAAGCACAGCTGTATCCGAATAAAGGGAAAAAGGCAGTTTCCAGTGAGCGTTGAAGGAACATTGATAGACTTTTTTTGCAAAAACTCTTCAATATTTAATGAATCCAGACATGTTACACGTGTATCAAAAGAAATCCACCCCGCACCCCCCCTAAAAGCTACACGTTTCGACCAAGACTTTAAAAAGTCTTATCACTGTTCCTTCAACGCTTGAAGGAAACTACCTTTTTTTCTTGTATTATGGAGTGGTAAATTCTCTTGCTAAGCAGTACAGACTGGAGGTGGTTGTGCAGGATAGTACAGACAAGCTGGATATGATGGATGGTACTTGGAGCAGTGTGGAATAGTAGAACTGGAAAGGCTGTGGAATAGTAGAACTAGAAAGGCTGGCACCTAGAGCAGTGTGGAATAGTAGAACTGGAAAGGCTGGCACCTGGAGTAGTGTGGAGTAATAGAACTGGAAAGGCTGGCACCTAGAGCAATGTGGAATAGTAAAACTGGAAAGGCTGGCACCTAGAGCAATGTGGAATAGTAGAACTGGAAAGGCTGGCACCTGGAGTAATGTGGAGTAATAGAACTGGAAAGGCTGGCACCTGGAGCAATATGGAAGAGTAAAACTGGAATGGCAAGCACCTAGAGCAATGTGGAATAGTAAAATTGGAATGGCTGGCACCTGGACAAATGTGGAATAGTAGAACTGGAATGGCAGGCACCTGGAGAAATGTGGAGTAATAGAACTGGAAAGGCTGGCACCTGGAGTAATGTGGAGTAATAGAACTGGAAAGGCTGGCACCTGGAGTAATGTGGAGTAATAGAACTGGAAAGGCTGGCACCTGGAGTAATGTGGAATAGTAAAATTGGAATGGCTGGCACCTGGACAAATGTGGAATAGTAGAACTGGAATGGCAGGCACCTGGAGTAATGTGGAGTAATAGAACTGGAAAGGCTGGCACCTAGAGCAACATGAAAGAGTAAAACAGGAAAGACTGGCACCTGGAGCAATATGGAGTAGTAGAACTGGAAAGGCTGGCACCTAGAGCAACATGGAAGAGTAAAAGAGGAAAGACTGGCACCTGGAGCAACGTGGAATAGTAGAATTGGAAAGACTGTCACCTGAAGCAACGTGGAATAGTAGAACTGGAAAAGCTGGCACCTGGAGCAATATGGAATAGTAGGACTGGAAAGGCTGGCACCTGGAGCAACGTGCTGCTGGGAGGGTTGTAGGCTAGAGTCATGGAGGTTGTGATCCCTGGTGGGCCAGCAGAAGGGTGAGACTCCCACACCATCTTGTGTCCTTGCTGAGAATGTACTATATGATGATGATGTTGACTGTTGGTGACCCTCTAAAGTCTTACTGGAGCCTGGTACCCTCCCCCCCCCATGTTGTCTGAGTAGTGTTGTGCCGACGGTAAATGTGTGCGGGTGTTCAGTGGGATGAGCCCTGGTCCATGCGTTCTTTCTAAAGGCATACCAGGCCAGCGAATAAAAGCACCTCTGACCCTCGTGTCTCCACAAATGGTGGCAGCAGTAGGATACTACTCAGCCCAGCTGATCTGGGGGAGCTGCAGAGGACTGGTGATCGTAGACACCATACAAGGCCTACACAACTCGGAAGGCATATAGGCATACCCAGCAGGCCATAGATGATGCATATGTATCTCCGAAAGGGCTAGGGATACTCAGCAACTGGGCCGGTCAGTCTGGATCACGATAGCTGACCCAGTGCTGTAGCCTTGGCGATCATTGCAAAAAGGGAAGACAAAAATGGGGAAAAATTAAGAAAAAGAGAAAAATAATAAGAGTTTGTGATGCCAGCTGAGGTTGTTGTGACCACTAGGTGGCCAGCACTGCATGTTTAGCCTCCAGGGTTAGGTGTGCAGATAGCAATGTGGTGGAATCCCTAGCTCAGCAGAGGCAGACCCTAGAGGTGTAGAAAATGGATGATGGTGGTAATAGTTCAGAGGAGCACAGGAGAGGTGCAGAGTGAAGGAAGGCATAGTGTCGAGCCCCAGGCCCTGAGGTACTTGGGTATCTGGCTCGGGTGGAATGCTTGGTTGCCGACTGCAAAGGTGGACTTTGGCCGGATCCTCGGGCCCAGTGTTCCCGTGGTGGACTGGAGAATCCCCTGGAGTATGGTCGCTCCACACTGGGGTTCTCCCTTTCTCTCTAGGGCCTCGACTCTGCTCATTGGGCGCCCTCTTTCAGGATCTCCTCAAGACCCCTTCTCCTTTCCTCCGGATAGGCCTGGAACCGTCCGGGTAACCCCTCCGCCTCGTTCCACACTCTTTCCAATCGTCCTAACTCCTCTCCTACTCCTCCAACTAACCGCTCTTGATCTCCCCTGGGGGTGAATATATTCCCTCCTGGGTAACCTCCCACCTATATGCTAATGTGGGAGTGCTGGGAATTGGTCCCACCCAACGAACCTAGGGTCCACCTGCAGCTGGGGAAACTACACCTGTTTTACAGGTGCACAACCCCTCTGTGACGCCCGACTACGCAGGGTGCCGCAATAGCAGTCAGTCTCTTTGGTTCTTTACTGTAGGTTAGTTGATACATCCAGGACAAATGTGTAGAACCAGGTAGACGGCGTGGCCAGTCTGGAGAGAGCTGAAGTCCACCTGCTGGAATAAGGTGTATTGGCCTTCCTGCTGACTTCTTCCTCTTTGGGTCCTCTAGCTCCCACTGGTCTGTGGATGCCCTCCAGCCAGGCAGGGGATGCGAGCCCTGCGAGCAACTGCTTCAGTCCTCTGGCTCTTTTTGCCACTGTGCTTTAGACAGGCTCACAAGGGTGGCTACCAAGAGTGGAATCCAATGGCCTCCAGTTTCTGTGACCAGGTCCTGGAACTCTGACCACTTAGGGCCTGGTACCCTTCTTGCAGCTTTGTTCCTCTGCCCAGCTACTCTGAGCTGGCAGTGATGCGACCAGTCAGCCTTGTGGCTCGACACCCAGCCTAGAACAACTCTAAGTTGCCTACCTCTCCATTCTTCTAACTCCTCCCTCCAACCAGAAGTGGGGTCTGCTATAAGGTGGGTCTCTTCCGCCCTGCACTCTCTGATTGGAGTTTGGAAAGTGTTGGATGGATGGATGGTGATTTCCAGCAGAGGAATTTTCACTTCTCTCCAGATGTGACATTACAAGATGTTACATGCAGTACCCCTTGTGGCAGCCAGACTGCAGGGGCGCCACACGTAAACAGCAGGTTTCAGAAACCATCATGTCCAACCCCACTAGCTCGGCCTTAGGAATTCCACTAAATTGCAATGTTTTGCTAATTAACATCAAACAAGAGAATCCCTTTAATGTCCCTGGTGGTCAGTGGTGAGTCTCTTTTTTTCCTGGCAGTTTGGTATTTCCATGATTCCAAATATTAGAAACTTTTACACCTTTTCTTTTTATTGCAATAATTTGCTAAAAATCAACAAACTAGACAATCTCTTCATTGTCCCTGGTGGTCAGTGGTGGGTTTCCTTTTTTTCTAGCAGTTCAGTTCTCCCATGATACCAACTTTAGAAACTTTTACATCTATTCACTATATTGCAATCATTTCTTAATTAACATCAAACCCTTTAATGTTCCTGGTGGGCAGTGGTGGGTCTTTTTTCCTGGCACTCCAGTGATACCAAGTTTTAATAACATATCCATTCATTATATTACAATCATGTCTTAATTAACATAAGAGTAGACAAAGCCTTTAATGTCCCTGGTGGCCAGTGGTGGATTTCATATATTTTTTCTGGCAGTTTGGTGCTTCCATGATACCAAGCTTTAGAAACTTTTACACCTTTCCCTTTTGTTGCAGTCATTTGCTAGGAATCATGAAACTAGGCAATCCTTTTAATGTCCCTGGTGGACAGTGGGTTTTTTGTTCTGGCAGTGTGGTATTCCCATGATACCAAGTGTTAGATACTTTTACACTGTTTCCCTTTATTGCAATCATTTGCTAATAATCGCCAAACAAGACAATTCCTTTTAATGTCCCTGGTGGTCAGTGGTGGGCCTCTTTTTTTCTGGCAGTTTAGTGCTCCCATAATAACAAGATTTCAAAACTTTTATACCAATTCACTATATTACAATCAGGTCTTAATTAACATAAAAAAACACAAAACCTTCAATATCCCTGGTGGTCAGTGGTGAATTCTCTTCTTTTTTTCTGGTAGTTTTGGTATTTCCATGATACCGAGTTTAGAAAATGGTATGTCTATATAAGTTTATTCATAGAAGTTCTCTATTTTACAATCATTTGCTAACTGACATCAAACTAGACAATCTCTTCATTGTCCCTGGTGGTCAGTGGTGGGTCTTTTTTTTTTTTTTTCTGGCAGTTCGGTACTAGCATGATCCAAACTTTAGAAACGTTTACATCTATTCACTATATTACAATCATGCCTTAAGTAACATCAAACTAGGTAATCTCTTCATTATCCCTGGTGGTCAGTGGTGGGTCACTTTTTTTGTTGGCAGTTTGGTACTACCATAGTACCAACTTTAGAAACTTTTACGTCTATTCACTATATCACAATCATGTCTTAAGTAACATCAAACTAGACAATCTCTTCATTGTCCCTGGTGGTCAGTGGTGGATTTCTTTTTTTCTGGCAGATCGGTTTCCCATGATACCAACTTTAGAAACTTTTACATCTATTCACTATATTACAATCATTTCTTAATTAACATCAAATTAGACAATCTCTTCATTGTCCCTGGTGGTCAGTGGTGGGTCTCTTTTTCTGCCAGTTTGGTACTCCCATGATACCAACGTTAGAAACTTTTACATCTATTAACTATATTACAGTCATGTCTTAATTAACATCAAACTAGACAATCTCTTCATTGTCCCTGGTGGTCAGTGGTGCGTCTCTTTTTTTTCTGGCAGTTCTGTACTCCCATGCTACCAACTTTAGAAACTTTTACAACTAACTATTCACTATATCACAATCATGTATTAAGTAACATCAAACTAGACAATCTCTTCATTGTCCCTGGTGCTCAGTGGTGGGTCACTTTTTTTCTGACAGTTCGGTGCACCCATTATATCAACTTTAGAAACTTTTACATCTATTCACTATATCACAATCATGTGTTAAGTAACATCAAACTAGACAATCTTTTCATTGTCCCTGGTGGTCAGTGGTGGGTCTCTTTTTTTGTAGCAGTTCTGTATTGCCATTATACCAACTTTAGAAACTTTTACATCTATTCACTATATTACAATCATGTCCTAAGTAACATCAAACTAGACAATCTTTTCATTGTCCCTGGTGGTCAGTGGTGTTTTTTTTTCTAGCAGTGTGGTCCTCCCATGAAAACAAGTTTTAGAAACTTGTATATCTATTCACTAAATTGCAATCATTTCTTAATTAACAAGGGGCTGGCGGTCCACTTTATAGTTTGGGTCCCCGGCCCAGCAGGGCATTAGCCCAGCTTAGCAGGTTGTCAGTCCCTTCCTGGTGTTGCAGTCTTCTCTTTGTGGACTCTTGCTCGTTGCGCTCATGACTTATACATGCAATGCTCCTTTCAGGTGTATTTTTAGTCTTCTGCCGCTCGCTCGTTACCTTTTCTAGGTCAGCCAGGTTCCGTACACATGAATCTTGCAGGAAGAGGCCCAGGGCTGGATTATTTCCCATTGTTCAGCGAGTGGTCGTATCTTTCAAGAGGAAGAACCCAGAATAGCCCCGGTGTGCGGCTCCAGCCGTTAATATTCCTGGCGTATGCAGCGCTCGCTCTCGGAGCACGTCCCGGACCTTGGGGAAATGAGACATTTTGCTGCGAGTTTTGCCAGGGGTTCAATTATAATTGTTATTATCTTTGTTATCTCATAATAACATCCCCCGTGACATAATTTGCATCTTAATTTATGTAATGCGCCCATTAATAAGGATGTCTACTTTGCATCAATTAGGTAGCAGTGACATTCATGTTCCTCATTTCTTCCGCTGAGGTAACACGACTTATTTTAAGATTAATATCTGGAATTTAAAAGAAAAAAAAAAAGTATGTGCACCCCCTACCAATAATTGCTGCAAATTAAATTAGCCAATTAGCCGAAATACGCCTGGAACAACAGATGTTATGTTCATCTCGATTCAGCAGTTACTTTACAAAGTGAGACTCTAGGATCTGATAGGTGCTGGATTATCCAGTGTTCTAGATTATCAGACATTCCATCCTGGGCCCATACATTCTGTATATGTCCCTTATCTTGAGCCCATCCTGGTATATATGTCCCCCATCCTGGTATATATACTGTCCCCAATTTTTGTTCCCATTCTAGTATATTTGTCCCCCATCCTGGTTATATACTGTCCCCCAATTGGCCCATCTTGGTAAATATGTCCCCCTTCCTGGTATGTCCTCATCCTGGTATATATGTCCCCTGTTCTAGTATATATCTTCCCCATCCTTGTGCATATACTGTCCCCAATCCTGGGTCTCATCCTGGTATATATGTCCCCTATCCTGGGCCCATCCTTGTAAATATGTCCTCCTTCCTGGTATATATGTCCCTCATTCTGGTATACATGTATTTCATCCTGTATATATGTCCCCCATCATAGTATACAGTATATGTTCCCCATCTTGGTATATATGTCCCCCATTCTGGTATATGTGGTCCTCCTCCTGGCCCATCCTGGTATATATGTCCCCCATTCTGGTATATATGTATTGGTATATATGTCCCCAATTCTGGGACCATCCTGGTATAGATGGCCCCCATCCTGGTATATATATATCCCCCAGTCTTGGCTCATCCTGGTATATATGTCCTCCATTCTGGAATATATGTCCTTTATCCTGGTATATATATATTCCATCCTGATATATACTGTATGCCCCCAATTTCTGGGAGCATCCTGGTAATATATGTCCCCCATCATGGTATATATGTCTCCAATCCTGGTAAATATGTATTCCATCCTGGTATATATGTCCCCCATTTTGGTATATATGTCCCCCATCCAGGTATGTATGTATTCCATCCTGGTATATACGTCCCGCATTCTGGTATATATGATACTCATCCTGGCCCATTATGGTATATATGTCCTCCATTCTGGTATATATGTCCCCAATTCTGTGCCCATCTTGATATATATGTTCCCCATCATGGTATATATGTCCCCAATCCTGGTGCATATGATCCACATTCTGTATTAGAAGAAACAAAAAAATTCTACTCACCTTCCCCCACCACATGGCCTCTTTTTATTCAGCCGACGCAGGAACTGGAACAGGATTAGTCACCTGATAAAGAAGAGGTTTGGAAGACTTTGAAACACGTCCACAATAAATTGCAATATATCCTGTCCACGTATCCTGTCCACGTATCCTGTCCGCGTATCCTGTCCGCGTATCCTGTCCGCGTATCCTGTCCACGTATCCTGCCCACGTATCCTGTCCGCGTATCCTGTCCGCGTATCCTGTCCGCGTATCCTGTCCGCGTATCCTGTCTGCGTATCCTGTCCGCGTATCCTGTCTGCGTATCCTGTCCGCGTATCATGTCCACGTATCATGTCCACAATAAACTGCAATATATCCTGTCCACGTATCCTGTCCACGTATCCTGTCCGCGTATCCTGTCCGCGTATCCTGTCCGCGTATCCTGTCCGCGTATCCTGTCTGCGTATCCTGTCCGCGTATCATGTCCACGTATCATGTCCACAATAAACTGCAATATATCCTGTCCACGTATCCTGTCCACGTATCCTGTCCACGTATCCTGTCCACGTATCCTGTCCATGTATAATGTCCGCGTATCCTGTCTGCGTATCCTGTCTTCGTATCCTGTCCGCGTATCCTGTCCGCGTATCCTGTCCGCGTATCCTGTCCATGTATAATGTCCGCGTATCCTGTCCGTGTGTCCTGTCCGCGTATCCTGTCCGCGTATCCTGTCCATGTATAATGTCCGCGTATCCTGTCCGCGTGTCCTGTCCGCATATCCTGTCCGCGTATCCTGTCCACGTATCCTGTCCACGTATCCTGTCCGCGTATCCTGTCCGCGTATCCTTTCTGCGTATCCTGTCCCTGTATCCTGACTGCGTATCCTGTCCACGTTTCCTGTCTGCGTATCCTGTCCCCGTATCCTGTCTGCGTATCCTGTCCGCTTATCCTGTCTGCGTATCCTGTCCACGTATCCTGTCTGCGTATCCTGTCCGTGTATCCTGTCCGCGTATCCTGTCCATGAATCCTGTCTGCGTATCCTGTCTGCGTATCCTGTCTGCGTATCCTGTCCGCGTATCCTGTCCGCGTATCCTGTCTGCGTATCCTGTCCACGTATCCTGTCCACGTATCCTGTCTGCATATCCTGTCCATGTATCCTGTCCACGTATCCTGTCTGCATATCCTGTCCATCTATCCTGTCTACGTATCCTGTCCGTGTATCCTGTCCATATATCCTGCCTACGTATCCTGTCTGCATATCCTGTCCATATATCCTGTCCACATATCCTGTCCACGTATCCTGTTCACGTATCCTGCCTGCATATCCTGTCTATGTATCCTGTCCTCATGTCCTGTCCACGTATCCTGTCTGCATATCCTGTCCATATATCCTGTCCACATATCCTGTCTGCGTATCCTGTCTGCGTATCCTGTCCGCGTATCCTGTCCGCGTATCCTGTCTGCGTATCCTGTCCACGTATCCTGTCCACGTATCCTGTCTGCATATCCTGTCCATGTATCCTGTCCACGTATCCTGTCTGCATATCCTGTCCATCTATCCTGTCTACGTATCCTGTCCGTGTATCCTGTCCACGTATCCTGTCTGCGTATCCTGTCTGCATATCCTGTCCACGTATCCTGTCGCCATATCCTGTCCACGTATCCTGTCCACGTATCCTGCCTGCATATCCTGTCCACGTATCCTGTCACCATATCCTGTCCACGTATCCTGTCACCATATCCTGTCCACGTATCCTGTCCGCATATCCTGTCCACATATCCTGACTGCGTATCCTGTCCACGTATCCTGTCCGCATATCCTGTCCACATATCCTGACTGCGTATCCTGTCCACGTATCCTGTCCTCTTCTTATGACATCCACAGCAGCGCGGAGAACCTTTTTTTCCCTTTATCCTATCTACAGGGTGAAATAAGTATTGAACAAATCACCAATTATCTAAGTAAATCTATTTCTAAAGCTGCTATTGACTTGAATTTCTCACTAGTTGGTAACAGCCCATGCAATCCACACAGACAAAGAAAGCAAACCATAGATGTCCAGAAATGAAGTTATGTGTAATAATGAGGAATGACACAGGGAAAAAGTATTGAACACGTTACTGAAATTTATTTAATTTTTTGTACAAAAGCCTTTGTTGGTGATGAAGCTCCGGCCCCCTCCTGTATGGAGACTCTCGTCCCTGCATTGCTCCTGTATGGAGACACTCATTCCTGCATTGCACAGGAGGATTTTGGTCCATTCTTCCACACAAACACTCTTCACCTCCTGCAGATCCCGTGGATCATTCTATGATCTCTGAGCTTTAGTTCCTTCCAGATATTTTCTATTGGATTCAGCTGATCGGCTCGGCCATTTCTTTATCTGGAACCAGTTGACAGTTCCCTTGTCTGTGTGTTTGGGATCATTGTCTTGTGAAATGTCGCCCTCATTTCATTTTCATCATCCTGGTAGATGTAGCAGATTGTTATCAGGGATGTCTCGTACATTTCTCCATTCATCCTTCCTTCAATTATATGAAGTCTGCCAGTGCCGTATGCTGAAAAATAACCCCACCTCCACACTTCATTGTTGGTGTTGTTGGGGTGATTTGCCTTTTGGCCTCCAAACATGGAGTGTATTATGGCCTCCAAATAGTTCAATTTTGGTCTCATCTGACCAGACTATATTTTCCCAGTATTTCACAGACTTGTATAGATATTGTTGAGCAAACTTTAAATGTGCATGAACATGCTTTGTGTTCAGCAATAGAGTCTTGCATGGTGAGTGTGCATACAGGAGCGTGCACACAGGAGCGTGCACACAGGAGCGTGCACACAGGAGCGTGCATACAGGAGCGTGCATACAGGAGCGTGCACACAGGCCATGAAAGGTGGGTGAATTATTTTTTTATAGAAACAATTATACCTGCTGATTTCAGGTCTTTCTGTAGCTCCACAGGTGGTTCTTGGCTTTTAGACAACTCTTCTAAAAATGATTTTTCACTATTCTGTCTGAAATCTTGCGGGGAGCACCTGGTCATGGCCGGTTTATGGTAAAATTATGTCCTATCCCTATCAGAGATCAATGGAGCCTTCAGCAGTTTAGAAATTGTATGTTTTGCAGCAATAAGGATGTGAATGTCTTGAGACAGCTCACTGGTTTTACCCATTATGAGATGTTTCTTGTGTGGCCACTTGGTAATGAGACAAATCACTGGTTTTACTCATCATGAGATGTTTCTTGTGTGGCTCCTTGGTAATGAGACAGCTCACTGGTTTTACTCATCATGAGATGTTTCTTGTGTGGCTCCTTGGTAATGAGACAGCTCACTGGTTTTACCCATCATGAAATGTTTCTTGTGTGGCTCCTTGGTAATGAGACAGCTCACTGGTTTTACCCATCATGAAATGTTTCTTGTGTGGCTCCTTGGTAATGAGACAGCTCACTGGTTTTACTCATCATGAGATGTTTCTTGTGTGACTACTTGGTAATGAGACAAATCACTGGTTTTACTCATCATGAGATGTTACTTGTGTGGCTCCTTGGTAATGAGACAGCTCACTGGTTTTACTCATCATGAGATGTTACTTGTGTGGCTCCTTGGTAATGAGACAGCTCACTGGTTTTACCGATCATGAGATGTTTCTTGTGTGGCTCCTTGGTAATGAGACAAATCACTGGTTTTACTCATCATGAGATGTTACTTGTGTGGCTCCTTGGTAATGAGACAGCTCACTGGTTTTACCCATCATGAGATGTTTCTTGTGTGGCTCCTTGGTAATGAGACACCTTTTTATCGACCATCAGTTGAACCAGCTGATATTATATTGCTCTAAGTGGCAGGACTGATTTCTAATTATTGATATATGTCAGCTGGTGTCATGACACTGTCATAGCAAACAGAGAAAGCAGTCTGTTACTGGGTCCCCTCCTGCCACAGACACTTCAGAAGTTGCATGTCCATGTGATATAAGTTTTGTGCATCTTTTTCATTCAAAGGGGGCCAAGTGTATGACGTCCGGTGTAGTTACTCCTAAGAGATTCCAGGTGGTGATCACTAACACAACATTTAGAAACTTTGACCGTGAGGAATGCTCCGCCATCAGAACCTGCTCGGGCTGCATCATGGGTCAAGGTAACTAAGAGGAGGAATAACTTAACTTTTCTTTATATGGCATTTTTTTTTTCCTTTAGTCCTTAGACCTCGTTTCCTTTTTTCTTTCTAGGTGGCTTCACAGTAAAAACACAAAAGCTGAAGTTTCTAAACTCGCCCCGGAAGGTCTTTTTCCCGTATCCTCACTGCACCCTCATGGAAGACATGGACGGCTCAGTCTCAGGCTGGGAAGGGAGCCACCTGCTGGTGGACACCGGTATCCTCCCAGACTCCTCCTGCCGGGCGGCGGACTATATTAGTGGTGGAGGCGCGTCCGGCCGCGTGTGTGCAGCAGACATTACCTTTCACCGCATGTCCATTGGCCTGTGAGTCCCGGGATCACATAAACGTGGAGGCTGAGTTTTATGACGCTGCTAATACTTCAAAGTTCCTGTGTTAAAAGGCCAATGAAACAGGAACAGTGTGCGACAGGGGGTCAAAACTTCCAGACTAAATCCTCGATGTCACCTCGCAAAAGGCAACTCGTAAAAGTCACCTTACCTCCCAGTAAATGCAAGAGAGACGTATTATTCTCCACTACTTATTTCCATCATTACTGTGCAATAAAACCAAGCATCAGGTCTAATATAATCCAGGAATACATGTACACACGCGTAAAATAAACACATAACCGGGGAACGGCGGCTAAAAATCACGCAAATAAACAAGAAACAGAATAGCAATTAAAACAAATAACATGAAATCTTTTCCTGAGCTACAAATTGCTGCATAAACTCCAAATCCCCAGACAAAATCCCATTAACCCCACACTTCAAAGACAGGTAGAACTGTGGACGCCGGGTGTTTCCTACAATCACATATTACAGTATTGATGGAAGCTATTTTTCATGCTGCGTAGCAATAACTAAGATGGCTCTCCAGGTAAAATGTGTGAAATACTGTAAAAGTTGTATATAAGTGAATATTCTCACATTTCTTAGGAAGGGTCATAATTATCCTTCTTAAAATTGAGTTACGCTGGTATCATGGGTGTTCACATTATAAATGCAGCCCTCGAGGGTGGAAAAACAGCTTTCAGATCTATCCCTGTTCCTCATGGGCGGAGTCAATTTGTGCTGAATTCCTCTCCAATAAAAATAGAGGATCCAACAGATGATTGAAAAAGTAATACCTGCAGTCCCAACAGGTTGGGTCCTAACCACACTAAAAGAGGACTCCATTGGTTTATGCTATAGGATTCCAACATTTTTTTTGTATCTTTGAAAAGGGCTTTAAGATACATCCCTGTTCCTCATGGGTGGCGTCAACTTGTGCTGAATCCCACTCTCCAATAAATAAGAGGATCCAACAGGGGATGGAAAGTGTTACCTCAAGTCCCAACAGGTAGGATCTTAACCACACCATTAGAGGACTCTATTGGTTTTTGCTGTGGGCCCCTACTTCTCTATTGATATCTTTATAAAGGGTTTTAAAATCTTTCCCTGTTCCTCATGGGTGGCATCAACTTGTGCTGAATCCCACTGTCCAATAAAAAAGAGGATCCAACAGGGGATGGAAAGTGTTACCTCCAGTCCCAACGGGTTGGGTCCTAACCACACCATAAAAGGTCTCCATTGATTTTTGCTATGGAATCCCTACTTTTCGTTGAAAATGGGCTTTAAGATCTATCCCTTTTCCTCATTGGCAGAGTCAACTTGGGCTGAATCCCTCTTTCCAATGAAAAAAGAGGATCCAACAGCAGAGGGAAAAAGTGATATCTCCACTCTCAACAAGTGGGTCCCACCCACACCATAAGATGACCCCATTGTTTTTGGTTATGGGTCCCCTACTTTTCTATTGATATGTTTGGCTGGGTAACGGTTAGGAATTGTCTGCAGAACTCTAGCGGCGGGCGTAAAGTAAAAAAAAATATATATATATATAAGAGACCTACTAGAAGAAAGTCCAATAGCTAGGAAGAGACAGCATCCAAATCACGGGTGAAACAATTATCCAAATGTTTACTGTGCCATTTGGAAAGGTAAAGTTTTGACCTATCAAAAATGGTCTTTGTCAAGATCTTTTTTGATAGATGGAAAATGTTGTTATCTATTTGTATGACATAATCATTTTTTGGACTATTCTTTCACTCAGGATTTGGATGCTTATGTCCGCCAAAAGAGTGCTGTAGACTGTTCCTAACCCTTATCCAGCCAAACATCAATAAAAAAACAGGAGACACATAATCAAACAATGGAGTCGTTGGGATCCAACTTGTTGGGAGTGAAGGTATCACTTATTCCATCTTCTGTTGGATCCTGTTTTATTGGAGAGTGGGATTCAGCACAATTTGACTCCGCCCATGAGGGACAAGAACAGATCTTAAAACCCTTTTTTAAAAATATCAGCAGAAAAGTAGGGCCCACAGCAAAAACCAGTAGAGTCCTCTTATGGCGTGGTTAGGCTCCAACCTGTTGGGAGTCAAGGTATCACTTTTTCCATCTCCAGTTGGGTCCTCTTTTTTTTATTGGAGAGTGGAATTCAGCAAATCTTAACTCGTCCCTTGAGGAACAGGACTTTTTTCAAAGCCATCATAGAAAAGTAGGGGCCTTTTAGCAAAAACCAATGGTGTTAAGGTGTCATTAGGACCCAACCTATTGGGACTGCAGGTATCACATTTTCCATCTCCTGTTGGATACCCTTTCTCCATTGCATAGAGGGATGCAGCTCAAGATAATGACCCGCCCCAGGGACGTGGGGTACTTAGTCCCGGGCGTTGATTTACTGGAGATGTCATGGGGCCTGTTGCCCAGTCCCGTGGCACTGGTGGTCACTGTAAAAGGGGAACAGTCAATAAAAATGGTGTTTCGTAACACCACCTACGGCTCTGATAAGGTTGCCAGCGCTGAGAGGCAGACCTCCGGGGTGGTGGTGAAGCAGCAAGATGGTTTCGCTCCCCATAGGTGGAGCAGGATCCCTGGGGCAGTAGTGGATCATGGGAGTCGGTGACTCCTCAGGCACAGGTGAATGAAATACATCACACAGTTTATAATTTGCAATGGGTTTACTGGCAGTTCTGTAAACATAGTCTTTACGGGTCTGCCTGGCTTGGGTAGTCTCTGGA
This sequence comes from Allobates femoralis, assembly GCA_033576535.1. Classification (NCBI taxonomy): domain Eukaryota; kingdom Metazoa; phylum Chordata; class Amphibia; order Anura; family Aromobatidae; genus Allobates; species Allobates femoralis. Next base: position 10,136,303 of record JARQOC010000001.1, read on the forward strand.
AGTTAGGTTCCGCAATTGGATCCCTCGGTGGAATGCCTACTGTTCCTGTCCAGTCCTTTCCTTTGCTCTCTCCTGTCTTCCTCAGCTCCTCCGCGGGCAGAGCCTGAAGCCAGCTCCCTCGGATCCTCTCTGAGTGAGTGACTGCTCTCCGAGCCCTCGGGATTCTATATGGTGCCTTTTCCTGGGTGCAACGAGTGTCGGCCTCGACTCCATGAAGAAGCTCGGCCCTCTGGTTCAGCGGCTTGGGGTTGAATACCTGCACCACTCTCGGAGCCGGTCCTCCGTTTCGGGACTGAACCTTTCCGGCCGGGAGTCGTACCGCGTCCGGATTCGAGCGCACTGCAACACCTGGTGCCCCTAGGGTCCCTTTCCTCTTCGACGGCTTCTCTGCCATCCCACATTCCTCACTCCCTAGTGGAGCTATGTGCTAACTGACTGCCTAACGCTTCTCCCTCCCACACACTTTTCCACTCTGTCACTTCTCCCATGGGACTGGGTCCTCCCAACAGCGGGTCCACCCACGGTCCCCTACCTGGGGTGTGTGTGGATGAGTGTAATGAGGGTCCCTTATGCAGCATCCGAGTTTCTCAGCCACAGAAATACTACACACTCTTTTATGGATGTAGTTCCCCTCCGTGGCATCCCAACCAGTGGGGCGTCACATTAACTCCACCCATGAAGAACAGGAAAAGACCTTAAAGCTCATTGTCAGGCCTCCAATTCTGTTCTTACAGTACAAACACCCATGATACCAGCACCATTTATTTTTAGGAAGGATAATCATGACCCTTTCCTAAGAAACTTGAGCAAACTCACTTAAAGTGCACACAAACGTCATCCTCTCCGGTTTTCTCTTACGAAAAAAAAAAGATCTTTCAAAGAGTGCCAGATTACACAGAGAAATATGACACAGGAACCTAAGGGGTATGCTAAAATCCCCTCTCCCGCCAAAAAGAGGTGCATGGGCAGCTCATTATGCCAAGAAGGTGAAGAACTCGGCGTTTATACTCCTCCTCCAAATCCAGATTAACAGTTTCCCTCTAACTCCTCAACCAATGTTGTCATGACTTTTAAGGCCACGTCACACACACAGATATCTGTGCAGATATTGTTCGCAGATCTCTGGTTGCAGTGAAATCATGGACACATTGCTCCATTTTGTGGCTGTGTACAAATAGAACAATGTGTCCATGATTTCACTGCAACCAGAGATCTGTGACCAATCTCTGCACAATTATCTGTGTGTGTGACGTGGCCCTTAGGATAATATCTTTCTATTGATCGTTTTTAGGGAACGAGCCCCCAGAATCAGCTACAACATCACGATCCAAAACAGCAGTAATCAGACGAGTGATGTGAACTACGTCCAGGACACTTTATCTAACCTGTACGGCTGGCAGGCCCTGCTGCTGGACAAGGAAACATACACCATTATATTTCGTGTACCGCAAGGTAAAACTGGATTACAAGTAAGTAAATGAAAAATTATAACTTCACATGGTACGTTGTATTAGTTTATGATCTTTTCAATGGCTTTTTATTACCTTACAGCCTGTATTATACTCCACTCTCTATTCTGCTGGTGCAGTCACTGTGTACATACATTACATTACTGATCCTGAGTTACCTCCTGTATTATACCCCAGAGCTGCACTCACTATTCTGCTGGTGCAGTCACTGTGTACATACATTACATTACTGATCCTGAGTTACCTCCTGTATTATACTCCAGAGCTGCACTCTCTATTCTGCTGGTGCAGTCACTGTGTACATACATTACATTACTGATCCTGAGTTACCTCCTGTATTATACTCCAGAGCTGCACTCACTATTCTGCTGGTGCAGTCACTGTGTACATACATTACATTACATTACTGATCCTGAGTTACCTCCTGTATTATACTCCAGAGCTGCACTCACTATTGTGCTGGTGCAGTCACTGTGTACATACATTACATTACTGATCCTGAGTTACCTCCTGTATTATACTCCAGAGCTGCACTCACTATTCTGCTGGTGGAGTCACTGTGTACATACATTACATTACTGATCCTGAGTTACCTCCTGTATTATACTCCAGAGCTGCACTCACTATTCTGCTGGTGCAGTCACTGTGTACATACATTACATTACTGATCCTGAGTTACCTCCTGTATTATACTCCAGAGCTGCACTCACTATTCTGCTGGTGCAGTCACTGTGTACATACATTACATTACTGATCCTGAGTTACCTCCTGTATTATACCCCAGAGTTGCGGACTCCTAAAGGGCATAACCGGCTGTGACCCTGAGGGAAGAAAGGAAAATTGTGATTGACAACATTAAATACCTTCAGTGATGTCAGAATCCACAATGACCTATTGTGCAAAATTTTAGGATTAAGTTTAAATCCCGCTGTCAAGAAGATGAAAGGGATCCGAATATTTCTCCCCGATCCCCTGATAGTGACGGGTGACGTAATAATTCTGGACTCATGTGACCTATCTTGTAATATATTATACTTGTTATAATCACTGGAGGTCACAAGGACTTATATGCTGGTATCTCTGCTGCTCTCTTATGTATACTGCTATACACATAAGGAGTTTGTAAAATGCAAGGGGGTAATTTTTTTCTCATATCGCAATCTATATAGAAATAAAATCCAGCAATGTTCCCACTTCCAAATATCTGATAACTCCTTTATATACAATAGATAACAGATCACCTCCTCCTGTACAATGACTGATAACACCTCTATTTACAGTAGATAACACAGGATCCACCATTCACAATAGGTGATATCACAGCTCACCTCCTCCTCCTGTACAATGACTGATAACACCTCTATATACAGTAGATAACACAGGATTTACCATTCACAATAGGTGATGTCACAGCTCACCTCCTCCTGTACAATGACTGATAACACTTCTATATACAGTAGATAACACAGGATCCACCATTCACAATAGGTGATATCACAGCTCACCTCCTCCTCCTGTACAATGACTGATAACACCTCTATATACAGTAGATAACACAGGATCCACCATTCACAATAGGTGATGTCACAGCTCACCTCCTCCTCCTGTACAATGACTGATAACACCTCTATATACAGTAGATAACACAGGATTTACCATTCACAATAGGTGATGTCACAGCTCACCTCCTCCTGTACAATGACTGATAACACTTCTATATACAGTAGATAACACAGGATCCACCATTCACAATAGGTGATATCACAGATCACCTCCCCCTCCTGTACAATGACTGATAACACCTCTATATACAGTAGATAACACATGATCCACCATTCACAATAGGTGATATCACAGCTCACCTCCTCCTCCTGTACAATGACTGATAACACCTCTATATACAGTAGATAACACAGGATTCACCATTCACAATAGGTGATGTCACAGCTCACCTCCTCCTCCTGTACAATGACTGATAACACCTCTATATACAGTAGATAACACAGGATCCACCATTCACAATAGGTGATATTGTGGTGCCCCACTTAGTCAGACGTCACAGAGGGGTATCGCACCCGTAAAAGAGGTGTAGTTGCCCCAGCTGCAAGTGGAGCCTAGATTGGTGGGTGGGCTCCATTCCAGCACTCCTACATTAGCAAGATATTGGGAGGTTACCCGGGAGTGAGATATATTCACCTCAGAGGAACTAAGAGAAGCCAGTTGGAGGAGGAGAGGAGTCGGGACAGTTAGAAAAGAGTGTGGAACAAGGCGGAAGGTCGACCCGGACGGCTCTACGCTGATCCAGAGGAAAGGAGAAAGAGGGTCTTGAGGAGATCCTGAAAGAGGACGCCCGAAGCAAGGAGTCTGGGCCCTAGAGAGAAAGGGGGAACCCCAGCGTGGAGTGACCATACTCCAGAGGATTCTCTAGTCCACCACGGGAACGCCAGGTCCGAGGATCCGCCCAAAGTCTATCTTTGCAGTCAGCAATCGGCTGCTGTGGTTTGTTTATCTGCCGCAGCACCCTGCCAGACGGAGCGGTCTGCCTGCTTCCTCACCATGAAGGAGGGGACCCCCAATACTATCTACACGGAGCCATTGGGTATAGACTCATCCTAGGCGGGGAAGAAAGGACACGGGTTCGTCAACTAAGGTTTACCACGGGTCCCACCATACCACCTGGGATCCACTTGCAGCCACCTGTAAAGCTACCTATTACTTTAACATCTGATGATGAACTGTGAACTTTGTGTTTTGCTAACAAACGTTTACAGTAAAGTACCCGGCAGAAAGTGACTTTGCCTCTGTGTGATTATGTACATCAACCTGTTCCTTTCCACTACGCTGCCCTAGAGGCCCAGCTCCACCTGTAGGGAGCTTTGCCAACTCAGTCGCATTACCTTCAGCCTTCGGAGGACTGTGGTTGCGCTGGTGACCTATCACCTGGTACTACAGGTGGTGTCACATGACAAACTCTAATCCCCTGTAATCACACCCCTTTTTGAAGTGTCACCCAGGCCACGGGCTCAGGCGCTGCCACCTGTGATAACTCCCGTGAAAGCACCCACCGAGCCTGATACCTGAGTACCCCAGGGCCTGGGGCTCGACATATCTTTCTGGCGTCACAAACAGGATCTCATGCATGGTATTACCGGGTACTGTGTGCCTTAAACTTTTGAAAATAACTTTTTCCAACCATTGCTTGGTGCCAAAAATGGATTCCCACCATCACTGCAGGGGGACCCAAGATGGCGCCGTAGCCATGTACTAAACACTGTGTGTAGGCCCGGGGGTGTGCCTCAGCCCCTAGTAGAAGGAGGCCCAAGACAGAGGCGCCAAAAAGTGTGGCCGCCCCGATTGCCATCAATCAATCAGGGGGGCAGTCCACAGGAAGTTCTCCGGGAGTGGCTGTCAATAAAGAGACAAACCGGAAGAAAAGGACAGAACAACCAAGACTCCTTGATACCCGGCAGCACAGCGGCAACCCGTTGGAGAGATATCATGTGCGAGGTCGAGGAACAGGCCAGAGCCACGCAAGGAGACCCAGCAACGGCGTCCCTCTTAACACTAGAGGGGGATGCCGACTACTTGAGGGATGCGTTTGGACGACTCTGCCAGGACATGGAAGAAGCCCTGACGTGGGTGTGCAAAAGGTGGAGCGCTGAGAAGTGCAAGAGGCAGCGGTAGCAGTGCAGGCAGTTGTGGAGTACCGTGCCTCGTTACCACCTGTACCACCACCCGTCCAGACCCGGGATGCAGGGGTCCAGACTGAAGCCCCTGTAACACCACCGTCCCGTACCCGCAGCTATCTCCGGCTGGAGACAGCGCAGATGTCCCCTACAGAACCAGATATCATCATCGAAGCTGAGGAGGATGAGACTGACTTGGAGGAACCAGAGGACGTAGAAGGAGCTTCAGGAGGGAGCACCCCAGAAGCTGTGTGGTGGACCGTATGGCAGCGACAGCAGCGAGGAACCCCTACCATTGTGAGCTCAGCGGAGACAAGAGTGTCGTCCAGAGTCCCCACCAGCAACTTACCACCACCCGAGTACCAGTTGTCATTAAACCAGCAAGAAAAAATGGCGAGACAATGACGCCGAGAGGAGTGGTTCGATAAAGAGCAAGCAACCCGGTGACTTTGTGATGAAGCAAGGTCACAGCCCCCGGTTTCATTAGATTTACGCCGACAAGGAACTGTTGTATCAGTATACCATGACGAAGGATGGGGATTCCTCAGAGAACCCGGACTTCAGGAGGACATATTCTTTGCACGACGTGATGTGGAATCGTACCTGCGGCGTGGACACCTGGATCGAAACCAATACCGAGGTGAGCAGGTTACCATTAAGTGTTTTTCAAGCCCCTTAGGCTGGTTCGCCATCAGAATTTCCCACCCGCAATAGACTCCCACTGTAGAGACATTGCACTGTATATAGCCCCTTTCTTTAGTCACCTGCCCTTTACTTTTTCCCCTTCTTTTTGAATTCCAGAATAATGAGCAGTGCCCCTGTGTGTTTTTGATTTGAAGATCCAGAGACTTTTATTTTGAAGTTTACCCTTTGTTGATAATGTGTGAAGATGTATAGCAGTCCTGCGGTGATAATTCACACTGGACAGTGCTGGACAATAAGTTGCCGCCGGACCCGCACTGTTAGTACCGATCCCCATTGCGCCGATTAAGATTATGTTTATTCAGATAGTGAAGCCAGAGAGTAATATCTTTGCCAACAGGTGACCCGAGGTCTGTGGGGTCTGTTATTAAAATCACTGCAATGTTTATATGTGTAACGTTCTAAGAATGTGCCTCCTAGAAATATGAAGAAATTTAAATATACTTGATTGTATATAGTTACCCGTTGATGGGATGTTGTATATAAAAAAGAAAAATGTTTTTCACTGCCCGGTTAACAGGTACCGATACTCGCGGACGAGTATATTCCATCAGGGGGGTATGTGGCACCCCATGTAGTCAGGCGTCACAGAGGGGTATCGCACACGTAAAAGAGGTGTAGTTACCTCAGCTACTAGTGGACCCTAGGTTGGTGGGTGGGACCCATTCCAGCACTCCCACATTAGCAGGATAGTGGGAGGTTACCCGGGAGGGAGATATATTCACCTTACAGGGAACTAAGATTGGCCAGTCGGAGGAGTTGGGACAGTTAGAAAAGAGTGTGGAACGAGGGGGAAGGTTGACCCAGACGGCACTACGCTGATCCGGAGGAAAGGAGAAAGAGGGTCTTGAGGAGATCCTGAAAGAGGGCGCCCGAAGCGAGGAGTCTGGGCCCTAGAGAGAAAGGGGGAACCCCAGTGTGGAGCGACCATACTCCAGGGGATTCTCCAGTCTACCACATGAACGCCGGGCCCGAGGATCCGGCCAAAGTCTGTCTTTGCAGTCGGCAACCGGCTGCTGTGGTTTGTTTATCTGCCGCAGCACTCTGCCAGACGGAACGGTCTGCCTGCTTCCTCACCACGAGGCAGGGGAGCCCCAAGTCTACCTACACGGAGCCATTGGGTATAGACTCATCCTAGGCAGGGAAGAAGGGACACGGGTTTGTCAACTAAGGTACGCCACAGGTCCCACCATACCACCTGGGATCCACTTGCAGCCACCTGTAAAGCTACCTGTTACTTTAACATCTGATGCTGAACTGTGAACTTTGTGTTTTGCTACCGAACGTTTACAGTAAAGTACACTGGAGAAAGTGACTTACCCTCTGCGTGATTATTTACATCAACCTGTTCCTTTCCACTACGCTGCTCTAGAGGCCCAGCTCCACCTGTAGGGAGCTTTGCCAACTCAGCCGCATTACCTTCGGCCTCTGGAGGACTGTGGCGGCGCTTGTGACCCATCATCAGGTACTACAGGTGGCGTCACATGACAAACTCTAATCCCCTGTACATACAACCCTTTTTGAAGTGTCACCCAGGCCATGGTCTCAGACTCTGCAACCTGTGACATCCCCGTGAAAGCACCCACCGAGCCTGATACCCCAGGGCCTGGGGCTCGACAATACCACAGCTCACCTCCTCCTCCTGTTCAATGACTGATAACACCTCTATATACAGTAGATAACACAGGATCCTCCATTCACAATAGGTGATATCACAGCTCACCTCCTCCTCCTGTACAATGACTGATAACACCTCTATATACAGTAGATAACACAGGATCCACCATTCACAATAGGTGATATCACAGCTTACCTCCTCCTCCTGTACAATGACTGATAACACCTCTATATACAGTAGATAATACAGGATCCACCTTTCACAATAGGTGATATCACAGCTCACCTCCTCCTGTACAATGACTGATAACACCTCTATATACAGTAGATAACACAGGATCCACCATTCACAATAGGTGATATCACAGCTTACCTCCTCCTCCTGTACAATGACTGATAACACCTCTATATACAGTAGATAATACAGGATCCACCATTCACAATAGGTGATATCACAGCTCACCTCCTCCTGTACAATGACTGATAACACCTCTATATACAGTAGATAACACAGGATCCACCATTCACAATAGGTGATATCACAGCTCACCTCCTACTCCTGTACAATGACTGATAACACCTCTATATACAGTAGATAACACAGGATCCACCATTCACAATAGATGATATCACAGCTCATCTCCTCCACCTGTACAATGACTGATAACACCTCTATATACAGTAGATAACACAGGATCCACCATTCACAATAGGTGATATCACAGCTCACTTCCTCCTGTACAATGACTGATAACACCTCTATATACAGTAGATAACACAGGATCCACCATTTACAATAAATGATATCACAGCTCACCTCCTCCTCCTGTACAATTACTGATAACACCTTTATATACAGTAGATAACACAGGATCCACCATTTACAATAGGTGATATCACAGCTCACCTCCTCCTGTACAATGACTGATAACATCTCTATATACAGTAGATAACACAGGATCCACCATTCACAATAGGTGATGTCACAGCTCACCTCCTCCTCCTGTACAATGACTGATAATACCTCTATATACAGTAGATAACACAGGATCCACCATTCACAATAGGTGATATCACAGCTCACCTCCTCCTGTACAATGACTGATAATACCTCTATATACAGTAGATAACACAGGATCCACCATTCACAATAGGTGATATCACAGCTCACCTCCTCCTCCTCTACAGTAACTGATAATACTAATCGTTATATCCCGTATTATACTCCAGAGCTGCACTCACTATTCTGCTGGTGCAGTCACTGTGTACATACATTACATTACTGATCCTGAGTTACCTCCTGTATTATACTCCAGAGCTGCACTCACTATTCTGCTGGTGGAATCACTGTGTACATACATTACATTACTGATCCTGAGTTACCTCCTGTATTATACTCCAGAGCTGTACTCACTATTCTGCTGGTGCAGTCACTGTGTACATACATTACATTACTGATCCTGAGTTACCTCCTGTATTATACTCCAGAGCTGCACTCACTATTCTGCTGGTGCAGTCACTGTGTACATACATTACATTACTGATCCTGAGTTACCTCCTGTATTATACTCCAGAGCTGCACTCACTATTCTGCTGGTGCAGTCACTGTGTACATACATTACTTTACTGATCCTGAGTTACCTCCTGTATTATACTCCAGAGCTGCACTCACTATTCTGCTGGTGCAGTCACTGTGTACATACATTACATTACTGATCCTGAGTTACCTCCTGCATTATACTCCAGAGCTGCACTCACTATTCTGCTGGTGCAGTCACTGTGTACATACATTACATTACTGATCCTGAGTTACCTCCTGTATTATACTCCAGAGCTGCACTACTATTCTGCTGGTGCAGTCACTGTGTACATACATTACATTACTGATCCTGAGTTACCTCCTGTATTATACTCCAGAGCTGTACTCACTGTTCTGCTGGTGCAGTCACTGTATACATACATTACATTACTGATCCTGAGTTACCTCCTGTATTATACTCCAGAGCTGCACTCACTATTCTGCTGGTGCAGTCACGTGTACATACATTACATTACTGATCCTGAGTTACCTCCTGTATTTAACTCCAGAGCTGCATCTCACTATTCTCTGATTTGCACTCACTGTGTACATACATTACATTACTGATCCTGAGTTACCTCCTGTATTATACTCCAGAGCTGCACTCACTATTCTGCTGGTGCAGTCACTGTGTACATACATTACATTACTGATCCTGAGTTACCTCCTGTATTATACTCCAGAGCTGCACTCACTATTCTGCTGTTGCAGTCACTGTGTGCATACATTACATTACTGATCCTGAGTTACCTCCTGTATTATACTCTAGAGCTGCACTCACTATTCTGCTGGTGCAGTCACTGTGTACATACATTACATTACTCATCCTGAGTTACCTCCTGTATTATACTCCAGAGCTGCACTCACTATTCTGCTGGTGCAGTCACTGTGCACATACATTACATTACTGATCCTGAGTTACCTCCTGTATTATACTCCAGAGCTGCACTCACTATTCTGCTGGTGCAGTCACTGTGCACATACATTACATTACTGATCCTGAGTTACCTCCTGTATTATACTCCAGAGCTGCACTCACTATTCTGCTGGTGGAATCACTGTGTACATACATTACATTACTGATCCTGAGTTACCTCCTGTATTATACTCCAGAGCTGCACTCACTATTCTGCTGGTGCAGTCACTGTGTACATACATTACATTACTGATCCTGAGTTACCTCCTGTATTATACTCCAGAGCTGCACTCACTATTCTGCTGGAGCAGTCACTGTGTACATACATTACATTACTGATCCTGAGTTACCTCCTGTATTATACTCCAGAGCTGCACTCACTATTCTGCTGTTGCAGTCACTGTGTACATACATTACATTACTGATCCTGAGTCACCTCCTGTATTATACTCCAGAGCTGCACTCACTATTCTGCTGTTGCAGTCACTGTGTGCATACATTACATTACTGATCCTGAGTTACCTCCTGTATTATACTCCAGAGCTGCACTCACTATTCTGCTGTTGCACTCACTGTGTACATACATTACATTACTGATCCTGAGTTACCTCCTGTATTATACTGCAGAGCTGCACTCACTATTCTGCTGGTGCAGTCACTGTGTACATACATTACATTACTGATCCTGAGTTACCTCCTGTATTATACTCCAGAGCTGCACTCACTATTCTGCTGTTGCAGTCACTGTGTGCATACATTACATTACTGATCCTGAGTTACCTCCTGTATTATACTCTAGAGCTGCACTCACTATTCTGCTGGTGCAGTCACTGTGTACATACATTACATTACTCATCCTGAGTTACCTCCTGTATTATACTCCAGAGCTGCACTCACTATTCTGCTGGTGCAGTCACTGTGCACATACATTACATTACTGATCCTGAGTTACCTCCTGTATTATACTCCAGAGCTGCACTCACTATTCTGCTGGTGCAGTCACTGTGCACATACATTACATTACTGATCCTGAGTTACCTCCTGTATTATACTCCAGAGCTGCACTCACTTTTCTGCTGGTGCAGTCACTGTGTACATACATTACATTACTGATCCTGAGTTACCTCCTGTATTATACTCCAGAGCTGTACTCACTATTCTGCTGGTGCAGTCACTGTGTACATACATTACATTACTGATCCTGAGTTACCTCCTGTATTATACTCCAGAGCTGCACTCACTATTCTGCTGGTGCAGTCACTGTGTACATACATTACATTACTGATCCTGAGTTACCTCCTGTATTATACTCCAGAGCTGCACTCACTATTCTGCTGGTGCAGTCACTGTGTACATACATTACATTACTGATCCTGAGTTACCTCCTGTATTATACTGCAGAGCTGCACTCACTATTCTGCTGGTGCAGTCACTGTGTACATACATTACATTACTGATCCTGAGTTACCTCCTGTATTATACTCCAGAGCTGCACTCACTATTCTGCTGGTGCAGTCACTGTGTACATACATTACATTACTGATCCTGAGTTACCTCCTGTATTACACTCCAGAGCTGCACTCACTATTCTGCTGGGGCAGTCACTGAGTATATACATTACATTACTGATCCTGAGTTACCTCCTGTATTATACTCCAGAGCTGCACTCACTATTCTGCTGGTGCAGTCACTGTGTACATACATTACATTACTGATCCTGAGTTACTTTCTGTGAAGCAGATTGCAGCTCTGAATTTAAAAAGATGAAAAAAGACAATAGCGTTGCGTGTGTTAATCTCTGAACAGAAGAACTATCGCCTGGTCTGTTACACTCGCCCTCAATCGTTGTTCTGGGCTGGCACCACGCTAGACAGAGGCACAACGTGACTGTGTCGGCTTTGATGCTGCTGCGGTCTTTGGCTCCACAGGTTTCCAGATGTATCTTCCACATCTCTATATGGGTGTCTTTCTCCAAAATTCTGCTGCACCAACAGCCCACTCCATGCCTGAACCATGTGGGAGTAAATGATTCCTCAAGATTAAAAGGAATCTGCAATGAGAGAGCCGGCTCCATGGCAGTAGAATAGAATAGAGGTTTATTGGCATTAAGTGGTAGGGCAGAGCTGGAACATTCAGCACCACATCAACTCTGCCCATCAACCAAAAGACCAAGGTCATGGTGTTTCAGAAGAGGAACCACGATTACTAACTCTCTCACATTCAATGGCTCCACAATGGAGAAGAGCAGTAGCTATACCTACCTCTGTCTGACACTAAGCACAACTGGGAGCTTCAAGAAAGCAGAAGACACCCTGAAAGGAAAAGCATGCAGAACCTTCTATGCCATCACAAGACAACTGCACCAACTCAAATCACCAGTGAGAGTCTGGCTTAGAATATTTGACAGCGTTATAACTCCTATACTGCTGTATGATTGACAGGTATAGGGCTCAGGGACCTACCCAGACCAGACAATGTGGGATTTCAATCCAACCGAAATCCTCCACCTGGAGTTCTGCAACTATGTGCTCCAAATCTATTGCAGCACTTCAAACAGCCTGTTGGGCAGAGCTGGGTCGATTCTGAATATGACTCACTATACACAAGAGGGCGCTATCACACCAGGCACACATACAGAACAGCAAACCCAGCTCCTACCATCATAAAACCCTGATGACCCAGAGCCTAGAGCATCCAAGAACCCCGGCAGCCAATCCAGACAAAGTCAACAACTCCCAGAGCAAACCATGAACCCTGGCAACCAGTCCATTCAAAATTGTCAACATCCATAGCAAGCCAGGAAGCCTGGCAACCAGTCCAGCCAAAGTCAGCAACACCCAGAGCATGCTAAGAACCCCAGCAGCCAGTCCAGCCAAAGTCAGCAACACCCAGAGCAAGTGAAGAACCCCGGCAGCCATTCCAGCCAATGTCGGTACCATCCAGGGCAAGCCAGGAACTCTGGCAGCTAGTCTGGCCAAAGTCAGCAACACGCAGGGCAAGCCAAGATCCCCGGCAGCCAGTCTAGCCAAACTCGGCAACACCCAGAGCAAGCTAGGAACTCTGACAGCCAGTCCAGCCAAAGTCAGCAGCATCCAGAGCAAGCCAAGAACCCCAGCAGTCAATCCAGCCAAAGCCAGCAACATCCAGAGCAAGCCAGGAACCCCAGCAGCCAATCTAGCCAAAGCCAGCAAATCCCAGAAGAAGCCAGGAACCCTAGCAGCCAGGCAAGCCAAAGTCAGCAACATCAAGAGCAAGTCATGAATCACGGCAGCCAGTCCAGCCAAAGCCAGCAACATCCAGAGCAAGCCAGGAACCCCAGCAGCCAATCTAGCCGAAGCCAGCAAATCCCAGAAGAAGCCAGGAACCCTAGCAGCCAGGCAAGCTAAAGTCAGCAACACCAAGAGCAAGCCATGAATCACAGCAGTCAGTCCAGCCAAAGCCAGCAACATCCAGAGCAAGCCAGAAACCCCAGCAGCCAATCCAGCCAAAGTCAGCAACACCCAGAGCAAGCCAGGAACCCCAGCAGACAGTCCAGCCAAAGTCAACAACACCCAGAGCAAGCCAAGACCCCCAGCAGACAGTCCAGCCAAAGTCAGCAACACCCAGAGCAAGCCAGAAACCCCAGCAGCCAATCCAGCCAAAGTCAGCAACACCCAGAGCAAGCCAGGAACCCCAGCAGACAGTCCAGCCAAAGTCAGCAACACCCAGAGCAAGTGAATAACGCCTGCAGCCAATCCTGCCAAACTCAACAACACCCAGAGCAAGCCAAGATCCCCGGCAGCCAGTCCAGCCATAGTCAGCAACACCCAGAGCAAGTGAAGAACACCTGCAGCCAATCCTGCCAAACTCAACAACACCCAGAGGAAGCCAAGATCCCCGGCAGCCAGTCCAGCCATAGTCAGCAACACCCAGAGCAAGTGAAGAACACCAGCAGCCAATCCTGCCAAACTCAACAACACCCAGAGGAAGCCAAGAACCCCGGCAGCCAGTCCAGCTAAAGTCAGCAACACTCTGAGCAAGTGAAGAACACCAGCAGCCAGTCCAGCCAAACTCAACAACACCCAAAGCAAGCAAAGCACCCCTGCAGCCAGTCCAGCCAAAGTCAGCAACACCCAGAGCAAGTGAAGAACCCCAGCAGCCAGTCCAGCCAAACACAGCAACACCCAGAGCAAGCCAGGATCCCTGGTAACCAGTCCAGCCAAAGTTAGCAACATTCAGAGCAAGCCAGGAATGCAGGAAGCCAATCCAGCCAAAGTCAGCACCATCCAGGGCAAGCCAGGAACCCTGGCAGCCAGTCCGGCCAAACTCAGCAACACCCAGAGCAAGTCAAGTTCCCTGGCAGCCAGTCTAGCCAAAGTCAGCCACATCCAGAGCAAGCTAGGAACTCTGACAGCCAGTTTAACCAAAGTCAGCAGCATCCAGAGCAAGCAAAGAACCCCAGCCAAAGTCAGCAAAACCCAGAGCAAGCCAGGAACCCTAGCAGCCAGGCAAGCCAAAGTCAGCAACACCAAGAGCAAGCCATGACTCACGGCAGCCAGTCCATCCAAAATCAGCAACATCCAGAGCAAGCCAGGAGCCTCAGCAGCCAGTCCAGCCAAAGTCAGCAACACCCAGAGCAAGTGAAGAACACCGGCAGCCAATCCAGCCAAACTCAACAACACCCAGAGCAAGCCAAGAACCCCGGTAACCAGTCCAGCCAAAGTCAACAACACCTAGAGCAAGCCAGGAACCCCGGCAGCCAGTCCAGCCAAAGTCAGCAACACTCTGAGCAAGTGAAGAACCCTTGCAGCCAGTCCAGCCAAAGTCAGCAACACCAAGAGCAAGCCATGAATCACGGCAGCCAGTCCAGAGCAAACCAGGTACTCCAGAAACCAGTCCAGCCAAAGTCAGCAACACCCAGAGCAAGCCAAGAACCCTGGTAACCAGTCCAGCCAAAGTTAGCAACATTCAGAGCAAGCCAGGAACCCTGGAAGCCAGTCCGGCCAAAGTCAGCAACACCCAGAGCAAGTCAAGATCCCAGGCAGACAGTCCAGCCAAAGTCAGCAACACCCAGAGCAAGCCAAGAACCTCAATAACCAGTCCAGCCAAAGATAGCAACACCCAGAGCAAGCCAGGAACAGTCAGTCCAGCCAAAGTCAGCAATACACCTGGACAAAAGCCAAAATAAAGAAGATCTCAGAGATTGGAAAGATGCAATGCATAAAGGGAGGAGTGATTTAGGGAACTTGCAGAAACTCACTGCACAGAGACTACACTCTGGCCCCATATCTGGAGACGTTACATCACCCCAAACACAGCCAAACCCTGAGTCTGTACAGACCGAGCACAAACAGCTTAGAGGTGGAAATACAGTGGCACTGAGAGACATACAGGCATGGGAGAACAGACTGTGCCAGCCCTGCCAGCAGGGGGCACTGGAGGAAAAAGAGCATTTCCTACTAGGCTGCAACAAATACTCTCCACTCACATCCAGGACTTCCCATCCATGGAGGAGGAGAGGAAACTCTGGATCCTATTGGAAGAGGAATCAACGGTGGAGATCGCCGCCCAATATGTCATCATATGTTATAATCTGAGTGGAACGTAAGACCCCAAATGGACCGTTATTGCCCAAATTGTGCCCCTAAAAGCCCTTCCCCATAACGCCCGATCCTCTTCCCGGTCACACTTATTTTTCTTGCGTTGGCAACACTAATTGTATTTTGGTCCTGCCAATAAAGCCTATTTGAATTTGACATGGGACCCTCATTTTCCAAAGGTGAGACCTAAAGCTTCCACACATAGGCATATAATGTATATGGATAGAGAAATATGGATTTGTTGTAATCTCTGTAGAATACCAGCAGAATTATGGTTGCAGCTCTGGAGTACCTCAATCACTGTTTAAAACAATTTCTTAAACATAAGAGCAAGTATGTGTTAAAAAAAACATTCTCCAAGATAATGAAATAGTGCACTGAGGGATTGTAATATAAAACGTAGTTATTATTTCTTGTGATATGTATTGTCTCAGTAGCGGTATATATATACTACTTCAAAGTTGGGGGAATAAATGTGCATAAACAGCAGTACCTATGATAACCACTAGATGGTGCAATGCTCTTCCATTTAAAGGGTTGTTTTTTGGTTAATTGGGAAGAGTAGCTTGTAGACTAGACTTAGGGCCCTTTCACATCAGCGGTTACACGGGATTGGCCGGATGTGACACAAGCTGCAAGCAGCGGTTTCTTTTGCGGCCGCAAGTACCGGATCTGCCGGATCCGGCGTCACCGCACTTGCCGTACTGGACCTCAAACCCCATAGACAATGCATGGGGCTTGCCGGATCCGGGCCGCAAGTCAGCGCCACCTGCCGTCTCTGCCGCACATCAGCGAAAGCCGCTGATGTGAAAGGAGCCTTAGGCAGGATTCATGTTTAGAATTGTGCAAATACAAAAAGATGGATGGATGGATGGATAGATACTGATAGAAAGATAGAAGGATAGATGAATTGAAAAAGAAATGAATGGATAGATGGATAGAGAAATTGATAGATGAATAAATGGATGGATAGAAGGATGGATGGATGGATGGATGGATGGGTGGGTGGATGTATAGATGCATAGATAAATGGATAGAAGAATAGATGGATAGATGAATAAATGGATGGATGGATGAATAGATGGATAGATGAATATTTGGATAGATGGATGTATGGATGTATGGATGGATGAATAGATGGATGGATATATAAATAGGTGGTGGATGAATACTTGATGGATAGATAGATGAATTGATGGATGGATAGGTGAATAGATGGATGGATATATGAATAGGTGGGTGGATGAATACTTGATGAATAGATGGATGGATATATAAATGGATGGGTGATGGATGGATAGATAATGTCTTATGGTACCTTTACACACGGCAACATTTCTAGCTTATCCGCAGGTAACTTACTGGCTGCAGTGAAATCATGGAGACATGGTTCTATCTTGTTGCTGTGTACAAATGGAATAATGTCTCCATGATTTCACTGCAGCCAGTAAGTTACCTTTTGACACCCTAGAAATGTAGCCGCGTGTAAAAGTATCATTAGTGATACTATGTGTTATAGGTCTTCTCTTTCTTTTTCTCTTGTAGTACTCGGCCACGTTCGATGATTTTGGTGCAAGTAATTACCTGTATATTCGACACATTAATTTGCCAAGTGTCCTTAATATCTCCATAACGTGTGGATCCGAGGTCGGGAAGCGTCTCCGGTCTATTCCTCTGCCGCCCGCAGATGGCGCTGCCTGTGATTGGTTCTTTGACAGTGAACATGGCGTCCTGGTCTATCTGGGTAATGTGACTATTCTACATGTATACAAAAAACAAAGAAATAAGCCTGAGCATAAGTTGTTATTTGTGCATTGCCTAAAAGCATGTTCACTCTCTGACCAATTCACAGACAACATTCATGATAAATAAATTGAGCATATACCTTATAGTACGTAAATAGTAATTGTATATACTAATAACATAGGGGCTTAGCTAATGCTATAGTGATTAAAAAAAATCATGGAAAGCCATCACACCATGACAAGGTGCACCTTGTCAGGACGGCCCTAACATGCCCATAATACCTAAAACTTACCTTGTGTCAGTCAACTTCACAGTGTCTATGGGTGCAGAGCAGAGCAGGAGCTCCGACATTTCAGCCAAATGTGCAATGAAAGCAACATGGTGACTTCCATACTAAAGACTGAGAATGAGGTTGTGTGTTGGTGGTTTGAGATTAGGGAAAGTAAGTACGGTAGGTAAAATTAGTATTAGCATCTCCAAACTTGTCTCCTGTGCTGCAACATCTCCAGACTTGTCTCCTGTGCTGCAGCATCTCCAGACTTGTCTCCTGTGCTGCAGCATCTCCAGACTCGTCTCCTGTGCTGCAGCATCTCCAGACTTGTCTCCTGTGCTGCAGCATCTCCAGACTTGTCTCCTGTGCTGCAGCATCTCCAGACTCGTCTCCTGTGCTGCAGCATCTCCAGACTTGTCTCCTGTGCTGCAGCATCTCCAGACTTGTCTCCTGTGCTGCAGCATCTCCAGACTTGTCTCCTGTGCTGCAACATCTCCAGATTTGTCTCCTGTGCTGCAGCATCTCCAGACTTGTCTCCTGTGCTGCAGCATCTCCAGACTTGTCTCCTGTGCTGCAACATCTCCAGATTTGTCTCCTGTGCTGCAACATCTCCAGACTTGTCTCCTGTGCTGCAACATCTCCAGACTTGAATCCTGTGCTGCGGCATCTCCAGACTTGTCTCCTGTGCTGCGGCATCTCCAGACTTGTCTCCTGTGCTGCAGCACCTCCAGAGTTGTCTCCTGTGCTGCAATATCTCCATACTTGTCTCCTGTGCTGCAACATCTCCAGACTTGTCTCCTGTGCTGCAACATCTCCAGACTTGTCTCCTGTGCTGCAGGATCTCCAGACTTGTCTCCTGTGCCGGCAGCATCTCCAGACTTGTCTCCTGTGCTGCGACATCTCCAGACTTGTCTCCCATGGCTGTAGCTTTTCCAGACTTATCTTCAGTGGCTGCAATATCTCTGATCTACAGTGTCTCTGGACTTGCCTCCTGAGGCTTCAGCATCTCCTGACTTATTTACCATTGCTGCAGCCTCTCCGGACTTGTTTCCCATGGCTACAGGGTCTCTGGACTTGTCTCCTATGGCTGAAGCATCTCCGTACTTGTCTCTCATGGCGGCATTGTATCCAGACTTGTCTCTCATGGCTGCATTGTCTCTGGACTTATCTCCCATAGCTGCAGCCTCTCCAGACTTGTCTCCCATGCCTGCAGCATCTCCGTACTAGTCTCCTAATTGCTGCCGCATCTCCGGCCTTATCTCCCATGGCTTCACCATCTTCGGTCTTGTCTCCCATTGAGCACATTTGGGATGTCATTGGTCAATGATTACACAGGAGCTGCCAGCAGAGGAGCTTGATGATTTGCCCAAGTGCATTTAGCAGCAGAATACAAAAAGTAAGATTGGCAGAATATGGAGACTGAAAACTATTTTTTTTTAAATAGTAAATCAAAAATCAAAGAAAACCAGAGAAATTTGGTATCAGCAGGACCGTACTGAGCAAAATCATTTTTAGGCTGATTACACTGGTCAACAGCATTTTTGGTGCCAAAGATATTTCATTGAATTTAGGGTAACTTTGGGGTGCTGATTCTGAATATGTCATCAGTTTTGCCAGATTGGCTCAAGTTTTTGAGATTTTTCGTAAAATGTGTTAAAAAAAAGACGTTTTTTGCTACTTTTTTAACGAAGTCTGTTATGTTTCTTCTATGTTTTGTCAGTGTATATTCACCACAAATGTAACAGAATGAGTCTGGATCGTTAAGACAACTTCTTCTTGATGAGTTCATGCTTTTCACTGGACAACAGACAACAAACATAAAGTTAGTGCAAAAATCAAGCTATGAACAAACTTTTAGAACACTAATTAACACAAAACTATATTGAGAACTGCTCAGTTCAAGTACTAATCCAAAGAAATTAATGAGATGATGCGTCGCATTTACCAACAAGTGCTATAAATAAGATACCAAAAATCTCAAAAACTTGAGCCAATCTGGCAAAACTGATAGCATATTCAGAATCAGCACCCCAAAAATACCCCAAATTCATTAAAATATTTTGGGCACCAGAAAAAAAAATTTTTTTTGTTGACCTGTGTTATGTCATCCATGAATAATTCATAAATAATTAGGTGCTTCTGTTACTATTATTAGTATTATTACGATTAATTTAGCAGGAATATCGATGATAGTAATAAATATTGTCATAATACTTATAATAATTATAATAATAATAATAAATACACATAACATAGTAAAAAAACACAGGATAAAATAGTGAAAAAATAAAAATAGAAAAAATGTTGCGATTTGAGATGTTATTATTATATACTGTTGGTATGATTACTATTATTTTGTTATAAATATAATTAATAGTAATAATAATGGTACTATAATTACTTCTATTGTCAATAACAATATATTAAATAATTAATTGCTGAAAATAATCATATAATGCTAAGTTTATTATTATTTATAATAATAATGATAATAATAATAATAATAATAATAATAATAATAATAATAATAATATACTATTGTTAGTAATCAATTATTATTCATTATATTGCCATTAACCGTAGAAGTAATTGCAGGAGCATTATTATTATTACTATATTATTATTATTATTATTATTATTATTATTATTATTATTATCAAATAATTTTTATTCATCATATTGTTATTAACAGTAGAAGTAATTTTAGGAGCATTGTTATTATTATTATTATTATTATTATAACAATGCTCCTAAAATTACTTCTACTGTTAATAACTATGATGAATAAAAATTATTTGATAATAATAATAATAATAATGTACTTAATAGTAAAACATACAAACCTATAATAATATTAGTAAAAATAAGAATAAGTAATTGATAATAATAATTTTAAAATATACGTAAAATATAACAAAAATACAAAGTAAAAATAAGAATAAGTAATTGATAATAATAATTTTAAAATATACGTAAAATATAACAAAAATACAAATGTAACAAAAAAATACATTTGGGAACAGTTTAATTAATAATATTACAACTTTACAACTGGAATAAAAAAAAAGTATCAGAGCCCAATACTTGTTATTTTAAACATCAAATATCCTAATCAGGAAAAGATAATAAAAATGAACGTCAATAGTTCTGAATCATTGAACAAAAAAATATATATATAAAAGTTTTTTTTCCTCTCTTTTCCCCCCAATTTTGTGTTGTGTTTAGTTACATTAATGCTATGATATAATTAGTCGGCCAAGTAATCCAGTTTACAAGCTTTGTAGAATTCTTCAGCTGCCACTCAAGGAAGAGCCCGGGGCCCCGGCACCGCTCCCCCCGATCCCCATCCCTCATCCGTGTTCCATGTGACTCCGTCTCCATGACGACCGGCTACATCTGCTGACACCCCGCTCACTATTTACTGCTTAATTAAGAATTTCACGGCTCAAACCTTCCCGGCTTCAAGAACAAGAACTCAGTGTTGGAGAAATTCCACATTCACAAGGAAACACTTTTTTTCTTTTTTCTATTTTTTTTTTTTATTTTTCCATGAAGACCTGAACACCGGACCGTGCAAACATACAAACACTCATCAAAAAATAGGGGTTTTTAAAAAAAATTCCTTTGGGCGCCCAACAATCATGGGGCAGGGACAGCGAGCAATGGGGAAACTCTACATGCTCAAGGAAAGACTTATTTTCTCTATTTTTTATTTAAAGATCTGATGTTGCAATGATAAAAACATGCATAAACTAATAATAATAATAATAATAACAATAATAATAAAAATCCTTTTACTACTCCCTCCAATCAGAAACCATTACATTGGGCAGGGATAACGAGCACATGCTCAATAAAAGTCTTTTTTTTACTCTATCTTTGATAGAATAATTATATACATTAAATATATTAAATATAAAGATTAAATATATATTTATAGTCAGTATGTAATTATATAAAAAAAAATCCCTTTGGCACCCTTCAATCAAAAGTCATTAAATGTGGCAGGGATAACAAACGTGCCGGAGATTCCTTATCCTCAATGAAAGTCTTTTTTTCTATATCTTTCATAAAATAATAATGATAATTAATAAATAAATAAATATGTATTATATTTATAAATAATATTAATATTTTATATATATATATATATATATATATATATATATATATATATATAAATCCTCATGCTCAATGAAAGTCTTTTTTTCTGTATCTTTTATAAAATAATAATAATAATAATAATGATTAATAAATATATATTATATATATACTGTATATATATATATAATCCTCATGCTCAATGAAAGTCTTTTTTTCTGTATCTTTTATAAAATAATAATAATAATTAATAAATATATATTATATATATATACTGTATATATGTATATATATAAATCCTCATGCTCAATGAAAGTCTTTTTTTCTATATCTTTTATAAAATAATAATAATAATAATTAATAAATATATATTATATATATATACATACTGTATATATGTATATATATATATAATCCTCATGCTCAATAAAAGTGTTTCTTTGTCTATCATTCATAAAGTAGTAATAATAATAATGCTAATAATAATGATATTAATAAAGTGTATATATATATTTAATTACCTTTCAATCAAATATCATTAAGAGGGACAGGGATAATGAGTGTGTTGGAGATTGTACATGCTCAAGGAAAGTTTTTTTTTTACTATTTTTTTTTGTCTTCATAAAGACCTGACATTGCAAAGCTAGAGGAATGTATAAAAAAAACTAAGAAAAAAAAATTAAAATAGAATAAAATTTGGAAAAATTCCCTTACTGTACCTTTTAATCAATAATCACTATGGGGCGGGGATAATGAGCGTGTTGGAGATTCCACATACTCAATGAAAGACTTTTCTTTCTCTATTTTTCATAAAATAATAATAATAAATGTTATTTTTATTTCCGTTTGGCACCCTTTAATCAAGAATCATTAAATGAGGCAATAATGATCGTGGGGGAATAGTTCCACATAATCAGTGAAAGTCTTTTTTTTTCCTATTCTTTTTCATAAAGATCTGATGTTACAAAGATAGAAACAAGCATTAAAAAAAATAATAATAAAAAATGAAGATTTTTTTTTTGTTTTTAAAACTCCCAGTTGACACCCTTCAGTCAAAAATCATTAAATGGGGAAGGGATAATGAGCATGGGGAAGATCCACATGATAAAGGAAAGTCTCTTGTTTTCCCCAAAGATCTGATGTTGCAAAGATAGAAAC